>BCIV01000008.1:70603-670603 GCA_001600055.1 Filobasidium wieringae
CATTCAGGAAAGCGGCCTTGATGTCGACCTGATCACATTCCATGTCAAGTGAGTTGACAAGGGAGAGGAAGACTCGGATGGAGTCCTTGTGCACAACGGAAGCATGGATGTCATTGAAGTGAAGTCCTTCGATCTGTGCGTAGCCTTCTACCCAGCGGGCCTTGTATGCTGCAACCTTGCCAGTAATGCCGTCTATCTTCCTGATGTAGACCCAGCGTGCTTTGAGCACATGCATGGAAGGCAGACGGGGATTGATCTCAAACACTTGGTACTTGTCCATCTTACTCAGTTTGTCATCCATGGCTATCTTCCAGTACTCCCACTGGCCAGAGGTACGTGCCTCTCTGTATGACCTGGGATTGGTGATGTCGGCTAGGAATGCCATGGCCATCATTGCGAGAGGATCTTCAGAGCTGTCAGAGTTGGAAGAGTCATCTGCTTAAGCAGGTTGACGGCGGTAGACTCCCACTTGTTGAGGAATCTCTTCCAAGTCAGAGTCGGAGTAGTTGTCAAGCAGGTCAGGTGAAGGTGATCTCCTGTACCTAGGCTCTCTGCGTATTGGAGGGGAAATTACACGCTGAAGACGAGGCAGTTGCTGTTGATGATCTGGAACGGGAGCAAGCACTGGAGTCTGCAGAGGAGTATCCAGATGGTATTCTTCTTCTTGATCAGATAAGTCTGCTAGTGGAGCATACCTGTTGCGTGAAGAGATCTTGTCCTTGGTATGGCAGGTTCCTAGTATCTGACAGTATGGTCACTGTCCTCAGCCCAGCCCATCAGGATACCCTTCGTGAACCGGGGTTCAAGCTTGTTGGTCTGAGTGTGATCACGGACATAAATGTCACAGCCAAAGGGACGGATGTGCTGATGGTTGACTTCACAGCCAGACCAAACAGTGTAAGGGATCCGTCTTGTTCTTGCATCTGGGACCCTGTTGCGCACATGGACAGAATAAGAAGCAGCTTCTGCCCAGAAGGTGAGCGGCAAACTGGTGTTGATGAGAAGAGTACGGACAGCATTCAGGATGGTCAGATGAGTTCTCTCAACTGTGCCGTTCTGAGAGTGAGCATCAGGAGGCACCTTGTTGGCCAGTGTGCCGTTCTCTGCAAGCAGTTTCTGGATTGCTTAAGAAGTGAACTTTGCTCCATTGGAACGGATCCTCTTGATAGTGGTCTTGCATTGGTTTTGGACCAGTGCAATGTACTCGTTGAACTTTTGCAAGGCTTCAGACTTGGCTTTCATGCAGTAGATCCTGATGTGCTTGGTATGGTCATTATAGCAGGTCAAGAAGTACTTACTGCCACCATGAGAAGCTGTACAGGCAGGACCCCAGATGTCAGCATGAACCAGTTCATTTGGCATGATGGTCCTTTCCGTGACAATATGGGAAGGCAGACGGTGACCCTTGCCCTTGATGCAGTCTTCACATTGTGCATAAGCCAAGGCAGAACTAGATACATCCTTCCACTCCTTGCCCAACAAACCCTCATTGCCCATCCTCACTACTTCACGGAAATTGAGGTGACCCAATCTGTGATGCCAGTAGGTGAGTTGGTCAGCAACTGAGCGGGCTGCATAGGCTGAGCCAGAGGCAGGAGGATAGTAGCTTGCCTCAAGACTGTACAGTCCATTGGTGTAGGGAGCTGTAGCCAAAGCAGGGACCAAGGTGGAAGAGCTACTGTTGCTAGCAGTGAGGCCAAGCGTACAAGCGGACTTACTGAAGTTGACAAATACCCTGACTGGACCAGCCAAGGGACAGAGATCAGGTTGCATCCCAGATCAGGGATGAGGATGGCATTGTTCAGAGTCATGCCATCAGAGATCCTGACTCTGCTGACATGAGTGGACCAGAGGACACAGCCACCTTCCACAGTGACAGGTCTGCGGTCTGCAAACTCGGTCAAGAATGTGGAGTGACCGGGTGTTTAGAAGGATACCAAGTTGCTCTCACAGCTATCAATTGTCCAGGTTCTTGCAGTGGTCTTATCTTATCCCTGAATCCCACTGATATCTTAACAAGTGGGTGAAGTTGACAAAGTTGAAGTGAGCAACAAGGGTAGCTAGGCCTTGTTGTATTGAAGGTTGAAGGTGCTGAACCGTGAGTGCTGAAGCTGGTGGTGAAGGTATGAGTCAAAAAGTATGTTCTGTGAAGACTGAAGAAGTAGGAGGTAAGAGTGTTCAGCTCTGTTCCTCCTCTCCTGGCCTTGTATATATATATCTACAAGACAATACAGTACAAGTGAAAGGTAGTCAACAAGGATTTGTAAAGTAGTACGAGTATCCGTAAACTGAATCTTATTCCTGCCAAGGAATTGATGAAGTATGTGTTTGAGAACACTAAGTTTGATGAAATAGGTGTTTGAGAACACTAAGTTTGATCAAGTAGGTGTTTGAGATCAAGAAGGTTCGATGAAGTCAAAACCTGAATGATGAGTCCGTGAATGATCTGTAGTGCTGTGCAGCTGTGCTGTGTTGGTGTTTCAACTGTGCATGTTGGTATATTCAGTGTGTGTATTGCGTGTATCCTTCACAATTTGCGGCCCATGTTATCCTTATGTCAAGCCCCCTTCCTTCTCATTCCCATAAGCATTGTTGTGATGGCTCTTCATCTGTTATCACACTTATTTGCTAGACCATAACCTGATACAAGTCACAGTAACTCTGCAAAGGAACTCCCATTGTAACTCCCCTAACATTTTGCAATCAAACCGATTGACCCATCAACCGATACTAACAATTTGATTCAACCAATCTGCAGATCTCAACCAAATCCCTAATCTGGTCGAATGCCTGAGCCATTACTTGAATGAACGGTTGTCACACATAATGAAAATTGAATACATATACTCGTAGGCGTGTTTTATACGAGGGCGCGCGCAACATCGAGCTCTCATACACATGGATTGATTTTACAAGAACTGATCTCCACAGACCATTTTTTATTCGACAATGACCGCTTTTAGACGACTGGAAAGGTACAATAGAGGGCTATTATGTCAAATTTTCAGAATCGAGTTATCTCCCCTTGCAATTTTTGGATCTCAGACACTCTTTCTGGCATAGAATCAATGAGGTGGTTGATGAAATCCTGGTCTATATCCCTCCATGCTTCTTGCACTTGTTCCCAGGGTTGTAGCCTTCCTTGGGAGTTGGGAAACCTTCATCTTGAGGTGGTGCCATGCGTTCTCAACGGGATTTAAGTCGGGAGAGGCAGGGGGATTGGGTGAGGTTGACAATACCCAGTTGCTCCCATGCAGTCCTTGCCTTCTTACAGGTATGGGCAGGTGCCCCATCCTCCACCACAAGCACATCCCTCCATCTGGCATACTTATGTGCCTTTGCAGCTCGTTTAAGGGGTCCGCTGAGTATCATCCTGATGTATTTGTTGCCATTCAAGGTTTTGCCTTCACCAAACTCCTCCCCTCTAAAGGTTGTAACTCGTACCAGATCAATCTTCTTGCCATAAGCTATTGCACCCCACACTCAGACCCTTCCTAGAAGACCTGGAAGTACGCTGAAGGTGTGGTGCAAGGTACTGCTCCCCTGCTCTCCTGATAGTCCACTGCCTTTAGAAATCCTCCCCCAACTCAAGCATCTACTCATCAGTGAAGATGATACACCTCCTGTCTTGATCCCTGTTCTCTATCTTCCACTGATGTCTCTTGGCAATGTTCTTGGGCAATATGTAAGGCTTGCGGCGTCTGATTCTTTTGTGAAAGCCAATTGAATGTGCAATCCTCTTGATTGTATTAGGTGACACGTGATAGAGCCTTGCAAAATAGTCCCGAGGCTTGTCGGGATGAGCTACTATTTCTCGAGCTAGTTTCCTGTGGTCTTGGGAGTCCAGCTTGGGGGGTGGCCTATTCTTGGGCAAGCTCTCCTGACTGTGATGGATGTTCTCCCTGTGCAAGGCTCTCCACACAGCCCCCTTGCTTATTCCTAGGCAACTGGCAACGCTACGTTGTGCAACACCAGCTTTGACCATACCAACAATTTGGCCACATATAGAAGGACTTGATTCCAAAGCCATAATTCCTCAGCCATAATCAATTTGAGTTAATATTGAGTGTTTCACATCAATTTGTACATGTTCACAAAAGCCAAACTCGAGTTCTCAAGTTCACAAATGATGATGACGTGTCCGCGCGCCCTTGTATCAAACGTGCCTACGAGTATAACACTTGTCTTATACCCTTAGGAGAACCGTAAGCAAAGGACTAGCTACCCACTTATTGACGGAGATTGCTTAATTATGTGAAGACACAGGTTTCTTTTGGGAATACCGTCTTCGTTGTTGCCAGTCTTAATAAGAAGGTTCTTCAATGTTACCGTGATCAAGCAATCTCTGTTAACAGGTGGGTAACTAATCCTCTGCTTACGGTCCTCCTAAGGCTTAGAACAAGTATTGGGTATGTATTCAATATGTGTTATCAGTTGGATGACTCTATCTGTTTTGTGTTGTAGCGTCTTAAGCGTGCTGACCGTGCCTCCTAATATTTCAAGAGAGTGGCAATCCACTTTACAAAGTGTCTGCTATATATACTAATTGGAGGGCAAATGTTAGGACCACGTTGTTGACGTGTGTCCAAGGGGACTGGTAACAGGGACTCGTATGTACAATGTATGGCATACACTATGAGGGTGTATAACGGATGGAGAGCTCTACTACAATTATGCTACCTAAGGTTGAGGAACGACCTGTAAAATTGTATTGCCCGACGGGCAGTCCTCCCATCCATGACATCTGCGTGATAACAGAGGTCCTAATGACGTGTACATGACCTTGGTATGGAGCCTATAACAGCAAGGTGTAGCCTTACTACCTCCTGTCAAAGTCTCGTCAAAGCCCGTCATCTCCCGTCTGCTGTCATCTAGATTTGGCAGAAGTTCAAAAGTACAATTGCACTCCTGTTGAACGCGTTCAAAACTGTTTTTTTTTTGTTGAACTTGAACTTGAACTTGAACTCCCTAGGAGTTTAAAAGTTCAAAATTTAAACTCCTAGGCGTTCAGGCGTTCAAAAGTTCATTAAACTCTTGAACTTCCAAGATATTCAGCCCCGTCAAGGAAAGCCTCCAGCCAAAAAAACAAATGTTTCTATAGCTTTGTATGGTGTCCATATGAGGTCTACTATGCGTAGCAATACATCATCTACCTTGATTGGAGACTAAGAAGGAAAACAAGTAGCAGTTTAAGAGTTCAAAGGAAGTTCAACCCCTTAAACTCGCCAAAATGGAGTTCAAGTTCAATAAAGTTCAATAAAAAATTCTGGAAAGTGTTAAACTTGAACTCCAGATTGAACTTCTTGAAATTGAACGCGTTCAAAGTTCAACTCCAATGGTGTTCAAACGTTCAAAAACAGCTGTTCGCTTGTTCACGTTCAAGCGTTCAAGTTAAACTTGTGCCAATTCTACTGTCATCTCCTGTCATCTCCTGTCAAGTCCTGTTATGTCTTGTCAAGTCCCGTCATCTCTTGTCAAGTCCATCAAGTCCCTTGACTAGCCCATTTCTTTACAAATTACAGTAACATAAAATAACCTCCATAGTAAGTCTGGCAACAACAAAGACAGACTTCCTATAAAGGACTCCGCAACCTCATAATCCCATAGCTGAATGGTTTATTTGATTTGAATTACCAAGTTCCACAAGTATGTTAAATGTAAACATGGCAAACACCCCACGCTGACAGAACGAACCCACGCTAAGAGCCTTTTTTCAGTCAAAAAATGACCTGACTGGACGCACTACACACACCCTAAATTGTACAACTATGTAACCTTAGAAGTACTGAAGACCACCTTCAAAGAGTCTAATTTGTGTCCTGACACACTGTTTATGTCAAAGCATAAATGTATTAGCGGAGCCATAGATAACGCGCCCTTTTGGACAGCACACTGCCACTTTGAGGCAGTGTCCGCGCATCTGTCTAAGTTCCAGGAATATGCCAATATGGAGATATACATATAGCAAGTTCTCTGAGTTCTTACTCGTCCTATCGGCTTGGACGCGCGCTTCTCACTGAGTCAACATGCTCCTACTCGGGAACTCAACCCGACCGATTGGTTCGATTCCCAGGTAGGGCAATAACATCCTTTTGCCCTCTCTTTCATACCGTTTATTTTTATCTCGACAAACGAACCGAAACATCGCCTTGAATTTTCAGTTGACCGATTCAATTTTACATGACGATGTCTATTGCCGAGAAGCATTGTGAGCTTCATCTTGACATCAGCATGGTCTCGCAAGACTCAGATTTTAGAGAAAGCTCTATGCATGGAGAAACATCAGGGCTAGCAAATGCAATACATAATGTCGCTATCACTTGTGATTCTAAACCTCATACGATACTGCCGTTTACAAGCGAGCGTCGTTCGAAAGAACCAAAGAGGATACCGGTTACACTCGATCTCCAGTTTCGACGGATCCGTGCGGGTGTTGCTTCAGGATTGCATGAATGATCTGCACAGCATCGCTCGCAAGAAGGTGGTCCGTCGATCTGTTATTGAAAAATAGATGAAGAACGACTTGATGTGAGATATGAATACAGTCGACGATACGGATTGATTTTCGTAGATGCTCGAGGCATAATTTAGTTATCAAGTTAGAAGACTTTCCGCAGCTCGATGACGTGTCATACACGGAAAGCTTCGTCATCTCTCCGATCTGGATTGAAGAGACCGGTTGATATGCGGCCTGGATGCATTGGATGCAAGTAGTAGTCATAACGTATTGTACAGGTTGGGGATACAAAAAAAAACTCTCCCGCAGCCTATTACACACGAACCAGCCTGTAATAATGTTTGACGTCGATGTTTATGCTTCGGAATATAGCGGTATGTCGTTGCATGTTGGGGAGATTGAAGAGGTTAGCTCATTCGAATACGGGCACAGGTCGGACTGCCATCACTCGCCTGGTAGCTGTGTCCCGATGGGCCAGCTCGGATAGCACTCGCTTCAAGGCTGCTGTACTGGCTTTGGCGAAGGTGAAGAAGGAGACATCGGATGTCGAGTCATATCGCTCTATATTCGAGGACGTCAAGGCCGTCGATAATCACGACAGAAGTGCCGTGATGATCGAGATGACAAATCACAGTAGTGACAACAAAGAGATAGAGAGAGAGATCAATGGCCAGCTCGATGACGATTGGATCGATGCGAGCTCCACGCATGTACGGAAAGAAAACGAGAAGCTGGAGGCAGAAATGCGGAATTACACCGTTAATCTGATCAAAGAGAGTATCAGGGTGAGTGACGGAGTCATGACAAGATGCTTTCCACCAGCGATAGCTAACATCTAGTTGAATGTCTAGTTGAGCTACCATGCTCAAGCTGATCATACACGATCATACGGCGACATGGACGCTGCGCTCAAAGCGTATGGGAAGACTCGTGACTACAACTCCAGTCCACAACACGAGCTGGATACGACCTTTGGGATCCTTGAAGTGAGTTACGCAGCAGTGTTGGTTATCCTGTTTGCTGACGAGCCTTTTCAACAGGTTGCACTCGATATGCGAGCCTTTAGCCAAATAATGCCAGCTGTGATCAAGGCAGAGTACGCTATGAACCGCCTGGCTACAAGTTCGGGCTCCTTGGCTGCCGGAGGTGTCAAGGTAACAAGCTCTTCAGTTAATGGAGTTGTGATGACTGGTGCTCAAGCGAGGGAACGAGATCGAAGAATGGCGGAGATCGACAACATCGGAGCCAGGAACGCGACCAAACTGAGAATCAGCAAGGGTATTGCTTTCATGAACCAAGGACCGACCCAATGGCTCGCAGCAGCTCATGAATTTACCGGTATCTTGGGCAAGTTGGAAGAGTGGGAGGGCAAAGTACGGTTGTCAACTCAGCAGATATCTTGTGGAATTGAGCTGAGGTAGCGCTTTTCACAGGTGGTCTCGTCATCGGATGTGGCCCTTTACGCGACTCTAACAAGTCTCGCTACCCTCGATCGGAAGGGAGTGAGGAGCATGCTAGTCGACAATCCTCATATCCGCCAGTTCATGGATTACGGTTCAACAGCTTATACCAAGGAACTGGTTCATAGCTACTTGCATGCTCGATACAAAGATGTCTCGAGAATCTTAAGGGAAAACAGAGTGAGTCGCTAACTAAAAATGCTGATAAGACATAAAAGTAGTAACTCAATGCTTATGCAGGAGCGTCATCTGGTGGATCCTTTCTTACGACCCAACGTAACCTTACTAGAAGATGCGATATGGCAAAACTCTCTGGTTCAATACCTTCAGCCATTCGCAAATGCTGAATTCTCCCGTATGGCAGAAGCCTTCGGTATAGAGGATCCCGAAGCAAAGGCTGATATCATCGCAAAGGTCGGTGAACTGGTCAATCGGGAACGGTTGCAAGCGAAGTTGGATATGGTAGCAGAGGTAAGAATATATGTTCCGCACTGCCTGGTTCCATCATGGATCTAATTGCGCATCAGGTCGTTCATATGCCTGAACGGGGAAGTCGACAGCGCCTGTTTCGAGACGCCATCCAGAACGGTTCGAACCTGCACAATACAACTCGGAAATCTTCGTTGCGAATGCAATTGTAAGCGCGTCGCTGGCATGTGTCGTTCCCTCCATGACACTCATGCTTCTTCTTCCTCAATCACAGAGCTGAAATACAATCCACAACTGAATCTGCTAGAGGTCAAACCAAGAGAAAGACCAACAAGAAGCGTCAGTAGGCCAAGCTCTTGACTTCATAGCGCGGCTGGACCATCTACTGTTCCGAAAAGTGATATATCACAGCACTACATGTACATACGGAATCCTTGATACCCAACATATACACCAGCTTATTCGAACCGCTTCCACGCATGCTTCTCGTATTCTTTCGTCCTGAGAACGTTACGCTTAGCCCTATTTTGATATTGATTTGAAGTGTTAGTACGCTGACCCTTATAGAGTGAGAGGGGATACATACAGCTGTCTAACACGGGGCTCAACAAGGGAGCGGCTTTGCATCGCCCGAAATCGGTCCCGGAAAAGATTACCTTCGGGCTGTATGGAAGCACAAAGTCGGTGAAAGGTCGATAGAGCAATTCAGAGGAGCGACGCACTTTGACTTCTCGCATGTTTTCACTGAGATCCTCTTCAAGCTGCACATCGACACTACCAGCCAGAACGCGATGCTTTCCTACCTTTTGACCAGCCTGAAGACCTCTCAATAGCTTGGCCTTCTTGGCCTGACGATGGGCTGCTTCAAGCTCTTTACGCTGTGACAGCGTTGAGTCGATGGATTCCTGAATAGCAGGCAAGGAGGCCATGGGTTTCCTTTGCGCTTTGATTAAGGAGGCTTGGGCAGCTAGCCGACGCTGTTGTGGGAAGGGATAACTGGTCAATCAATCGACCCTCTAAAGATCCGCGAGCATGTCTACATACCTCCTCCGCTTGACGTTTGGCCTTATTTCGGTCAGCCTGGGTTTTTCGCTTCATCGCTTTTGGAGCTGATGGCGATTCCAGTTCAACATCCTCAATCTCGGTTTCCATCTCGTCTATCAGTGCCTGAGAATCACCAGCCGCAATCGTCATTCCACCCGGAGTATCAAATCCAGCTTTTAGGTTTTCCCGCCTGTTCTCTATGATCTTCTTGTATCGTTCTACCTTCGCCTCGGCTTCTGCTTCGCGCTTTAGCCTTGCCTCCTCTTCATGAACAGCAGCATCGATCAGTGCCTGGTGCGATTCGAGTTGAGGGTTGTAGGAAGTGCCTGCATCTGGAATTGGAACAGCATCCGTTTGAGAAGTAAGGCTCTGTAGTTGACGCTGTAGCTGTATCGAACTTGGTACGTTGGGGAGACGGGCTGTCTCAACTACTTCTGTCCAAGAACCCTTCACTCTCGCTAATCGTTCTAGCTCCGTCTGACGTTCGGTCCAAACATCACGGAGAGGGTCGTCTTTCAGTTTTGAAACGACAGCGGAACCGAGACCGGAACCGTCCAATCCGACCTGACCTTTGCGAGCAATTCTGCGTAGCCGTTCTTTATCCGCCGACGATATTTTGGCTTTACTTTGAAGGACGCTGGGCGCAATGGGTTTTGATGTCAAAGCGGGAACAGCCGACCGCTTCGAGAGGATCTCAAGCGATCTCAGCGTCCGAGGTTTCTTGACACGCTTGGCAACTGTTCAGCAAAGGTTTCAGGTTTGATAAATACCGTCGTTTTCCTCTCATGATTCTGCTTACTATGCTCATCACCGGTGGTGTCTATTGTAAATAAATCTCGGTCCAAACGAGATACGGAATTACTTCTGCATCGAGAATATATGGACAGATATATCAGGAGATGTATATACAAAACGATTTACACATGCACATACCCTCCAGCTCTCTCTTGGACTCTAGCCTCCTCCATAGCAAGTTCCTCGGGTTGTACATCGATATTCTTCCTCCATGACTTTTTGCCTTTTCGCGTCGCTTGTTTATACTGTGCAGGTGCTCCTACTAGGCTCGATTTCACTGCAGGTTTGGTCGCAGTCTTCCCTTTAAAGATCTTTGATGAAGCTGACGACATGCTTATAGGTATGGTGAGAGACTCTTACGGCTGGATCCTAATTGCAGATGGACCAGTTGAACTTTATACACAGCTGCGGGATCCTCGTACTGAAATATGTGCCAGATAGCGGCCGTCACGTGATCCTTATCAAGCGGTGAGAGCTCGCCATACTCTCGCACAGATCACCGCTCGTCGCCCTATTCTTACGTAGTAGTATGCCAACCGCTAGGTTCGATACTCCTAGCCTTCAAGTGCAACATCTTCTACGACTTCTTAGAAACTCGTCGAGCTATAGTCATGCCGGGGAGCTCGGCCTTGGCCTTCCTGTAAAGAACATCTCGACTCACATCTGTATCGGGTCACATTCACGATGTGGGAGCGCACCCTTCAAGATCTCATCCGAGGTCTGAGGGCGCACAAGAACTCTTCCAAGGCCGAGTTGGATTCCTTCTTAGATGAAGCGATCAGAGAGATAAAGCTCGAGCTGAAAGGCAAGGACATGGAATTGAAAGCAGCAGGTGTCGTCAAGCTATGCTATGTATGTTTGAGTCATACTATTCATCGATAGAGGATGCTCGATATTGATTTAACGTACCCCAGCTTATGATGCTCCATCCAATTGCTGCTCCTCCATCCTTCGCCTTTCATGTGGTCGAGGTAATGAGTAGCCAACGCTATCATCTCAAGCGTCAGTCATGCTAGTCTTACATTAGAGGGACTCGAAGCTAAACAGCATATCGTAATCCTTGTCAATGTAGAGCTAGGTTATGTCGCAGCCCCATTGGCGTTCTCTCTAGATACCGAAGAAGTTGTCTTGACTGTAAACGGAATTCGCAAGGTGAACGATTCAGGCGGTCGTCTATACCGCTCAGACTTTCTGACGGCATACTTCCCTCTGCAATGATCAGGATTTGATGGCCAGTCACCCTCATCTGCCTCCCCTGGCTCTTATGGGCCTGTCTGATATAATGACCCCAGCTTTAGCAAGAGACGTATACGCTGATGTGGCTAGCCTGACAACACACAGTAAGGCGCATGTGAGTTTTCAAGCTGATTACAATCTTTCCTCCCACGTCCATCTTTTTCTAATCTCTGCTTTCGCCAACAGGTTCGTAAAAGAGCAGTGCTAGCGATGTTTCGAGTATTTGAGCGATATCCGGACGCTATGAGGGTAGGATTCGTGCGTCTCCGAGATCGGTTAGAGGATGATGATCCAGGTAAGCTGCTCGGCATTGCCAGAGTCGAAACTACACCCATCGCAGTCGGTTTTAGGGGTCGTATCTGCTACGGTCAATGTCATTACCGAATTATCTAGAAAATCTAATCCGCAGAACTTCCTGCCTCTTGCTCCGGTCTTGTTTGAACTGCTCACCACAAGCAGCAATAATTGGATGTTAATCAAAATTATCAAGCTGGTAAGAATTAAGTTCAAAGTATGTCCTTATGAGGCTAACGTCTATTTGAGTAGTTTGCTACTCTGACGTCAATAGAACCCCGTCTAGTCAGGAAGCTCCTGCCACCTATCACCAATCTGATCTCGACGACGCCTGCCATATCGCTTCTTTACGAATGCGTGCGAACCTGCATCATTGGAGGCATGCTTGCTGGACAGACTGAAGCAGCCGACGCATTGGCAAGAGTCTGTTTAGAGAAGCTAAGTGCCTTTCTAGGCGATGAGGACCAGAATCGTATGTTCATTATTGCCAGATCTGATCCGCACTAAGTGTTTTTTCCTGTCAACCCGCAGTGAAATACATCGCTCTGTTGGCCATGGTGAAGATCGTCCCCACGCACCAGCATTTAATGGCTGACTACCAGGAAGAAATACTGCAGAGTTTGGACGACGAGGATATCAGTATTCGCATGCGAGCACTCGAGTTGACGTCGAACATGGTAAGCCCGTGACCCGTCTGTCTTGTCTTGCTATATTCACTGAGCCGCGCTCTCAATCGCAGGTAACACGGCATAATATCAGGGATGTTGTGACGCAGTTGATGTCTTACCTTGTACCTGGTGGGAGCGACCTGGTCGAGCATGGCGATGCAGCCAAATCCCTTGTTTCAGCAATCAAGGGAGAGTCATCTGCGCGGGCCGTCTCCATCGCTTCTTTGACTCCGGCATATCGCCTAGAGCTGGTGCATCGCATTCTTAGCATGACTTCGCACGACGCATACGTCCACATCACTGACTTCGAGTGGTACTTCTCGGTGCTAGTGGATCTCGCCTATGTTGCGGAGGTTCCTGTTGGTATAGAAATCCGCAACTCTATGCTTGACGTCGCCGCTCGTGTCGAAGAATTGCGATCGTATGCCGTCGATCTGTGTCGTAAACTATTACGGGACGGAGGCTTCGTTGAACCTCCGAAAAGCGATTCCAGATGTTCTGAAGTGATCTATGCCGCTGCCTGGATCTGTGGGGAGTATAGCAAGTGAGTCAAGCTGGCTGAGAAGACCCGATGTACTCCGAGGCTCATGATTGCCGACTAGTATTGACAATTCTTTGGTGGTAATCGATGAGCTTCTTCACGGCGTTGAGCAGGGACACTCGTCAATGACGACCGCTGTTCTGCTCACCGCTGCTACAAAGGTGTTTGGTAGATGGATCGCCGATGCAGCTTCGAATTGGGCCCATCAGTCATATTCAAGGGGGCTGCGCCTAATCGATCGGTTTTTGAGCAGTCTTGACCCGTTGACAAGATCGTCAGAGCTTGTAGTCTCCCAACGAGTGAGTCATCTGCCTGATTTGTCGTGACTCATTACGGCGATATTTATCGTTTTTCACACAACACATAAGGCCTCGAATTTCATACACATCTTCACCTTGATTCGAAACGATCTTGAGCAAAACCATTCATCAGAGAACAGAAAGGAAGACAAAGAGGACATGAACGTTTCTGTGGAAAGGGTCATAGATGTCCAGCCGGATTATCCGAAGTCGGCATACCTGCTCTTGCCGTTATTTGCTGCTTATGAACTCAACCCGGTCGAGTACAAGGCGCAAGAGCGAGTAGAGGTACCGGACAGCCTAGATCTTTCCAAACCCTTCGTAGATCCCGAAACTCTGCCTATGTTGACTGCACACCCTGTATCCGAGGATGAAAAGGAGCTTGAACCTACTTTTGGGATGAGCCATAACATGGAGGACTTACAGAGAGCGTTGAAGAAGGAAGCAATCGCGGCCAAAAGGGCAAAAAAGCAGGTAACTAATGCGAATGGTAAAGAAGCGAAAGAGGAGAGAGCAGCTGTAAGTCCTTTTGCATGTCCTACGCAGATCCGTTTGCTGAATTGAATTCTCGTAAAGCGACGCGCCGCGAAACATCGAGGATTAGACCCCCTCAAGTCTGAAAGCTCAGCGATCGACGTGGATGATATTCCCATCGTGAAGCTGGACTTATCATCCCCTGGCGAACTTTCGCCGTCGTTACGATCGTCTCATTTACGAGAGCAGGATCGGATACCAACGCAAACGCCTGGTGACACTTTTCTTGAAGGAGGTGAATCGACGCGTGAGGGGGGGATACTGGGTATCGACTCTCAAGAGCGGGATCTGCCAGGGATCTCCAGCCAATACTCAACCAAAGCTACTGGACAGCCTGAACCGGAGGTAGAGGTGCAAGTCGTTACCAAGAAAAAGAAGAAGAAACAGCGTAGTACAAAACCTGCTACCGGGTAGTTGCCAAAGCGGAATATATGTAGCGTAGCATGAGAGTACAGTGATACCAAAGATGGACTGAGATCGCAAATTTCCTAATACGAAGGTGAACCTCGACGCGGACGCTGTGCCCTTTCGGGAGATTTGCTTCGACTCCGAGTATCAAAATAACGATCTTTCCCTCGACCGCCCTGTTTTGCCATCAACCCTTTGGATACGCCTCCGCGGCCAAAAGGTCGGGTTGGAGGGTCAGTTTTTCTAGCCTCAATCCAGGAGTGGTCACCAGCTGGGGCACTCGAGCTTGCAGCAGCTTCTTTGTCTTGGCGGGCGGCTCCTCGAATGGCGAAGTTCGCGGTGCCTGGCATCAGAGAGGTGTGCGGTGTGGGAGGCTGCACAAAGATGTACAAGAGGTCTCCGATTCTGAAGTTATGATCTTTGAGTCGTCTAAGTCTTGACCTTTGCGAAAGCAAAAAGGATTTGATCAGTCCTAGCAATCGTTCACTTTACGTAGCAAACGTACAGTTCTCCGTCATCTCGATCCTTAAAGATATCTGCATAAGAGTGCTCAGCGAGATGCCGAGTTTTCCAAATTGTCATTCCGGGCCTATCCCGGTCTTCAACGGTATAAAGGCTTTTGACGCTATATTTTGCACGATGAACTTTATGTATGGCCGGAAGATTTGACCAGAGCGTTTGGATAGTTTCCAAAAGTGAATCGTCGAGGCTAGATTGCGAGAGGGTCATAGTCAACGCAGGTTCATGAGTGAGACTTAGCTAGCACAATCCTATCGACGCTTACGATGGAACGTATACCGCATACTCTGTCTGCCTAGGTAAATCCTCTATCGTAAAACCATCCGGAACTTGAAGGGGTGTTGTACCAACATAGCTGCTCTCAACAAGATTCGAACAACGTGTAGGGATGAGTCCAGGTCATCTAAGCTGATATCGATAGGATCCTGATTGAAGCCTACATTTTACATAAAAAAGGAGCCTAGGTCAAGCTGGATCTATCAGTTCAACCGGTATGCTCGCAATCAATGACTAACTTACGTCAGGCATTGTATGTTAGCACAATCAGTTGACCGATGTTATCGAATATACGATCTAAGGGGGATTTACTTGTTTCTTGCACCAGATGTGATGGTCCAAGATGTTGAAGGATCTTACGTAATCCCATCGACCGGAAACAAACCGGAGCTTCACTTTCGACAATGGCTGATACACTGTCCGTCCAAGGCCTCCGACCGCGTGCGCTGTACGTATCCCACCATGACCATGCAATAAAAACAAGATCCGCCGATCACCACCCGGATCGGACAGTCCATTATGCCAGATCATATGGAGGACACATACCATATTAGCCCCGGCGGGCCTCTCCGGGCGGTCGCGTGTTACACTGAGCTCTTATCGTTTCAGGTCAGACCGAAAATCGTGAGGAGATTCAAGGCTTGATCGAGAGACTGATCATCTTGAATCACTATAGGTATTCAGCAGCTGGATACCGGCCAATCTAACGGCATTTCCTACCTGCTTCCTGAGTACAGGAACTGAGCTAGTTCCAAAGTGGTTTCTGAAGGAGACTTTGGACCATCTCGGAGTTGTCAGAAAAAATAGTAGCGGATCAACATTATTAGATGCATTCGAAAACCCTAGAACTTCTGTACCTGCCAAGATCCATCACTCGGTTCCGATAGATCAGCTACAACTCAAGCGAGAGGTCGTAGAGTTCTTGCGGCAAGAATCCAGGAATGCAATCAATCGAAGGACACAAGTCTATCACACCTTTACCGCTGGAGACAGAGTCAGCTTCAGTAAGCTCACAAGTGGATGTGTCGCGCCAAATTGATACCTATCTCATGTGGGTAGACCTTACGACTGTTGCCGAGCCCCTGATGGCCGTAGTCGCTCGGCAATCAACAAGTGGGAGCTTGACGAAACGCTTGAAGATAGATAACGAAGCCATCTTTCGAGAGGCACTTCGTAATCTTGATTCGATGCATGTCGTGGCGATCTATCCGCCCATCGATCCTGATGTCCTTGCTTTAATGCAGTACGTGATATCTACACCTAGTTTGATGACAGATGAACCCACTAACGCGGGATTGCGTACATCAGGAAACCCCGTTTATCGCTTAGTAGGGTCGAGTCATTACAGATACAGCAAACTGTGCATACGCTTCTGGAATTAAAGAAGCGAGCTGGTCAGTTTCCGAGGATTCTGGAGCCAAAGGAGATTCAAGTGCGTCCGCAGTTTCAAACAAGCAGAGTAAGCGTCCTGACCGATAAGTCCCATCGCTTTATGCCAGTCCACGTTACACCTTGCAACTCCTTTATCAAATCCGTCAAGTCGAAACTCAAATCGCCGCTCGGTGGTTTTATGGGAAACAGGTGACCCCTCGTACTTTATAGCTCTCAGGGATGAGTGCGATCACAGGCATATGATGGAGGATTTTACGGTCAATCCGATAGGTAAGTCAAAGGGACTAGGCGATCGGTCTCTCATGCTTTGCGTATATACAGTTGAACTATTACGACAAGATCCTCCTGAGACCTTTGAGATGTCGAACTCACAAGCAAGACCAGACCTTTCAACCTCTCCCCAGATAGTTGAAGAGTTACACGTGGGGATGCCTTGCCTGAACGGTTCGTTTGACCCTGTGTATGCAGACATTGGATACATCGGTAAGTCTGCTTGGCACCTTTTCATCTGATGATTAATGACATAGATGCGAGAAGACTTGCCCGTGGGCGGTATGATGCCGAATTCTGTTGGAAAGGGGTTTTCGCAGCCTGTCTTACAGGTTTTTTCGACTTCGGCATTCGTGCACGCTCCTAAACCCTGGGATATATCGACTTACCCCTTGGATAGAATCTCGCTATACGGAATTGATAGCGAAGACATCGAGGCCTTATATAACAAGTCGTGTATCATGGCACATCACCTGGTAGCGTCAGTTGCCGATACTACCGCTCAGGTTCAACTTCAGTACCTTCACGCCGACGCCGATATCATCAGGATGAAGGGTAAGTTGTTCTAGTAGATTCGAGATCCTTCTTGCTCCTTCATCGTGCAAATTCGATGTCCACAGTACCATCGGGCCACGGAGTTTCCGCTTCATCGCGAGGAATAGCGGATGGGTCTCATTCCGTTAGCTGGGAAGAACTCACAGAAAAGTAGGCGTGAGATGTTAATACACCTTCAACCGAGTACTGAAAAAGAAGATGCCATCAGTTTTATGACCCCAACCTTCCGCTCCAGTATCGCCCAGGGAGTGAGGGATCTATCATATGACGTAAGTTCACCGCATCGTCAAACACAAACGGCAAAGACATTGATCATTACGGGTCAATCAAGCTGAACTGGAAGTCCGTCTCAATCATTTGTGCTCATAAGCCTTGAGAGGCCTCAAACTAATCTGTTTTGTGCTAGATTGCTCGAACGGCGAGACGTAAATCAGCTTTATGATAGAGTAACAAGGTATCTGGGAAACGTGGCAAACGATCTATCGGAATACAAATTGCCCCTCGAGCGCAAGCAGGATCACGAATCGAGGAGCCCGTTCGTCTGGTTACGGAGCCTATACCGGGAACCAGAAATCTTGACGCAACGCCTAGCGAAGCCGAGTAATCGAATTTCAACCGTAATTGACCACGAAATCCAGTCACCAGGTTACAGATCAGTCAGGAGCACGTTAGAAAACGTGCTATCCGACGATATTCTGAACCTGGCGATTCAAGAAAATCCGACTCATGAATCTATTAACCGCGTCAAAAACAGAACTACGCCTGAGGAAATACGGCCATCGTCCGAAATTACCGCTGAGATAGATACTCAACGCAATTCCCTGTATTGGACAGTAACAATTCGCTCTGAGATGTCGGAAATGAAGGACAACAAGCCTCTGACGTGTCTAACGCTCACGACCGTTCTGAGCAACAGAACTTTATGCTGGGGTCTAGCTGCCGCGAAGCTGGAACTGGCAGCAAGTATAATCGTGGAGGCGGATCTTGTGATAAGCCCTCGAACGGCAATTGTGTTCCAAGCAGTAGCGGCACTTCCATCAGAAGGACGGAATTTGGCATCCTATCTCGGCCGACTCTCTCGGTCCTTTGAGCGTGTCGTCGTGGTTCTTGAGCTTCACCCTGGTATCAAAACCTTCGATGCGAATAGCCTACTCCCACAGCCCTGGACGCGGCAAAACCTTGCCGCGCTAGAAAAGCTGAAACACGCCACAAACAGAGCGCAAGCATGTGTCAAAGCTAATTCGGGACGCGCTACTGAACTCGACACGGTTTTTGAATTTGTACACAGTGAAGACTCGGTATCCTCTGGATGTATAGTCAGGGCTTGTGCGCGACAAGATGAGTGGGAATACGCGAAGCTACTCGGTGGAGTAACCGCAGCGAGAATATATGGAGATCGCAGCTATCTGCACGATATGAACGAAGAAGATGAAGTGAGCCATAAAATCCATCCTGCTAGGCAACCTACCCAGCCTATTCTTGTTCGATAGAGAGACGCGGAGTATATCAATGCCAGTCTTGCGAACAGCTACGCTGCGTTATTTCTAGTTATGGCTTGGGGGGTCTTGAAGGTTTCTCGAGCAACTCTTGCGGAATTACTGGATACGTTCTCTCCTTTCGTTATGCCTCCTCTGCTGGTTCGTGTCACGTACTTTCAGCGTATGTGCACAAGCTGAATGCCCCGAGAATAGGCTCGGCTCCATGCATCCACCGGATGTTCAACCCCCATCCTTGACAATCTACCGCAACCCGTCAAGCCATCTAGCGGAAAGCTTGTGGAAATAGGCGAACGGTTTGATCTCGAGAACGCCTTTGAAAATAGTATTTTGCCAGACACGCCTGACAAGTATATCTCTGACCGCAAGCAGGAGACCTCGCAGAGAAGCAAAAGGCGGAAACATCTAGATAACTAGCTTAGGCTAAGCTGCCTGGATCACTGCGCGCGTCCCAGGAGAGGCGTGTTGATGTACTTTCTACTGAAAGGATTCTGATGGGCGAAGTGACTTGATTGATCACATTCGAAACGAACCGTGTAAACAAAGAGACAACACTACCGACTACCGAATTCGTAGATACAAACCAATTCATGACTTACAGTAGTGCTTGCAGTATTTGACAATCACCGAGAAACAGCAACTCCGATAGCTTCGTACCGATCATTAGAACAAAATCGTCTCGTGTTTACTTGGCTCGACTGGATCATCAGCGCTTTCACTTCGAGCGAGATAATAGTTCTGCTGGGGTATCAAGAATACGTTGACGTTCGTTGTCTACCTACCGCTTCAAACCAAGGCTCCTCAATGACACCAATGACAGAACATGATTCTCCCATCGCGCTCTTCGATGAACTGTTCTGGTTCACTGTCTTAGACGTCGAGAACATCTCTGATCTGTCCACAAAACCCACCTTGCTGACTCAAGAATGCAACGGAAAGGATGTAGTTGTATATGCTGGCGAGATGCAACACCCAGACACTATGGCCATCAACAAAATAGCTTGGTTCTCCATCGACAAGGTGTTAAATTACGCAAGTTTCTGTCATGATTTTGGACCCCTCAACATCTGCATGTTACACCGGTTTTGTAAGCCTAAATACTACGGTAGAGTTGAATTCGCCTGACAGTTGAGTGTGGATAGGCAAACTTCTAGAGGCATTATCGCAGGTTGGTCCTCCATTATCCCGCCTCCGGACGATCCATACTGATTATCTATCATGTAGGATGAAGGTCTCCAAGGGTTTGTCCTTTGCTTGTATACAGCAGAAGTTCCGGAGAACAAGGCCAATTCTGCATGCTTAGCAGCGCTATACATGGTACGTTGTGTATTTTGCGATGTAGGCTGAAACTGATTTAGAAGCCAGCTCCTTGTATTTGGCGTCAGTCCAGAGATCGCTCTAGCGCCCCTAGCCAATTTCGAACTGCGCAGTTTCCGAGATGCCGCAAATTGCATGTCCCTGTGGAGTTTGACTGTCCAAGACATAGTGTGGGGCACTCATAAGGCGAAGGTGCAGGGGCTGCTTGATTGGGATGACTTCGACCCTTCTATTTACGAGGTAGGCCTTATCTGAACTGGACCAGACCGCGTATTGATCTGTCGCTACTGAGATAGTTCTACGAACAGCCTGATAACGGAGATATGAATAATAGTGAGCCCAGCTAGCTTGTCTGTTCCAAACCTTGTATCTAATTATTTCCAATTCAAGTTGGTCCTTTTATTGCTTTTGCAACGTTGAATGAGACAGCTGCGCAACATTTGAGTCGGTCAACCAAAATAGTCCTTGATCGTTTTCGCCGAGAACAAGTCGGTGCAATCATCAGATTGAATGAGGAGAGATACGACTCACAAATCTTCACCGTGCGAGGGTTCATGCATCTGGATATGCAGTTTCCGGACGGAACCAACCCAGAGATTGACCTGACTAAGAGGTTTATCGAATGGGTAGATGCAATTCTTTTGCAAAAAAAGAAGGTTGCTGTACATTGTCAGGCAGGTTTAGGAAGGACTGGATGTTTGTGAGTGAGAGATACAGGGGAAATGCGTGCCGTACTAAATCTACATCCTTCTTGACAAAGGATTGGAGGTAAGCGCTCCCGATTTCAGATTGGCAAACTGATGCGTGTTAGCTGAAGTCAATGACCAACTAGCATATTTGATATATCGATACGGCTTCACCGCTGGCGAAGTAATCGGTTTCATGCGATTGATTAGACCTGGAATGGTAGTTGGGCCTCAGCAGCAGTTCCTTGCACAGACATCATCTACGTATATCCGCTGGTCTGCTGAGAAGAAACAGGTAATCCCAACAAGGTTTGCTTCGCATTCGACCCCCGGACAGCGTGAGTCCAACCGATACGTAACGAGTGGCGGTGAAGTGACCTGTGGTTGAATATAGCTCGCAAAAGACCTCAGAGGGGTCACGGGGTCGTTCCAACGACTCCAACTCAGCGTCACCTGACGAAGTTCTTAAATTTCAAGACTATAAAGTCAACATCGGTCCGAGCGAAGGGATGAGTCTACCTTAGCAGATGTGACAGCCATTCCGATGTACGCCTTATGTTGTATCAGGAACAGCATCTATCGCTTCTCGTGGCTGGACCAAATCCAATATGCCAAGCAGAAGACTCTGTACGGCGGCTATGATACAGAGGATCGTGCCAAATATAGGCCCTAACGCAAGATATCTAAGAAGATTCACAAGACTCCGTCAAAGTTGCCCTCGAAATCACAAGACTATTGCGTACCTCCACATCCTTTCCGATATGTCCCGTTCGCGCCTGTTCAGAGCCTTCGAGTAGACCTGTTCGGTCCGTGCCGCCACGTCTGACCACGTATACATATTCACCAGTCGGGCGTGAGCTACTCGAGGTTGATGCTGACCAGACCGGATTTTCTCGACCATAGCAGAAAGACTTGCTGCCACAGCTAAATGATATGAATTCAACTTTGATGATCTACAGCTTGAGCATGGTCAGGAGATATTCACCTTCCGGACGGGCGGCAGCGAATTCGATCATCTCTTGAGGCAGTATCTCCGGGACACCCCCTACTTTAGTGCTGACTACCAGCAATCCAGATGAGGCTGCCTCGATCATGCTTATCCCGAACGCTTCGGTGAGTGAAGTCGACAGATATATGTGACCTCGATTCAGTACCTGGGGATCAAGAGACGGGGATCGAAAGTCAGCCGAGGGAGACTGGGCGATTCGGCTTGTGAAAGGTTCTCACAGAGTGTACATCTCCTGGCGCTATGGAACCGAGTAGCGTAACCCTGTCTTGAAGCAGATGCTGTTCCCTCATTTGCTCGAGTTCAACCATTTTGGGCCCATCTCCGCCTGTTCATCACGGTTTGTGAGCTCTAGAACCAGAAGACGTGACGTAGCATGACTTACCAATAATGAATCGTACTTCAGGATACTTTTGACAAACGAGGGGGATGGCACTAACCAGTAGATCGATACCTTTCCGGTATACTAGCCGAGAGACGGTAATCACGGTGACTGGATTGTCGTGTATTCGTCAAACTCAGACAACATCCTCCATTACGTAGAAGTTTGGCCAAAGTTTTGGCCAAATTTTACGTAACATGATATGGGGGACTAGCTTACTATGGTTTGGATCGGCTTCCTCGGGGTTTGCTTCGAAGGTTTCTGGTACGATAGCATTGGGCACGACGGAGATCAAGTGAGGGTCCAGCTGAGCCCGCAGAGCAGTGTTTTCGCGTCTGATAAATTCGCGATCAGTTGTTTGATGACGCAGCACGAGGGGGAGGGACTGACCCGGCATGGCTCACACACACGACGGCATCGATATTCCGAAGCGCTCCGGCCAACAACTTGTTCGTCAAAACTCCCACAGCATCGCCAAAGCCGAAAAGCGAATGATCTGTAAAGACGGTGCGAATGGCCTTATGTGCAACCTCTTGGGTCTCAGCATTCACGTGTCTTGTCCGGAAGAAAGGGGCTTGCATCAGGCCTTCCAAGGCCATACTGCTCAGAGTAGCGTGACCATGAAGAATCTGAACCTTCTCGCGCAGCAGGATATTTCGGAGCAGAGGGAGATTCAGGAGATATTGCGGGAGAGTAGCGTCCGAAGCAATCGGTAGTATGGGAAGGTAATAAACTTTGAGGCCCGGCTGCATGTACCTGACACCGACTCTAGGCCTTTTTTGGTCAGATCGCGATCGCTCATTCGTCGTCCTCGAATGCGTGATGACGATGACCTTATTGACAGAATGATAAGACTTATCAACTTAATGAGCCGATGTACATAGCTCCTACAAACCTACCTTGTGCCCTCTTCGAATCAGTTCCGCAGCTAGGCTGTATATGTGCATCTCGACTCCGCCTGCCACCGGCAAGAAGAAGTCGGACACCATTCTGCAGGTACATTGAATAAGAAAGGTGAGGCCGCCACATCCAGACGGTGGTCACTAACGCTATAGAGTGTGGCATGGTACACCGAAGTACTGAAAGCTCCTTATTCTAGGCATCTGGCGTGCCGATTCGAATCCAGATGTCCAGCATGTCCAGGTCGATGCGGGAGAGGTGAATTACATCTGAGCCGCGGAACTCTTATGCGCGTCGCTCTGACATTCAAAACAACAAGAACAACAACAACGTAACGTAGCTGATAATGATAACGCAAATGAGGGAGGGTACAAGCTGTAGAAGCTCAGAATCTTCAGAGGACTATCCTCTCAGACCAGTCGAGCTACTCGTAGCCAAAAGTTCCTGCCAACCAGCGCTACCGGCAACAACTAACTTTCTCATAGCCGCCATCCTTTGACCCTCAGTAACGATAACATATCAACAAACTAACCCCCTCGTTTGATTTATTCGCCTGACGCTGCCCTCAACCGGAAGAAGGCATGTCAAACATGGAAGCCTTGTCAGTATGGCTTCATTCTGAGGCCCTCCTGTGGCCTATACTCATCTAAATCTATATGCAGACGTCAAGCGGCTCCGCCTCCTCGTCGGGATCGAGGACGTAAGATCGTATTATCGAGCGATGAAGAAGATGAAGTGGTAGCAATTCCTTCAGCAAAGTTAGTCTCGTGTCTCCCCAGCGTTGATGGGCAAGCTCATGCCGGATTTATCAGCTCTCCTCCACTGGGTCCTTCCCTTGAACGTCGCATCAATATTCCATTCGCCAACGTGGTAGTAGATCCGCGCAAAACAGAAAGGGCACCTCACTCGCAGCCCCTTTCAAACCCGTCGTATACCCAGCATGGGTCCCACATGGCTAACAGTTTCTTTCGCAACGAGAGCGGCGTGAAGGCGCACGACGATGAAATCACGAGCTGGCTGGAGCCTGCGAAGCCGTCTCTGCCACCACAACTTGGACCTCGATCCCAAAAGACACAGCCTGCTGCCACATACAGGGAGCCGTTGATCAAACCAAGATCAAATCCCTCATCCCTTCCTGGGGTCAACTCGATCGACTATAATCGGCTATTCAAACCGACGACTGGTGCTTTCCCTTCGCCGAACCGTAACACGGTCAATACCATAGCGGTTCCAAAAGCGAGTGCTTTCTACAGACCACCTCCTTCCACGGCAGCTTTCTCGCACAACCATTGGATGATGTCGCAAGTACATGCTCAAGATGCCCTTCAACGCCAGAATAGTAGGGACCCGCGCACTCAAGCTTTACTCCCCATCCCTGGAAAGGATACAGAGGAGGGCGGCGAAGATTTCACCAATGCTCTCAATATGGTACAAGAGGATGCGAATGACTATCAAAGGGTGACTCTCGATCAAGCTGACGCTGATATGCGGGAGCTATTGTCCGGAGCGATTGGAGACGGAGAAGAAGCCGATCAAGCAGATGGCTCCAATACAGTGGAAGGGTTTGCTTCCGGTATGAGCCTGATGCCTCATCAAGTACGAGGTGTCAAATGGATGACGGGCAGGGAGACTGGTAAGAAGTATGGGGGAATATTAGCCGACGTGAGTGTTTCTGGTCGAGTGGTATTTCAAGCACAAATGTTTATGGAATTCGCGCACGAAGGACATGGGACTGGGTAAAACTGTACAGACGATTGCGGCAATTCTCAGACGACCCCGTACTAGTACTGAGAAGCAAGCAGGCTACACTAAGGCTACACTGTATTTGTCTGCTACCGCTCTCGCTAATTACCACGCTAAGAACGATCTACCTTACCTCTGTCAGTATCATCACTCCTCTGTAAGTTTGGCTTGTGCGGTTTGTCCAAGTACATTCTTCAACTGCCTGTATATAGGTCGGTTATGGATCAGTGGGTGAAGGAAATTAGTACCAAAACTTCCCCAGGGGTTTTGAAGGTTTGCAGCTATCATGGGCCGCAACGAGGAAAACGTGAGTCTATGCAATCACGTTTGCCCGGGCCCGCTCCGGTTGACCTGAAAACTCATCCGACAGTCGCCGCTACATTGCACAAATATGATATTGTCGTGAGTTATGTAAGGTGAGATCTCAGTACTCACTTAGCTGACGACATACGCCAGGTCACTACTTACAACACGTTGAGCTCGGAGCACGGTGCTACTTCCCGACCGGCGAAAGGCAAGACACAGAGGTCGACAGCAGCCTCTCTATCCGGCTCAGACTCGGACTCAGATGGTGATCGATTTGGCAAAACCTTGAAGAAGCCTGAGAAGGCCCTCAAACCGTTGTTTCAAACGAAGTGGCTGAGGGTTGTGTGTGGTAAATGCGGCTCGTGCTCAATCGCAACCAGTGTCACGACTGAAATATCTCGTGTGTCAACAGACGAAGCTCAGCAGATCAAGAACAGGAACACAAAGGCTGCTAAGGCCGCTGTAGCACTTCAAGCGAAACTTCGATGGTGTTTGACAGGGTCAGTCGCAACGAGATCCTGCAGCATCTCTCTCACCTGAAATTCCTAACTTCATGCTATACAGGACCCCAATCCAGGTGGGCCATAAGCTGGATCGAAACTTTACGAACAATGCTGACCCCCTTTACAGAACAACGTCGAGGAGCTGTATTCGCTCTTCTTGTTCCTTCGCGCCAAACCATTGGACGATTGGCAGCTCTTTAAGGAACGAATCGCTCAACCGGTCAAAGCAGGACGACCTAAGCTAGCGATGAAGCGTTTGCACGTAAGGCGCCTGTTCTCTCAGTATATGTACATCTCTGAATTCGATCCTGCTGAACAGGCTATTTTAAAAGCGATAATGCTCAGGCGCACCAAGGATGCGACCATCGGTAAGCTCTCACAACGCCTTTCCGAACTAGGCGCTGAATTCATGATACCAGATGGCAAACCAATTCTGAACTTACCCGCAAGACTGGTGAACATTGTGTCCTGCAAATTTGACAAGGCCGAGCGAGAGTTTTACGATGCACTTGAAAAGAAGCAGGCATTGACATTCAATAGGGTAACGCTAATGCAACTTTCACATAGCGACCGTGACTGATGACTTTGCATGATTCTCAGTTTCTTAAGGCCGGCACTGCAATGCAGAACTATACTTCGGTATTGACTCTATTGTTGAGGATGCGTCAAGGTAGGGACCGGCCCGTATTTCTCCGTGTCAACGAGAAGATGGCTCACGTCGAAGTGCGTCTCAGCTTGTTGTCATCCTTCCTTAGTGACCGCTTCGATCGCAACCGATGCTGCTGCGATCGAAAACAAGCCAGCCGATGATGATAACTTGGACGGGGATGCAGACGAGCTCGCGGACTTGCTTTCGGGTGTTGGTATTGCAGGTAAAACCCGAAAATGCGAGATCTGCCTTGCGCCGTGAGTGTTCGCTCGAATTCGGGCTGATGATAGCAAACTGATAACTGCTGAGAATCTAGCCTTGACCATCCCGAGGAGAAGAACTGTACGGAATGCCAGGATCTTGCAAGAAAGGCTCGGGATATGTCTGAAGTCAACTCTGATCTTCCGCCCAGTAGTGCGAAGATCAGGATGACGCTTGAGCTTCTTAGGCAGATCCAGGATCGAGCAGATGGTCGGCAGAAGACCATTATCTTCAGTCAGGTATGATGCTTCATCGGCTTTTGACACGGAATCACTCTGACCCGTTGCACGACCTTCGACGCAGTTCACTTCGTTCTTGAACATCGTCGAACCGTATCTTAGGAAGGATGGCTTCAAATATGTCCGATGTAAGCTAGCATTTGGATCTGTGGAAGTTCTTTACTCAAACCGACTTGTCAGATGACGGAAGCATGCGACGCGACAAACGAGAGCAATCGCTCGAAGCCATTCGAAGCGATCCAACGGTCAAAGTGATCCTAATTTCGTTCAAGGCCGGAAGCACTGGTCTTAACTTGACATCCTGTAACAACGTGATCTTGTTGGATCTGTGGTGGTCAGTCTCTCATAAGAGGGCTTGGCAAGAGCACCACTGAAATAAGCTGTCTCACAGGAACCCGGCGCTTGAGGATCAGGCCTATGACCGTGCGCACCGGCTTGGACAGAAACTGGACTGCTTCATCTATAAACTTACCGTCGAGCGTTCAGTAGAGGATCGTATCCTTACCGTCAGTCAACTCCCTGCTAGATGAGAATCCGAAGTTGACGTTCATTTCATCCATGCACAGCTGCAAGACGCCAAGCGCGAGTTGGCAAAGGCTGCTTTATCCGGCGATTCTACCAAGAATCTGAAGCTGAACCTGCAGGACCTTATGGGTAATTCTTTGAGCCGAAGCCTTTCCCAATGAGGTCTATTTACTGACAATCCGTTTACCATAGCATTATTCCGAGCCCCACCTGCGGGAAGTCCAGACGACGACGATTAAGAACCTGTCTCTTGCATCGTTTCCTCTTGATCATTCATGACACATAACGCCTACCCGTGTATTTCTTCAGCTATAGCCATTATGGCTAGTATGTACAATAGGTATGATCGATGTTCGCTATTATCGTTACAACACACTTTAGCCATAAGCTATGATCTCGTGCAGGCGATGGCTGCACATCGTGGAAGCTTAGAGAATGGTGTTTAATTCTATGATGCGCGGGCAAGAAAGACGTCAATCAACAATTTGCTGCTACGAGCGCAGGTACTGTGAGCCTACCTCTCTCCATTGTTCATGACACTTGACGCATCGGCTGGTGAGACGAACAGATACTTTTAGTATAGGACATAAAGGTATAAGGCAGGCTACTTACTAGAAGGTAGTCATCGGCTCATCCGCACTGTGGAGTACGATATGGACTGAGTGTTGCACCGATTCAACCTGGACTTGCACTCACCTTCTGATTTGTAATTGCCTGAAGTACGCTCTATTACTGTCACACTTCGAACATTGCGCTAGAAGCAAACTGATGTCAGCGTCTAGGCTATAGACCTGGAGAGATCATAGTACGACGTACCTTCTCCTTGATCTACTTTTGCCCAAGCTTCCTCTCCACCCATCACATCATCGACTTCTTTCCTTTTGTAATGCGTCCTCGAGGTCATCTGTTGATATATAAGTCTCAGTCTAAACTTTTCAAAGCGACAAAGGTCGCAAGGCCAACTTGTTTCTTGATTCCGAAAATATAAGGGCAGCTGTTACATCGCCTGTAGATTGAGAAGATTAGAAAGATTGAGGGCATGTCAGAATGTCTCAGTGATTTTAAATGGCTCACCATCGGTTCGTCCCTTCATGGGCTTCAATCGTCAAGAAGTTTGAACAGTAAGGGCAAAAGAGCATGATGACTTGTTGCTCTTGCGTGAGCTCGTATTTGCTTATATATCGCTTCGTGCAAGTCGCCTATAAGGTTGTAGGACAGTAGCAGGGGACTTGATACCTTGATAAACGAAGAGACGCCTTGTGTAAGGGTAATGCGTCTCACAATCTGATAGTAGCTAGGATAATATTTGGTGAGCTACTTCGGCGTTCAAGAATTAGCGCGTAAAATACGTATTTCTTGCGAGATGTTCAGCTGGCTGGAGTGGCCAAATAATAATATAATATCAACCACCATTCATGCGCCGCTTGTATGCTCTTCTTCTCACTCTATCCTTCCACCTTATAGGAGCTCCTGCATCCTTTTCCGTAAGGCCCCGCTCAGAATGCCAACGTCCGCCCAAGATTCGTCGCGTTTGTCGGCTTTCGTCAATTTCCCTTCGTCCTATACTCAGGAGCTCCTACTATCCGCTTTAACTTCCACCCTCTCACGACTATCTATCACCGAAAATCCACCAACCAATTCTGCAGACTGTCCGCAGCTGCAGTGGGCAGATTATGACCTGTTATTCCTGGACGATATCATGCGGCATCCGACAGATCATCTTATATCCAGTTACGTGTACAGGAAAACCTTGATCCGAAAACATATGCTACACAATGCAATACAAGAATATCTGGCCAAGCAGAGATATCGCTCGGTACCAACAATACTAGAACAGAGTATACCTAGAGGTTGGGTCATTGATATTCAATTCGCGGACGAGTTGGACGAGCTCCTTGTAGACGACCTTTACGATCTGAAAGAGGATTTAGACTTGAATCTATCCATAGAAGACCCCTCAGAAAAAAAGTGAGTGAAATCGTAAAGCATGCAATTTCGATTCCTGATTTCATCCAAAGATGGTTCATATTGAAACCAGGAATGTCTGACAAAGCTCAAGGAATCAGGATGTTTTCGTCTGAATCGGAGCTAGTGGAGATCTTCGAAGCCTTTGAACCAGAAAGTGACGATGAAGAAGACGGGACCGAGGAAGAAGAGGATGTAGTGGCTGCAGAATCCAACGCCATTTCACAAGACGAACTCCGCCGAGTCGAGCAGCTAGCCGTGAAGGACTTCCCTGACGACGAACCATATGAAGAGCCTAAAAACGCCAATAAAGCAGAGGCAGAGACCGACGTACAGACATCACAGTTACGACATTTTGTCATACAGGTAAGGATCTGCATCACATTGCTTCTCAATCGGAGACTAATGTTTTTGGCTCAACAGGAATACATCCCCCGTCCCATGTTGATCGATCCCTTAGAAGGCATGAGGCCAGCTGGAGGAGATACTCAAGGTCACAAGGCAAGTCTACATGGGACGATCGCCAATGCTGCCAACTGATCGATCAAACCGCTACTAGTTTCATCTACGTGCTTATGTCCTAATGAGTGGAACCTATAAGCTATATCTTGCTCGTACTATGCTAGCATTGTTCTCCGACGAGACCTTTTCTTTCAAAGGAAACAGCTCAGGTGGGGCAGGTCAGCATCTGAATCTCAACGCACATCTTACAAATACGTGTCTCCAGGTGAGCAAAAATCGTATCGAACGCGTAATATCGCCTGCTGAACGTTCATTCCTTTGTCCGTCCTATACAGGCATCCGGAAGTGATGCCCCACCTGACCATTTGGTCAAGAACTTCTGGGATCTAGCCGGAAAAACCATTCTCCCTCTCAGTGACTCCAAATCTGGCGACCTTGAGAGGCAAAATATCACGTCTGAATGGTTAGACTCGACCTTCGACCAAGTCGGAGCCGTCATTGCCGAGACGGTAGATGCAGCTGTCAGTTGTGGCAGCTTCGGCTTGCAGCTGTTACCCAATGCTTTTGAGGTCAGTCTCAGTCTCGTTACCGGATACGACGACCTGACTGACTCACGTCATCATGCGTTGATAGATATTTGGTGTCGACCTGCTTTTGTCTTATCCTGTAGTCACGGGAAAGACCCTACCTGCTCCACTTGTTACGCTGTTGGAGTTCAATGCTTCTCCTGACTTTTTCCAGTCTGGAGAGAGACTTAAGAGCGAATTAGGGGACATGTTCAAGGGTGTAGTCAAACTTGTTATAGCGCCATTCTTTAGCGCAGCTGTATACGAGACTGACAGCGACGAGGAAGGAAAGAGGGACGATGTATACGAGACATGGAAGCTTATCGGCGAGCAAAAAACCCGTGGTGGCTGGTAATCATGACATGTTGGATCGTGAGGGGTCGTAATAAAGAAATACACCAAGATATCTATTTGCTAGTATCGCTCTGTGCTTTGAATATCAGCAAGCATTGTATCGTCAAATCTAGAATCTCTTTGCTTGGCCGTTCCGTAGCGTTAGGTCCTGTCCACGCTGTCAAAAGTTCTAGCAACCTTTGCGGAAGTTCGATGTTACGCGCGGCTTCTAGGGCCTTTATTTTTTCTTGATGTAGTAGATTGCTTACGTAAGACATCAGATTGACGAGAATGACCAGTGCTCGATGTAGTAGAGAAAGATTCGGTGCCAAGGTCGAATTCTCGAGCTCCACTTCCTCTGCAATTTCTGACTCGGCAATTGGCGGGCTAAGCATATTGTAGATCGTTGCAAACGCCTTCTCTTCTCGACCATCGATGTTGAGTAGATGCCGGCAGGCAGCCGGCGACTCGGTAATACCTGCAAGGGCGCCAGAAGCAGCAAGTCTCGTGTTCAGATCCTCCACATCCGCCATCGCAAGCAGTACATGCAGTCTAGCTGTCACGCCCTTTTCTGGAGAGTTTTTGTCGGTCGAGTCACCAGAATACCGATTGAATACCGCCTCCGATGCTAGAAGGTTGCATATCAGCTCGACAGCGGCTCGCCTAACCAAAGTATTATCTTCCAGCATTTCCTGCTCGGCCTGTCTAATGACCTCCGCATTGGAGATGCCAGCGATCCTGTTTGCTACGGTCGGGTCAATCGAAGCAAGGTTTGTGAGGGCCATCATAGCCTCAAAACGCTGCAAGAGAGTTGATGATGGGTGTAGCAATAGAATGGTGATAGGACGGATGGAGTCGAGACATCTTGTCAGAGGTTGTACACCGTAAAGTACGGTCGGTGCCAGGGTGATGTTCATTTTGGCCATTGCTTGGATTGACAGAAGAGCATCGGAAGACAAGCTCTGCAGGGCTGATTTGGCGTCTTTTCCCGTCAGATTGTAGTCCGATAGCGCGCCTGCGGTTATGTGGTTCAAGCCTTTGAAACCCCCACCTCGAATGACGGCGATCCTGTTCGTTGGATCTTCTACTACCTCTAGATAAAGTTTGCCTACAAGAGATCTCACTTGGACGCTCTCTGTTTGCCCAAGATCAACAAGGGTATTGACTAACCCTTGCTCGATAGCTGATTTGATCCGAGCTTCAACCGCCTCGTTAGAGTTACGGGGATCGTCGTCTGGATCGTTGGCTTCGCTTGCGATCATTCCCATAGTCTGCTTAGCTTTTCCGGCCGATGCGATCTGCTTGAGCTTTTTGATTTGTTTCTGTTCTGGGGTGAGATTCGGTTGTCGACTGAAAAGGCTGACAAGTATCGCGCTGATCCCATAAGCCAAAGAATTGACATCGCCGTGATGCATCTTCGATTCGTCGGTGTCATCGACGTTGTAGGATGCTGAGATGTTCGAGGTTCGTGCGGAGGAAGTCGGGACACCTTTCCCAGACAACCGTCGTGGCAGGCGAAAGAGAGCCTGCATAAATCCCGGGTCCGAACACAATCTAACTTTCAATTCTGGCTGACTTGAAATGTATGCCAGTCCTTCCAGCGCTGAACTAAGGCTGTTACGATCAACTCCCTGGCTGTCCGATATATCTGATTGTCTGACTGCTTCTATAAACATATTCACAGAGTCAGAATCCTGCCATGCAGCGATTCCGGGACGGAGAGCTGGGTTTGAGTCGCTCAAGAGGGGGTCCGCTGCTTCTACCCTCGCAATTTTGGTCAACGACACTGCGCATACAATCTGTGTTCTGTACCGCAGGCTCTTAGCCGGTTCCTTCAAATCCTTCGTAATCCCGCTTCGAACTTGGTCGTTTAGCCAGCCATAAGACAGGGATCTAACAATGGGACGGCATGCAGAGGCGTTCAACGCATTAGATAGGAAATCTGCCATGGCATGATCAACGAAGGCCTGCAAGTCAGGTTTGCCGCTTCCAGGAGATTCGGTTCTTTGGGATTCCGTGACCCGTTTGACGGCATCCACAACCCCACTCGATTGGAGTATGCTTGAAGCCCATGCCGCGTCGACTTGGAATACAGCTCCCAAGAGTGATAAACTCCTATAACAACCATCGAGACTGTCTCCATCCAGGTTCTGGCTAACGTAGTCTACGATGCTAGCCTGGTCGATGCCTGGAACAGCAAGAGTTCGAGCTAGAACAATAAAAGCCAGCGCTCTTGGCCTATCGCGGCTGTCTTTATTGGCAGGGGAACCATTGACAGATCCATGCACCAATCCCTCAGTGACGAGCTTTAGGTCCTCCAGAGTAAGGCCTGACCGTGATGTGGTAGACGATACCGAGGGAAGCTCCAGGTCCCGTAGGAGCCTTTCTAGTTGAGACTCCAAAGACTCGCTCATTGATCGAATGGTTCGGTTGACTCGAAAGGTTTATTGACACATGCTTTGGCACTACTAATTTGCAGCTGACCGGGCTTACTGTAAGTATGGCGTCGATTTAGCGATCCAGGAAGACTGGGATATTTGGGATACAGTCCGTCGATACAGCATATGCATGTACGTGAAATGCATGCTTGCGCGATTTGGGTCTTGAGTCTCCAGTAATCTCCAGGCTGAACGCCGGAAGTTATATGTCACTCCTCGTTACGTTCTCGTCAAGCGGACCTTGATCGATTTGGTCATAAAGAATGACTGACAATCTCTTGCATCTTCTTCCATCGACGCTCGGTCCTCTCCTTCAGATAGATCTCTTGATACTGGAGAACACTCGCAAGAAAAATGCCGCCCAGCACCGGACAGGGCTTTTCTTCCGAAGGGTCCACGAAGTTTATCGTCTAGGAAAGGAAGTGTATGCAGAGCTGCAGTGGATCAACGTAAGGACGGTAGCTCAAAGAGAATCTAGAAAGGCAGAGATCAGGAGACTTCAAAATGAAGGTATCGAGGTGGATACTTTGAGCTTGGAGTCTCACGTGGACAAAGAGTGTGTGAAGCATACCAAGCGACTGACGAACTTGGTCCTCCGAGTGAGTTTTCCCTTCTCTTAGGATATTCGGTCCTCCTAGTCTCACCTTCGAATTGAAAGGCTTTTTCCGCTCTCAACAAGGCATCAGCGTAAGTCCCCCATATCTCAGGGAAAGTGACTCGAAGTGCTGAACCGAGGATCTATGAACCACCATCAGTTCTGTCGAGAAGATGATCCACCATCTGCATTTCCTTCCCTTGACGACCCTACTACTGGCGATTTACGCCAGGATCTGGCTTCTATGTATCAACATCTTCGCTCATGTGTGCAAATCTGGTTTAGAAGAGAACGTTCCGGGGGCGGAACTCAAACCTTTCGTCAACCTCGGAACGCTCGATGTCGTTTCTTGTGCCGGTGCCAATACGGCTCTGGCCCTACGGTTGCCTCGAGCAAAGTCGGAACTACAAGCCAGAGGGGAAGGCATGGTTAAGCCCGGGAAAGGAAAGGAGCGTTTGAGTATTCAGCCTGATTCCGCTCCTGAAGACAACCAGGGAGAAACCGAGGCGGATTTTGGGGTTAAAATTGAGAGACATGAGGATACCGTCAAACCTACACCACAGCCAATCGTACCAAAATCTTACGGAAATGACCGAGCAAAGACCCCATTGTCACTCGTTCCAGTACGAACAGACCGGATAGGCTCAGATGCAGCTCTTAAGAAAGCGAAGACGGAGTCTCTGGTTCGGAAAACCAAATCCGGACGAGATACCATGGCCGATAGATTGGCAGCTGCTACAAAGGTTGCAACCAAAGTGGAACAGTCGGCCGGAGCGAATCTATCGTCAGCGATGCCACCACCTGTTGGAATCGCGCCTACTCAAGCTGCTGGCGTCACTAAGAGGAGATTGAAGGAAAAGGAACAGGTCGTTAAGCCAAAGGGCAAAACGAAGAAATCGAAGGTAGACAACCTTGATGATATATTCGGCTTTTAAGAAGATTTAGATCCTTCAGGAAATCATCCATTGTGTTTCGGTTGTTTTCTTACTTATACCCACACCGAGAGCAAATTGCTTGTGATCACAATTTCTATGGTAGACCGCTGGGTCTCGAATTAGATAAGAGGCCCGTGGATGATAGTGTATTTGTGGATTGTTATGCGTCAGAAGGCCATTTGCACGTTCTCTCGAGGATTTAAGGATACAGGTACACCTACATTTTTAGGTTGTAGGACATAATATTTGAGTCTTTGCACATTTTGCACAGGAATTGTAGCAACACAATCTGTTGGGATGTTCCGTCGGACGGACGCAGATCATTTCGGACAAGCGAGGATTCCGAGCGGAAGCAAATGGGTCATGATTCCCATGATTAGCAACAAGACAGAGACCGATAACACCACTTGACTTAGCAAGAATCTCACCAGACAGGTAGAGGTACACAAAGCAAGCAAGGGCAGCAGACACATGGCACCATAGTATAGCATTCAATCTCGTTCCAAGCACAGTATATATACCTCACCTAACTTCCGTCCCGTTCGAAAGCTAGAGATTCAGGCATCAACCTGGCGTTTTGTCACAGCAAATACTGGGCAGCGATCATCCTCGCTACCTCGATACTCCTATACAAATTCAGTCTATCCGTCGTTTTACCAGCAACCAAAGAAAGCTTATCTAGCAGAACCATGGCGTCTCGCGGTCCAGTCTACTTCATCTCACATGGAGGCCCTCCTTCCATGTTCGATACCGCTGGTGGACCTTATCAAGCCTGGAAACGAGTCGGACAGCGAATCAGACAGGATATTTCGGACGGCAAGATCAAGAACAGCAAGGGTCTCGTATGTGTTAGTGCGCATTGGGAATCAGAAGACAGCAGCGGCAAGCGTATCGAGTGTAAGTGACAGGTTGTGCAACTATCCTTTCGCTTGCTCAAAAGATTTACTTCATGTATTTATCCGACAGTGAATACGAACCTTTCGAATCCACTTATCTACGATTTCTATGGATTTCCTAAACACTTCTACGCGCAAACATTCCAATCATCGTTTTCCGACGAACATGTTTCAGATGTCGAGAAGCAATTATCTCAAGCGGGGTGGACGGTAGATCGTACCGACCGCGGACTAGATCACGGTCTATGGGGTAAGTTCGTGTTGCTGCAACACACACACAGGAACGATGCTCAAATTGTCTTCTTGACAGTACCTTTCAAGGTGGCTTTCCTCCAGGAAGCACAAAACACTCAAACACCCTCACCTCCGACGGCAGACGTAATAGCGAATACTCCTTCCATTATTCAACTCTCTTTGCCTGGAAATTCGGACGAGCATACGACACTGAAACTAGGTCAGACTTTGAGTGGGCTCAGAGATCAGGGATACGCTATCGTTGCGACAGGTCAAGCGGTACACAACCTGCGAGATCTCAGTACGTTGTTGCCGCTCGATGATTCTACCGTGTGACTGATTTAACTCACGATGTCAGGAAGTTCAAGGGCGTTAGGAGGTTCAGGTCAGACGACTTATGGCACCCCTTTTCTACAATCCTTCTTGTCGGCAGCCACTTCGCCTAGGAACGAATTGGCAAAAAAGTCGACCGATCTTTTCAAGCATAGCGAATATCGAAAAGCTCATCCCACCCCGGAACATCTGTTACCGCTGATAGTGGCTTCTGGGGCCGTCCAGGGTGATTCCAGCCAACCTGTTGGTGAGGTCATCTTTCAAGAAGACGATGGTCCTCTAGGTTGGGCCATGATCAGATGGGATTAGATACTTTTCATTATTCCATACTGCCCAGGAAGTTGTACATATGTTTCTCATCACAACCATACAAGTTATACAGATTCTCGGTCAGTCAAAAAGGTATATATGAAAATCGGTACAATTCATTCATCTTCTTCACTTGGTGAGCCAGCCGAGGTAATCCGCCACGAGGAGAGTGACCATGCTGTAAATATACGAGATGTTTCGTCAGCTCCTGCAGCCTCGAATTCTTGACCCTCAAGTCGACTCACGCATGAGGTGCGATTCTAATATAATAAGTGCCGAATCCCCTGTAAAACCTCATGACACCCTCCTCTCTAGCGACCTTGAGAGCGGTCTGGACCATCCCGACCTTACGTCCGTCCACAATATTGCCGCCCTTCTGCATCCTCGTCTTGACGAAATCGAACGGTAAGCTGAAGAAACTGGCAAAGAACCCAGCGACGGCCGAGGAAGCAAGGGTCTGCTGGTTCGCGCTCAAAGAATGATACCCTGATTTCTCCAGTGCGGCCAGCCGAGATTTCGTTTCAGAGAAGAAGGCCAGCTGACCAAAGTTCAAAGCCATCGCTCTAGCTACGGTCGGTGCGCATCCTGTCCAGAGGGACACGATGCCCTCTTTGGCGGTGATATCGCTCAGAGCATGGAAGACGTTCTTGTAATTTGATCGCAGGTGTGCGGCTTTGAGACCATCGGATTGCATCCGGATCAGAGCGAGGTCGGCTGGATTTCCGAGAACGGCCGCTGGAAGGAGGTCCGCACGGTCAGCCATTTCGTACCTGCGTGGCATGACGTCCGGTATCACTCACCTAGACCTCCGGCAGAGAGTCCAGCCAAAGCTCTCTCCGCAAACCCAACGCTCGTCCCTTGCTCTTTAGCCCTGCCTTGCAGTCTTCCCATGAACGTATCAAAGAATCCCAGACGCGCGGTGGTGTAGACCATTTGCCTCAACAATCCCGCCGATAACCCGGTGTACAGTTCACCAGGTTTCATCGATCTTGCGATAAAAAGAGGGTTCGTGCTCTGCCCAGAGTTGGCTGCTAGTTGGATTCGGACTTTGACCATGTCAATGGGTTGAACTACTGTGGTAGCCTGAGTCGCGAGCGAAAAGTTAGGAACGGTACAGGATAGTGTACCGAACGGAACTCACGACCATCCCCGCGATCCCACCATTTACAAACGGCAAAGCGGCAGCGACCCAAGGAGTCTTGAACAACCCGTTCTTCCCCTGGTTTGCACCTCTTGCGACTGCACCTCCGGTCACGGCGGTGGAGATCGACCTAGTCGCGGTAGTAGCGCTCGAGTAATAAGGAGTGGTAGCTCTGAGGGACATTCTTTCTTTGATGCTTTGGATGGGATGACGGAGATTCTGTGCTGAGACTGAGAGAAAGGAACGGTCTGGATCTGATGAGGGTGACTAAAGGAGGGTCGGTATTAGCTTCGATTTGAGGGCTCGCTGCTGCTGGAGAAGGGAATCACCATGGTTGATTCGAATTTCACAAGTTAGGTATTGGTATCTATATAGATACCGTCAGACCATAAGCCGCAAGCCCACAAGACAAAGAGGACTCTAGTACGAAGGATTCATGGACTTACCGGATGGAATTTCCGGATCCACCGAGGATTGCGGGGTGAAACACGAGGTGAATGAGGGGGATGACGCGAGATGTCCCGCAGAAATGGGTCTCGACGATACTGAGACGGAACGGATGCTGATACCGTCGGGCTTCCGTAAGTCCTCGACTAGGTTTGCGGATCAGTTGCGGATATGGTCGATCAGGATCTGGAATGGTCGAGAGGTATGCACCGGGCCGCCCGGGATGTTACAGTGCGTCGTCGGATTTGTAGGCTATACGCGGAGGAGCGCAGTCGAGAGGAGTCGTTGATGGCTTTTGTAAGTACAGAGGGTGGTTGTGGTGATGTGGCGATGTGAAGCTTCAAGGTGAAAGGCGATATACATTATGTATCTGGGCCTCTACCGGGTCCACCAACGGTCACGAGACGACTCTTCGAAAGGGGGAATCCGACAAATCTAGCGCCGTCACAGATCAGATCACCTGCGCTCATCACTTGTTTCAGCTTGCTTCCGGATCGGCCGCGGTCTGACTGCCGAAGCTGACACTTTGTGTCGCTGCCACGTAAACATGTCAGCTGGAGATTCGTCAACCGGTATCAATTATCTGCTTCCGTCCAGTGCGATCGGAATATAGCAGGAGGGCGCTATTTCGAGCTCTGCGGTAAATAGCAATGACCCAAAGTTCGCAAAGGTCGACATCGTTCTCAAACCGCAACTCGCCTCATCAGTTCACCAAAGTGATCGCCATCGGGAGACTTGGGACTTGATCCTAGCTACGGAAACATCGAAGTGTAATTCAGGATCAGTCGAACTCATCTGCATACGAAAGATCTTCACAATGGCAACTTTGACCAGAAAACCGATCAATCCAGAAGGTAAGCAACAGTACTACAGCCTCAACCAGTCTGGCAGGACACTCTGATTGATCAGACCTTCACAGCCATCCTATCTCCAGGAACTGAAGGCTACGATACATGGCTCAACGAGCTCACCCAAGCCGGCCTGAACATAGCAAATTCAATCCCGTAAGCCAATCTTCCTTCCTGTCCGTTTCATGCAAGTTACTGATAATGACGTATATCCTGACTAATAGACGATGGCAGGCGAACGACAACTATCACAATGGAACCGTTCGAGCCTTCACCCTTCCCTCTTCCCATGCAGCTCGTCGAGCCAAAGAAGATTCCCCTGGCCTCTCCATCTCTTCCAAAGAACTCTGGGCAGCTCGCCGATCACTTCATTACCTCTCCCATACTCATCCGAGTAATCAGTTCGTCCACGATTGCGAGGTGGGGGAGATGACGGGATCTGAATCCAGCAGCGGAGGGGAACCTTCGGGGATTTACGAGGCCTTTGAAAAGTCGTTGTTGAGGGATCATACCAGGCAGGAGAGCGAGTACATCGATTCGTTGCAGGACGTGGGTCTGGTCGAGACGTTTGACAAGGGGAGGGTGGAGATGTACAGGATGGGATATGCAATGCCGTACGTCATACCGACCATGGCTCATAAGATATACATAGATCTGACCTGCCGATCTCCGTAGCTCTCCGCTTAGTCCACGTACCTTCCTCGCAATCATCATCACCCAAACCCTCCCGCCTATTCCAGCCCCAATCCCACCTCAAATCCACATCGCAACCCCCTCCCCACCCTTCCGCCAATTCATCGTCATCACTCTCCCAACAACCCACTCTTCCGTACCAGAAAAGACCGGGTCAGAAAAGGGCAGGGTGAGAGGTCGATACGTCTCTGTAGAACTCGTGAGGGAGATCAACATCGAGTTGAAGGGGTTCGAGCATGGCAGTATAGACGGCGGATCGAGGAGTATAAGAGGGGTGGAATGGCTCATGGCTACTTCGAGCGACGCGGGAGGAAACGTACCCCAGGCTTTGACTAGCATGTCTTTGCCTGGAAAGATCACCGAAGTGAGTCGATCGAGGTCTGTTCTGCGTTCCTCGGCGGCTTTTTGCTCATGCCTTTTTGATCTCTCTAGGACGTCCCACTCTTCATCTCATGGCTAGAAAAGAAGTACCCTCATCTGGGGAAAGTAGGCAGCAAGAAGTTTTGACCCTTTTGTAGCTTGAAGTGAAAGAAAGTTGAAAGTGCATCGCTCAATATTTGTATTCGTCATCACCTACCTACTTTACCCCCAGAATTTTCAAGGCTTCAGATGTTACTAAATGTCAACAAGTACCAAGTCGTTGTTATGTCCAAGTCGCTTCAGAATTAGAGATCGTTATTCTATTGCACTACCGGCTCTGTTCAGACCTTCTCACCTAACCACTCCTCAATCAAAATGAACCGAGCGCCAAACGATCCCAACTCGCAACGAATACTGTTCGTAAAAAACCTGTAAGATCGAACCGAACCACACATACCTCTATCAGACCCTAAGATCCATACATTTCGTAAATCACAGTAACTACGGGATCCAAGGTGAAGACCTGTACGACCTGTTTGGCAAGTATGGACCGATCAGACAAGTCAGATTAGGGACGGATACTACGTTGAAGACTAAAGGGACGGCGTATATCGTCAGTAACACTCCGAGATTCGTCTGAGCGATAGCTGAATAGGCTTGCTATACATGCATAGGTTTATGAACACTCTGATGATGCGAAAGAGGCCATGACGCATTTGAATGGTTTCCATCTGATGGAGAGATACATCGTCGGTAAGTCGTCGTACGATACCCCCAGCAGAAAGAGACATCGCTCACCAGAACTTTATATATTTTGCCCACGGACAGTACTATACCATCACCCTACTCGTCAGCAACAAGCCATCACCAAAGCGAACGAGCTGAAGGAAAGGGAGGAGGCTCTAGCAGAGGAGAAGAAGAAGCTTGGGATGGCCGATTAGACGCATTCTAATCTAATCGAAAGATCGAGATTGCGCTCTGTACGAATATCACCAACAGTTGTAACGATTTGGACCATCATCACGGACATCCAAGCTATCACACATTTGCCTGCGTACCATCAAGTTCGGACGCAAGGAACATCGCGTCAGCCCAGAAACCGAGCATCCAGCTTATTTGTGGTCGGCAGCAGCAAACTTCAGGCATTTCTTCGACTCTGGGTCCACTCGTACTCCGCTCACTCATTTCACATATATCAACAATGGGAAGACGCTTATATTCTCGGCTATCCTTGCATTCCTTATGAGAGCTACACTGACGGATCTACTTCATGTTCCTGACATATGATGGCGAGCTACAGATCATTGACCTGAATGCGATGGAGGGGTACTTCTTTACTTCAAAGCGTGGATGGGCAACATGTGAGGATCGTGCAGAGCTGGAATTGACACAGCGTATATCAGTAAACTATAGCCTAAGCAACAGGTCCCTGTACACTTACTGATGATTTTGGTCTGAGTGAACTGTCTTCCAGCTTCCTGACCATTGAACCGCCCGAATCCAGATTTCTGTTTTGCGGATGTCAGAACCAGGAAAGCTACTTCATAGTCAACATGTATCTGATGACGCTCACCTTCATTCCTCCGTGAGGCAGATTTGGCTCATCATGAACGGTCATGCTATTAATGTGGATCGAACCACATTCGATTCGTTTGGCGATCTCAAGAGCCTGCTTGTAATCTTGTCCCCAAATGCTAGCGTTCAAACCGACTTCCGAATCGTTCGCGATCTTGATAGCTTCTTCTACGTTCTTGACTCGAATAATGACTAAGGCGGGACCGAAAGTCTCTTGGTGATAAATATCTTGGGACGAGTTGACTCCGTCAAGAATGACAGGCGCATAAGATGCCAAGTCATCCTTAGGCGTAGTTGCAACTCCACGAAGACGTGTGGCACCCTGATCGAAAAGGGTTTCATCAATCGTTTGATCTCATCACGTGAAGAACTGCTTTCGATCACTCACCTTTGAGACGGCATCATCCACGAGAGCGTGCATCTTGTCCGCCCCAGCTTTGGTGGCCATCTCCAAGCGAGCGAGATTCGAAAAGTTGTCTGAACGACAGCCATCCGTTCAGATCGATCGTTTTCCTTCCAAGCAGACAAACCCACCTGCTACGATCTGCTCCAACTCCTTCACTAGCTCGTCGGCGACGCTGTCGAGCACGACGATCCGAGCGGTACTCATACAGATATGTCCGCTGTGTAGCAGTCCGCCAAAGACGATGTTATTAGCAGCGAGCTTGAGATCCGCGCTTTCCAAGACGATGGCTGGAGCATTTCCACCGAGTTCCAAGAGGATGGGTTTGATATGCCTTCCCGCTACTTCGGCAATCTTGGATCCTACTTCTACAGATCCAGTGAAGTTGACGAACTGCACTCAAACGTCGAGGTTAGTGAATCTTCGGGTGGTACCAGACGAGCTATAACTTACTCGAACGTCAGGGTGAGCTACAATCTGCTCGACGCTCTTGGGCTCAGTCCCAGGGGTAAAGTGCAGCATCTGGAAAGCGTTGGGCGGTACTCCCGCTTCATGCATGATCTTACACAATTCGTAGTGGATAGTAGGAATTTGGGGGTTGGCTTTCCACAAGATGGAGTTTCCGACTGCTAGGGAGTAACAGAATGCTCGTACACCGAGAGTGATTCCGAAGTTGAACGGACTGGCGTGATACCCATCTTCAGCTGCGCGGCTCTCCATTGACTGATGATCGACTTACCTCATAGCAAGGGTAACTCCGTATGGTTCCCGAGTGACCAAAGCGAGAGAGCCGTCCATGGTGGGCGGAATATCTCCCTTGATCTCTGTCGCACTGAATCGATAACATGTAATGGTTAGAATGCTTATTCAGTAACTTGAAGCATGTATACTCACATTGTAGCAGCACTTCTCATATGCTCAGCCGAATAGGCCTTGTCGGTACCGAAAACGAGGTTGGCAACGCTCGTATCCTTTTTGTAGGCGGGCGCCAGGACTTCATCATAACGTTCTTCGATCAATGCTGCGGCCTGCATGCGAATTTAGCTTTGATGCCACTCAAACATCATACATATCGCCAACGCACCTTGAGAAGGATGTCTCGTCGCTTGCTCGCAGGCATTTGCGACCAAACATGGAATCCCTCCTTCGCTCCAGCGATCGCACGGTCACTGAGAACACGAAAGTCATAAGCTCAGTTCTGAGCAGCTCCAACCTTTCCATTTGACACGTACATATCTGAACTGGAAGCGCCATGAATCTTGCTGACGACTTCTTGCGTCCTCGGATGCTTGATATCAAATGGCTGCCCAGATCTGATCTCTTGACCGTCAATGAGGAGCGGTACGGCCGCGGAGCTCTGCCATCTAACGGCGATCCTCGTCGCGGGTATGTGGCGCAAGACGCTACCAGAGCGGTTCACGAGTTGTCTACTCGATAGCATGGTCGTGGTTGATATTTCAGGTGTGAGAGCAGGATTGCGAGGGAGATCTCGAAGGAGCGAAGGATGTATCGATCCGTGTTATCTGTATTCGTTTGGAGGAAATATGGATGAATTGGCTGACTCACGGTAACCGGGAATGGGATCTCACGAGGTGGAGGTCAATCGTCCCGCGAAACCAGTCACGTGACGATCGATTGACGGGCGCAATTGCCGGTACCAGATTCATGCTTCACTTCGTATTCTTCAACCTATTCTCCGGAGGGCTCTCACTCATTTGTGAATTTAGATGCATAAGATGATCAGTTTCAGCCCAGGCGTTCCTATCCGTCTTGGTGTAGATATCTGAGGAAGTGTTCATGTTTATAGTAGTAGAACCTGGGTGAATTAGAGATTCGCCATTATCTTCAAAGTTGCTGTTCATCTTCCACCTACTTGCATCATGCTGTCCAGTAGTTCTAACAAAGCCAGTCCGATCAAATGGGATGTATCGATCCGTCCGGCTTTGTGCGATCGAGAGATATCGACTGGGCAGAGATTTTGCTACATCCTGAACATACGGTCCAGCAGCATTCCCCGCAATGGCTGTGTCTGTAAATTTTATGCCCGAGACGCATGCACCATTTGGAAAACCTTCCCTGCAGATATCCTGCCTGCATTACTAAGGGGATGAGCAATCTTTTGCTGATTTCCGCCCCTTCATGTTACGATTCTTCTCACCCCATTTTGGGTAGGAGACAGAACCACCGGGCGAAACCAAGTTGAGAAAGCCAGATACCGCTTAGATTACAAGCATAGAAGCAGCTCGCCGACGACACACAAGGGACAGTTTCCCATTCAATTCTGCAGTGTCGTTCAAACTTTTGCTGTTGAAATTTGTCATTGCGTGGCACCAAATCGATTCGAGCCAGCACAACGATCGTTAGAATGACTGATCGTTGATTCCAGACATGTAATTCGACATGCAAGAAAATACAACCAGAAAAGACGAAACCTTTCGAGGAACCAGCCAAACTACTTAGAGCCCCGCTCCGTGAGTGTGGCCGATTTCCCTTGTGCTTTACTGATTTGAAACATTGGGTAGCGCGGATTGATCGGTGAGGTTCTCAGGTGTCATATTCAAGATGAGTAGGCTACCGAAAGCCCCCTGGACACACTTCGAACCTGGACGGCGTAGACCGGAATGAGAAACATGCTGAGAAGTTGCTTCAGAATCACAGTAACTGGAAAGATTCACCTCCATAACCAGGTTCAATGCTCAGCGCATAGTCATTATTGATTGTCGATCATGTCGATCATGAATACAAAGCTCGTGTAAAGGTCGTGTGTGTCTCCAGTATCGTTAGCCGATGAATCCTCCGGGATTCCTCCGTACCCATCATCGAGTGCTATGACATCGTCTATCTACGTTCATCCTGTTTCCTATCTCCATAATCATTTTGGTTCGCTGCGGATGGAGAGGCAGCTTGGTTTCCTCCCATGACAGATCCTGTAGGGGGATATGCCAGTGGTGATCCGGGTCCCATCATCCCAGGCATTCCTCCGCTGAATCCGGCCATACTCGGCGCGTAACCCCCATACATGCTCATATAGGGGTTCGGAGTCATCATAGGCGAAGCACGTCCATCAAATGCTCCAGGAGAGGCCATGTTTCCGTCCGGTGTTCCGACCTGGGATCCGGCTTGCGACATGGCCATATACATTGAAGATTGGTAGGCCATCTGAGCGGCCATCATCGCTTGTTGTTGTGCGTATGGATTCATGGGAGGCTGAGGCCAATACATCCCAGGAGTTTGCTAAGAAAGCAGTGACGTCAGTACACTGGATGACCTTTTGAGAGAACGGGATAAACTTACTCCGTATGGCATCGAAGGCATCATCGCTCCCCCTCCCATACCGTTGAAGGTGCTCATAGGTCGAGCGTAAGGATCACCTCCCATAAACATGGTCTGCCTCTGCAGTGATTGCATCTCGTCGATTTGTCTCTGGCGTTCTTCCTATGACCGCGTATTCTGAATTAGTAACGAGCGTCGATTTCGATCGAGTCAACTCACGGCCAATCGACGATCTCTCTCCCTCTCGGTCAAAGCAGCTCCCAGTCCACCCGCTCCTTTTCTGTCTCTCTCATGAGCCGTGATTGCACCCAAAAGTCCAGTCTGAGGCTCAGCAGGTTTACCAGGAACGTTCAAGAGCGAAGCACCGGTCTCCTTTGCGAGCTCCTGTTGTTTCTTGGCAGAACGGTCCTCCTTGTCCTGCAGACCGGCTTGAAGCAGACCATGTGGAGTGAACGCTTTTGTCAAATGAGCAGAAGGTTCCAGAGTAACGAATTTTCCGTTCGTTGGTTCATCATCTGTACCGGCATGAGGAGCATCAAGCGCGGAGGTCCACATGCTCTGCCTCGCTTGAAGTTTTGGTTGAGGTAAAACCCTTCCACTTCCTAGCTGATTCAGGTCTTGGTTCACTGGCGGACCCATTGACTCGGTAGCAGAGGCAGGTCCACCGGCCCAGGACATGGAGCGATCTTGACCGCCTTGTCCCGGAATGTGTAGATTACCACCATGCCCAGCTGTACTGAATGATCTCTGCTGATCCATAGTAGAATTACGTTGCTGACCAGGAATAGGAGGAAGATTCCTCGAGACTCGTTGACGGGATTGGTCTGGTCCCAAAGGCGGGCGAGACATTGGCATTCCCCGGCCCAAAACGGACTGTTCGTTCGCCAACTGTGACCCTTCGCGAGCAGGTGAGGCGTTACTCCGGTTGATAAGGTTAGGCCTGGGTGAAGCAGAATTGCTTCTGCGGCCAGCACCTGATCCAGGTCGACTTCCAAACCCAGAATTGACTCGACTAGGAGGCTGAAGCTCTTCATCGTCCTCATCACCGGAATCGTCCTCGTTGCTGTTGTCTTCACTCTCGTCTTCAGAACTAGCAGACCAAGCAGCTTTCTTGAGCTTCTTTCCGCCTGCTTTGCCGGGACGAGTCAGTACGTGCTCTTTGTCTTTCTCTGCCTGCTCGGCTCGTTCTTTGCGCTCCTGTGCAGTCTTTGTAGGCGCGAAAGAAGACCGGAAAGTAGGTTGGGTAGGGGGTAACGGTTGTCGACGAGTAGGAGACGAAACCTCTTGACGACTAGCGGTCTTGCCAGGCGATGCCATTGTATCAACAAAGGCGAGAGCGGCCATTGCATCAGCATTCATCGAGGCCGAAGGTGGCAGATGATTCCCGTGTGGCGCTGAACGATCCGAAAACTCAGCTACGGGCGGCGTATCAGTCGTGCCAGGTGGAACGGGCGACAAAGACGCGGCAGTAGACGTGGTAGAAGCTTGTCGCCCCCTCGGCATGCTACGAGCGCCAGATGGCTTCCTGCCCAACCCATTTCTTGATGTGACTGGCGACACTGAAGGAGGGATGGCTGTGGGTTTATCCTGGTTTTCTGATCGGTGATTTTCCGGCTCATTCAATTGTATCGCGTCGATCAGATAATGGTTATCGTGAAGCACCTGGTCCTCATCGAATTGTTCACTGGCTTTGCGAGGTTTGGGCGCAATCATTGGGGCAGTACCAGCCCTACCAGGATCATGCGAATCAGGCGTGCTAGGACCATTCCTGCCGTTTTGAAACAGAGGGATTACCGTAGGTAAAGGTGGAGCGAGTCCATTCGCATCATCGTCAGCCTGATCAGTATCTAGATCACTATGATAGCTCGCCAATACATCCGTAGGATGCAGCAATTCTGTCTTGTTACCTGCAGGAGGGGGAAGAGTGGACGTAGTAGAGCGCGGCGTGGTCTGATAAGGTCCACTGCTACCCTCGTCGGTCACCATTCGATCGTCAGAGACGGACGCGGTCTTACTCGTCTCTGCTACCAAAGCTGCATCGAGTCGGTTGTTGAAGGATCCCCGGCGCGAGAGGTACTGAGCACGAGTCGACCCCGAGCCAGAAGTCTTTTTCTCCTTCGATGAGAAGCTTCCACCTTGCTTTCCAGGTCGATCACCCATTGTGGCCAAGCTTGGCGAGCGCGTGGTTGCTACGTAGGAACGCTCCGTTATCGGTGTCAAGGTGGCTTGACGGAGTGGAAGCGACTCGTTCGATGACATAGCATCACCAGTGGGGAACGCAAGCGGAGGTAACATGGGACTCTGATCTTGAGGACTGCCACGGTTGGCTTCGGGAGTCCGCTGATCAGAATCGTCCCGAGAGCTACGGTAAGACGAACTTGGCGATTCGCGCGACGGTCGGAAGCCTTGTTGGGTCGGTGAGCCGTACGGATTCGCCAAACGACTTAGGCTAGGAGAAGATGCGGTAGGAGACGCTTCTCCATTGCGCAATCTCAAGAGCTTGTCAACTGTGATGTGCGCGTAGGCTTGTCGGACGTTTGCGACAATGTCTTGTCGATAATCAACTTTCAAGGCTTGTGCCGGATCAATGAAGAATTTCTGGGAGCATGATGAGACAGTTAGTACTTCGGACCTAGAGATGGCATAAAACACAAAGCACTTACGTTGATGCCAGGATGAGCGTGGTAACCGAAGAAAAGCGATTCTGGATCGTCTCTGTCCCAATTGTAATTATTCTTTCGACCATATAGCCCAAAGGCATCATGAAATCCTGAACGATAAGCACCGGTATGTTAGTCCTTTTTCGTGTGATCTCGAGGGCGAGAAGTATACTCACCGACAACCCAACGTAACAGCCCTGCTACGATGCCAGCATCGTCTTTTCCATTCGGACTAACGGGCATATCACCGGCTGTCCTCTCGGGCATAACCATTGCCCAGCCAGATAGTCTTGGTCTACCCTCGACGACGACCATGGTGCCAGAGATATTACCTACTAGCTTCAAGAGGTTACTCGAAGTGATGACCTCCAGATGTTCAGGGAACACGGCGTAACTGTAGAAGATGTCCAGTCAATACAAGCCTTCATATATCGATGAAGGCGGACGTACGCTTGGGTGACGTGGGTCACCGTCAAAACAGCTTCTCCGGCACTCTGACCTTTGGTCTTGCCCGTTCCTTTGACTGGGGGCGTAGTATAGAATACGGCGGTCGCGCCGTCCTTTGCGTTCGAAGTCATACCAAATTCGTTTGTACTAGCGACACCAGCTTGTGTCGGGGTAGGTTGATCGTTCGTACTGCCTCCTCCGAATCCAAAGAGACTACGTCGCCTTTTGTCGCTCGTACCAGTACCAGGCCTGACCTTGTCAGATTCGACAGGAGAAGACAATACCAGCCAGAGTCTCTTCCACTCCGTCCCTCCCATCACTCGAACTCTGACCCAACCTTCCATCCTTCCCTTCTGGAGAGGAGTCTCAGGCTCGTTCCAGTTAGCCTTTTCTTCGCTGTTGGCTGGAACGGTAGGTGGTCCTCTACCTGAATTCTTTACAAAAGTCCGCAGCAAATGTCCCGTGTAAATCTCCTCTATCCGGGATTTTTCGTAAGCGCTCAAGCGCAAAGCGGTTACCCAGAGTGCTAGGTTGGCTTCGTTTCGGCATGACAAGAGGATTCTGTTGGACCCCGCTGTATTGAGGGAGAAAACATATGGATGAGGATGGGATTCTGCTCGATGGGGAGGTGGAGGTAAGGGAGCCAGAAGTTCGAGCGAAGAGTCTGTGGATGCCAGGTTCGAATAGGTGAGCAAGACCCATGACAAGCAGAGACTGTCATCCTATTCTCACCTGTAACATTGTAGTAAGTAGGAGGTACCCTCTCTCCACGTTGATCCGCCTCCTTCGTCTCCTTCATGCTCCATACGCTCAAACTCGTCCCACTCAATTGCATCCAAACTTCATCCCAATCATTCCTCGGACTCCCTGGTGTTCCTTGCTTAGGTTGTCCTCCTTGAGGTGTTCTTGCGAAAATCATCTCCACCTCGGGAGGAGAAGCTCCATACATCTTTTTACTGTGGAGATAGATCAGCTCCATCAGAGGTTTGAAGACGCGTTCTAGTGCTGGATTGATTGTGCTAGGTCTCCGATGAGGAGGGTTCGCTTGCATGGTCTGTGGGGACGCCATTCCAGCTCTACTAGAAGCGATCGATTTCCCGGATGTGACTGGGGATGCGATCCTAAAGCTGCCATTCCCGTTGCCGTTGTTTGCAAGAGGCTCTTGTCTCCCTTCAATCTGAGCAGGTGCCCCTAGTCGTTTACTTGCCGTACCATCGCTCGACCCGGTCCTTCCGGTAGTAAGAGGGCCAGGACCAGGGTGTTGATCCATGATCTGTCCTTCCATCGGACGACCGTCTGGTCTACTGCCTATGCGCTGCATACCAGTCATGGGAGGTGGAGGAGTGGGGTTCGCATTGATTCGAGGTATCTGAGCAGAGTTCCTGCCTTGAGAGCTGGAGCTTCTGGGATTACCGTTCAGTTGAGGGGGAAGAGGAGTAACGTTGGTATTATTGGAGAAACTCTGTCTTCTGTTGTTAGACTGGCAGTTTCAACAATGGTTGCAGAGCGAGCACGATGATTTTGGTGATCGGTCAGTATCATTGCAAATGCTTTGGTAGACGGTGCGACTAACCTCCTTACTGCCGCCGATATGCATCCCCAAAAAGGTCCTCCTCTTTCCCCCCTCTACCTTGCCATTCTGCTCATTGTGATCGTTGGCATCGTCGTCTATCGACATGGGCATGGGTCGACCCCGAACGACCTGATCCTTTGGCGTCAACGAAGACTGAGAATTCGACCGATTCCTGTGGAACATCGTGTCCCTGTACGTGATATTAAGACAGGAGGAGTAGGTTTGTAGGTAGCGATGGAGCGAAGGTATGAGTTCGATGCACTGAGTAGTGTAGTGTCGTTGTTCGTTATGTCCAGACCGTCAAGGAAGCTTTTGTCTCAGCGTGTATGAACGTGATGGTGATCGTGATTTTTCGTATGAACGTGTAAACGGATCAAGCAGGTGCAGGCTGTATCTCAATCCGTCGATTAGAGTGATAGCTAGTCTCACCGTGTGGCTACGAGTCAAGGTATAGGACGGCCTGAGGTGGTTTCCAGGTCGACTGAGCAGGTGAGCAAGTCCGAATATCCCAACATTCCTTGCTCTTGGCTCTCCTTGCTTGTGCTATTTACTCATCGCTGTCTCACCTCGATAACGTCACAATGATGAAATGTACGTAAAATCTGCGCGTGCGGTGGGGCTCAACACAGCCTAGATCCCTCGATCGCACCATACGGTCCCAAACATGTTTGACCTTTATGTATCATAGATTACAACCACACATCCCAAACCACAGACCCATCCAAGGCTCTCCTCACGCTCAAGACCCCTCGCCCCCACTCTCAGTCGTGAATTCGATATGTTTCTTGACATCCGCGTCCGTCACCGTCTTCCGGTTGACTTCGATCGCCTTTTTAAAGTCCGAGACCGACAATCTCGGTTCGAGTAGCTGTTCACTATCCACGTCCGTCCATGCTTTCTCCATAGCTCCAGGCGCTCCGGGGGAACAAGGCGTGAGCTTGGTGACCATCTTGTTGGGATCCTCGGTAGAAGGTGCTTGTACCTAGAAACCCGAGTCATACCATTTTAAGCAAGCTATCCAACACCCCCAAACGATATATTCCTTACCTCCTTGAAGTGAGTCGCACTCAGAACTTTACGGACAGGCTGCATCAAAGCGTCCCTCACGATGACGGAAATATCACTTCCCGAGTACCTACCATCGGATCCACCCATCAGCCTCCCTGCAGGCCGCAATCGATCATCCCATCCAGACTCACCCTTCAGTCATCCCTGCCAACTCCCTCCAATCCTTCTGAGCGAGATCACAAGGCGTATCCCCGACGTTCAATTCAAACATTCGTTTCCTCGCTTCGACATCGGGAAGAGGAATGTAAATTCGCTTTTCGAATCGACGCCTGATGGCGGGATCGAGTTGCCAAGGAATATTGGTAGCTCCAAGGACCAGGATCCCTGTATCGTTATGCCCTACACCTTGCATCTGTACCCATCAAAAAAGGATTCAGTGTGAGATTCCCGATCGAGCTGTATAATGAGAAGTGCTCACTTGGGTGAGGAACTCGGTCTTGATCCTTCCACTGGCTTCACTCTGACCCTCTCCTCGCGCTCCTGCAAGCGAATCGATCTCGTCGATAAAGATGATCGCAGGTTTACTTTCCCTAGCCATCTGGAACAACTGCTTCACGAGTCTACATCGCAAATCGGGAGGACGAAGCGTGAACATCTCGCCTCGATACCACAAGAATCTCGATGTGCTCACCTTTCCGATTCTCCCATCCACTTGCTGACCAGATCACTACTACTGACACTGAAGAACGTACTCTTCGCCTCGGTCGCTACGGCCTTTGCCAAGAAACTCTTTCCCGTCCCCGGAGGGCCATAGAGCAAGATCCCCTTCCACGGCGTCCTCTTCCCCGTAAAGAGCTGAGGAAATTTGATAGGAAGGATGACCGCCTCCTTCAACGCTTCCTTGGCCTGAACCAGTCCGGCGACATCGGACCACTGGACGTTGGGGGTTTCTGAAAGGATGGCGGAAGATAATCCGGCCCTCATCTTCTTCACTTCGGGATCGACATCGTCATCCCCCGCCCCTTCCCCGTTTGGTTTAGCTCCTCCCCCTGTGGATCCCGTGGCGGACCCGTTGGCGCCTACTTTGGAACGACCCCGTTTCTCATCCGCATCGGACAAGTGTTTCTTGAGCTTTTCAGCTCGGTCTAGGTATTCGGTGAATTTGTTACGGATGAGGGCTTTCAGTTTCTCGTTCTTTTCGTCTATAAATGACAAGGCGGTGGTGAGATGGTTAGTATTGATGTTCGGAAGGATGAGCGGGGAGGCGAATTTACATTTCATCCTGAAGAATCGTTGGTACGAGAGATCAGCTGACAGTCCATGTTGATACGACCTCTCGAGACTCACGCCATGAGAAAGTAGTCCAAGGAATTGGAATACTGTTTGTACGCTTCCTAGAACGGCGTTCACGATACTATCAGCTACCGATCCTCGACCGTTGCTTCGTCCCCATTCTGGACTCACGGCATACTCCTGATTGGTATCATGTTCAATAGCCTTCCCGACAATCTCGATCGCTTTCTGTAGGTTGATGATCGTTTCGTCCGAATGGAAATCCATCGAACGTTCGGATATCATCGTGGATAGCATATCATGAGGTTGTTCAGTCGTGCCAAGCGAAAAGATGGAGATGGACATGGTTGAAGATCGATAGCTGAGTGAGTTTCATGAGCTTCGAAGTGGAGTTCCAAACCCGAACTTACATCGAGAAAGTTAGAGTTGCTCATCGTTGTTCAGTTCAGGTTCGAACGGGGCGACGTAACGCTCCTTTGAGAGATTGGTCGATAGGAAGGACCGTTCCGTGACGCAACGACCGGTTATGGCGATAGTCGAGAGATAGGACCGCCGATGAAGATTTCACGCTGGAGCGAGGTGGTTCTTGGGTCACTCGAACACACTGAGGTCCAAGCTGAGGAAGATGATCGATTGAGTGATATCAAGAACCGACCCTACTCCTGGCTCACTCTGTGTTGCTGATGTTGTCATGAGCTCTCGAGCGAATGCGGAAGCAAAACAGGACGACGACCGGGTGAATAGCCACGACGATACGAGCGATGAAGCTGCCAGTAGTCGCTCTCCACAACTGACCCAGACTGCAGGTCACCTATCAGCCATCAGCCATCAGCTACCAGCTGGACATCCGCTCGACCTCCTCTTGCTCAGTCTCAACATGAGCCTCTACGAAGACACTCCCAACCCATTCGCAAACGACCCCTCACCGCCAGCATCCATCAACGGCGATGAGCGCTCGGCATTTCCTTCCCGTTCAATCACCCCTTCTCCCCCAACCGGAGCCTCGACTTCAAACCAGTACGACTCCGAGGTCTCCGATAAACCTCTTCCCCCCGATCCTTACCCCAACTTCAACCTCTACCCTTCGAACGATGACCCGCCGGCTGATAAGAAACACGGATCGGATCCCGTTTCAGCTTACCACAGCACTCCTACCAAATCCACCGCTTATCCCGATGTGAACCCATACCCCAGTACACCCTCGCATCAGCATCAGGCCAGTAGGGATTCCAACATCTCGAAAGCTTCTACGGCTTCTCCCCCTCCCACCTATCGACCTACCTTTCCTGTTTCTGGGGTTGGCCAACAGAGCTACGTGGGGCCAAAGGTCAAAGAGGAAGCTTGTTGTACGCTGGACGAGGAATTGCAGAACGGGACGGAAATTTCGGTAAATCATATGGAAGATTGCCTTTTCTTCTCAAATCGACCGCTAACGACCATCTACTTGCTCCTTCAGATCGTCGATGCGGTCAAGACGAACGATGGCGGTCGCGCTTCTTACATCACCTATGTGATCAAAACCGGTGTCAGTGCCATTCTCCGCGATCAAGCCCTACGTCCTGAATCAGACTGACGAATCTCCTTTCCTAACTCTTAGAACCGAGAAACTCACCACCGTTACTCCCATTTCGATTCCCTGCGCTCATCCCTTCAATCGCTCTACCCCGTCCTCATCGTCCCTCCCATCCCTTCCAAACAGTCCCTAACCGATTATGCCGTCAAGGGCTCTTCCAAAGCCAAGGAGGACGCGACGGTCATCGCAAGGAGGATGAGGACGTTGGAGGACTTTTTGAGAAGGTTAGGGAGACATCCTATTTTAGGGGGTGAACATGTTTTGCATAGGTTTTTGGATGGGGTTTCTAGCTGGGTCAGTGGACTGAGTGGGTGTCGTTGCGAAGAACGAGAAGCTGATGGAGTCGTTCTTTTCCTTTTCGATGGGTAGAACGACGTACTTCATTCCCCTCCCCTATCGCTACTCCCCAAGAACCCTCTTCACGCTCCTACGTACAACCCTACCATCCGTCCGGCTCAACCGTTCCCCGCTTCACCCGAAACGCCCTCCCAGAACATGGATCCAGAAGACGCCCCTCCTCCAGCTGCGCCAGAACAAGCAGGAAACTCTCCTTCGAACCCTGGAGGATCTTATATCGCTCATCATCTCCTCCCCAACGTCAGCGCTGCCACTCCTCTTAAGCACCCCGATGGTCGTTTCATGGACTCGGAAGCCTTTACCGACAAGTTCGCTCATCACTTGTCATCCGTCATGGAACGCGTCAATCGACGGACAGTCAAGAGGTGGGGAGAACGAGCCCAAGGGTCGAGCGAATTGGGAGCGATCATCAATGGCTTGAGCCTCGATTTGGATCCTGGGAATCTGGGTAATGGATTAGGCGTGGAGGAGGATGGGATGAGAGGGGTTCAGGAAGCGGTGGAGAAGTTTGGTCAGGCGGTCGATGCGGAACACATGTCTACGGCTTTGCTTGTGAGTTCTCGCTCTGGAACGTGGAATGTGGTTCGTGCGGGAAGCTGATTCTCGAGATGGGAATAGCTTCAGCAATGGGAACGATCGACGACTGAACCTCTCCATACGTATTCCCAATACGGTTCTATCATTCGACAACGACTGGCCTTTCGTCATCAGAAGCACGTTCAGTACGAACTCGTCCAGAGCACCTTGGACAGTCAACGTGAAAAACTCGAGGGTTACGAAAAGGCGGAGAAGGAGTCGAGACGACTCGAGGAAGCGCTCGAGAGCGGCGGTAAGAACCTCACGGCCAGTACTTCCAACTTGAACCCTCCTGCGCAGGGTCAGAGCGTATTGACCGGTCAAAGCATGATCGGAGGGAGCGTCTATCGTGAATCCGGAGCGGAAGAGGGCTCTACGTCCCCTCGTACGGTGGGCAGGAAGAAGGCTGGCGGTGGAGGGTATGGCTTGTTGAGCGCCGTCAAGCATAGTCTGTCCGGTATGATGGATGTGGATCCCGAGGCGACCCGGAGGGCAAATATCGGAAAGACAAGGGATAATATCTCTCAGGTAAGGTTGACACTACATGTGACCCGGCAGGATAGGGACTAATGGAGATCCGTTTGTCAGCTCGAGGAATCGCTTCAGGCGGCTGCTCAAGACCTGAAGTATGCTAGTCAGACGCTTCAAGCGGATCTAGATAGATTCCAGCGTCAAAAGGTCGCGGACATGAGGGATATGACCATCGCTCTGGCTGAAGTACACCGCGATTGGGCTAAAGCCGTGAGTCCCTCTTGATCCGAAATAGACGTGCTGTCCTGACGCGAGCATTCCTAGAATTTGAAAGCCTGGGAGGAAGCCAAGCTCGCTATCAACGGGATTGAAAAGCACCCAAATCAGCCCCCCGCACAGGTCGGGTCCAGTCCTGCAAAATCGAATTTCCACCCTCAACAGCCCGGCACTGGTCATAATGATACCATGTCTGCTCAACCCTCCTTTAGTATCGACCGATCGAAAACGGAAGTCGGTCCTCCGCCAAGAATGGAGAACGGGTTTGAGCCTTCACCTGCTACATCCGAGAGGGATTCAGGTCCGGTCAAGGACCACCCACTATAAGTGGATTGGGTTCTTCGCTTGACTGGGCAATGTAACGCGGTCATCTCAGGATTCTTCTTAGCCTATGTTTGAGGTTGTGGTTGTATGCCATATCGTTGTCACTTTATCGTTCTTATATCAATCATATCCCGTGCTTCATTGCCCGACGACCACCCGCTTCTATGCTTTCGTCATATCTCTGCGTATCAGTTATGCTACCGCGACACGTCTCCTATGGCTATCTCTGCGACCTCAGATCAGGTCGCCGATGGCTCTTTACTTCGTGCGGGGGCCAGTGTTCATCGCTACTGCCACCTAGCCGTGAAGGATACAAATCGTCAGAGCCGAATCCTGATTTTTGAGGGCGATTTTCTGGGGTTCTCATATCTGGAAGGCCATCATGCCAAGCTACCCATATCGCGCCGAACGAGCTGCATCATCGCCGATCTCTTCCACATTAGCATATGCCGCATCCTTCGCTTTGCCCGCATCGAGAGCAGCTTCCCCAGGCTCGTCAACGACGAATGAGAACGCCATGTCCTCTGTCCTATCGAACACTAGACACGCTCAGAGAAATCGACAACGGTATGCTTCAGGACACAAGTGGGATGATGCATGGGACAGCGGTTCAGACGAAGAGGTTTCGGGTAGCGCCAGCACAGTCAATAAGGGGCTCATGAATGCAGTACCAGTACCTCAGCCAAAAAATACCCCGGCTCAGCGGTCCCAGCACCTCGCTGTTAGCGGAAGCAGCAGCTCCTCGGCATCATACATATCCTCAACAGAACCTGCCCCGGTCAATCCAACTCGTAATGGCCATACGAACCCCTCAACAAGTCAAAATGCACCGTTGGCCGTCCTCACACGTTCTTTTTCATATACCCATATATCTCCCCCCTCGCCGAGCTCTTACGATACGAAATCGAACGGATTTCTCCCACCGAAAGCCGAATGGCAAGTGCTCGAGACAGGGGAGATAGTAGAAGCTGAGCAGAGCTACTCATCAGGCGAGGCGAGTAAGATGGGTATGCACGGCTTCGGAAATGACTGGGTACCCGAAAAAAAGAAGCCCGATTTGAAGAGCCCTTCCGTGACTGCAGCCAGCCTCATGTCTTCAGCTTTGGGATTTGGCGGATCCAGGTGGAAAGGAAAAGACAGGGAAATAATCAAGGGGCAAGACTCGCCAGGAAAGTCCATGCCCGAAGAGAAGCAAAAGTCACGAGATAAGGTAGGTAAGGAAGCCTTGAGAAGCGATGCAGATGACATCGTAAGAAGTAAGTATAGATGAATCCTGGTACCGAACGATGGAGCTGAGTCGGTTATGTATAGATCCTTTGCATACTCTTTTGGCAGGGCGGGCGTCGATATCTTCAACTCTAGGTACAGAGAAAGATCCAACTTCGCCTGGCTTTGTTACCTCGGCTGCAGACGTCGGACTCGCTCGAAGCCCTTTCGCAATGCAGGTGGAAAAGGTGACACCGTCGATGGGACGTACAAGGTCAGGTTCGATACGGACGGAACGGAAATGGGAGAGGTTCATTAAAGTGCTCAGAGGCAGAGGTACTGGTGGTGTCGATCCTGGCGATCTGAGAAAGGCGGCATGGGCAGGAATACCGGAAGAACTGAGACCCATAGCTTGGCAAATGCTCCTGGTTAGTCACACCTACCAATCTACATCAATCTCCTCAACACTGACACCCCTTCCATCTCGTTCTTCAGAATTATCTACCGCTACCAATCCAACCTAGATTGACAACATTACAGCGAAAGCGAAAGGAATACGCTCATTTGGTGAACCAAGCGTTTGGAAGAGGTATGACCACGATGGACGCTCAGGTAGGTATCATCTTTCCGCCACGCCGCGTTTGATATTGACCTGATCTTTGTACGTAGATCTGGCACCAAATCGAAATTGATGTACCTCGAACTCGACCCGGTGCACCTCTGTGGTCGTGCGAAGTTACACAACGGGTAAGCCTGCCAAGCAAACTCGTCGGAGCGGTTGCTAATAGCTGGATTGACTAGTCTCTTGAACGCATTCTATATGTTTGGGCAATACGACATCCGGCTTCGGGCTACGTCCAGGGGATAAACGATCTCGTGACCCCTTTTTTCGAAGTATTCCTTGGTGCATACGTCGGTAAGTGGCTTAATGCTAACGCATACATCTGGTTGTAATTGATTGCTCAACTCTGTGCAGACTGCGATCCCGAGCTGTTCGATACTACTCAGCTACCGCCCAACATATTAGCTGCCATTGAAGCGGACTCCTTCTGGTGTCTGTCCAAGCTACTCGATGGAATTCAGGACAATTATATCTCCGCGCAACCTGGAATTCATAGGCAGGTACGACGGATGACAGAACTTGTCAGTCGGATAGACGGTATGTCCGGCCAAGAAAAAAAAGGCTGTCTGACACCGAAAGTATTGAACTGAATGACCCCACGATTCGTAGCTCCTCTAGCTTGTCACCTAGAAGAGCAAGGTGTCGAATATATGCAATTCGCGTTCCGATGGATGAACTGCTTGTTAATGCGAGAAATCAGCGTGAAGTGCACGATCCGGATGTGGGACACATATTTGGTCAGTTCGAGAAACTCTGAGGGCAGGGACGACTGGAGTGTCCTGATACGGTATGGTTTCCTTACGTTTGTCAGTCTGAAGGCGGAGATGCCTTCTCGCAATTCCACTTGTATGTATGTTCTGCGTTTCTGGTGAAATGGAGTGACAAGCTGCAGAAGATGGACTTTCAGGCAAGTTTATCCCAGCATACGAGCGCTCATTTTCGCTGATACATTCTGTGGACCTTTTCAGGAGATAATCATGTTCTTGCAACGACTTCCGACAGACAGATGGGAAGATCACGACGTGGAGCTATTACTGTCCGAAGCGTTCGTCTTAAAGTCGGTCTGGCATGGTGCAGAGAATCATTTCAACGGTAACGCCGAGGGACCTCTGGGAGGAGGCATGGGTGGTCGATAGTGAGAATGGTCCAGGTTGTATAAAGCTTTCCGCGTCACGCATAGTATACAGGATGCTCACCGAGGACGTTAAATATGTATCCTGAATACACACGCGTGAGAAAGCATTTGTCCGCCAGGGTCGACATGTGATTTCGCTCGCTCTTTTGTGTTGTGGCGCCCCACTCAACTCCGTCAAATCGCCGTCACTGTTCCAAAACCTGCAAGATACATTCCACTCTTCTCGTTCAAAACTTACCCGCTACTACGTTGGCACACGACTTGACTGTTGTTCGCTCGCTTACTTGGCAGCCAACCTACCATCGGCAGAGGATTTCCGTATCACCACACTTCGCTTGGGGCTTGCAACACGCTCGTTTGTGAAACGGGTCGGCGATTTTCATACCTTCATTCCCTGGACATACCTGGCAACGACGAGTCTTGAAACAGAGCTATTAAACCAGCCTCCTAGCATGTCGTTCCAACCTTCTGAGCAAGCTTTGCAAGAGCTTATCGTGACTCTTCGAGGTTCTACCAACCCAAGTGCGGAGGTTCAAAGGCAGACTCAAGAGGTTCGTCTATATTGTCGTTATATCTGTACACGAACATCTAGCTCATCGTATCTACTTGTATCCAGCGATTAGAACAGTTCTCTCAGCATTTACCCGGGTACCTTGCCTATCTAGCTCACATCCTTATCTCTTGCACCTCGGAAGACGATACGACACGATCGGTTGCGGGTCTCATCCTGAAGAATGCAATCATCAGGCCTTATTCCTCCACTGCGGAGGTAGTCGGAATGGATTATGTCAAGTCAATTGTTCTCCAAGGCATGCGGGACCCCAATCAGACTGTCCGACAGACCGTAGGAACGGTCATCGTGAACATCATGTCAAGAGAAGAGGACGGAGCTTGGCCAGAGGGTCTTGAGGCGTTGATGAAGGCAGTTGACAGCGCTGATCCTAACGAGCAAGAGGTAAATACAGTTCACGTATGAAGTTTCCTTGCTTCGCTTACATGTAGAATCAATAAGGGTGCTTTCAATTCCCTGCAAAAGCTCGCAGAAGATTGCCCTGCAAAGGTCGATTGTGACATCAACGGCCAACGCCCTCTCAACTACCTTATTGAACGATTCCTGACTCACACCGAACATCCAGAAGCACGTATCCGAGTTTACGCCTTAACGTGTCTCAAACACTATTACAGTCCCGCGACTCAAGCCATTCAGATCCACATCGACAATATCATTGCCGCTCTGTTCCGTCGTGCTTCGGATGCGTCCCCGGATGTGCGAGCCGCAGTGTGTCAATCTCTCAGTATCCTACTCAACGTGCGACCGGATAAGATTATGCCGCAAATTGCAAACGTTGCCGAGTACATGATCTACTCTGCTCAGGATCAAGACGAATCTGTAGCGCTCGAGGCTTCGGAATTTTGGCTGACTTTCGGAGAAGATCCGGATCATGCAGAACAATTGCGACCTTTCCTCCCCCAAGTCGGGCCACTCCTCTTGAATGGGATGGTGTATTCACAGAGCGATCTAGATTGGCTTGGAGCAGACGACGAGATTGATGATGAACACGTTCCAGACAAGTTGGAGGATATCAAGCCCAGGTTTTACGGAAAGACTCACGCCCAGGAACACGTTGATAACGGGGGTCCTAAGCCTTCCAAGCAATCCGAGGAAGACGGTAGCGATTACGATGACGATGATTATGACGAGGATGACGAGGACGAGATGCAAGGAGAGTGGAACTTGAGGAAATGTTCGGCTGCTGCGCTTGACGTTATGGCGGTCACATTTGGCGATGATATTTTGAATGTTTTGCTTCCTCACCTGAGGGACAAGCTTTTCAGCACTGATTGGTTGCAGAAGGAGAGCAGTATTCTGGCGCTTGGTGCCATTGCGGAAGGTAAATAACTATCTTGCAATCTACGAAACGCCTGTTGCTCATTCTGGCAATCTACGAAGGCTGTATGGAAGGTTTGATGCCGCACCTACCAACGCTTCTTCCGTTCCTTATCAGTGCGTTGTCCGATCCCAAGGTAAAATGACCTCTGATTTTTATCAAGGTTTAAACTGATCGTATCCGCTTCGCCAGCCCTTGGTACGCTCTATCACTTGTTGGACCATCGGCCGTTACTCCAGTTGGATTGTCGAGCAAGTTGACAAGGAGAATGGTCGAGACGCATATTTCGTTCCTGTCCTGCAAGGAGTAGGTGTCTAGAAGCTTCTGCCAGGCTAGATCATTTTGACAATTAAACTTGTAACAGTTGCTCCGCATGGTATTGGACTCGAACAAACGAGTGCAAGAAGCCGGATGCAGTGCATTTGCAACACTTGAAGAGGAAGCTGGAGCCGTCCTTGAACCCTACATGACGCCAATCCTAAACAGTCTCGTTGCTGCATTCCACAAATACCAGCAGCGCAATCTACTCATCCTTTACGACGCTATCGGCACACTCGCGGACTCGGTTGGCCCAGCGCTTAGCAAGGAAGAACATCTACAAGTCTTGATTCCGCCTCTCATGCAGAAATGGTTGGCACTGAGCGATGATGATATTGCGTTGGTGCCTTTGTTGGAAGTAAGTGGCAATGCGAAACCAGGTTCAGTACAATCAGCTTATCGTCGTGTCGGCATAGTGCTTGTCTTCCGTGGCTATCGGAGCCGGAACTGCATTCTCCCCTTATGCTCGGGGCATTTTTGAGCGATGTCTGCAAATCATCCACAAAGAGCTTATGGACTTCCAGAATTGGTCTCAGCGCCCGGAGGCATCGGAAGAGCCGGATTCGTCCTTCGTCGTCGTCGCCTTGGATTTATTATCCGGGCTGTGTCAAGGATTGGGGTTGAGCATTGTAGAGCTCGTGAATAACAGCGGTAACTCTATCCTTCAATTGATGTCTAGCTGTCTCCATGTGAGTGCGAGATGCAAGAACTTCTCCATCGTAGTTTCTAAAATCTATCCTTCATCTGCGATAGCATCCCGAGGACAGCATCCGACAATCCGCACTTGCTTTGCTTGGTGACATCGCGATTGCCGCATTTCCACTTGTTCATCCGCATATCGCTGAGATCATGCCAATTGTCATCCCACAAATCCTCACAAACCCCTCGGAGACAGAAATCAGCGTTTGCAATAATGCCACTTGGGCTGTGGGAGAAATCGCTTTGCAATTCGCTCAGGATGGTACGTGGGGATTTCTCACCGCAGATTATATCATGCGCTAAGCTCGGTTTCGGTTACAGCTACACAATTTGAACCATTTGTCGCGCCCGTGATGGAGCGACTAGTACCGATCTTGTGCAATTCGAAGAGTCCTCGAAGCTTAAGCGAGAATGCGGCAGTTACGATTGGGCGAATGGGGCTGATCTGTCCAGCTCCGATTGCACCCCATTTGTCGCACTTCTCCAAAGCATGGTAAGCGTAAATTTTGGGTAAAAATGGCTGTGATTCAACGTGGCTCTGCTATAGGTGTACTGCCCTATGGGAGATCAAGGATAACGATGAAAAGGATTCCGCATTCCGCGGCTTCTGCATGCTGATACAAGCCAACCCTGCTGGAATTCAAGAGGTATGTTGGATACAATTGTCCATCACATCGAGCGGAAGCTTGTCGAGACTGACGTCTTTCTACAGGACTTTTTCTGGTTCGTTAACGCCGTTGTCAAATGGCAGACCCCCTCGAGCGAGCTCGATGACATGTTCCGCAAGGTGGGACACTCACGTCAGATAAATCAAGCCGTTGGTTCGCTGATCCTTTCTAAAATTAGATTCTTGGCGGCTTCAAGCAGATGATGGGAGACGATACGTGGTCTAAGTTGACCTCTATCTGGCCTCCTATCGTCCTGTTGCGCTTGAACGAAAAATACGGCGTTTAATGCTTACGGTTTTGCGAATGAACGACCTCGCCATCATGGCAAATATAGACACTTCCCGCTTACGACCTCACCATGAAGAAAGCAAGACTGGATATCCTTCAGACCGGCCTTTGTCAATTAGTGTATCTTAGACTTTAGGTAGATAGCAGATACGATGAGCCGCGAGCAACCCAGCTCGCGTCTCCAGCATCCTGAAGCCCCTTACGGGCCAGGCAACCCCAACATGTAGAAACGTAGATCGTAGAGAATCAAGATAGATTATTTGATCGTGAGCGTAAGAGCAATGGGTATAGCATGATGAACCGTGTCTTATCCCACCAAAAGGTGACTGAACAGTACAAGGTACGATACAAGGTGAAGACAGTGCCAAGAAGATCAACCATTGGTGTCGAGCGCCATCAACCGAAGGACCTTTGGTCCTGGTAGTCGATGCACATCTATCAGATTACACCCGTGAGTACTGACGTATTACAGCATCGGCTGAGAGTCACCTACTACTATAGTGTAGCTGTAAATTGTCCCGCCGAGTGAAGGACTTAGGACACTCGCCGTAGCGACATTTATACGGCTGCCGGAAATTTAGTACTATTCTCAAGACCCAAGCTAAAGACGTACTCACCTTATCGAAAGTGTGCAATCCCCGGATATGCCTTTTCACATGCTCCCGCCGTTTGAAGCACGCCCCGCATGTCGGAATAGGACACATGTGAACGACAGTCGAGCTACAAGGTCGATGGAATGAGCGTCCGATCTGAAAGTGTCTTCACTCTCGGACTCACTCGACCTGAGATGGATCGTGCATAGCACTTCGCCCTCTAGCCTTATTCCAGATGGTATGGTCAGGTACAGGATTAGGGATCCTAGCATGCCGACCCCGTTTCTTCCTTGCCGCTACCGCATGTCGGCTGAGCTGAGGAGCTGCCTCGTCGTTAGAAGTCACCTCGACGGCTTTGCTGCGTCGTCCACCACGCCTGGCCTTGACCTCTTCCTCTGAACTTGATTCTTCAATCGCAGCCTTACGTCTTCTAGACTTGGCAGTCTGGGACCGCACCACTTTCCTTCTTTTTGGCTTCGTAGATGGTACCGCCGAAGCGTCCTCGAACTCCGAAGCCGTATCAGAATCGTCTGATGAATCCTGTTTGGCCAATCCTGCCACACTGTCCGAACTGATCCTGGAAGCACTTCTCTTTCTTGATCGTTCCTCTCCCTCTTCCTCTTCATCTTCATCTTCATCCTCATCTTCCTCTTCCTCTAGTTCCGTCAAGTCCGACTGTAATACAATGTAATGAGCATACTATGTATCGGTTATCAAAAGTTGGGGGGACTTACCGACTCTCCATCCTCATCATCAGTCTCAGCCAGCTTGGTCTTGCTTGACCGTTTGCGCTTCAAGCTTGAAGCCGGTTTCTCATTTGGATCAACGTTAGGTCTGTTTGCAAGCTTCGCAGCTGCAGGAAGTTTTGGTACTCGAGCTCGAGCAGCTGGCTTCGCAGGTTTAGGCTCTGCTGGCTGTCTCATCCGAGTCGCTTTCATGCTGGACCCCTCTTTATCTCCTTCAGGCGTTTCATCTTTTGACGAAACTGCTGAACCAGTGTCATTCTTCACAGCCTCGTATGTGATCGGTTCCTTCTTCTTTCGAGGCCGTCCTCGAGACAGTTTTATGGGAGTAGATTCAAGCTTTGGACTCGCTTCTGCTAACAGCTGCACGGGTTGCAAAACATTTGCGGGTAGAGCAACTTCTATGGCTGGAGCGGGCTCAGGCAAGGAAACCCCGGAAGTTGTCTGGACTTTTCGTCCAGCTTCTATCCCGGAGTCGGAATCAAATGAAGAGGTGGAGGAGGGTCGAGGGCGTCTCTCGATTCCTGGTATAGGACCAGGCATCGCTGGTACTTGCAGAGACGATAGTTCAGGAAAGCTCGACTGATATGGAGATGCTGCAGCAGATCGAGAAGGGTTGACGACCGGGTGTTCCGGATCCCATGATAATGTTGCGGTCGTACGGAATCGCTGAGCTGGTCTTATCGCGTTTTTACCGGCTCTACGCGCAGTTGAAACTCTAGGTACAGGCTGAATACAGGAAGGTCATGATAGGGTTCTGTGTTGATCACTTCAGTACTAACTGGGATGTATGGGGGAACCATAGCCTTGCCAAATGACGGTCCTCCCTTCGATTCCCCAAAATAGCGTTGCGCCGCACTGGTCGTCATCCCCATCAGCGTCTTTGCGGACACCAGCATTGGTCTGGCTTTGGAACTGGCCAATTCCGGTATAGGCTGATACGAGTAGTAATCGGAATAAACGGGTTGGCCATTGGTGGAAGAGGAAGGCATATAGGGGTAATCTTCCATGCTCGTATTCGGTAGGTAACCATTTGCTTCGGTATCGGAAGTAAGATACGGGAATGTTTGCCTGATGTCTTGGAGGGGTGGATGAGACAGAGTTATCATATCTGAGATAGACTGATCCGGAGGATGCGAAACGGAATTGGGCAAAGAAGAAGACGAGGCTCCGCATAGTGAATCAGGCTGGGGCTGTGCTTGAGACTGGAATGGTTGTTGGGGATACGGTAGGCTTGTCATCTTGCAGTACAAGTCTTGATATTATAAACCTATGGAAACTGTCGCAGCGATCATTAGCAACCTGTCTGTACCTCATCAACAGGGCCTCCCGAGCTGTTTAGATAACCGAGAGGAAGCTCTCCTGCGGACAGCCTGGAAAGAGAACTCACATCTTCGAGTCGATCAACCTCCGTAGAGGATTTTCCTCGTTCCACCCTTATTCGTCCTAACTGAAGTAGCTCAGATCTACTTCCGAACGAAACCTGCGGGTATAGGGGTCAAAATGACCGTCGAGAGATTTGCGAACTATTTAGCGAGCTTGACTCTAATCGTTTTGACCGATACGGGTGGAAGGTCGAGCTAAGGAGCGAAACAACCGCTACGTGCACGAGTGGTATGATTTCAGACAATGAGGGATCCGTCATCCTCACCAATCAGCTAACTCACCCGTTATGCTTTCGGAAAGCCGACCTGACCTCCCTTTACTAGGTAAACAGCCTGGCAGTCCTGCGCAACTTCGTTCGGTTCCTTCTACAATCCACCACGCCTGATGTAAAGAAAGTTTTTGCCTGCTATCCCGTACTTTCACCAGGTTGTGGTGGCTGGTCACGGACGTTTGCTTGTGAAATTGACTGAAGAAGTTCAGGGTCCTCCTTTCACCGATAGTCAACGTTGTTAGCTGAGAAACATTTGGGTTCTTAATACGTCGATAGGGTGAGAGCAGTATCAGCACAAGATATGCACAATGTCGTGTCGTGGTGATAATTCGTAAATATGTTAGGATGGGGAGAGTTTACCTTGTTTGAATTGGGTACCGTCCGTTCAAGCTTCTTGATGGTCGATGCTCGGGCGGAAGCTGATTCGCTCGATCCCTAGACTGCACGTGTACCTTGATGAGCTCTCGGAGCCTCGGACGACATGCTATCTTCTCTCGGATTATGTTACATCGTTCAATAGTCGATAGAGCTAGTCAGTCACTACTTCGAGAAAGCGGAAAGATGCCAGTTGGCCGATGTATCATGACTCGCAAGGCAAGGACACTCGACGAACGCTGAACCGCTGGTATCGTATATGGCGACAAATGGGAGAAAAGGGGAATACAAGCTTGTTCTTTCATTACATTCTGAGCGATTCTGTGCAATTTCATGATTTATTCGTCTTTACTCAATATGGCACAATTTGCTCCTAACAGGAACGTTCTGTTCCTGGCCCGGCTCAGGAAATCCGGACGCTTTGACACCTTTTCGCAGGAGAACGCAATGGGTGGACCCACCAAAGTGGAACATACTATGAAATAGGTAGAGTTTTGAGGATACCAATCAGAGCAGTAGACGATGTCTAACGGCTTACCCAAGCTGATCGCCCTTGTTCACGTGTTGACCTTCCTTAACGGTCGTCTCGCATGTAGAAACCTCAGTCATACCAATTCCCATGAAACACATCAGACCGATCTTCGGATTATCGGCTTCGATAAAGATGATCGACCTAGTAGCTACTACGGAGATGTATTCTTGACTGGTGCACTCCCCGTTTTTATCAGCTCCATGCTCCGCGGTGAAATCCTCATAGAGCGGTTCGGAGAAGTAAGTCCCTTCGACCACGTAAGACTTCTTGATGGTACCGGATACGGGGGTATGCCATCGATGATAAGAGAGGGCAGAAAGGAAAGCTTGGTAGACTGTTCCCCCGACGAATTGTTCGGCGAGAGGATCCTGAGCGAGCATATCTACAACCGAGTAAGGTTGTCCCTTGACCCAGAACTTGTCTCGAGCTTTGACGTCGTGAGCGACCTTGTAAGTTTTACTCTCACAACAGTTCACAAGAACATCATCATTGTCGGGATCGGCGACTGGTCGAATCCCTGCCTCCCATCGGAAGGTCCTAGTGAAGAAGTCATCCCAACTCTTGAACCCATGATGATCTGCCTTAGGGTCGCAATGGAATAGCTTGTCAAACGATATGGGGTCCTTCGCTCCGAGATTGGCGACTTCCGTCAATGCTTTTGTGCCATCGGGACCAAACCATCCTTCCTTCCCGGTACCCAGAACACTTGCGCTCTTGGAGGAGCTCAAGTATTCTCCCCAGGTGTTAAGCACCTTCTTCATCATCTTATTAACCTTAGGGTCTTGAAAAACGACAAATCCAGCTCTGGTAGCCATCGGCCAATCGAGAAGTGCGTTAACGGGAACTCCGACGAGTCCGACGCTGTGCTCGTTTTCGTGCCACTGGGGAGCGGTGGTGAGAATATGATTGAGCATGGCTAAGAAGTGCTCAAAATCTCGAACTTGAGCGGTTTCTCCAGCAGGATCCGTCAAATAGGGCTTGCTGTGGGGGATCTGCGTAAGGTGTCAATCAGTAAATCCGATGCAAGACCCCACATGAAGCTGTAGACGACTCGCCTGGTCAAACATGGTATTGAACAACATGTAAAGCCGAGAATCATCCTCAACCATCTGCTTGAACTCTTTCAAGACCGGCTGCAGCTCTTTGGGGTTTTCGTCCACATGCTTGACAACCTTCTTCATCCAGCTATGATGGTGCCGCTTGTCTTGAGGCAACCATTGTCCAGTCTGCAGATAAAAATCGATGTTAGGAGTCTAGAACCGATACAGTGTAAGCTATGTGGCATCTCACGCACTCGGGGGACATGGTGTTCGTCTGGAACTTTGCGGTTCCTAGGGTCGGACATCCGGTTGGTCGGTTACGACAGGTCTTATATCGCTTGCAGGGAAACAGGCAAAAAGGCGAGAGATCGTTGTTTGTTTTGATGTGGGAAATTCGATCTAGTGACAATCACTGGCAACTGACAACCAATCAACCAAGCAACTAGTATAACCAGCTTCCCAAGTTCCTGTAGGCGCCTGTAGATATTGATATTTATATCATCTCGCTGCGGCCTTGCATTGCACAGGAAATCTAAAACCGTCCGCCCGTGGTAACGTTCTAATTGCGTCTGACGTCAGAATTGCTGGATACGAATTCGTGGAGATACAAATTGATCGTATGTCCTTGAAATTAGTCATGATCTCGGCGATCACGAACAAAACTAAACCACATCAACCAATTTCATCACATCAAGGTAGCCGTCTCGAACGAATATCTACATACTCATTATTTCATCAGTCCATTCAACCAATTGACTGGCGCTTCATCGTCTCGATTCTTTCAGAATCGATCGGATTGATTATCAGGTGAGTCTACAGTCGTGATAGGTAAATCAGACACGCATGGATGAAGGCATATAGGATCAAATTCCCGGTACTCAGAGAGATTTGGGACCTTTACACATTACAGTTCGGGTGGCTTTCGTTTTTATCCCATCTTGGGGCGTCGGACCTTCGCTATCCTCTTTTGTGCGAGTCCTTGTCCGTCCGCGGTAAGTAAAGGACCCTATATCTACTGATTGTGATGCTATAGTCAATACATACTTTCTTTAGAAAGTTCGCGTGCACTACTCAGCGAAGCAACTACCAAATCTGTCAAACTAGTGTTACTGTCGATCTAATAGCACCAGGTTCGCTCGCCTATCGATCCCTCTTGTGCAGAACTGACTGGTTGAGCTTCCGTCGCAGCCACTGTCATCTCATGTCGGTTCTTGATATCAACCAGGCCTCGTTGGCCAAGGCCGTCAGTGATTCGGTGACTGACTTGGAGGTTCCCCCGCAGCGGAAGTCGCTTCGCGAATGGATCTCAGGTTGTGCTTTTGAATTCGAACAAAGTGGCTTAGACGATTATGAACTGGACTGTATCCAATTGTCGACCAAGCTTGACGGGTTCTCGGAAGTCCTGAGGCAAACGATCAAAGAAACGCATCTAGTTTTTCTATACTGCCAGACCTGGCTGCACGTGAGAACGCTCATCGCTCATATTGAGGAGCTAAATGACAAACAAAGAAGAATTCGCCTGTCTGAAGTTGAGCATCTATTTCCAATTAGTAACATCTCCGCCAAGACGGTCACAGGTTACACGGAAAGCGTTAAGGAAGCCGCACTAGATCCAACAGCAAGATCCGGAGGCGTTGACCTTGTTTTCGAACGTGCCAAACAGATATTCAACAAATTGGCTGTTGATGAACCTAGGGTGCCTGTCGCTAGTTTGACAGCACAGGATTTTTCGCAAGATTTCCTAGGTTCTGGAATAGACGATTTACAGCATAGGATACGCACGTTGGAGCTGCAAATCGCCAGTAATGGCTCACGCTCCGGGGCCGCCTATGCCCGGGTCATGGCGATAATACAGTCGTCGGGGACCGGTAAATCAAGGACTACGTTGGGTCTCATGGAAAAGGAGTTGGGCTTGATGGTTTGCATTCGCGCAAGATTCAAAGGCTCAACTGTGCGACAATCACTGCCGGATGTCGATTCAAGCGTCTTCCACGCGATCGTGACATCGGATGGTAATTTCATCTCTCCGCAGATTGCGACTCCCTCAGCTTCAGCCGATACGAGAGTGATTTCGAACCTCGCAGAAACATCCTTCGGTGATGCAGATCCAGCACTGATCGAAGGCACTATCATTCTCGCTCGTTGGCTTGAAGCCTTCGCTGAACAATTTGCCGCGTTTACTCGGCGAACCAAGCAGAAGTTTTTAGACAAGCAGGACACTTATTTCGATTCATTGAACTTCATAGCCTTTCAAGCTGCTGAGATACTGGACAATATTGTACCTGGTTACAGAACGAAGGGTAGTCCTCCAAATTCCGGATTTCTCGATAAAGGGGGATCTGCATTAAAACCTAGAGAACAGCTATTAGAGGATATCTCCGAACAGTTTAGGGGATCCGAATCTAGTTGGCATACATACGTGAAGAATCAATTGCTCGAGCCAATCTTAGATGATGATCGTATACCTTCCGGATGCTCATCTGTCATCCATTGCAGTGTCATTTGCGCGGACAGGCTGAAAACCAAGTTTGCTGAATTGACAGAACTGCTCAGCGAAAGCGGTCGCTTCGCGTTTCTGGCTATTGACGAGGCTGGTTCGCTCGGCCAACGTCTTCCGCTTCTGCGTCGCCTAATGAGCTTCCTGTCTGCTCCTCGATTTTGGGTGTTGCTCCTCGACACAAACAACAGAGTATCGGAGCTTGCGGGACACGCTGCCAGGACTCCCTCCTCCCGTTTGAGAGATGACTCATTGAGATTAGTTTCTCCGTTTATCAGGCTTCGCCATGATATCCACTTGCTCAGTCCGGCTAAATCCAGGACGGTCCCAAGCTACGACGATGTAGTTCTTGAGGGCAAGAAGTGCTTGAATCACGCGCAGCTGTTGACGTTTCTACCCAAGATGGGCCGACCTTTGTGGAACGATCGCTGGCTTAAACACTCGGGTCCAGGGATCCGCGTGCCGTCAGGCCCCGATGGGGTCAGTCTGGCAGGAGTTTTCGGGAAGCTGATAAACGATGCGCCTCCGCAATGGTTCGTCTCGCAAACAAAACCCAAATTAGAGCAGATTGCCGAGCAAGACCTCGTCTTGATCATGGCTTGCTGGAGAGTCCCTCTTTTATTGACAGGTAGCCAAGGTAATGCTATCGGCGCCGTTCGATTGTGAGACTGCTGCTGTTCTTACTCAATGTCAAACTTCCAGGTGTATCACCAGAACTTAGCTTTCACGAGAAGCAAGTTGCGCATCATTTGCGTACGCTCAGCGGGCTTCACACAAACTCGCCTATCATCAAGTCTTTTGTGGCTTCTGAGCCTGTCGTCAGGTAAGCTTTCTTGCGGCTGTATGAGTCCTGTGCCGTTCGACATTAGCAGTCAATCCCATAGTTTGGCTGTCACACACGCCTTCCGTATCGCACCTACATTGTTCTGGAGCTTAGCTATTGAGATGATCTGTGCTCAGGCTGGCGCTAGTCAGCTCTATATTGGTGAAGCTGGAGAAGAATTTGTTCGCATTATTTTGACGATGGGGCTGGATTTCTCGGTCGAAGCGCCAATCACAGCAATTCCGACTCGTTCAACAAAGGCAGTGCCGTATCTGCCTGAACACCTAGAGTTGATCTCGATCGAGACGTGGCTGTCGACTATCGTTGGCGTTGAAACTTTCCGAAAAACTTTTCCGGCAGAATTTCGAACTTGGGCGCGTTGTCACTGGATGAACTTTACGCATTGGTTGCGTCTCAACAATCAATGCACGGCTGAGAGTCCGTTGACTCACTCCACTATTGTGCAAGCTTGGACTAGACAAACTGCATTGTTGGGTATTGTCAATCAGCCGGACTGGGACGCCCTGATAGCGTCTTACAAATCGACTGCACGCCCTCGAGCGAACGAGGTCTTCGATCCATCGCGAATCGTTCCCATTATCGTGCAAACTCGTACACGGAAGAGTTTTAACCCAAGCGAAGCAAAATGGAGTAAAGATTTGGGCAAAACAGTCGCGTCGCTTCAGAAAGCTGGCAAAAAGCTCGTTCGATTGAATATTTACCTCAGTATACGTGGAAGACATTCGATCCAATATGCAATGAATGACGAGCTCGACCACTGCATATATATTGGGGGACGCGGTTCTGACACGTTCGATCTTATATCGAGATTGACTGAAGCCAGTCAATCTGCTTTATCGGCCCTGACTGGTTGCTTCGATGATTTGCCAGACAGCTCTTATCTCGATGATCATGGCAAGTACTTGGATCCACAGATGGAGGATTTCATGGATGGAGCTATGATGCGTCGCGATCAGGCGAACTGAACATGCCATCACCCGTAAGTGTAATTTATTTTATGACAGTCAGACGGCACTGACCTGCCACTAAGCTTTCTCAGCAAGTTCGCTGAACAGGATCGTGAGCGTGATTCGTTAGCCACGAATTTAGCATCAGAGACTGTTGCAGTAATGTTGTATATAATCTATGCCTCAATACACACGTGATATATGAACACCGCGGATCACATTACTACGCGATCCTTGTTACCTATCCAGCGACCAGCAAACGCTCGTAGATTGTTAGATAACCTTGAGGTTTGATGCAATTACGTTCGATCGTGATCGATCAAAGTCACATCCACCTAGGGGAATATTCTATACGGGCTACCGCAATGGATCCCAACGCTACTTGCTATACAATCGTCAATGATGACACGTTAATCGACTCCGGTGCAGCACCGTCCATCCCTGACTTCCGGAATGCTCTGCAGAAAGGTAGTGACGAGGTCAAGCTTGACACAATGAGGCGAATCATTGTTGGGACATTGAACGGCCAGAACTTTGTGAGTCTGCCTTTTCCCAATGCTAGTCCGTCATGCGAATTGAATATCGTGGTGGCTCTGCTTCTCATCCAGACTGCTCTTCTCATGCCTATGATACAATATGTGCTGCCCAACAAGAACAAGCAAATCAAGAAAATGTTACATTTCTACTGGGAGTAAGGACTACATGATCAGGCCGTCTGGCTGCGAACCAGCTCACGTGGCTTTCAATCTCCACAGGATCTGTCCGAAATTGGATGACCAGGGCAAGTTGAAGCAGGAGATGATTCTCGTTTGGTGAGTATCTAGCAGCAGCAATCGCTTCGAGTTCATCTGACGTATAAGGTCTCCTTTCGCTCTCAGTAACGCTATCCGAAACGATCTGGTATGTTCGCTCAGCCTCCGTTTTCCACCTCATTAGTTGCTCAGGAGCTGATAACTACTACGCTGTTAAACAGCAACACCCGAACGAATACATCCGAGGAGCTACTTTAAGGTTTCTGCAAAAGATCAGAGAGGCAGAGCTTCTCGAACCCCTTATACCCACCGTCCGCAGCTGCTTGGTATGTCTCTAGCTTGAAGCCGATCCTTTTACTGAAATCTACTGACCTTTCCATATTATTTTCTCGCAGGAACACCGGCATTCGTTTGTCAGGAAGAACGCTGTGTTTACGGTTTGGACAATCTATCAGGATCATGAGCACCTAATCCCTGACGCCCCCGAGTTGATGGAGACCTTCTTGGCAGCTGTGCGTTTGATTGTTCATACACCATCTAGTCGCGTCATTCAGCCTGACACTTGACTTGGTTCGCTGCTGCAGGAATCAGATATTACCTGCAAGAGGAATGCCTTCGTTACTCTTACAAGTATCGCTCAACCTGCTGCTGTTGCATACCTCTTGAATGCTTTCGAAACTGTAGATTCGATGGACGAATTGATGCAAATGGCAGTAATTGAACTGATCAGGCTGGACGCCAAGGGTGACAGTCCCAACAGAGTGAGTGGCTGGAGTGTTGGCTACGCTTCATCCCCTCTGATCGTACTTCAACTAGGCAAAGTGGATCAGGACTGTTTTCAGTCTCCTCACCTCTTCTAGTAACGCTGTCAAATACGAAGCTGCGACCAGCATAACCACCCTTACGCAGAATCCAGCAGCTATCAAAGGTTCGTACGAATTGGCTCTGCGCTGCGACAACATGTGTGATTAATTGTCGATCTTGACTGCTCATTCGCAGCGGCTGCCGGGGCTTTTGCCGAGCTACTTGTGAAGGAAGCCGACAACAACGTCAAATTGATTGTCTTAGATCGTATTGACCTGCTCCGTGAGAAATATCCTCATGTTCTGGACCCGCTGGTCATGGATATTTTGAAGGTCATGACAAGGTAAGTCGTGCAGAAGCTGTCCTTGGAGAGCAAATCATGATAGTCACCAAACCACGTCATCAGTCCTGACATGGAAGTCAAACGCAAGGGTCTGAGCATCGCTTTAGAGATGATCACTAGTCGAAACGTCGAAGAGGTTGTTCTGTTCTTGAAAAAGCAGTTGCAGAGCACTTCAGAGCAGGACTTTGATAGAAGTGTCGAGTACCGACAACTGTTGATCCAGAGCATTCACACTTGCGCCATCCGATTCTCCGAAGTTGCCGCAAACGTTGTTCACGTCCTAATGGATTTCTTGGGTGATTCAAACAATCCCTCGGCAGTTGATGTAGTATCCTTTGTCAGGTAAGTTCTCATGTTTGTAGGCCTGAGCATGAAGGCTGATAATCACTTTCACAGGGAGGTTGTTGAAAAGTTTCCTGAATTGCGAGCAGAGATCACCGAGAAACTTATTTCTACGTTCGGCGACATCAAGTCTGGGAAAGTGTACAGAGGCGCATTATGGATTGTCGGAGAATATTGCGAAAATGCTGATGGTAAGCGAGTTTACAATATGATTGAAGACACAACCTTACATAGATAAACCGTCGCAGATATCAAACGTGCGTTAGCCGAGATTCGACATGTCATCGGCGAGATTCCGATCTTGGCTTCTGAGCAAGTAAGTCCTCAGTGCAATTGCTCTGATTTTTATGATCATACTAATGCTCATAGCTTGGCCTGCTAGCGTCTCTTGGATGAAGCTGAAGCTGCAGAAGACGTGACACCAGAGAAGAAAGAGGAACAGACCACAGTCACCAAGACTCGTGTTCTAGCTGACGGCACTTATGCTACTGAAACTGTCTACACTTCCGCTACGGCGCAAGCTCGGCTGGAACAGGTGAAAGCCGCCGCCAAACCCCCTTTGCGAGCTCTTGTTCTGGGAGGAGACTTCTACACCAGCTCCGTACTGGCCTCTACCTTGACCAAACTGACCCTTCGGTATTCGAAGCTGTTGGGAGACTCAAAGGCGGTCAACGCTTTGAAGGCAGAGGTGAGCTGCGTTCGATCGGCGACGAAGCACGAAAGCAATACTGAGTCCATCTTCCCCACCATTCGCAGGCTATGTTGATCATGACCTCAATCGTCCGAGTCGGGCAGTCTCAGTTCGCTGCTATCCCAATTGATGAGGATTCGAAAGAGCGAATCATGAACTGTATCGAGACGCTTGCAAACCTTCAAACTGCCAACACTGCCAGTGACATCTTCTTGAAAGATACCCGTGCGGCTTACACGAAAATGGTTGCAACGGAAGAGGTATGTCATTGGCAAGCCTGTTTGACTGGCAAGTCCTGATGATTACTTTGCAGAAAAAGGCGAAGGAGAAGAAGGAGAAGGACAATAAGAAGACGATAGTACAGGCAGATGATCTCATCTCATTCCGACAATTCGCCAAAAAGGCATTGGGCGACTCTGAAGATGTGAGTTCGGATGATAATTAATTCCACGCCTGGGCTGACATGACACACGAATGCAGCTCGATGCAGATATGTCTCGTGCCACTGGCTCCACGGAGGTTCGCGACGACTTTATCTCCAAGCTTAGTCGGATGATGCAGCTTACTGGCAAGTCATTGCGCAAGCTGGATCAAGCATTTTCTTGCTAATCAAACAACGGCTTCTCCAGGTTTCTCGGATTCGGTTTATGCCGAGGCCTGTGTAACGGTGCATCAATTCGATATCGTTTTGGGTTAGTTCAAGTTTGCAAAGCGATATGAACGCACGTTGATAGCGCTGTGAAATAGACGTCCTCATTGTCAACCAAACTGCGGAAACGTTGCGAGATCTCACGATCGACTTTGCTACCTTAGGAGATCTGAAGCTTGTTGAGCGGCCTGTACCTCACACTTTAGGGCCACACGCGTTCCATAGTATCAAGGCGACCATCAAGGTAAGTCTCTGGGTGGTCTTATGATTGTTGCCACGTGCCTGATTGGACCATGCGTGGGTGTAGGTTTCATCCACTGAGACTGGGGTCATCTTCGGGAATGTAGTGTATGAGAAGCAAGGAGCCGCCGATAGCAGCGTCAATATTGTCCTCAACGATATCCACGTAGATATCATGGATTACATCAAGCCTGCTCATTGTAACGAAGCTCAAGTGAGTAAGACGGCGTTGGTTATAGCCATCTCCTTGCTTAACCCTTAATTTGCTCGTTATGCAGTTCCGGAGCATGTGGACCGAGTTTGAGTGGGAGAACAAAGTAAACGTCAACACCATTATCAAGTAGGTTCATCAGAGTGATATGTATCTCGAGTCTTGCTGATCTCAATCCGTTGAAAGTGACCTTCGAGTCTACCTGCAACATATCATGAACTCTACCAACATGGCATGTTTGACTCCAGAGGGGGCTTTGGACGGGGATTGCGATTTCTTGTCTGCAAACCTTTGCGCACGCAGCTTATTCGGAGAAGACGCGCTTGCCAACTTGTCTATCGAGAAGACGGAAGAAGGTGTTATACAGGGACATGTCCGGATTCGATCCAAAACGCAGGGTATCGCGCTTTCTTTGGGTGAGCTTGCTAGGAGCCTTCAGCTTCGTCGTCTTTACTGAATGTTACATGCGAACAGGTGATCGGATCACTCTTACGCAGAAGAATGGAGCTGCGAACTCGACATCCTAGAAAGTTGATACAAATGATTAGGAGTTCTGGTTGTATCAAAATATCTCTCAATTTTTACGATAACGACGATTAGCGAATCTTTCTGAACATCCAGCATGGTGACAGTTGCAAAACACCGATGCTCTTTCATCAATGATTGTCGAGATTGCCCTCTTGCCTGACCAAAAAGCCGTCCAGCCGTACTTCATTGATTTGCTGCAAAGCAAACTCGCGGCACTGGTCGATCTGTTCCTGCGTAGTCGCCCACCTGGTTCGAGCTGTACAAGAACGATAACTCATCGGCCAGTTGAATGGTTCATTGAGGGCGCAACACATACCAACAATAGCCCAGCTTTTTGTTGAAGGCACTCTAAGCGGTTCAATCTCCCATTTCCATCCGCAATTTAGACCGGTCCATCCGAGCCATTTCAGATATGCCTTATACCTAGACTCCCCTTGTTCCAAGCCCTGCTCGAATTCTCCCTCAGGCATGTGAGGATGAGGTTCTGGGGGTACGAACGTGGTCTGGGAAAAGATACTGTTGAGGGTATGCAAGCAGCACGGTAGGGACAAATGGGGTATAGGCGTTGATGGGATCAAAGAGAGGTATGGTAGCCATGGCTTGTTGACCGAACATGGCTTAGCTTCTAAGAACGGCCGGCGGATCTCGGTCGGTGCTCACAGTCATCTCGTCCGCATGATTACCGACCAGAAACATGTTTTCTTGGATCGGACAGTGTTCCCTGCCGTGCCAACCTCCCGCTCGCCATTCATCGAGGTCTTGCGGGAACCAAGTAGGAGGATCAATGCCCTGTTCCGAAAGAGCAGCTTGAGTTTCCGCGGGGTACGTAGGCCATGTACGTCTTTCTCGCAATTCGATCCCTCTACCTTTATAGCCCTGTAAAATGGTGCATTATATCAGATCGCCGTACCCGGCCATGGGATTAGGAGAGCCGACATTTACCTCGGAAATCAAGATGTGAACCAGAAGGGCATTTCCCTGTGACATAGATGGTCTAGCTTCGTGACGAACTCATGTAACGATAAACTCACGCAACCTAGATCCAGAAATCCGCCATCAGGTCTCCCCCAAGTATCCCAGGGATTCGGATTCTCGACACTGTCTTCCTTCTCTCGAGCTGGGTACATATCCTTCCACAAAAGCATCAAAAAGGTCGCAACGGCGACGTCCTGAGAGCGAGAGAAGAGACTGATCAGCTGCAACCTCTAAGGGAAACACATCTCTACTGACTTTCCATACGTGTCGTTTCGTATCCTCCAATTTATTGAAACCAGGCTTGGATTTTCTTGAATCGAGATGCTTGTGTCGACCCTTCATGACTAGATATAAATCTTGGAAGTTCGCACGCTCCACCAACACCTGTTTCGAAAAGCATCATCAACTAGCAAGAAACGTGGCGACCGAAGATACCGAACATACATCGTGAATCACTCTTTTCTCGTAACCCCTTTCTGTGCCCCATCCGTGCTTATAGAGTGTTTCCAACAAGTGTATACAAGTCCGGAATGTTCGCGGAGGGAGAATCTTGTCAGCTGTGTCTTGGACTGTCCCATTTGATGCGATGCCTTGTTGAACTATATTTTCGGGCTTTACATGCTGATTGAAAGGCAAGGCCGCGATGCTGATTTGCGCCTGTGGGATAGTGTCCTTGTCCTGTGATGAGCCATAGGCGGGATTCGCTCGATACCTGAACGCTAACTTCCTGATAGCGGGGTGATAGAAGGGAACGTCTTCTTCCCTCTCAACGTCAGGTAGAAGTACTACTAGACCTTCATCTGGTGAACCATTCTGCGATTCGTTGGGGGTTGAAGAGCTGGTAAAGAATAGATAGTCTTGTTCCAACGACTTGTCAATGCTGGGTTTTTTCGGCAATAGTTTCCTGCGAATTTTCCTCTTCTGATGTAATCGATCAGAGCTGGGAGCGAACGTGGGCCCTTGACAAGCTTGTGTTGATGATCCGACAGCGGTAGAACTATCGTACAAGATCTCGGCTCTCAAGATCGAACTGGAATTGCGTTCGGGATGCAGACACAGCTCCTCCAACGTTACTAGGAACTTTCCACGATCTTCTCATCAACATTTTGTACGACCGGGTCAATTTCGATGTGAATGTCGTACCGATTCCAATGAAAAGTAAGCATCGCTCTGTATGACCGATATCCAACCTGGTTCATCCGTTTGAGCTAGATCACAGGCCAGATCAGGTATTATCGGGACATGTTTGGGTCGAGCGGGTTGTTGTTGCTGCACTATCTTGGGTCTGAGTGGCGGCATCTTGAGACTTGGAAGAAATGGCCTTTTCCAACTTTCTGAAATTTCTGAATGACTACTTTGGCATGACGTTCAAGGGCGAAATTCACTCAACATGTCTCTGGCCGAAATCGCATATTTGTTCTGCATGTTCTGCACAGGTGGCAAATAACCATTGACTAGGTGATATGTAAACAACCGGCATGAGCTTACTGGTCAGCTTGTCACTTGTTACTTGCTTGCTTCCTCGCAGTTCCTTGGTGATTGATTGTTCCGTAGTTTTCCGATGTCGTGACTTGTTCCTGATACTATACGGAGTTGTGTTCGTATTATGTCCCCCCTTATCGATCGAGTCGTTATTGCTAACAGCCGAGCATTGCTACAATCGAAAACTATACGCAAAGGAGAGATGGCACGTGAAACTTTTTATCACTAAGAGTCAATTTTCTTCTCCTTTCGTAACGACAGGCAGAATTCAATACAAGAAATCTCCTGATAGAAAGTAGATCTTCCACAATGAAACGCTCGCGCACAGAATGCTACGAGAAGAATGACCGGAAGATGCTTAACATGTTAGGGTGCTGGTCTTAAAAAATATATTAGGCCTCAGCTGAAGTCTACCCACGAATATGACGCCTGTGAACCCTCTTTTGAACCATAAGCGGCACGTTTCTATCGAGTGTCGAGATATAGATGGGCCACTGTCCGAGTCGAGCTGTTCATGCACGATGAATTCCCCGGACGCAACAAGTAGCGCACGTCCTTGTAGTTTCTCTTGTTCTTTCCAACGATTATACATTGTAGGCGCCAACAGGTCAGGTAGAACGGTACTTTAAAAGCGCTGCTCTCTTGTTTAATTGATCCTTTCCAGGAGCTGCGTTCGATACAGGCCTGGGATGCAGCATGTCGATTCAGACAGTGTCGGTGTTTTCGACAAGACCTTCGCTCCTACCTGCAAGATTTGCGATCCGGTGAGTACCTCTAGGGCCAAGCATCATAACCCAGTTTCCATGACGAAACGTGTCGTCGTATTTGTAGCGTTGAGATCACAAAGTAATCCTCGATTATTATTAGTACAAGCTAAAGTGTTACAACGAAATATACTATCCTCTATAGTGTACTGAATCCCCTTCAAATCCAAGTCGTTCTCTCATCGTCCTCTTCCTTGATCTAACCTAATCCATTATAAAGTTGAAAACGCAATCACCTCAACCTTCCAACAACCTTCTGCGCATCGCTCTCCCTTAACAATCTCTCTTCCTCTTCCTCCTCCAGGATGGGTTCTGTTCCTCGATCATTGCGAGCGATACAACTGGTCTTGTCGGGGGCAACGACATAGCCTTGTTCACACGAGATGACATTGCATGAACCTTGCGCGCAAGTAGAGCGAACGGAGAAGGGGAGGGCGGAACAGTCTTGACTGTTAGACAGGGACATAGGTCAGTCACGAAAAGAAAGACGCAAACGAGGTAGAGTGCACGGCTCGAGACGTACCCAGTTCCAAAGGCAGCGCAACCTCCGCAGTTCTTGACGTCCACTTGGAAATCCACACATTCGAACCCGACCCTGAACCAATCCGCCAACCCGTTCATCTGTCTGCTCAATTCCTCCGGGCTCATCCCTTCTACCAAATCCCCTGCGATCCCTGTTCCGGGAGCAGGACAAGCTTTCAAAACGCTCAGAGGTTCCGCACCGGAAGCGACAGTGTTGGTTCCGGTTGGAGCAGCGAGGGCGAGCGACTCGGCGCCAGGACACAGGAAAGCAGAGTAGTCCTTCTTGTTTCCCAACATATGACCGTTTGCTGATCGCTTGTCCTTCTTATGCAAACCTCTTCGGGCCATGGAGGGTTGAGGTGCTCGTTTGGCTACACCTGGGCCGGGAAGGAGGAGCGAGTCAGAGGGCGTGGTACTTGTGGGAAGAGCCGCGGTGAGGAGCGGAGAGAGGAAGAGCGAGAGGATGATGGTACGGAAAGTAAGCATTTTGTCGCTAATTCGTGGGGTTGATGATAAGATGTAGAGCGTCTGGTTTGATCGTGAATGATGGAGAGAAGAGCCAGTTGACGAGCGGTGGTCTATGTTGTGAATAATCTGATATGCAATCGGTGCGCTGGGCGTTGTCGAGCGTAGATCTGATTGTGTTGCCTTCCTATACCTCGATTCCAAAGTTCCGGGACCAGCCTGGAAGGTTTTCTTATCGATCTTTTGCTTGCGCAGTATTTGGTATTTGTGTTTGTTTCCTGGGTAAGGTGAGTGTGTTATCCGAGAGCAGAAAGAGCGAGAGAGAGCGTGGTCGGAAGATATGTTTCGGAGTATGTCTGACGGATTTCAACGAATGTGGTATGTGCAAGTGAGGCAATAGAGATCTGTAGGAGCAGGAATGGAGAGTAGCGAATCGACTTGATCGTCGGTTTACGTGTGTGCGTGTGTATTTCTGCGATTTGCTGAATGCGGTGCGAAATCGCAAAAGAGGGCGTTCGGTCGATTTGTTGATTCCTTCTCTCTCGCTTAGAGTTCGAGGGGAGATCACGTAAAACAGACAGTCACCCACGCGCTCGGACTCCTCCGTGTGCCCCCCAGGCCGCTTTGCATCCGCATGGCTGAGCAACGTTTCGGTATCTGAATCTTCCTATTCCCCGACTCGCAAATCGTCATCGTTTCCGTCCTCTCTAATCGCTGCACAAGCTCGTAGTTCGTGTTTCATCTAGTACATGAGCTACAGCCGTCTGAACCCCTATTCGAATCTCAACCATCGCTTCATCCCTCGCCCTATCGCTCCAAACCTCACTCGTGCCCATATCATCTCCATCTCCCCTTCTCTCTTCCAGAAACCGATCTTCCTCAAGAGGTACCCCGTCAGCCCCGTCCGGAACTTGGGGTTCCTCACGATCATTACACCCAGCACCAACATAACCGCACTGAATAGCAACAACCTCCTACCCCCCACCTCTTTTCCTCTCCTCCTAGGCAACCTCCTCACGACTTCCTCCTCCACCGGTCCGTCTTCCTCCGTTTCCCCAACATCCACAACCTCCTCTTCCTTTACGCCACCCTTGATCCATCCCCTAACATCCTCGATCCCTTCCTCCGGTAATTCGTAAGTCCAAATCACGCTCTTGTCCCTCAAGATCTCCGACGCCCGGATTTTAGGATGACCGGGTGGGTGGGAAGAGTATAGCGAATCGGTCAGCTTGAACAGCTCTGACAGTAGAATAGGTTCTTGTGGGTTATTTTCCTCCGAGATGTAAGCGTTATCATCCACGTTCACATTCAAGTCCGTCTCTCTTCTTCCCTGCCCCATTTTTTCACTTGTATCCTTCCCTTGTTCATCTTCCTTTCCTGCCTCATCTTCGTGTTTGGGAGAGAAAACCCCTCTTCCAGGTTCATCCGCGATCAAAACGGGCAGAACGCTTAGGTTCGTATGCAAGATCCCCGGATCGCCCTCCACGGTCCCTGCCAACCTCTCCAATCTCTTCTTCTTCAATAAAACCAACTGCAAAGCGTATCCAGATCAACTGAACTCAGCTGCCCGATAAGATAGACAACCTCGTATGATACTTACAGCGACTCCCATATAAACCACAACCACCGGGTTACGACATAGTAGATAATCGAATATCCTCTGACCCACTTGAAGATCGGTGGTATCGTGTGAGAACAGGGTCAAGAGCCAGGAAAGAGCAAAGTAAGGGGTCGGAGATATTCTAGCCGATTGACAAGGGTAGATATTAGAACGGTAAGAAGAGGAAAAATAGGAGTGTGTGAGCACTGATGGCTTACTGGTTGATCAACTTTGAGAGGTCCGGATCGATGGTCTTGATTAAACGACTCATCAACCTATGAGCATGGGGAACGATGACAAATGAGTTTTCCCGCAAACTTTTCTTCCTCTGAAGATGACCGTTCGACCCACCTCAAGTACCCAACAATAGGTCCCAGACTAGATCCCATCCCATCCCTTACCCTCAACAGACTGAAATTCTCTACGCAATCCAGAAGGGTTTCCCATTCCCCACTCTCCCCGTTTCTCCTTCGAGGAGATCTCGATCGTCCTTCTTCCCTCGTTTTCGAGTCTGCCGCGTCTTCCCGGGTACTGGTCAACTTTTCGATCAAGATTTCGGGCGGTAAGAGAAGTCTGGCCTTCCTCTCTGGTGAGTCTAGGGGGTTTTTGGGTTGGATGCTAGCAGGGATCTGCATGAGACCTTCTAGTTTGATACTAGATAAGGAGGTTGCTCTCGAATGAGCTTCCCCCTTAGATGTCTCTTTGATCACGATCTGATTTTGGGTTTGGGTACGAGCAGTCGAGGTGGTCCGGCTTCGACTGGCAGAGCGGGAGATGACTGGTAAACTACGTCGACTGGAACGAGCCGATCGGTTGGTAGGTGAAGTGGAATGACATGTCGTCGAAGGGGATGTAGATCGGATGGGTGCGGTATACGGAAAGAACGTCAGATAGAGGATCGAGATGATATCGTGGTACCCCTTTACGCGCAAGGTCACGGATCAAATCGAGAATCAGCGATCGGAGCGGAATCTGACTTTCCACCTCGTCCCCTTAGCCTTTCGGATCCCAGTACACAACCCAACGTACTTGAAAATAACTTAGCCCCGCTCTTCTCCTCAGAACAGCCACGATAAGCTCATTCAATTCCCCCTTGAGCCGATCCTTTTCTGACCTAGACAGGTTAGATGGGTAGTTGACAAAGGCTCGGTTGGTATCTTTCAAGACCTGAGATTCATCTGGGTGCGGTTCGGAGCGGGGGGATGATGTTGATTTTGGAGGATGAGAGGTGAAATTAACTGGATGAGAATCTTCGGGAAGGGGTGTGGTAGATGATGTGTCGGGAAGGGGAGGGGTGCTTCCTTTAGCTTGTACATGTAGCAAGTACGGCCTGTTCGTCCGTTTCACATCAGCTCGTCGCCTCTCAAGTTCATCCAATCGATACGGAAATACGTACCAAACCTTTCTCCTCGTCTCATCCGACCCAAAACCTCCGGGCTCCGAAGCCCATTTTCGGATGGTAGCTAAATCGTCTTGTTCGATGGCTAAAGTCAGCGCGGTCCCTCGAGCTGATTGCCAATCGAGATCGTCCGGTCGTTTCTCGTCGTCCATCGTAGGCAAGTGTTCTCTTAGATAGATACAATCGGATGGTACTGGTGGTCGATGGTGTACGGTGCAGAAAGCAGTCTTTTGCTGTTGTAACAATGCTCAGATGCCCAAGAATATGACTTGAGATTGTTATGGATGTCGTCACTTTCAGAACAAGTTCGGCCGCCGAACGCCGATCATCTTGGCTACCAACTGCCAGCTAAAATGTAGGACGGACCCCTTCCCTTTTGACATCTCAGCCAACTCTTCTCAAATTTCCAACTTGATTCCCTTTATATCCTCAGTCAGACTCAGCATGTCTTCGTCCGGTACGTTCCTTCGTATCTCACATCGCACCTTAAGCTCACTCTAAGAGTTCTTCTTCTCTCATTGACAGGCCGGATATCTTCGCAATACGCAGCAGCAGCCAATGTACCTCTCATCAAAGCGCCTACCCTATGGTTACCTCGACCAGTGAGCTTAGATCATTCGATCAGGAAACGCGATATGCTCAAATGGCAAATAGCTAATCCACTGTGTTTGAATCAGGTGGAGATGCCTATCGATATCCATCCATTACCGGATGACATTTCCGCCTACGTTAGTATTCTTACCAAATCATCACAACCACATTTCTTCTTGTTGACGTCTTCTAGACATTCTCTTACCAATGTGTATACAGTTCGTTTACCCCTTCACGCTGGAACCACACATCCTAGCACAAGTCCCACCGATTCACGAACGTATCGCTGTCCAGAGGAAGGAAGAGGAGAAGGTACTATCTGATCGAATCGAGAAAGGTCGACGAGAAAAGTAAGTCCATGAGCATATCAACCGGAGTCAGGAAAGGATGATTCTCAATGACTGATCTCTAAATCTCGTCGATGTGCGCCCTTGTGACGAAACAGAGCGGAACAGATGAACAGAATAGCCCCAGGCTGGAACCCCAGCTCATTCCTTACACCTAACCACCTCTTACCCTCAAACTCTACGCAAACATCTCTCAACCCAAGCTCATCCTTGATGGACGTACAGAACGATGAACAGGCCGGGCAGAAGAAGGAGGAAGAAGATGAGATGGCCGCTTTTCATAGTCTCAAGATCACTTGAAGAAGTCAGGAACTTCGAGGGCGAAGTGCCGAGATCGCGGTTGTACTTGGATATTTGTGGGTTGATAAGAAAAGTTGTATCGTCTGTACTGACATGATAACTGTATACCGAGTCCTTCCCTCCCGGATTTCACCTGTCCGTTAGGTATTTGTGCAGCCCTAGTGACTGCTTTCGACTGACCTATTTGGTGCGATCATCCTAGATTCTGCGGAATGGCCGGACAACAGCCAACTACAGTTTCTTAGATCGAATTTTTTTGCACTTGCGCTCGTGTTACGCAAGCAGAGCACAAGGGCCTTTGCTGTTTGTGTTGCGCACGGTAGAACAATCATCCAGGAGATAGGTAATCATAGCAAATCATCTCTCCTTGATGATCATGAAGACCTCTAAACCCCTGCAGAAGATGAGAAGCGAGAACATATAAACCTAATAGTTGGCAAGTAATGTGCCAAAATCTTGGATGATGAATACGAGCTTCGTAGTGGTCAGAGCTTATCGAAGTCGGACGTCAAACCCGATCTATCCTCAAAAATATAGTAGCTCACTGAGATCCTTCAATTATCTGGCTAAGAGATTCGAAGAAATGGTCGAATGGATACCGTGTTTGCGTGCTTGAAATGAAGTGGCGTGCAACCGAAGAGCGCGTTCCCAGGCATTCCATTTTCCTGTCGTTTCACTCCAGTACGGCTACTACAGCCTTTACATATCTACAATCTACAAGCTGAAACAAAAATGAAACCGATTTCGAGCCCCCTCTATGCATCTACCATTTGTTTCGATGGTGTTGTTATGACGGAGGAATGCATACTGATCGCTGATCATTCGAATCCGGATAGGGGAACAAAAGACTCAAAGGAAGGAAGCAATATGCAATTCGAAGCGCTCGAAGCAAAGCATTCTGTATCGACAATCTAAACTGATCGACATCAAAGATTTTAAGTACTGACAAACCGGTTACGTTGTCCTTTGTTGTAATACTACTATAGCAATCCCGAGCATATATCCCACTTCGTCCTCGTCGCTATCCATGTTTTCGCCACCATAAGGCGAATGTCTGAGCATGATTGACTAGACTCGACAAGCTCTTAGCTTGCTATCGTATTCTCCATACAAAATATCAACAGACACATAGACCACCTATCATGTTCCACTACACCAACTTCAACCCCTTCCAACCACCTAAACCCGAACCCGCGAAGAAACCCGAACAGCCTAAACCTCCTGCTGGTCCACCTGCACCTCCCCGTATGGCGATCATGGTCTGTAATGGGAAAGAAGTCATGGTCGCCTTACCTCAAAATCATGACAAAGCGCTTGCCGCTGCGGTTGCTGCTTTTGAGGTCCCGAATACATATGCAACGAGGTTGGCTGTGAAGGACATCCCTCCTTGGTTACAGAAGTTCAATGCGGGAGATATCTTGTTCATGTACGTTGCTCTAGTTGCCCTCGGCTTCCCTACGTGTTCTGCTTCTAATTAATCATTTGTCATTTGTCACACATACTAGCGCGGACGATGCTTCGTATCAATACTGCATCTCTGGGCGTCAGGTTGTCCGATTTGAAGTCATAGTATTTGAAAAAGCAGGCGTAAGTTAATTTCCTTTATACCCCTTCAGTATCGCACTAAGCCTCTCTCATTAGGCACCGGCGTCAACAACAAGTACGTCTCCATAATTGACTCGTATTACCGTTTCTCAATTCCTCCTTGTGGACTCATCCCTCACCGGCACTATAGCCGCAACCAAACCAGGTTCTTCCTGCCCTATCGATCTCATCTGCGAGAGCAAGAAAGGAAACGTCTCCCGTCTACTAGCGACTGCTCAAACGGAGAACGACTTGACGAAGAATCCTCCGATCGGTAGTGAGTCCTATGGGTGGATTCAAGAACAAGTCAGGTTTCTGACGTTAGGATGAGGTGATTAGCGTTTGTGGGGACGTTGAGGATCAGTGTGAGTGTTGTCGACGATAGGGATCGGTTTATACGATTTCAACGTCATGCCGAACAAACCCGGTATTCAAATCGCAGAACAATCCGTTGAAGATCGAATTTGTCGGGAAGGAAGAATAACGTCCTCTGCTTTGTATCGGAATAGCTGGACGGAGCTGGAGGAAGGACCATAAGAAAGAGGAAGAACAGATTGTATATAGTCTCTACACTCGGTCTTTGATACAAGCTCCGAGAGAACGTTTTTCTTCCAAATAGGTCTCACGATTCCATCGCGCTGGAGATTAGGAAGACGTCGTTTTATATATGTCGTGATGGTGTCGGGGTACGAGTGAAGTATGATTATCGATCATCCCAAAGTCGTATAGAAGTGAAGGTGGTGATTGCTGCTGATGAATCGTTGTTGATCGTGATTATAGAAGGTGTCGACGATTCGTCGAAGGGAAAACCATACAGATGAAAGAGGTTCTAGATCGAGTTGGATTTTGTTGCTTTAGTAATATGCGATCAGAGCTCCGGTTTTCCAGTGATGATCGCCTTGACCGCTTCTGTGGTCATCGTCTGAATCCCTAACCCGACCGACCCGTGCCCTGCATCCAACCCTTGCTTAGCCCTAACTAGATCCCAGAAGAGAGAAGCTCCTTCATCCCCATAGACATAGTAGGCGATACGGTTGCGCAAGAAAGATAAGTGAGAGGGGAGGTAGTTGACAACGGAGATGTAGATGAGGATGAAGAATAGTCCGACGATCGACACTGGTCATAACGGAAGGGATTTCGACGTTAATTCGCAGATAGCGACTTGAAAATACAAAGAACTGACTGCAAAGAATCTTCTCCCACAAGTTCAACATGATCAAAGCAGTAGTGACCTCGATCCTGATCCTATTCCGAACAAATAGGGGTCGGATCAGTTCTCCCGTTCCTCTCAGAAGCACCCCATGATCTCGATCAGAACTGACCTCTGCTTCCAAATCCACTTGGCGACCGGATGCTTGGGTGGTTTGTGACTGATCATGAGGATAGAATCGAGAGTAGCAATAATAGGGTGAGGTTGGGGTTGGTTAGGGTTGAGTGGGAGGGTCTCGACCGCATGAGGTCCTTCGAGCGGGAAAGCCGCAGTAGAGGCAGGAGCGGTGCTCATATTGTTGAATACGATGTGATTCTGGTTTGGTTTAAGTTTTGAACGGGCTAAAAGAATGTGAGAGTTATGGATGATCTGTGTTTGCTACGGAATGAGTCTTGATTCTAAAGTTGATTGATGTTGCTAGATTGAGATCGTCAACAACACTGAGTAAGCGCATTATCGCGCTTCCATTTGACCGAATCGATCGCCTCTCTACCCGGGCGCGACGTTTCATCTAGAGGGTAGCACGTAGGACTAAAGCTCCAGTCTCATATATTCTCTCGGTGCCACCAACATGCTTCGAGCTTGAACCCACATGGCCATAATACTATACGCTTTTCCGTACTTGTTCTAACCTGCATAAGCGGACACGACAAAGCGGCTTCGTCTGCGTCGATGGGTTTTATAGCAATGAGAGGGAACAGACGATCGAACGCATTCTACATTCTGCCCCAGGAGCCTGTGATCTGTCATAAACATCATCACTTGCCACTTGACAACATGAGATGTAACAGAGATATATGCCATGATCATGTCCAAAAAAAACAATACCATAACGAGTTCTGTCCGAAAGGCCCGATTCACGGCCGATCCCGACAGCGCGATTCACGGATGAAATGTGCAAAGTATCGAAAAACTTGGGTTCCAAACCTTTTCCTTTCAAATGCACCGCTATGCAACTCAAGATTACTCCAGACGTACTCATACATTTTACATATGCTGCTGCGATGGCCAGGCGAGAAACCAGTAGGAAAAAGAAAGGATCAGCAGATCAGCAGCTTAACGGACGGATTAACTACAGCGTTGCCGGGTTAATGCGCAAAGTATAGAGAAATCGACACGATGCAATCTTGCTCCCATTTTCGATGGTAAACGTACCATTCACGCAGTAAGCTTCCATTGTAGATAACAGTAGTACTCTTGAGCCATGTCTCCAGATTGTCGTGAAGAAAAGCACTAACGTTTTTTTACATAGGGTTTTTTGCGCAGGACCGATTCGCCCCCGATTGACGGGGGATCCAACGCGATGTGCAAAGTATCGAAAAACGAGCTCATGCCAACTTTTTCCCTGATTGCGGCTCAGAAGATCATAAGAGTCTACAACCCTAAGTACCCTCGTAAATGACATAACCTCGTACAATTGAGCGACAGGTGGGGATGACCTGGTTACGAGCGAGGTCAGCTTCGTAGATGCAGATGGATGTTTCATCCGTGGCGCGGCGGTCATATTCACGGTGGCGAGGAACACACTCTCGCAACTGGCGATACAGTATTGACTGAAGTCGATATATTCGCTTTGCATAGTTAGTATCGTGAAAGCTCATAGCGGTGCTGCAGTGACACAAAAGTCGACAAACAATGCAGCCCATTGCCGTGACAGTCGAGGCAATGTAGACCACGCGGACTACGTCGATATGCACAAACAAAAAACGGACAAGTACTGTGCATGAACCACTACCCTACCCCACCCCGCCCATTCACACCCAGCGAACAAACAGAAAATCAAGTCCATCTAATCAATCTCGATCCAACGCTCTTCAGCTTCACATGCAAAGACTATACTACACTACAACGACCCCCGTCCCCCATCCGTCCATCGGTCCGTCCTTCTTCAACAAATCTCTCCTCCATTCCCTGGCTTTCCCATTTTTTGCGCTTAACCGATGACGAGCTTCTCCTCGTCGTCCTGTAAAATTTAGATCGTATTGATAAGCGAATCAACTCATCCGTAATGAAGATAAGCAAGACCGCTCCGAACTCACGTTGAAGGTGTACTCGGGGATCTCCAAGTTCAAAGGAGCGGGTCCACGCCTGATTCGACCAGAGATATCGTAGTGAGATCCGTGACAGGGGCAGAACCAACCACCGTAATCTCCAGCTTCTCCAAGAGGGACACAACCCTACGTGACGTCCCCAAAAAACAAACCGATCGGGTCAGTTCCCAAGGATTGTTTTTGTCGGGATATCGCAGACGGGAAGGGAAGGTGGACTTACCAAATGCGTGCAAACACCCAACATGACCAACCATTCTGGCCTTTGAACACGATCGTCGTCCTTCTGGGGATCACGGAGGGATTTGACGTCGACCTTGTTGGCCTCGTCGATCTCATCTGCCGTTCGGTGACGGATGAAGACGGGTTTACTGTGGGTGTTCAAGGATGTTGGCAAATAGAGGAAGAAAGTAGGGAAAAAGAGCAGGAGAAGGAGGAAAAAGAGATGAGCTCTGCTATGAGACGGTCCTGCAGAAGCGATTGCCGCTCACCCTCTCCACTTGACGATCAAATTCTTTCCCTCGGGAATAGCGCCCATCTCCACCTCGACCTTTGCCAAAGCGAGCACATCGGCGGAAGCGGCCATGTTACTCAAAATGTCCGATACGGTACTCTTCGCTCCGGAAGCGGCAAGGAGACCCATGGAACCGACCATGAAGTATTGCAAGCTTCGGTTGGTGTTGGGGGACTTTGCTAGGTAGGGGGTAAAGTCGGGAATGGAGGTGGTGGTTCGTTGAGCCGAGGTGGAGGTGGAGAAGTGTCGGGGGGAGTAGATGCCGGTGGCTGGGGCTGTTGATGAAGGAATTGTTGAACAAGTGGATTTGTATAGCATTGTGATTGATTATTTCGTAGATGGATGACCAGAGTCGATAGACAGAGGGTAGAGCAAAGGCATGAAGTGCATCAGCACGCTTGATCCGATCGATCCCTTTTCTCCATAAACAAACATCTACTAACCATTGTTCCTGATCATGCTCAAAACGCCAGTGCTCTTTCCAACAAAGGCAGGAATCTTATCCCTCCTGGGACCCATCTGACCGTGCTCATCAGGAGCGTGTCCACTTCCATGTCCGCCCGCCTCGATCCCCTTGAGAGCAAAGTTTACGGAACTGATGGGTACTCCCGAAGCGAGAGAGCGGGAGGTAGGGGCGAGGTTGACTCGGGTGAGGGAGAGGGCCATTTTGGGCTGAGCGTGTGTGTATGGGTGAGTGGTGTGTAGGGGAAGCACTGGCTGAAGGATGTTAGCTTTTGGTTGATAGTTGGCGTTTGGAGAGAAACCCACGATCGCCCATTCGCTCGCGGGTCATCCAGGACTCGTTTCATTCGCTTTCTCACGATGAGACCTGGCGACGTGCACACAGCGTGCAGCCTCCTTAAGTCGAGGGAAGGCTTAAGGTGGCGCATACAACGGATCAGGGCGACGTGTATATGCTCATTCGGTGCAATCAACCTCGTTACGGCATTTCTTTATCTTTGACATTTTATCAACTACGGCGACCAGAGTTTCATTCGGGTCGACCACTCGAAACATTTTCACTTGACTCTGGTTCCTCCAGGCTCAGACCAGACCACTCACACCAGTGTCACTTCAAATGACAACCACCTTCCCATCTCCTTCCTCCTCCCTATCCATCCTCCTCCTCGGAGCGGGTGGAAGGGAACACGCCTTGGCCTACAAACTAGCTCAGTCTGACCGGGTCAAGAACGTTTTCGTTTCCCCCGGAAATGGAGGTACGGGGAGCATGGGTGGAAAGGTCCAGAACGTACAGGTTTCTTGGGGGAAGCAGTTCGACGGATTGGTCGCTTGGGCCAAGGAGAACAAGGCAAGTATAGATCTATGTGGAATCGTAAAACCTGCTCGGTCCTGACAGTCTTTCGAGTTGTACAGGTTGATCTCCTTGTTCCCGGTCCAGAGCAACCTCTAGTAGACGGAGTAGAACTCGTCTTTCGTCAAGGTCCGTCCACTTCGCTCAACCTCTCTCTTGCTCTCAACTGACCCTCTCTAAACCTATATGACAGCCGGTATCCCCGTCTTCGGTCCCTCCCCTGCGGCCTCCCTCTTGGAAGGCTCCAAAGCCCTCTCCAAAGCCTTCATGGCTCGTCACAACATCCCTACCGCCGGATTCGCCTGTTTCACCCAATCCCAAAACAAAGAAGCTTTCAGCTACCTAGAAACCTGTGGGTTCGAGAGAGTCGTCATCAAGGCTTCTGGACTGGCGGGTGGAAAGGGAGTCTTGATCCCGGAAACCATGGACGAGGCTAAGATCGCTTTGCAGAGCGTGATGATCGATAACTCTTTCGGTTCGGCAGGGGAGGAAGTGGTCATTGAAGAATACCTTACGGGACCTGAACTATCCATCCTCTCCTTCTGTGATGGGTATACGTTCAAGTCCTTGCCCGGTGCACAGGATCATAAACGTATCGGAGAAGGGGACGAAGGGTTGAATACGGGAGGAATGGGAGCTTATGCTCCTGCCCCTTGCGGGACGGAGGAGATCGTTGGTAGACTCGAGAGGGAGTGTTTGGCACCTACTCTGAAGGGGATGAGGGAGGAGGGTGAGTCTTACCATCTGTCATCCATCCGTTGAAACCATCTCTGACCCCGGGACCTGATTATCCGATTCACATTATCTCCAGGTCACCCATTCCTCGGTCTCCTCTTCACCGGCTTCATCCTAACCCCCTCCGGCCCCAAGGTCCTAGAATACAACGTCCGATTCGGTGATCCCGAGACCGAAGCGCTCATGCTTCTTCTTTCCTCTTCCTGCGATTTGGCCGAGATCATGTTGGCATGTGTGGAAAGGAGGTTGGATTCCGTCTCCCTCGGAGTAGAGGAGGGCAGACATGCAGTCAGTGTCGTGCTTGCTAGTGAGGGGTACCCGGGGAAGTACGATGTAGGCAAGGAGATTAAGTTTGGGGACGTTCCCGAGGGTGAGTTCAGATATGAGGCGATTACTACGCTAGGGATACTGATTTCGTTTTGGCCGGGATGATTCCCGTCAGGTGTTCACGTGTTCCATGCCGGGACCAAGAAGACTTCGGAGGGAAAGATCGTCACTGATGGAGGACGAGTCCTCGCGGTCTGTGCGGCCGGGAACACTTTGAAGGAAGCGGTAGATCTCGCTTACCGAGGTGTGGACGTGATCGAGTTTGAGGGGAAGACGGTCAGGAGGGACATCGCTCATCGGTCAGTCTCGTTGAGCGAAAGTTGATCGAGAGAGATCGGGAATGCTGATAGATGACGATCCATATCCATATTCTCAAACATAGCGCGTTGAAACCTGCCGAAGAATCGTCAACGAAAGAATCCCTCACTTACGCCGCTGCGGGTGTTTCGGTCGATAACGGGAACGCGCTGGTGGACGCTATCAAGCCCATCGTCAAGGCTACTCGTCGACCGGGAGCCGATGGTGAGATCGGTGGGTTTGGAGGAGCGTTCGATTTGAAGAGCGCTGGGTTTAGGGACCCGGTGCTCGTCAGCGGGACCGATGGGGTGGGCACAAAGTTGAGGGTCGCCTTGGATTGCGGATTGCATTCTACTGTCGGTGAGTCCACGATTTTTGCCAGAACAGGGTTTTTCTTGCATGGAGCTATGCTGATGATACGTCCCTTTTAATGCCGCAGGTATCGACCTGGTCGCTATGTCTGTGAACGACTTGATCGTACAAGGAGCCGAGCCTTTGTACTTTTTGGACTACTTTGCTTGTTCCAAGCTCGACGTCGAGGTCGCTGCCGACGTCATCAAGGGGATCGCCGAGGGTTGTCTTCAAGCCGGTTGTGCCCTTATCGGAGGAGAGACGGCGGAGATGCCTGGGATGTACCATGCGGACGATTACGATCTCGCTGGGTTCGCTGTCGGAGCGGTGGAGAGGGAACTGTTACTCCCTACTCCTAACATCCAAGCGGGGGATGTCGTCATTGGGCTTCCTTCTTCTGGAGTACACTCGAATGGGTTCTCTCTGGTTAGGAAAGTCGTGGCCGTCTCGGGATTGGAATACTCTTCCCCTGCTCCATGGAACAAGGAGACCTCATTGGGAGAGTCTCTCTTGACCCCTACTAGGATCTATATCAAACAGCTCCTCCCTGCCATCCGTCAAGGACTACTCAAAGGGATGTCTCACATCACCGGAGGAGGATTCACCGAAAACATCCCCCGTGTTTTCCCCAGCGGAAGCGATCTCGGTTGTACGGTCGACGCCAAGGCTTGGGAGTTACCGGAGATGTGGAAGTGGATGATGAAGGTTGGGAATATCGAGCCTATGGAGATGGCTAGGACTTTTAACATGGGGATTGGGATGGTCGTCTTGGTCGCTGCGTGAGTTTGAGCGTGTCAGGTTATGCTAGCTCAGAGACACAGACTGAAGAAGCTCGTGTTTTTGATTCGGATCATATAGTGACAAGGTGGACGCTGCGTTGGAGAGTATCAGGAGCAATGGGGAACCTGGTGCGGTCGTCATCGGTCAGATCAAACAGGGCAAGGGCGTGGAGATGCAGAACTTGGAACAATGGTCATCGTGAGGCCCTGATCTGCGAGGGGAAGACAAAAGTAGGGTTGTACATATGCTTTGGCGAGAAGTAGCGGTAGTGCATGACTGGCATGACTGGATTCGATTGAATTGACTGGACTATAAAACATTTCATGCAGATTTGCACATGTTGCACATCGTAGTCGGTTGCTAGAACGATATGTCCGCGTTCTGTTGCGATGACGTGTGTGCCGTACCGCGGATCTCACTGGAATACGCTGGAAAAAGTGGAGGCCGATTGCCGGAGGATTGATTACCAACGCGATGGATGATGATGAGCAAGCAACGCAGCTGAGCAAAGTTTATATAGTTCACAAGGACAACGGTGCAACTGTCACCCCTATATACACTGCAATACCCATCTACACGCCACATCCTATACCCTCACATACACACCAAAAGCATTGCATAATCTCAAAATGACTGTCAACATCCAAGCCCTCGCTCAACCCGTCACCTTCCCCAACGGGATGAAGGCTCCTAACGTTTTCCTCAAGGTGCGCGAGTCTTTCTTTCTTGCTTGTTACACTTTCGCTGATCCGCTGTTACATATCCCGTAGAGTGCCATGACTGAGCGTCTTTGTACTTACGAGGATGGCGATTTGGAGGCTCGTGGAAAGACCACCAAGGAGTACGAACACCTGTACAAGGTTTGGGGAGAGGGAGAGATCGGAACCATTGTCCTCGGAAACATCCCCATCGAGCGAGAAGGTCTCGAAGCCAAGAAGAACATCATCGCCGATAAAGCCAACTCCTGGTCGGCCGTCGAGAACTTGAAGCCCGCTATCGCTTATTCCAAAGCGCACGGGTCTTTGTGTATCGGCCAATTGACTCATGGAGGTCGACAGGTCTCCAACGAGGTCGTCGAGACTCCCATCTCCGCTTCAGACGTTCAGAGCCCTCCCATGGGTGGAATGACCTTTGGAAAGCCTAGGAGCGTTACCGAGGAGGAAATCGAGGATTTGATCGACAGATGGGCCTTCGGTGCTGAGGCGCTTTACAAGGCTGGTGCAGACGGTGCTCAGTTGCGTGAGTTCGGTTCCAGCACGTCATTCATCACGAGCTCCTACTAATCTCTACTCGCTCCCTCGCCTGACAGACTGCGCTCACGGATACCTTCTTTCCCAATTCTTGTCTTCCCGAGTCAACAAGCGTGACGACAAATGGGGAGGATCATTGGAGAACAAATCCCGTATCCTCTTCCGTATCATCGACGCCATCAAATCCCGAGTAGACACTTCCAAATTCCTCATTTCCCTCAAGATGAACTCTGCCGATTTCTCCGACGGTGGATTGACCGATGTCGAGTCCCGTGAAGTCGCTCAGATGTTGGACCAGGCTGGGGTTGATCTGATCGAGCTTTCCGGTGGAACATACGAGAGTATGAAGTTTTACCACCAGAAGGAGAGTACCAAGAAGAGGGAGGCGTTCTTCATCGAGTTTGCGGAACAGATGAAGCCTTTGCTCAAGAACGCTGTCATCTGCACCACCGGAGGTTTTAGGAGTGCCAGCGCTATGAGCGATGCTATCGAGAAGGGTGCTACTCAGAGTAAGTCCACAACTCGGGCTTTCGAGGTCGTCTCATTGTGCTCACGTCTGTCCCCTTTTACCTTGTTTAGTGATCGGACTCGCCCGGCCCCTCACCGCCGAGCCTTTCCTCTGCCGAGACATCCTCTCCGGTAAATCCACCGGAGCAAAGGAGAACAAGTCCAACCCCGCCCTTCAAACTGGAATGGCCATCATGCAGATCGCCGCCATCTCGACTGATCAGGAGATCCCTGATCTTTCCGACGAAGCGACTTGTAAGAAGTTGGAAAACATCTTGATGGGTAAGGGAGATGAGGAGGAGAAACCTATCAAGGATCAGGAGGCTAGGGGTTATCCTACCGATGAGAGCAAGAGGTCTTAGATGTGTCGAATGAGCATATGTATCGTATTAGAAAACGTTTATTGCATGGATCAGGTCGATATGGGTCTCATAATGTGTGGCTTCAGACTGGATGTTGGTGCGAATCTTTGTTTGCTTTTACAGAAGGATGAAAGGCGTCCTGATTCCGGCAACATTCTATCTGGAAAGAGATCTACGGGAGGACCAGGGAACAGGAACAAAGTATCTCAACAACAAGAAGGGATTGCGTGCTAATCACGGACGGGGTTACGTTGAACGATGCCTGCCGATTCAAAGCTCGTCTCCGAACATGCTCTATCTCCATAACGCTTTGTAATCAGATTCGATTCGATCGGACTCTATGTTATTCCGATCCTTTTACAATGAGAATCATACAGATTATATACTAACTGAGACCTTAATGGTGATTCTGTACAACCTTGATTAAACCTCGATTCTTTGATTCTCCTTGACGTATATGAATTGCCTCGTATCTTGCGCATTCTTCTTTCTTTTCTTCAGATCGGTTATGCCCTTGAAGCCTCGGAGTAACCTGGAGGTGCACCTGCAGGTGAGGCGTAAGGTACGGTAGGGGTTACGTGGGCTGGTGAATGAGGGTTGTACATCGTCTCGGGGACTTTGATTCCTGGTGCGTCTACAAGTTGTCGAGAGATCGGGATGTTAGGAAAGGATCAAAGAGGAAGTGTTTAAGAGGGATACGAACTGTATGAAGGTAAATCCCCATCTGCCGTCCTGCTCTCCACCCTGACTACCGCTCCGTTTGTGGGGGGGTATGGTTGTTGACCCATCATCATCCTCCACTCTGGATCGTTATTCGATGAGGTGACGGGAAGAGGAAGACCAGTCCTGCGTCTCTCGAGGACCATCTCCGCTTGCAGACGTCTCCTTCTGATTAGGGCTACTCGGGCTATCAAAAGAAGTACATGATATCAGCGGAGGACTAAGATGAGGGCATGGAAGGAGCTTACAGGCTATGAGGATTATGAAAACGATCCCCACTAGACAGGCGATGTAGATTCTGTTATGGGATCGAGGTGAGCTCTTTTCGCTTGAGTGCGGTGTGAGCAAGTATGCTTACCCGTAGCTGTCGGTTGCCATTGTGAATTGTATGTGTGTATGTGTGTGAGGTTATGGAATTGGTAGCTATCCTGTTGAAAGAATATGCCCTGTACCCTGTGGATGCGTAGGTATATGTATATAACCAGCTAGATTAGATCGTCTGATCTCTGAGCCAGTGGCGATGAGTCCCCGAGAGGATTATTGCTAGTCGATATCGCAGTCTGTAATAATAACACCTTACGTAATACCAAGAACCTCGGCACACGTCGGCATCTCCTTTCATACACGTCATGTCACGTGAACCACATTACTGATTCCGTCACTGCAGGTTTCACCTCGAGGTCAATATTCGGCATCGCTTTCGACTTGGCGATTGGCAAGGCGTGTAAAGATGGCAAGTAACAGGTCGTGGTTTTCATGTACAATGATGCGCTGTCGCTAGTTCTTTGTCAGATGGATCTCGTTCCTGCTTGGTGTCTGGCTGAACTTCCTTCCTTGCACGCATTTCACCCGCCTCGTCGGCTGTCGGAAAAATACCTGATGACAGTTCAACGACATTGTACTTTGCTTTTCGGTCGATATCCAGACCAGCAGTATCCAAAGTCTCAGTCGATTTGCCAAATAACATAACCGGTGGCGACTCACACATCCCTTCATCTACTAGGATACGCGATTGAACACCTTCTTTGATATCTTCTGCCGCAGTACTAGATTGCGTACACGTCCTCGAACCGCTCCGATTGGATCCAGTAGGGTCCCCATTGGAAGTGCAACTGTATTGGCTTGAAGATGATTGACTGGACATGCCGGTAATATCAGGTACTGAGAGACCGATTGAGTAGGATTGTTTAGATTAGAGAGTTCAAGACCGGATTGCTCGCCTCATCGATCTTCATCCTTATAGATGTTTTGTCGTGCCGCGAGTCCGGGCTCGATGGGCAGCTGGATGGTTTTGTGATTCCATTCTGAGAATCTGAGGGACAAAGGATTTCCCATTCACTCTCTCTGTCTCTCTGAATGGCTGTAACGTATGCTGGCAGGAGGAATTATGGGGTCAGAGCCATTGAGTGTTGGTTGCGGTCATTCGATAACGCTGGGGAAGCTATAAAGTATGGTCGATAATCAATTCCACGCGTGATCCGCAGCTTCCCGTCCAGTGCAAAATGGTCAAACGTATTCTCGGTCATCACTCCAGTTGCAGGTCTCATTCCTTTTTTCTGTTTTCTTCGATTCTCATGGCAATATAAGACACCCAATAACTCTGACTGTTTCAATATCGACCAATTCCCTTATAACAAGGGGGAATAGACCGAGTGGCAAGCCACAGTCGATCGATTCGTGGTATCGCTGGTAACCCCAGTAATATTACTACTATTGCCGTCGTCATTGTGCGACGGTTCTATCGAGATGATAGACTCATCCTTCTCGGCGGTGAACATCAATGACTGGTTTCTTTCCCTGTACGCCTGTCCGCGAGCTTTCAATGCTGCATCCATCTGTTCCTCTAGCTCGCTCCTTTTGTCTCTCAATCCAAACCACTCCTCCTGTTGTTCTATCGTCCCATTCCCATTCCAATTATTTTCCTGCTCGAATGTTCTCACTCGCTCATCCGCGAAGCGGTGTTTTTCATTGACGCGCCTGGAGACCTATGATTTTTTGAGGTGATCAAAGGAGAAATTGGTTCTAGATTCTTGGTTCGCAAATGTGCACCTTGATTTCGTCCACGTTGCCTGAAGAATCCCAGAAGACGATATGTTTGAATGATCGAATTAGTGCTGTCTAAGCGTTCACAGTCTGGCATACAGCGAGTCGCTATGACCTCTGCTACCATCTCGTGCCTCACACTTTCCCCTACGATAGTCGCACTTCTTGACTATCGGTTGTCTGCTGAATTCCCTCTGCCCACTAGATCTATTAGATAAGTAAGATATCGATTGCAAGTATCTTGCAGCTTGTTTAAGAATGACTGGGGCCAATCAACGAGTACAGCCTTCTCAGCTCAAGACATGGATGGCACATGACGACACACTTCTCTCATGACCTTCCAACATATGGCTGGGTTAAATTCCAAGCTTCCATATCGCTTGAGACACTCGCGACCGCACACCTCTCCTCAGCAATTTGTACATAGCTCCCTGCCAAGCCTTTCTCAGTCTGGGGAGTTTTGTCCATATCCGGTTCGGGTTTGGGGGTCGGTTCCACTGTTATATCCACTTGATCTTTAGTGTACACCACCCCGATAAAAGCCCAGTCGTCATCATCTCCTAATTCGCTGTCGAGAAATTCAGTTTTTACCGTGCCCTCTCCGCTAAGAAGACTAGAGGTGTCCAAGCTTGCTGTTAATTCAGTTATGGTCATCCTACCGAAAGCGCGACCAAGGAATTGTATCTATTCGTATCCCGGATCAGAAAGACATTTCGATGATTGAAAGCGTGAGACTTTCTTATATATCCCGTACACAGACTGCAGCCGTACAATAGACTAAGGACAATAGAAGTTCTCTCAGAAGCTATAATTTCGCTTCTCTTCTTGTCTTGACAACGGGTGGCGATCGACGTCATACTAAGCCTCGCAAGAGCTTGTTAAGGATGATACTGCGTAAACCGCAGAAAGCCTTCTGAGAAGAAGTGCTTCTCGGAATCCCTCTGACATACGTCACGATAAGCCGCGGGAAGAAGCGTCAATAGGGTAAGCGAAGAACACGCCTCCTGTGTCTGGTCAGCATACACTGCGCCGGGGAACGTGCAGGTCAGGATTCCCACTCACTCAGAAGGATGTCGCACCTAAGCTGGGCATGTTCTATCGTTTTCAGCTGTTGATGCTCTATGATAAAGCTCGGGGCGCTACATTGTGAGATAGGATCCTCGCCTGGACTGAGGAGTCCGGGAGATACGATCCGTTTAGTCAACTCTCTTGTCTCGCTAGAAAGGTCTTAAAACCACTTCAGAGTAAACGTCAGAATACATAAAGTCACGTCATGGTGTTCTTTGAGGACGAGTTATCATAAACGGTACTAAATCTACCAGCATCCAAGTTCCATCCATCCTGTAGGACGCGTTGCATCCCAGAGTGCCAGGGTTTCGGCAAAGTTCAACGATCGCAAGCGCATCACATCTAAGCACCGCTTGATTCGGCATGACAAAAATCTCAGTACGGACACCCTTAACGTTCGAGACTTCCTTATCAGTGTAGTATCGTCATATCGGAGGTTGAACACCGGTGACGACTATTACAATGTACTCTCTGTCACACTTTATTGCTCAAAATCCATAGGCTGGTTGACGTGAATGATCACTTCTTGCTAGCACTAGTACCAGTGCTTCCGGTGAAAGTACTCCCAGGACCATTGAGAGTAGAAGAAGCAATGCTGGTTCTAATGCTTGCTACGCCATGGGAGCCTTTCCCGAACTTGTCTCCTAAAGCGGCGAAATGGGCCCTAATCAGGTCTGCCCCTGCCTTGTGCGAGCGAGTGGAATTGTTATCGCTCATATCCAGTAGTAATTAGATGTCTGAATGTGGTTGAGTTGGTCTGTAGTTTGTGCAAAATACGTTGCATCAGGGGGGCATCCCAGATCGCTCCGAGTCTTCCTCGATTATATACCTCTCCAGCCGACATCCGACCCAGAGCTTCCGGTTCCAACCTAAAAGGATCTCCTCTACCCCTTGTATCATCCGCTTCTCCAAGAACCTCATGCGAATTCATCATACCTCCTTTCCCATAGCCATATCTGTTCGCGCGTGATCAAGATCATTATGGTCGAATAGAAGCGCTAATCGTTTAGAGTGTTTCATCTTCCTCGAGCGCGCGGCAGATGGGAACGTTTACAGATCGATGGGTCAGATATGACGAGCTTCCTTCAGACCGTACTCATATTGTTAGCCAGTTTATTACAGCATCTTCCTCCTCCTTTTCTGCCTTTCCCTGACCCCACTGCCCTCCACTCAGTCCCTTCGGAAAACAGAATATGGTACACTGTAATCATCGCTTCGTATCATCCGTCGCTCCCGTTCGACCAGTCCCGGTGGTCTTGGCACTAGCGCCATCTCCAGCATTGGTGCCCGTGGCCGATGAGACGCTGGTAAGGGGGGAGGAAGGATGCACAAGTATCCAAGCGTCGTATCTGTTCTTTGCATCTTCGGAGTTCTTGGTCTGGATTGGGGCAGGTTGGGTTGATTTGGGAGGCATCTGAGAGATAGTACGGACGAGTGGGGTTGAGTAGTTTGTAAGGGGTTTGAGCTAAAGGTCTGGAGTGTTGTTTTAGCGGGAGACGGTTGGTCTGTTTGAGGGTGAAGATCAAGTGCAATAATTCGATGGAGACTGCAAACAGTTCTTTTCGGCTGGTTTATATCTTTTCCATGAATATACAATCGTCGATCATCTACAGTCGACTACGCTAGTCCTCTTCCTCTGGCCTCCATTCTAGGAAGCAGCAGAAAATCCACATGACTCGAACTTACTGTTGATTTCGCTGCTTATCCTGTCGAGGTACCAAGAGTATCCGGGAGTCGACAAAGGAGCAATAGTTCTTTCGATAGAAGACGTGCTTTGACGTAAGGGAGGGAGAACCGACGCCTCGTTCTCTTGTTCCTTCTCGTGGTCCATCATCTTCTGAGGTATGAAGATAACGCGAACTATCCTGTTCCATTTGGATTAATCAGCTTAATGATGAAGACGACAGCGATGTGCAGTCGTAGACGACGATGACCTGGGTGAGAACGAAGAACCCCTATATGTCGGAAGCGAATAAAAAGCTTCCGGGAGTGGAAGGATGACGAGTGATGAGCGAAATGAAGGGTGATGAGTGAAGTGAAGGGGGAGTGATTGGCGGCGAGTGAGGAGAGGAGTGAGGTGGATAGGGAAAGAGAGGCGGTCACTTTGCTTGTCGTACGAGGGGAGGAGGATGTATATAAGATGCGTCCTAGGTGTACTATTGTGGAATGCTGAGTCGAGTTCTTATCGCCGCTATACTCTCAAGCCGGCCGCCTCCTGACGCTCGTCTATCAGCCCCAACAACGGACCACCTTTCCAGCCTATTTGGTTTGATTCAAGATAGCATGTCTCTACCCTGAGTCCAGCCAAGTCGAGTGGAAAGGCGTCCATTGTTAGGGCTGGAAGATGATCCATGTCATCTGTGCCAGCCAATGAGGCTCGCACTGTTTGCCGACCTTCATTCACCGGAAGCAAATTAGCCTCCACTCGGTCGACTCGCCTAGGGATTCGGCTGACATAGATGAATTAACTTTCTAATCGTTTCCTCAAATTCAGAGATGTAGATCGCTCATATCGACATTCAAGCAGGTCAATACAGAGATCTCATCACCATGATCAGATCCTTCACCTCGAGGCGTACCGTCTCCTCTTTTTCCCGGTCGATCACCACCTCTGCAAGCCGGTTACGACCTGCGGCAACTCAACCCATTCCTAATCCTGAAGATGACGCTCTGGATTATCTTGAGACTCGAGGAGCAGGTTTAGAGAGGTTAGAACGGTCAAGCGTACAAGGAAGACTTGGGGGGGATTATAAAAGTTATATCAAGGTCCGTACACCGCTCTCCTGATTTTTCATGGGAGGAAGGCGTTTGGCTTACATCATCTCATCCTCCTTCATCCCGGCTCTGTGTTTAACCTATTATAGAACAAGATTGAACAACATGACCTACTACATCCATCCCCTTTCTCTACTCCTGTGATAACACCTCCAAACCATACCCCGGGGACCGCTGAAGAACTCACTCGACGAGCTTTGGGCAAGACGGGGAGGAGACCGTTGACTGATAAGCACGGACGTGATCATGGGTATCTTCGAATCAGTTTGACCGAGAGGTGTAACTTACGATGCAAGTATCTTCTTCTCCTTCTTTTCATCCCTCTTCGTCTCTTCCCTTCCTGTGATTCGAGCTGATCGGGTTTCATCTCGTACAGGTACCTACTGTATGCCTGCTGCCGGTCTTCCCCTAACCCCTCCAACTCATATCCTCTCCAACTCGGAGATAAGCCACCTAGCATCGCTCTTTATCTCACAAGGAGTCTCTAAGATCCGTCTTACCGGTGGAGAACCTACTCTTCGTAAAGGATTACCGGAGCTAATGAAAGAGCTAGGAGCGATGAGGGAGAAGGGGCTCAGGATTATTGGGATGACTAGTAATGGGTTGAATTTAGGCGGGGTTAGGGATGGTGGTGAAAAGTTGAGGGAATTAGTCCTGGGTGGTTTAACTCACTTGAATCTAAGGTGAGTCGACTTTTACCAAGTCCGGGCCGGAATGCTTTTAGGCTGATCGTCAAACGCAACCTACCTATGTGCAGCTTGGATACGTTAAACGAGGATAAATTCGAACAGATCACAAGAAGAAAAGGCCATTCCTCCGTTCTCCTCGCTCTAACCCACGCCCTTACGCACCTAACCGATGCGCCCCTAACAACCTCGCTGAAAGAGTTTCAACCCGGTCTTCGATCCCTCAAGGTCAATACCGTCTTGACCCGCTCAACGAACTTGTCGGAGATGATCGATTTCGTGGAGCTCACAAAGGATATGGACATCAGCGTTAGGTTCATCGAATTCATGCCCTTTAGTGGGAACGAGTGGGATAAGAGGGAGATGGTCCCGTACGATGAATGCTTGAGGATATTGAGGGAGAAGTACAAGGGGGATTTGCAGATGGTGGATGATACTGGGGGTGATGGGACTAGTAAGAGGTGGAGAGTGAAGGGTTACAAGGGAGAGATCGGGTTTATTAGTAGTATGGTGAGTACTCGGGTTTGAAAGGGAATGGGAATGGTTGGTTGACTGTGTGATTATGCGGAGTAGAGCGATCATTTCTGTGGGACTTGTAACCGATTGAGGATCACGGCGGATGGTCATCTCAAGGTCAGCTTCAATTTGTCGAAGTGATTGGGTAAGACATCCGGCTAATTGATCCATTCCCCATTCCAGGTCTGCCTGTTCGACAACACCGAAGTCTCCCTGCGAGACGTCCTGCGCTCCCGTCAAGACTCGTCACCTGAGGAGATCGATAAATTACTGGTCGACGTCATCTCCCTCGCGGTGGGGAACAAGAAACCTAAACACGCAGGTATGGACCTATTGAAGTCCATGTCGAATAGGAGTATGGTCATGATCGGTGGTTGATTCGATATGTGTGTTTCGTTCGGGGGGTTGATGGTCTGGATTGCATTTCTTTTTGGTCGCGGTTATAGAGGAAGGGATTGTACTTGGTGAGTCGCCGATCTACGCTGGAACGTTTACGGCGCAATCAGGCTGACGATTCGTGCTTTAGAGGAAAACACTGTATCGCATAGACTGCTTCGGCAAGCAGCAAGAGTTGTATCAACAAATCACACATCGAGGCCATCATGGCGTCTCGGTAACAAAAGAAACGGGTCGAATATGATGAGAATACGACATGAGCATACCCGAGCGACACCTTCAGAGGACCTTTCATCTCCAACGTTGACGCATCTCGATCAGTCGGGACGAGCTAGCATGGTCTCTGTCGCTTCTAAAACCCCTACCATCCGTCGAGCCATTGCGAAAGGTCGAATACGACTCCCTACCAACGCGTTCACTATGCTCCGACAGGATCCCAGTGGGGCCACATGGAAGAAGGGAGACGTCTTTGGGACGGCGAGGATAGCGGGAATCATGGCGGGGAAGAAGACGAGCGAGCTCATCCCGTTATGCCATCCGATCGGATTGACTGATTTGAAAGTCAGTTTCCGGATGGACGAGGATGTGGGTAGACAAGGAGCGGGTTGGGTGGCGGTGCGAGCGATGGCGGAATGTGAAGGCAAGACTGGAGTTGAGGTGGGTATCTGTGCGACCTGAGCCAAATATCGTGATCGCTGACAAGAGGTGTGGTTATCCCAGATGGAAGCCTTGTCAGCCGCCTCGGTAGCACTTTTGACGGTGTGGGATATGGTCAAAGCTGTAGCAGGGAAAGAGATGATCGTCAGCGATCTCATGGTCACTCATAAAGAAGGGGGCAAAAGCGGAGACTGGGAACGACCGGATGGATGGGTCGATGGAGAAACGCCGGCTAATGAGATGGAGTTCAAGTTGTAGAAATAGATGAGTTTCACATCGGTATAGCAAGTCGTTCCTCAAAGTGAAGCGTGCAAGCTTGTCTTGCGATTTGAGAGTCAGCCGCGCGGTCGTCGCCTTTTGTGAGACCTTGTGATCCGCCAACATTGGGCTTTCATCAACTCGTCCATTTAGATATTGGCATGTCTTCAGCCGAATCTTTCGCCATTATGACTATCAAGGGATCCGACGAGCGCCCATACCCCCGGACCAGGCTGGCTGTCTAGGACTTTGTCACTCGTTGAGCGTTCGACTACCTGATGTCCATCCAACAAGCCCGATCCAATCAAAAGCGCTTGAATTCCAGGCCCTGCAGCACATCTATACGATCGATCAGTTACCAGATCTAGGCTACAGCACTAATCCAGGGGTTTTAGACCACCCGATCACATCCTTAGGAAAGCTCAAGACAGAACGCAGAACGGTCGTGCTGCTTCCATGAAGATTGAAATCAGCGGGTCTTGATCTTGAGCTGTCTTTCGCATGTAGACCGAAACGATGAGAGTACAACTCGCTCCTATGCTCCACCACCTTAGCCTAGATCTCTCTAAGAATCTGAGTTCTTCCCAGTTGGATGGTACTCTTGGATCCCCTGGGTATTGACAGTATGACTACTCAGCAACAAGTGTCGTGGTAAAGAGGTTTGTCCGAATTGCAACAAAGGGCATCAAGATCTACAGACGAGATGACGTTTAAAGTTTGTAGGTGTTTACCCAACAAGGTCTACATTCCGGACGCTCTACTCATAGCCGGTATTTGGTCCGGTAGGTTTCGAAACAGTCAATATCCTGCGGAACAATGGGTCTCTGCCATTATTGTCAGTCCTACGTGACCGTCTCTGTCTGAATCTGCAGGATCGGATACAAGCAACTTTCCAATACCCTACTCCATTACCTATTGGGATAACTATAATCAGTCTGGCTCTTTTTGACAACTATTGGCTTGAAGGGCTTCCAGTTGTTGATATGGCAGCATTTCTTGCCCACAATAGGGCGTTGTGTTCCGTCAATATCCCCAGTTCGCTCGAGCCGAGTAACGTAGGTTTCTTCAGTTAACCCCTTCGACTAATCTTTCTCTTCGTCATCCTCATCGTCCAGCATACACGTGTACAAGAGACTCGAACCATACAACAAGCATCCGATCATTCCACCAAATCGATACAGATCTGCTCCGAAGTGATTACGTACCCCTCCCAATACAGGCAGGTTGAGTTTGTCCTTTGGGTGAGTGCAGTATTGCTGAAGAATTTCTCGCATTGGCAAGCGCTGGTCACGCACGCGCGTCCGGAAAGATAACAATTCGACGTAGAACGGTGCAGTCAGATTCTCGAGGTTGAACATGTTTCATGGTCTGATTCGAATATCGATCACAATACCAGCATCATCACACAGAAGTTTCAAACGGGTAGGTTACGGGTGGGACCTCACAACAGATGCAGATCGAAATGGAAGCGGCGGGGGGGCGGAACGTGCACATTTTCTCCGGATGTTGGAGCGCGTTGCCGGATGTTTCGGATAGCCTCAAGGATAATCTGCTTGTACAGCGATCAATATGCGATCGTGATGTACTGAATCTATGATCTGCCTATCAGCTCGGGCAAGGTCTTTTGAGCCGGTCAACGGGAAGATCGTTTGTCGATATCTGATCATGCATATCTATTTCTCTAACGCAACGATTACACGTCTGTTCCGTCAAGTCGCGTCACCTGCTTGCAGTGGACTAAACGTAGACCCCCCACTGGCTACTATACAGTCGTACATCACCTCTACCCGTTCCTGACTATGACAGCGCCACTCGAGGATTGATTAGAAGGTCGACTACGGGAAGGCGATTCGTGCCTCTCTGAACATGCATTTCATCTCTTGCGGTAAATAGGGGAGTGACAAGTACGAGCAAAAGTACAAGTCGGATGTCGTTCCCTTCCATATAAAGAGGATCATCCTATTTGTTTGTGAGATTACCGGTCGTAATTTGCGAAGAGGTAGAGAAGGAATTGACACTGATACTAGCGCTTTCTGAGGAATCGTCCTCTCTCGCGCTTGGTACATCGCGACTGCTCGTTAAAGAGCCCTGCGTATCGCCATCTCCTTTCCTATCAACCGAATCGGTAGATTCCCTTTCCTTGAGAACCGGAAGGGATGATGACTTCGTAGGTACTACGCTCGATTCGATGTTGTACCAAAAGGTGGGAGGGAGGGCGGTCGGTCCAGGGAGTCATCTTGAGCGTCGTGGAGGGGTGTATTGATAAGTCTAAATAGGGGGATATTAAGTTATCCAATTCAATTACCTAAGTGTCTTAACAAGGGTCGATAGAGACTGAGTACACTTTATTTATATACCCCTTTCCTCGCTCCATACGATGATGAAAGGAAGATCGCTTAACCCCTTTAGAGCGGCAAAGTGTACTGCGGAGAAAGGAACGCTGTGACTCGCTTATCTCCTCTAGACGTCATGGGTTGTGAAAGGAAGAAGAAACGTTGTTCTCTCTGAGGAACCCTCGACCGATCCATCTTTGTTGGAGTGGAGAGATGTTCCGCTCCCATTGAGGAGGGCCACAAGAGTATAATCGCGGAACGAGAAAGGAAGAGCGTACGTTGACCCTCGACTGATTCTTCCTCGGTGTCAGGGGAGTAGAGGGACGATCCGCTCTCCATTTAGGAGGATCACCAACAAGTAGAACTCGAGGGATCGATCAAAAGTCCCGTACCTCGATCCGAATGCAGTCCCTCAGCTTGATTCCCTAGAAGGCTTCAGGGTCGTGATCGTGATCGTATCGAATACCAACCGACTGACCGACGACCAACCACACGCTCGACCGCTCTTCCGTCCATGTATGACGAACCCCATCCAACCCCCCGCATCTGATAATCCGACCAATCCCCTTCTCTCCCATACATCATCATTGGCTTACTTCCAACCCAAGCATCACTCAAATCGGATAACGAGATTCATGTCCGCGACTGTCCAGCTATGACAAGACGACCTCAGTAATCCCGCCAGCGAGTGGGTGGACGAGATCAAGCGGGAGAACAAGGTTTGGGTTTGGCTTTGCTATTACGAGGGGGGGGGGGGTCAATAGGAAGTCACAATCCTTACCTACCGTCTTCATTACGACAAACCCCCGAGGTACCTAGAGAAGGGAAAACGGGACGACAAAAAGACCGGCGAGGAAGACGCAGATGATCAGAGGCTCTTGGATTGTTATCGGGGGGTCTGCATCGAGTTGAACTCCGTACAAACAGGATCTGGTGAGCCCACTGGTAAGCCCGTCGAGCTTGGGGAGCATGGCGACGATCCCACCTTCCCCGCCACTAGGAATTCCAGGACTTCCAGGACCAGCATGCGCGCAATCAACCAGCCCAAACCTCCAACCAAGAACCTACCCTCAAACGCCCCATCCAGGGTCCAGGGATAAACATCACCGAGCATCCCCAACAGAACGAAACAAAACGAAACGAAACCCTGACTACTCGGGGTGACGTTTTCGACGGATTGATTTCCTCTCTTTCTCTCGAGGAGCGAGGAGGGAGGGGGGAGGAGGGAGCGGACGGGGTCCTGCTGAAGCCGTATCGGAGGCGAAACCGGGGGTTTTAGCTCATAAGCATGATAGCCTACGATTGATCCAGCTGTGATTGTGGGGGGAACGTGGTTGCGAGGGTCGCTACATCTACAACATATGAGTGGATGGTGCGGTTTCTCGCGATCTCACGCGCGATCTCGACCCTCTCGTGTTCGACCGAGCCTTCTCCAAGGTCGTTTGAGCGTTGGTGCCTTTGAGTCGGTTCTCCGTTGCTGATAAGCATGATAAGCATGACCAGCACAACCAGCACGATAAGCAAGACAAGCAAGACAAGCAAGACAAGCACGATAAGCACGACAAACTCCTCTTCCCCATCTCATCGTGACCAGGCTGAGCACGGTCTCTTTTGATGATGGCCGGTGCTGGTGGAGACGGTGAGTGTTGCGCGCTTGATTTGAGTTGGACTTGCGCTTGATTCGACTTCACTTGCGCTTGATTCGGCTTCACTTGACTTGATTTGAGTTGCACTTGACTTGACTTGAGTTGCGCTTGACTTGACTTGAGTTGCACTTGCGCTTGATCGAAGTCTGGTGCGTCCGTCCGATCTTTTCCCCGTCCGTCCGTCCGTCCGTCCGTCGACTGGGCTGGAGTATTGGAGTATTGGGTTCTGGAGAAGTGGGTTCTGGGGCTGTGGGTTCTGGAGCGCTGGAAATGTGATACTTGCTATGCTTGATACTTGATACTTGATACTTGATACATGATACGGATAATGATACTGATACGGATACTACTACCGGGTCCACGTCCAAGTCCACTTCCCATCCTCCCGATCAGTCCCAATAGCTAGTACTCGGTAGGACTGGCTGGCTCGTAGCGTAGACTGGTTAGCGTCGTCGGTCCTCTCTCGGTCGCTCGGGAAGAGAGAGGTCTTCCCTCTTCCGATCACTTGTGGAGTACGCCCGTGCGTGCGTGCGTGCGGCTGATGAGCTTATGAGCTTACAAGAGCTACAAGGGTTTGACCGAGACGACAACGACAACGACAACGACAACGACAACGACAACGACAACGACAACGAGAAGATCGAGAAGATGAACCAACATGCAACAAGCGACACGCCCCTTCTTCCCGTGTTGCAAACGAAGAACGAGGGGCGGGACCTCGTTCTCATGACGCGCCCGCGTACCTTCCTCCCTCTTGTCCCTGCTGACCCTCCTGCCCCTCCTGACCCAGCTTCTTCTGGTCCAGCTCCTCCGCAGCAGTCGCAGCAGCACCCCACGTCGACCCACGACCCACGACCCACGACCCAGGGTACCGGATGAAACACCCAGCCACCCCTTCTCTCTCGTATGAAACCAACCTCCCCGATGTCCGTCGTACGTTGTCCGGAAGTAGTAACACTCCCCTTCCCTCAGCTCGGCTTCGGCCACGCCGCAGCGGACGACACGGCAATGCACGACACCCACCCTTCCAGAACGCATAAACGCATGGCACGGGCATAACGCATATTTGTCACATGTTCTCGGTCATTTCCCCCCAATTGACCGAACCGAGAGGGACGGTTTTGGGCTTGGCAAACAGGTAAAACCGGATCGCTCGGGGGTGAGAGCGTTTGATTGGGCACAAGGAGGGGTTCATTGCCGTAGAGCGTGCAAGTACTGGTTGAGCTGGTCACCACGGGTCCTGGGTCTGTGTGGGACTTGGAACGGAGACGATCGACGCTGATTTGAGGGAGATACGTCGAGGAACCGGTCGATGAGGGGTCGCCTGACTGCGCATCGAAAGGTATCAAGGTATATAATATAAATCGGTGATCACCTGCATTCCCTACGTTCCTCTCTCCACCGACCAACCACCAACAGAGAAACGATGGACCTCCCCCTGAACCTGAACAAGCACCACCCCCACCCACCACGCCGTCCCTCCCACCCCTTCTCCCTAGCCCTCCCCTTTTCCCGCCGAAGGACCATCAGGTACATCTCCCTCTTCACCCTCGCCCTCCTGTCCTTGTTATTAGTCGGGGAGCGGAGGAGGGTGAGGCGCATCCACAGGCTTTCGGAGCAAGGAGGAGGAGGAGGAGGAGAGCGGGGGTGGGGATGGGTGGGATGGGATGGGAACGGTCTGGCACGGAGGGTCGTTCCGCGACGGGCAGAGCTGGGGGTCGACCTGAGGAGATCATCAGGGCTGAGGGAGGAAAAGGAGGGGGGGTTGGGGAAACGGGAAGACGACTACAACGACGACGACGACGACAATTACTACGAGGGGCAAGGATGGGAAGAGAGGTTGAACGAAGGTCTAAGGGGGTTAGGGTTGGGTGCTTTTTCTCCCCTCCCTCTTTCCTCCTGTTCTTCTTCCTCGCGAAACCCCCCATCCGACCCATCCCATCCCTCCCACCTCGACCTCGACCGCTCCGACGACCGCCCCAACCCCCCCTCCTTAGCACAAGGCCAACGCCGTATGCCGACGTTCTACGGAAACCCCGATGAAGTAGGTCGGTCGCCGTTCGATAGTCTGCCCCCCTTCCCTCCGGCTGGGTCTGCTTCTTCTTCTGGGCGTCGGGACATGGATAGTAACGGGAATGGGAATGGGAATGGGAGACGGGAGGGACGAGGGGGGGGGAAGAGGGTGTTGTTCTTGACCGGTAAGTCTCGGTCCACGTCGATGTCGATATCCTCATCGATATCCTCATCGATACCATTCATCCGGTCGAACGGGGGGGGGCGGGGCTGATTGGATGGGTTTCTTTTTCCTTTTTTTCCCTTTGCCTTTTCGCTTCGTTTGGTTTCCGACTCTCGGAACGGGATGGGGATGGATCTTTTCCGATCGGTCGTTCGGGATTCGTCTGATCGGGATTCGTCTGCTCGTCTGATCTGATCTGGTCGGTCGGTTCATTGGATCGTGGATCGACTGGGATCACATCTCATCGCCTGGATTGAACTCGATACTTGATCCTCGATCCTATCATTCGGGTCATCCGGGTCATTCGATCTGTTGGATGTTTGGTCGACTGGTCGACTGATCTTCTTCCGCTCCGATTCATCTCGAATCGTTTCACCTACCGGTCTCGCCCACCGGTCACACCCCGCTCATCCACCGGTCTCCCTCACCCCACTCACTGCGCTCACCCCACTCACTGCGCTCACCCCACTCGCCGCGCAGACTACCACGACTACCTCGAACGAATGAACACCCACACCTACGAACTCGTAGACTCTGCACTGCGTCACCCGCTCGTTCACCATACCGACGTCTGGGGTCCGGGCTGGAATGGGTGGGACGAGGGGGTGGATTTGAGTGAGAATGTTCGGAGGAGGGGGTGGAGGGTGGCTCAGGCAGAGGGACTGGGAAGGGATGGGAATGAGGGACGGGAGGGGGAGACGATGAAGGATTGGTTGGATAGGATCGGGAAAGTCCCGCCCGGTTGTCCTGGACAGACGTTCGATTTGGTCTGGACCATCTCGTCAGTCTCCTCTCCTGCTTCCACCCCAGCGCATACAACGATCTGACTAACCCCCCCCCCCCCCCTACAGCGACATCTTCAAACAAACCTCCCCCCTCCTCTCCCGTCCTCTCCCCTGCAACTCCCTCCTAGCTCAACAACTGGGCGACTGTCATTCCCTAAACTGTCTGAGGGAATGGTACCCCCACACCTCGAACATCACCGTGACGAAATACGCGTTCGAGATGATCGACATCTTCAACCCGGCACGGTTGGAGAGGGAGTTTGAGGGGATGGAGATGCAGCTTTTCGGGCATAGTCCGGATAGCGCTAATGAGTGGGATTTTTACCCGGGAGAGGGGGAGAGGGAGGGGGTCGTCCTTTTCGGGTTTACGGGGAGTTGTGAGTTTTGGCCTGCGTGCGTGAGGCGAGATCGATAGGGTTTGAAACGTGCTTGCATGCTTGACATAGTCTACCCGTTGAGGACGACGATCACGAACGCGATCGATGAGACGCCGGAGAAGACGGTCGTCAGGCGATTCACCCACCCGGGGTACACGATCTGGGAGGACCCTCGAGCGTATTCCGACCCTCTCGAGACGTACACCCCGGATCATCCTTATTACCAGAAACATCTCGCCATGCGACGAGACTTTGCCACCGGTCTCCGATCCGCCAAGATCTGCGTCTTCGATTCTTCCCTCGAACGGAAGATGATCCGCAAATACTCCCAGGCGTTCTTGAGCGGGTGCGTGGTCGCGGGGGATATCCCGACCGAACAGGAAGATCAGTTGGGGGAATTCATGATCCAGCTTCATCCGGATTGGGACATCGAGAAGATCGACGAGGTACTGAGGGAGGCGTTGCGGGACGAGGACGAGTTGAAGAGGAAGGCGTTCTTGGGGTTCGCTTATGCCAGGAGGTACCTCACTAATACGTACGTCCATCCGCTCGCTCTCGTCGAGTAGGCCCAGTCCTGATCGCCTTGCTCCCCCTCGGACCCGTAGAAACAAGATCACCCAGATGTTACGGCTCGTGGATAAATATAATGAGGGCGTTAGAGGGTACGATCGTGAGTCTTCCCCCACACTCGCCTTCCCCTCGCACGACACGCGCGCTCACGCTTCGATCCCGATAGTACCGTACGGGTTCTCACTACGATGCAGAGCATACTGGAGCGACGAGGATTCTTATCGACCGTAAGTCGTCCCGGCACCGTTTCGAAATGCCTCTCATATCGCTTACCCCTTTACCCGCCCCGCTGTAGACCCTGGTGCCAAGGTTACCGCGGATTAGAAGGTCGTTCGCGTTCATAGAGATAGGAGCACACGTCGATCGAGGCGACGTTAGATATATATATATATATTAGTACTGTATCACTTAGGAAGTCTTTTTTTAGAGTATTGTAGTTGAGCGGAATTCATGCGAGCATTCGCAAATGTTGCTTGCTGCACAACACCGGTTTTGTCGACGCGAGGACGGCAGATGGTCGATCGAGGCGTACCTCATTTTGTCCTCGTCAGCCGGGATTAGAAACCCATGACTCTTGACCGTCGACTATGCAAGTCAGAGATTGAATGCACCAATTTCTACTCTGACACAGTGTATTTCTTCTACCACCCCGAAGGGAGGAGGCTCGACATAAGAAGGATACTCCGACCGCAAACCCCGTCGGTCACGCGGGTACGCGTTCTTGCGGTGTCCACAGGAGGTATCCATAACGCTGGGGTTCTGTATCCTGAGGTTCTTTGTCTTGTACGGGAAGCATTGGCATTGCCGGATATACTTTGGGCTTGGGAAGGGTGGGTACGGGAAGGGTGGACAACAACAGTGCTTAATGGTCCAGGTAGATCTGCTCTGTCTGCATCAATGTATTTCTTCAATCATCGTACTCTACAGCAGGCACCAATTTGAACCATAGTAGACACATTTTAACAAATATAACGCTGTGATAATACGGGAGGTCCAGGCAGGTTTTTGGGGAACGCTCTGGAGCGGTTTCTTTCTGAGGGTGTACACAACAATAGGTTTCGTAGGCCTGTAGAGTATAGTCGCAAGGTCGGAAAACGATTATTAGATGGCATGAGAGCAAACGCAGTGATTTCATGCCGCATAGGACATCAAATGAGTGGCTTCAAAAAACTCGATCTGAGGCCCTCTTCATGCAGACCCTTTGAACCTCGTGATCAGCTCCATAAAGCCGTCTCTTAGCGTATCAATTGAACGGAACAATGGTAGTAGATCAGTTGAAAGGGTCGGGGTCGAAAGCGTTAATTTCGCCACCTCATTCAGATGGGTTCATTCAGTCCTCATCTGGATAACGGGATATCGCGAACAGCTGATTCCTTTCAGATATATGACGTAGCGAGATCAGAGGTAGTCTAAAGGACATTATCCGAGGACATATAAATGTATGAGCTCTGCATTTGTTCGATCACCGAGACCTTCAGCAGCGAGTCTCCGCTGCACCTAGCCAAATTTTATCGATCGAGCTTGCTTAAGTCCACAGAAATAGTCGACGGACCTGTATTCGCATCACCAGTAGGGATTATTCCGTTCCAAATGCCTTCGATCTTCAAGAGCAAGCCGATCCCCCCAGTCCCAGCAGTCCTAGTTTCTCCCTCTATCAAAAAGTCCGACATGTCAAGCCGCCTTTGCAATCGACCTATCTACGAGACACATCCACCTGATTGCGACGTGAGGATGAATTGTCCGTGTCGTTCCTTGAGAGATCCGGGGGTCTTGACTCCCGTAGATGTAGAAAACAACAGGCCGAGAGGATTTACAAAGTCGATCGATCGGATTCGTGGACCCATCAGAGCCACGTTCGCTAGGAGTCACGCACGGGATGATGGCAGTGCAAAGCGGAAAGACGAAAGGGTTACATCCGATTATTAGCGGAAACGGGTGATCGCACTTGTTGTAAACTTTTATACTTTACGAGATAATACACCAGGCCTAATCTCCGACTATAATTCCTGGTAATCTCGAAGCGTGGAACCCCTATACTCACGCGGATGACCACAGATGAGGCCTTGTAGATGGCTCCAAACGGGAAACATATCAAGCAACCTATCTCTAGCTGCTGGAACTCATTAGATACTGCAATATGTTTTGAAAGGATGATACAAATCTGGTTTTCGAAATCCCTACAGATAGATCGGGTTCTTGATCGTAGTGCAACCTGCAGGTCGAATTCAACCGAGCCGTCGCATAGAACAATAGTATTCAGCGTCGCGGTGTACGATAGTGAAAGTTAAGGTAACACTTTCCAACCGCGAGGAACCCAAACAGACGTGAAGTTCACCGTACTCTAAGCAAATCTCAGGCCGACTCGAGCACTTTCTCATGTAATTCATGTATCAGATAATCATTAAGGACGAGAAGACAATCAACAAATTATCCGGAAACCATCATGTTAAGGTACGACAATGTAATATTATCCGGGGAGGAGGTATGGAATTTGAAGCTCCATGCTTGTGTTTGACCTATGGTGAACGACATATCAGCTATTGTATGAAGACGAAGGGAGCGACTTTCCGGACTAACTCGGTAGCTACCCCAAATGGTTCCTCACTTTTGTAGCAATCTTAGTTAATTTCGTATCCGTCTCGGCGGAGAGAGACGCAAGCTTGGCAATCTCCTCTGCCATTCCGTTTTGTTTGAGGATAATCCCTTCAAGCTTCTCATCAACCTCTCTGTCCGTCTTTGATCGATCTTCTACTTGTTGATCCTCAACTTTCTGGTCCAGTTCCTCTTTCATCTTGATGCGCTCTTCCATCTGGTTCTTCCCCTTGGCCTGCTCCATCTGTACTTTGTTGTCCAACGCATACTTCTCGCCCTCGTACTGCAACGTCAATTTTTTCATCTCATGATCCAATTTCAATTTCGTCATCTGAAATTCCATATGTTTTTCGAATCGATACCTCTCGGCTTCCGCTTCTGTGTGTCCTGTGGCCTTTTGACTGGTCGTGTTCAAGGATGAAGCTTTTTGATGGTCGACTGGACCCGATCCGTCTTTGAGCTTATTTTGATCGATAGAGCTTTGCGTTTTTTGAATGGCTTTGTTGAGTTCACGACTATTGCGGACTGATGGAATCATCTAGATGTCAGATGATGATACTGAGGTGATTACAAATATAGTCACGGCTTACCCCAATCATCGGAGTCGTAATCTGTCGCGACACCCGAGGCAGTTGCAGAATGATCTGTGTAGGAGTTGCTGAATTTTACGAATTCAGGAAGTTGACTATCTTTGGTAATCATATAATTTAACTCTACTTACATGGGTTGGTCAGTCATAGCGGAAACAGATGTCTCTGAAGCGAGGGATATGGGTAGCGGGCTTCTGGCTCGTTGAAGAAAGGTTGTGGGTTATCGGGGTAGGTAAGAGTGGACGAACCGTCTACTGTTTCTTTACACTATTCACTCTGATCTCTGACCGTTCAAGCTCTCGAGTGGACGAGTAGTGATATATTGATTGATGGCCTTGATGGAGTGATGAGACCGAGACAAAACTCGCGCGCTAGAACGACTTCCTCTCTGTGATGCTTCTTGATTGGGCCTCTGAAGACTGATGAGATTGATGAAACATGAGACAAGAGATCGATACGAAAGTTGGATCATAGACCACAAGTAAAGGTCGCCCAGAGGACATTCGCCGATCGTCAGAGGATATACGCTGGTGGCGCTAGGTCTGGACGATCGGAAGCGAGAATCGGGATGAAATCGCAGAGAATGTTGTAATTGCAGCAGGAAAACTCTCATGCTCAGCACCTGTTTCCTCACAGAACAAAGGCCTCGATCCGCATTCACTCTGTCTCGTACGTATAGATAGGCTGTGGGCACTACCCAAGCATATATGATTCGCGCGGCATTGCATTGGACATAAGAGGTAAAAAGTAACATATACAGTCTGAACATAATCTCTCTAGTGATTCCGATAGGAGAAAGAGGTCTGGAATTTAAAGCTCCATGCTTATGATATGCCTGTATTAAAACGCTGATCAGATCATGGCCGATAAGGCATGCTCCTAGACTCACCGTATCGAAATCATTTCACTATCGATCGTGGCACCAGTCGCAATCCTTACAACGGTCCCAGTTGACAACACAGGAGGTATCCGATTCTTGACGCATGGAAACATTCTCGATCATCTTGTATAGTTCCAGATTTCGACTCTTCATTTCATTATGCTGAACGAGAAGTTTCTCTTGGAATTTGGCAAACTCATCTTTCCCCTTATATTCCGTCTGTTTTTCTTTCATCGAATCAGCCACGATGCGAGCATGCTCGACCTTGTGATCCAAACGAGCCTGCTCCATCTTATGCTCCAGGGTTAATTTGGTTATCTCATGCACCATCTCCATCTTCCTCATTTCCATCTCCCAAGTCTTATCGAGACGGTATCGTTCCATATCGAAATCCAACGCGTTTGTACCCTTTGAGTTAACAGAGGCTGTTGCTGGGAAGATCACTGGAGGTGCGGGAAGAGGTTCAGGATCAAGGATAGAGGGAGACTCGGCCTGGAGGGGGAGTCTGTGGAGCTTGAGAAGTGCGAGGGGTCAGGCTTGACGGTCGCTGCAGCAGTAGGCAAGATAAAGGAATTGGGGTCACGAGGAGGCTCGCTTCATCCAAGTGTGCCTTGATTGATCTTTGCTTAGTCCGCTCTAGGTCTCTCTCTTTTTCTGTTATGGACAGTCGATGTTCGGGTCAGAAATCCTTCTTATGAAATTTTCGGAGGGATCTGAATCTTACCTCTGACCTTTTCGAGCCTTTGAGCATCCTACTTTCTGCAACCGATCGAGCTTTCTTAGCCTGGTTGAGCTGACGTATACCTGGCTGGACATAAGTGAAAGGCAAGGATCTGAAGTTTGAATGCATGTCCACCGTTAGTCTTCTTGGCAGAAAGTGATCGGCAAGACAACATACTTGTTACAGTCGGAAGACATGACCAAGAGATTCGGATCTTGAGTAGCAGAATGAAAATCTGGTTCGCTATTTCGTTGTGGAGCACGCATATGCAGTTAACGGCAACTATTTTCAAAGACGTGGTAGTAGTTGTAATAACCAAGAATACTTCCTCCCTCCGTATATATCTTCCATTGGGGGTGTTGACGGGATGATAACCTCCGTCTACTCTGATGGCGCGCGCTAACACCGAGACATGTTTCAGATGGGAAAACAGATTTGCGCTCGTCTGCAGATCAAACGCTTGATTCGATCAAAGGATGGTGTATGGTGTCTTAATTCCCAGTGATATTACTACGGCATTGCACGATCAGTACAAGTCTACGTTGATAGCGGAAATCTCATAGTTGCGTTCAGAGGAAATGGTTAGTTACGAAGAGGGAACGTAATTTTATACACGCGAAATTTGGAATTTAAAGCTCCATGCTTCGAAGCGCATATTGCCTATATGTCTCGAGTGATTAGTTACTTGTCGATCTAGTAGATTATTCGACTATCGGATCTTACCCTTGATGCTGGTGCTACTTTGCAGTCGCTCCGGTCGTCCACTTCGCGAACGAGGCAGGCAGGGCCTTCTCCGACCACGTCTTCTGCTCGTCCGCGATCTTTATGGCCTGTTGATTCTCTAGAACCTCCTTGACGACCCCGTTGGTTTCTAGGATAGATCGCTCCAGGGACTTGTATTCGTCCACGATCTTTTGCTGAAACGACAGCAGGTCTTCGTTCTGCCCAACAGCCTTTGACTTCATCGCTTCCACCGCAAGTCTCGTCAATTCGACTTTCTTCTCGAGATGAAAACGTTCTGTCTCGTGCTCTAACCTCAATTTCATCATCTCCAGTTCCATAGTTTTCTCGAAACGAAACTTTTCCATCTCTTGAAAAGGTTTCGCGTCCAGAGCAGCCGAAGGAGCAGTAACTATAGAGGCGGCGATCGGAGAGGCTTTGGGATGAGGATCGAACTTGGAGGTGGGGTTAGCAGACTGCGAGGGATGCGATACCGGATCGGGCTTGACAAGCGGAACATCTACAGGTGATCCTTTCACGTTGGAGTCACTTGCAGCAACATCCGCGGGCGAGATTCTGAGTTTTGATTTCCTCGTTTTGTCACCTAAAGTGTGCCGCACGTGGAAGGCTTGATCAAGATGTCATAGCGGAAGGGAGCGCAGGTTTATCTCACTGATCGATTCCAAAAGGCGGTGGCTAGGGGTGTAGCCACTTGAAGCGGGCGAATGATTAGAAGATCTATAACATGAAACCGAGATAAACTGACTAGACGGCGGGTTAGTAGGTGATAACCATAGCGATACTGACTGGTCAAGGCTGGACATATCAGACGAGAATGATTCTGTTGTGTCGACAGTTTCGTATAAGTGACTCGATTCGTTGTCTTGTTGACGACAGCCCATTTGTAATTCCCCAAAAGCCTTCAAATCAACGAATACTTCGTTGAGATGATTGTCCTTTATAAACTCGTATCGGACTGGATATTGGCCATCGCGGGTGTTCGCGCGCCGTCCGCGATCAGACATATTTCAGGGTATTGATCATCTTCTTTTGTGCTGCTTCTTGCTTCTTGCTTCTTGGAGAAAAAAAAATCGAACCAATCTGCGCAGACCCGCAAATCGGAAGCACAGTACTGAAATTGATAAAGGATGCGATTTTGATGATGGCGAGATCAGCGATTGCAGTTCGCGCTAATTCGCGCCTTGAGCGCCGTCCTTTACTGATGTTACTATCCATGCTTCTGATCTGCGTTTCTGATTCTCCTTTTCGTCTCACAAACATGTTTATCGGTAAAAATTTTACTCCAAAGACCGTCGTGAGCAGAAAAAGGTGTTTTACTTTGCCAGACATGTCTCGGTCGGATGTCGCGCGTACTATCAACACGTCCCTCTGTTAGAAAGGGCGGCGGAAGCTCAAAAGGGTATAAGATGTAAGAGGCCAAGCTGGTTGAAAGCAGTTCTTCTCTTGGTCGCGTTTCCGACCTCTCGATAAAGCTGTCAATGAAGTTACCCTGCTCCTCGACAGAAAGCAGATCTCAAGAAGACAAGTCGGTTCATTGCCATCAGAGTACAGACTGGAGCTTGATCTCTATGTCAGCTAGTAATGAGTAAGCAACCGTATCTAAGAGAGGACAGATAGATCTAATATGGGAAGACGGTAACAGGGAAAGCTCTTTCCTAGACAGCATATCTGACGGCTACTGCTCATCGGTATCGGGAGACGTAGACATCGAAGCAGAGAGTAAGCACATACATTCACTGTCGGTATAAGTGAAATGTAATCCACTCATTGGAGGATCACCCTCTCCAGGCGTTGACTTTACACAAATGGATCAACCTCAAGACAACCTAACGGGTGCCTTATCTGCGACTACAACTGGTAGCAGTAAAGAAGAGGCTTCAGGGAAGGCTGAATCTCCTGGCGAACCGATAGAGGAAGAGTCGCAGTTGGCAGCATCGGCTGACGGGACGCTGCCCATAGTTGAACTTTGCTCTGGTCCCGAAGAAACAAACGAAAAAACTCGATTGAATAAGGAACTGGAAGGCGGCCGTTTTGATAAGCTCTTGAATCATGAGCTTGCTAAGACGAAATTGAATCATCGGATGGAGAGATTCCGGTTGGACAAGGAGGTAGAATTGGCGACGATCACGAAGGAAGTGAAAGAATTGGAGTACGGGTTGGAAAGATTCCGCCTCGACAAGCAAGTCGAGCTTGCGAAAGTTGCCAATAACGCTTTGGAAATGGGTCACGCTATGGAACGCATTCGTTTGGACAAGAATGTTGAGCTACTCAAGTTGACTGATGAGGGCCGTTCATCACCAATTGACGACGAATACAGTCCTCTTGTCATTTCTCATCGCGCATTGGTAACCCAAATCGCCAGCTTGACAACACTCATAATAGAACGAATTCCATAGAGTCACAACAAGCGGTTTTGGTTCAAGATCGATACGATCGAGGTTCGTGATATCCTTCGCAACCCGTAACCCATTAGTTTGGCTGAAGTTATCAACAAGCACAGACGCTACGCTATAAAAAAGCATGGAGCTTTAAATTCCAAGGCGTTTTGTAGAACGATATTATAGTCTACATTCTCTTGTCATTGGTTTACATTCCTCTTGTTATCGCGATGTCATGCTCTCGTTTTGATATGACTAGTTTTCGGTACCGATACGGGTTCCGCAAGTCGCGCACATCCTCTACGTGAATTTAGATCGGAAGCGAGAGTTGAGACGAAAATCCTGGCTGCTTTCGGCTATACATCAGGCAAAAAGAAAGGGAATTTGAGAAGCTCCCTGCTTCATTCGATTGTGTACGAATAGAACGGGACAGCTGCTGATCAAAGACTGCACGGACGAGTATACGTTATCTAGAGCAGATCGGTCGGATGTAAAAGCTAGACTTCACGACTCACCATCGGTCCACATCCACATGCTCAGCGTAATTGTTTCGCACTTCTTGTTCCATCTGAAGCGTCGCCTTATTCTTTCGCTTATATCTTAATCTACTTGTGTCCAGCGTGCATTCAAGGTCTATCACCTGAATCTCGAGGTTTTCGATTTCTCTCGCTGAGGATTGAGATCGTTGTGAAAGCGTTCGCTCAGCATATTTGAGTGATTCCCTTAGTCGCTCGACTTCTTCACAGCTACGCTCTCTTTGCTCCGAGAGTTCCGCTACTGATTTTCTGGAATCCGCCAGCTGGCTCTCCAGTTTTCTAATCGTATCCTTATTGCGTCTGCCCTCCATGTTCTCCTCTCCTACCAAAGTCGACTGTCGTCCCTCTGAAGGACCTTCAACTGGATCAATCTGAGCTTGAGGCTGAAGAGTGAATTTCTCCTCCTGTTCGACTCTCATAGTCTCCATTTGTGCAAGTCGAATCGTCTCCATCTCACATTCCCTTTGGAATCTCCATTTCGAGTAGTCGCTTCTTTCCTCGAAGCAGGGAAGAGGATAGTATGAATCGAAAGGTGGACGGTCAAGGATACGGGAAGAAATCAAGGACGTATAATGAGGCTCAGCCTCGCAATACTCGATGCCGACCATCCCGCCTGGCTCGGCGTCACATCTTTAGTGATAGATTATCAGTCGCAGCATGAAGGGAAGTGCTAGAAAATTAAACTCCGCTTACGAATTCATGATCCCGCTATAGAAGTCCAGTTGTAAATGAATATCAGCTTTAGAAGCTTAGAGGTGGGATTCCAAAGAGAGGGAGACGCGTCCCTAAGTATTCTGAGTTTACTACTATATACTTATGGTATTATCAGATGTGTCTGATCAGACGGGATGCATGATCGAGGTCAATGACCGACTTTGGTTTGCAGTGGCCAGAACACGTGTGCGAGTGACGATCGCATCGCTTTGGCCCGCCTAACTTCTAAGTCGCCAATTGCAAGTTAAAAGAATTACAGTACGCTTGTCGTATCATCATGCAATCGTTACTTCCCTCTGGTAGAAGGCCTATTAGGCCGACTACGATATCTTATATCTTATGATCTAACATAAATCTGGACACCAAGCCGCGAATCAAAACAGCAGCGGTATTGCAATCGTTGAGGTTTATGATACGACAAAACGTAGGTAACAGTCATTCTGAGCGGCAGTACTTTACTGCAGTAGCGTACAAAGAAAAGTCATGGTTAATCCAACCCCTGTCCGTAGATATCTAAAAAAGAAAAGGGGAATTTGAAAAGCTCCCTGCTCCATGTGAACTAAAAGTCCGAGTTCAAGCTCGCGCGAGATGGAGCGATTGCTACCACGGCGGTAGACTAGACTAGCAGGCTCGTAAGCGGGACTGGAAAGCTCGAAAGGTAGGCTAGCAAACTCGTGTGCCGCGGTAGAAGGCTGGAAGGGAGAAGTTAAAACATAAGCTGTACTATAGGGCTCGAGGTGATCAGTTTTTGCAGACGATCGAGGGTCGTCCTCCGTATAAGGGGTGTAAGTTTGATAATCCTGGTTATACTGACTGCAACATGACGTTCGATCTCTAGAACTCCTCAAAAGGTCCCGAGTTCTAGATTGGGTGAGAAGAACTGTTCAATTTGCGTTCCCAAAGGATGAGGGAAAGGACTCGTCAGGCCTACAACTTCATCATTTTGACCCTACGCTTCTGGCGGGCGAGTGTGTTAGATGTTCTGATGGAGGCAAATGGTAGATGGTTGACGGTGAGGGTGAAGGGGAAGGTCTAAGATCATGAAGCTGAAGAGGAGTGGAAAGGGTTCTTCAATACTCGATGACGGTGTTGGTGGACACCTCATGATAAGAGTCGATGATCGACCGAGTCCGTGCGAGAGAGGATCACGTCATTTTGCCTCCGCCTTTCCTATCGTTTCAAGCAGTCACGACCTGTGGTTACAATCTCTAACACGACAAGTACAACACCCATCCTATCGCTTTTATTCCGCCATGCGCTTCTATACAGGCTATACCACCATCTTGCCCGTTCTAGCGTTATTTAGCACCTCCCGGATAGCTTCCCTCCATTCCTCCGCTCCCTTTCCTTCTCGCTGGCCATCTACAGCCTTTTCTAGTAGTCTCCAACATTCCTCGTCGGTATGTTTGTCCACCCACAGGATATACTCCTGTTCCGACCAGCTGTGAATCTGATGGGGTAGTTGCAGAGGAGATAGGACGACGAGATGATGCAGCAAGACCAAAGGAGATATCCCCTGAGTCTCGGAAGGATGAGAAAGCGAGCTATCATCCAAGAACAAACAAGTCCTGAACGCTCGTAATCCTTTGTATTCGGCTCCTACCGCGTCCAGCTTCAAAGCACCCTTTCTCGAAGGGTTTCCGGTCATCAAGAACGTGTTCAGGGCGAATTCCAATTCGGTCATATCCCCCGTCAACTTGAGTTTCCCGCTCTCACCCAGAGGTCGCGCGATCGAAGCGTTCAAGAGGAAAGCATGGATCGCGTGTCTCGTGAACGAGACCAACCTGTTCCCAACGCAGTGCAGTCATCGTAGCGTTAGCAGTTGACTCCTTCATTGACCTCGGAACAGGACTGACCACTCATCCCTGAATTCCCCCATCTCAAACCTCCCCAGTACCTCCGTCCTGAGGAAAGTCAACCTATCCGCCAAATCCTTGATATAAGGACTACCTCCAGATCCTCCACTCATCCTCATGGGGTCTACCGATTTCGCGAAATCGACTCGATGGATCCGAGCGAGGACATTGGAAATTTCTCTCTTGATCGAGACGTCTAGTGCGGTCGTAACATTCCCGTAAATCCTTTCTGCTACCTATTTATGTTTCAGAGGCGAGTCAGAATGGACACGAAGCGGGAGGAAAGATCAGACCGTACCTTGAATTGCGCTTCGAGCAGATCGTTGACTTTAGGTGGGAACTCGGTAAAGGGGTTCCTTAGATTATGAACGATATGGTACAGGAAGCTGACAAGGGACGAATTGACCACCTGAGCCGAGCTTGCCAACGGTCCTATCAACGAAGTCGCCGAGAAGTCCTTGACCAGCTATATGTCATAAACAACAGTCTCACGTCAATCGTCGCAGCACGACACAACTAACGCCATATCTTCCTGAAACTCACCAACCCATCCACCTTGGTTGTAGTAGCCTCTAAAGCCTTGACGACCAACCTGGCCATACTCCTCCCCAAAAGCGGATCGAACCGAGCGGAATCCATCTCATTCAACATGACCCTCGCTACCGCTGCCCCTTCCTTCGCTCCGGGCGGTTGTCTCGTTCCGCCAGAAAAGGCAGAATTGATACTCTCCGTCATTCGGGAGGTCGACCTGGAGAGATAGAGGGTTTCGAATTTGGATATGGAGCGGAGACAGAGGACGGTCTCGGGACTGACGTGTACGTGTGTTCAATTGGTAAATCGATATGACGAGATCGAATGGACATGAAAGCTCACCTCTGGTGTTCCTGAGAATAAACCGTCTCCGTATGCACAGCGATCTTTGCAAAGAACCCATGGAAAAGCCTCAACAACCTCGGATACCCCGCACCCAAGGTCTGCTGCAAGAATCCCGCTCCTACAAGCAACGAAAACCCTCTTTAACTCAGCCCAACCTCTCCTCTCTGTCCAAACCAGCGTGAGCGTACGTACCATCACAAATCGCCCTACTTTGCGTATCCAAACTGGTAGCCAAAGTCGTCCAAAACGTAAAAGTCGGTTTCTCCTCCATAACACCCAAACACTCGTCCAAGAAGCTTTCCTCCTCCTGCCCCTCCTGCCCGTCCGTCCCGAGGATCTTATTCCCGGATAAAGAATCGAATTCGTTGGATTCGGAAACGACCTTTTTCATCCTCAAGACCTTCTCCAGGGTATACACCTTCACGCAGCATTGAGCGATGTCTTCCAATAGGAGATCGAGTCGGTTCCATAGTACTTCTTGGAAGATATGAGAATTCTGATTATTAGGTGTTGAAGAGGTTTTCGTCCGTGTAGACCTATACAATAAAGAAGTAGCGGCGGAAGAAGATTGTTCTACGCCCCCCGTCGGAAAAAAACCGAGCCGTATCAACAACCCCTTCCTCTTCCCCCCGCACCGTACGAGCAGAAAGACTCACCCCGAGCTCCAACTTCCTTGCCAATAACGTCCATATCGAAAACCCTCCCGATCCTGAGCTCTACCGCATCGTTCAAATCAGCTAATAGATTGCCTACCAATTGAGGCAATAGTTTCAAGTTATGCGCCGTCTGTAGTGATGTGGAAAGCAGGGGTTGATTCTGGTTCCGCGCAAGAACGAAGTATAATCATATCAGTTCTTCTCATTCCATCTCTCTCTTGCCCCCACCCAGCTGGGACTGGGACAAGAACGGAGATCAATAAGATCACTCACCAACCCAGCTAAACCCTCGACGATCATCCTTTCCATCAAATCGATGACTTCGTCCCGATCCCTCTTGATCCGTGGTAATTGCGCTTTGATAAAGTCGATCTCCGTCAAATTCGGTTCCTCCTCCATGTTCGTGTTAGTAGAGACTGGGGGCGTCAAGAGGGTGTCTATAATAAGTCATATATGAGGAAGAGGAGGGGAGGAAATGGATGAGAAACGATCTTTCAAGAGTTATCCCGATCGATCCCTTTGGAGGAGTAACAAGCCACCTACCCAATTCAGCCAAAGTCAAGCCGGCCCTGACCAACTCCCTCTCCCTCTCCTCCCTCTCCCCCTCTTCCCCCTCTTTCAGCCCTTTCTGCCCTTTCGTCTCCTGTCCACGCACAACCCCCATCTGCCTCTCCAACCTCTTCAACAAGACGACCCCCCTACTCAACCTCCTGCCCCACTCCCCCGCCTCCCTCAAGCGGTTTAACCTCCCCACGAGTCCTTCCAGCTCTTCATGCGGGGTATGGATCTTTGTGTTGAGTCGGGAGAGGGAGAGGGAGAGGTGTGATAGGGCGGAAGAGATTTGGGAGATTGTCGAGGAGAGGGAGGCGGAGCGGGTTAGGTGTGTGAGGAGGAGGGGGTGGGTGAGTTCGATCTGTTAACAAATCAAAAGGTGGAGCAGTCGAGGATTTAGTTAGACTGGTAGAAAGAGATAAGGATTGGGATTATGGACGGGGAAGGACGTACTTCAGATTTGATTTGATTATCTATATCTTCCTATTGTCACCAGAAGGATACGACCTCATCAGCTCCCACGCCGATATCTGCTAACTTCCCCAACTGGTAGTCGGGAGAAAGACATCCATGACTTACGATCCCATAGTTCAATTTTGCAAGCGCAACGCTCACATCCCCCCTCACGCTCAAACTCGCACTGCCCCCTGCTTGAACCGCACTCGATCCATTCCTCCTGTTCTCGTCCGTACCAACTTTTTCCTGTTCGACTTGAACGGCGGGCTGTTCAGGATCATAGGTTTCCCCAGCCAAGATGGAATTAGCGTAGGCCGTTGGGTTGAAATGGGGGGAAGCGAATGGGGTGTAATCTGTCGGATCGGAGGGTTTTCTCAGCTCTGTTTTCGATCTGAGGGAGAGTAGAGTAGAGGGAATATAGTTACCCATGTATGTATCCCCACTCATATCGGCGCTGTGAGAAAAGTGAAGGATGGATGTTTCGTAAGGAATTGGGAAGAGACGAGGTGGATTCGAACAGCACAAGTCGATTTCGGTAGGAGACATGATTATTAGGTAATCGGTTACAAAGTAAACAATCTCTGGGTAGCGGATCCGAGATGCGTTATGTCGATGCGTTATCAGGTTGACCATATCACGTGATTAAACGAGATTTCAATCCATTCTCATCGACATTTCTCCCTCGAACCATCCTCAACAACGTCGCTCCTCCTCTTTCTGCTCTCCCTTGAAACACACATCGACGTCGTCTACCAGCCTCATGATGGTAGCTCAGAAGAGACAGGCGGATAATCCCGCTTCCCGTCCACCTAAACGATCGAAGACGGACGACGCCCCCGACTCTTCTATCAAACCTAGCACCTCTCAACCCCGACCGGTCTTCACTTCCGCCCTATTAGCAGATGAAGGAGATTTCCCTCGTGGTGGAGGAACCACTCTGACCCCTTATGAGTTGAAGGAGCAGAGAGACGAGGGGAGGAAGGAGGCGGAGAAGGAGGTTGGGGAGGAAGCTAAGAGGAGGAAGAAGATCAAGGAACAGAGGGAGAGGAATAGGAAGGGAAAGGGTTCGGCTGAGAAGAAGGAAGATAAGCACGATAAGGATGCTATTCGTACGTACACCCTGTTACTTCATTCCCCACTTAAAGTCTCTAACACTTTGACACAAATCCGATTTCAGGTGTGGAACATCTAAACTACCGCCGTCTTCCTCCCTCCACAAGGATCCTAGCTCGAATTCACTCAATCCTCAACCTCCACCTAATAATCTCTCTCCCTAACCAACTCCTCGCTCATGTACCTATAACGGAAATAAGCGATAGTCTCACGAAATTACTAGAAAAGGGTGAAAACGCTTCCATCTCTTCTTCCAATGAAGAAGACGAGGATATGGAAAAACCCAACAAAACCGATCATGATTCGGACGATGAAGATGATGAAGAAACCGACGTCCCGGATCTGACGGACCTCTTCCAACCCGGTCAATACGTCCAAGCGACAATAACCCAAACCTACCCATCGGAAAGCTCTAACCGTTCCTTCCTCTCCCTCTACCCACCCTCGGAGATAACCCGTCTAGCGAGTAGGGCGGAGGCGAGTTTGGTCCCCTCAAGATTGATGGAGGGGGTTAGTAAGCTTGACGTCGCCAAGGGATTCAGAGGGGTGGGGGAGGTGAGGGGGAGGGAGGATCATGGTTGGGTAGTAGGGTTGGGGGTTGAGGGTGTTGAAGGGTTCTTAAGGGATGAGGAAGTCCAGGGTGAGTTAGGTCGGAAGCCGGTCATGAATGGATACAGTGGAGTTGATCGTGGTTTGACGTCGGGCGATAGGGAGGGAGATTGTTATTGGGCAATTACTAGACTTTGTGGTAGAGGAGATCCAATCGAACGGACGAGTTGCTAGAATAAGCGTGAACCCTCTATCCATTCAGAAGACTCAGGTACGTTTTCCTTTATTCTGTTCTCCCGTTCGTTTGGATGTTGAGGTTGATAAGAAACCTCCTTGGTCTATAGCAACCACAAGTGACCACCATAAACTCTCTCCTACCTGGTCATCTCGTATCCGCTTTAGTAACCTCCATCATCCCCGCAACCGGACTCAACCTCAAGATCTTCGGGACGTTCGATGCCACCGTCGATCTCACCCATCTCCCCATCCCAGCCAACTCCGACTTGGAGGATCATTACAAGATCGGTAAGAAAGTCCGAGCGAGGATCATCTTCGAGACGACCCCCGCGGGAGTGGGGGAGGGCAAGGTTTTCGGGGTATCGTTGATGCCCCATGTGTTGGATGGGACCAGTCCCGTTGTGGATGGCAAGGAGGTTGAGAGGGAGATGACCATCGGGACGGTCTGTGAGAAGGTAGAGGTCATGGCGGTGGAGAAGGAATGGGGTTTGGTCGTACAGACTGAACAAGGGTATAGGGGTTTCGTACATGTGAGTTTCGTTTGCATTCGGTTCGCTTCTTAGGAAATGAGGGAAGGGGTATTGATTGTCTTTCCCACTAGATCTCTCATGTGGCTGACGAACGACCGGCCAGCTTGACCGGATCTGGACCTTACTCCATCGGATCCACCCATAAGGCCAGGGTACTGGGACATTCCCCATTCGATGGCTTGATCTTGTTCAGTATGGAGAAGAAGGTCTTGGAACAGAAATTCATGCTTGTTAGCGAAGTCAAGGTCGGGGAGTTGATGAAGGTTGGTTTCGGTTGAAAATGGGTTGGCTCGAGGATCAACGAATTGATCACCCCAATCTTTTTGGTCTGTGCATCGTAGGGAACCATCCACAGGTTGACGGAAAAGGCGATGTTCATCAATATCTCTGGAAGCGTTGATGGAGTCGCTTGGCCCGATCATTACGCGGATATCAAGCTCAAACATCCGGAAAGGAGGTTCAAGATCGGTCAGACCGTCAAGTGTCGGGTCTTCTCCATCGAGCCTGAAAAGGGTCGAGTCAAGCTTACCCTCAAGAAGAGTCTCTTGGACGCCGCGGAGCCTGTTGCTCAGTCGTTTGACGATCTGAAGGTCGATATGGTCGCTGCCGGTCTTATCACCAAGATACTGGAAAAGGGAGTTTTGGTCGAGCTTTTCGGCGGGTACGTCGTTTACGTACCCATCGGGGAAGTCAGCGAGGCTTTCATTACCGATTTGAAGACGGCCGTTTTCGAGGGCAAGCCTGTCAAGGTCAAGCTCACTACGGTCGATAGGATGACGGAAAAGATGTTTGGAAGTATTCGACAGGCTTTGCCTTCGGCTATCGCTGCAACCGCGATCGAGGTGGACGACGTGGTCTCTGGGGAGGTCACTGGTATTCACAAGGATCAGGTCGGCTTGAAGCTGTTGCCTAGCGGGAGGAAGGCTATCTTGGCATTGAGCAACTTGGCTCATCATCGTAATGTAAAGGTCACCGCCCTGAGGACGACTCTCAAGGTCGGTGAGAAACTGGATGAGCTTGTTGTCGTCGTCAAGGATGCGGATAGCGGTTTGATCATTGTCGCCAACAAGCAGAACGCTGCCAAAAAGACCGAGGCTGGTGCTGCCAGTCAATCATTGACCATGGCCAACATGAAGCCTGGTCAGGTCTTGCCCGCTCGTGTCACCAAGAAGAACGCTCAAGGATACTTTTTGAGCATCACTAGGAATTTGATCGGTCGTCTAGCTCCTACCGACATGGCTGATGACTTTGGCAAGCTTCCCGAGATCAACCAGGGAGATATCGTCAAGTGTTGTGTCGTCGCAGTCAACCCTGCCGACAGGCAGATGGACCTTTCTATCAGGCCTTCTCGAGTCGATGCAGCGGCCTCCAGCGGCAAGTCCGTCATCGTTGATAGGGAGATCGAGAACCTTAGCGACTTGAAGGTCAACCAGAAGATCCGAGGTATCGTCAAGAGTATCGCTGGAAGTGGTCTCTACGTCAGCTTGGGTCGAACGATCACTGCCAGAGTCATGATCAAGGAGTTGTTCGACGATTACGTCGCCGAGTGGCAACCTCGATTCGAGATCGGTCAAGTCGTCGAAGGAAAGATCTTGAAGGTCGATGAGAAGTTGAAGCAGGTCGAGTTGACCCTTCGCAAGAAGCCTGCCAAGGCGGCTAACAAGAAGGAATCGATCGGTCTCGCTGATCTCTCGGTCGGTCAAAAGGTCGATACTACCGTTCGAAAGATCGAGGACTTTGGTATGTTCCTGAACATCGAGGGAACCAGGCTTTCCGGTCTTTGTCATCGTTCCGAGCTCTCCGATGAGAAGGATGCCAACGTCCAGCAGGCTCTCAAGACCTTCCGTCAGGGAGACAAGCTAAAGGCCAAGATTACCGCGATCGACACTGCAAAGGGCAAGATCGCATTGGGAATCAAGCCTAGCTACTTTGACGCTGAGGATTTCGGAAGCAAGAAGGAAGATGAGGACATCAAGGAGGAGGATATCGCGGCTGTCGATGAGGACGTCGAGATGCCTGGAGACGACGAAGTCGAAGTTGAGTCGGATGAAGATGTCGAGGGAGACGCTGAAGTGTCCGGCGAGGAGGACAGCGGTTTCCTCGACTTGGAAGCTGAAGACGATGACGAAGGAGAAGACGACGAGGAGGAGGCTGAGGAGGAGGATGAAGAGTCTGAACTGGACGGGGAGGAGGAAGATGATGTCGAGTCTGACGAGGAGGAGGTAAGGGCTACATTTCGTGTGGCTCAGCTTGCCGTTAACTGACGAACCACTTGCAGATCATCATGATACCCGGGGCTGGTGCCAGTTCGACAAAGGCCAGCAAAAAGTCTTCGACGGCTGCCGCTGCCACGACCCTGCCTATCAAGGGGGGTTTCAGCTGGAACGGTGCTGATGCTGGTGCGGAGGAAGATGAAGCTTCTAGCGACTCCTCGGACGATGACTCTGACTCGGAGGCCGAAGATGCTGCCGGAAAGGCCAGCAAGAAGAGAAAGGGAGGTCACCAACCTGTGAAGGATTTGACTGGAGAGATCCGAACGAAACAGCCCGAATCCACTGCCGAATTCGAACGTGCCTTGTTGGCTTCCCCCAACTCTTCCTTCTTGTGGATCCAGTTCATGTCTTTCCAACTCGCGCTTTCCGAGGTCGACAAGGCGAGGGATATCGGTCGACGAGCGTTGGAGAAGATTGGGTTCAGGGAAGAAGAGGAAAAGTTGAACGTATGGATGGCTTTGATCAACTTGGAGAACGCCCACGGAACGCCCGAGAGCTTTGACAAGCTCTTCAAGGAGGCCGCTCAGTACAATGACGCCAAGACGGTTTACCTCAGGACGGCTTCGGTCTTGCAACAGACTGAAAAGTTGGACGCGGCCGCTGAGATCCTCGGGAAGGCTTGTAAGAAGTTTGGACAGGATGTCGAGACTTGGACGAGCTATGCCGAGTTCGAGTTTGTCGCCAAGGACGATGCCGATGCCGCTCGAGCGTTATTACCACGATCGTTGAGATCCTTGCCCACTTCCGAGCGTGAGTCGATACGCCCCGTCTCAAACGAGATCTCATCCGCTGATCCATCTACTGTACCGCCCTTTTAGATTCTAAGATTATCGAAAAGTTCGCGACTCTGGAATTCCGACACGGAGATCAAGAGCGGGGACGGACGATCTTTGAAGGTCTAGTCGATCGATACCCTAAACGTTTCAACCTCTGGAACGTGTACATCGACCAGGTCACCAAGCTGGGCGATATCCAATCAGCCAGGTCAGTCCGATTCGAATCCAAAGCCCTCCCCCCCCCCCTGTCCTTGGTGTCTGACCCTCATTTCCTTTTTACGAAACAACAGAGGTCTGGTCGATCGAGCTCTGGATCAGAAATTGACCCCGCATAAAGCAAAGTTCCTGTTCAAGAAACTTTTATTGGTAGAGGATCGGATTGGGGATGCGGACGGTAAAGAACGAGCCAAGACGAAGGCGCGGGAATGGGTACTTAAGCACCAGGGATGAGCGGGTGAGGGCGAGGGCGAGGGCGAGGGGAAGGATGAGTGGGAGGGATGTATGATACGGTGTTGTATACTTTTTCCATATGACGACATGACATTTACTTTCCGGATTGAAACGATGATCTCTCCCTGTGATGTGCGTGAATCAATCGTAATGATCGATGACGGTCCCTACCGCATTATCCTCCGCGGCCAGCATCATGGTATGAGCCACGGCCACGTCCTGAACCGCGATCCCCACGCTCTTATAAACCCTCAACCCGCCCCCCTGCACCTCCCCACTCCTTTTCGGATCCCCCAAGATCTCCCCTAATTCCAAACAATCCCCCGATTGAACGGTTTGCAACTCGCCCGCTTCCGCCAGACAAGCCTGGAGGGAATCGACCACGATCTTCCCCCCCGATCGAATGACGCGGTCGATAAGGGGCACGGGGAGCTCGATCATGTGAGGTTTATAGGATCCGATGAGGATGAACGATTTCGTAGAGGAAATCGATTCCGACTCCGTTCCTTCTGTGATCCATTCGGGAGGGAAGAGGGGTGAAGTGCTAGGTGTCGCGGTGACCACCACATCCGCCCCGCTCAGTATCTCTCTCAACGGTAAACTCTCCCCCGTCCCCGCTTGGACCATGACCTGGGGGCCTATTCGGGAGGAAAGTTCTTCCCTCAGGGCGAAGAGCCTGGGGGTTTCTGACCGACCGATGAGGGTTATTCGGGAGATGCTGGGGAAATGGGAATGGATGAGGATGGCGTGTGAACGGATCTGAGCGCCGGAGCCGAAGAGGAGGAGATGGGAGGGGTGGTGGTTTGAGCTTTTCAGGGTCGATTGGAGGAATAACACGGAGCCTTTGAACGGGGGAGGATGGTCAATAGGGTTCACTCACGATCGTGCGTGACATCAAAGCGGGGGAAAGACTCACCACAAGCGTTCCTCAGCGCCGTCAACGCTCGAGCATTGACCACGGCTCTGAGTTTCCCAGTGGTGGAATCGAAGATGGTAGTCGTAGCGGGTAACCCCCCATCCCCCCCGTTGGGCACGCTGACGACCTTTATCCCTATTCCTCCTAGACCGGAAGCCAGGGCGGGCATGATGAGGGTGGTCACATCCGGGGTAGTTAATGTGTTACGAAGGGGAGCTTGGATGGGGGAGGGATGTGTGTCGGTGTTGGTGTCGCTGTCGCTGTTGCTGTTGCTATAGGCTTGGAAGATGAGAGATTGAGAATCGAGTACGGCTCGAGTTGTTGATGCAAGTTCTAGCAGTTTGTCAATGTCGTTGCTACTCAGAATCCGGATCGAGTTTGACATGGTCGACGAGTGGTCAGTGGTTGCAGGTGAGAGAGTGAGAGTAGTGAGCAGTGTGGTGGACAGTGGCAGGTGGTGGCAGTGGTGGCAGGGGTCAGAAGGGATCAGCAGCTGGAGGTGTTGAATCGGGTTAGGCCATGTCCGAGATAACGCTTCACATGCCAACAATCACCCATCTTCCCCTATAAAACACTGCACCACCACTGCCACTCTCCTCTCCCCCTCTCTCTCTCCCATGTCACTCCACCTCAAACGACATCTCCTCCATACCTCCCCCCGTCTAGCCCAGCCAGTCCAAAGGAAAATGACCTTCCTCTGTCTCCCAATCTCCACCAAGAAATCCCGCTCGTCCCCTTCAAATTCAAACGCTTTCCACGACGTGCCGGACCGATCCGTCCGTTCTCCCCCTCCTTATACCGAGAAGATACCCACCTCGTTCAGACCGATGAGTACCGTCACACCCAAGGAGAGGATGTTTCAGCTCGGATTACCCGAGCAGGAAGCGAAGGGTCGATTGACCAGGCTGAGAGCGTTGTTGGAGGATCACAAGTTGGATTACTAGTAAGCCCGCTCGCGAGCCTCCCCTCCAGGTTTTCAACGACTCTCATCTGAACCCCGTCCGATCCGATCTCGCCTTGCTCTCAGCGTGGTAACCTCTGCAGACGAACACCAATCGGAATACACCTCCGCTTACGACGCTCGACGATCCTACCTGACCGGATTCACCGGATCGGCAGGGACCGCCCTCATCTCCCGTCTCTCCCCCCAATCCCACCTCTTCGTCGATAACCGCTACTGGGTTCAGGCGGAGGAACAGACGTCCGAGAAGGTATGGAAAGTCGTCAGGGTCGCGCCTAGGGGGAGTCCGGGGGTACAGGGGGTTTGGGAATGGTGCAAGGAGGTCAGTCGGTCGGTCGTTTTCGCTCGGTCCGGGAGAGAGGGTTGGGTTTTGATCCTTGATCGCTCATATGTATCGTTTGGGGGGATAGAATTTGGAGGACGGTGCGAGAATAGGAATAGATCCTAAATTGATCGATTGGCGTGAGTCACTGCCCCTTCCTTCCCCCGTCATCTCGATAACCCATGATCGTCCATCCCAGCAACGGCCAAATCGGTACAACAATCACTCCGACCGAAAAACATCTCCCTCTTGGGGATAACCACCAACCTGATCGATAAACTCCGATCGACCGATCCCCACTCCCAACCCCCCGGACCGGGTGATAAACTGGAAGACCACCCCGTTCAATTCAGCGGTAAACCGACCTCTACGAAACTATCCGAATTACGTGCCACCCTCTTCCCCCCCAAGCCAGCTACAGCCGAGGGGGAGGGATCGGACAAGTCCTCGGAGATAGGGATCTACGTACTCCCCGTACTCCCCGCGATCGCCTGGCTGTTGAATTTGAGATGTACGGGGGATATCCCCCACACCCCCATCTTTCATTCTTACCTCGCCATAACCCCCGGTTCTTGTTGCCTCTTCATCGATCCGGAGAAACTCACCGGCCAGATCCGAGAGAAGCTTGAGCAGGATGGGGTGGAGTGGAGGGGGTATGGGGTGGGGGAGGTCAAGCGGTGGGTGTTGGAATGCAGGATCAAGGTGAGGGAGGAAGAGGGGGAGGAAGCGTTGAGACGCAAGGGAAAGGTAGGCGTCCCGAGTGCCGTCAGTTGGGGATTGGCGGATTCGATCGGACTGGTACGTCTCGTTCTCTCTTGGACATCACAAGATTAGGTTATGGGGATTGACGGGATCGCTTTTCTTCCCCCGGGGGCAGGAACATATCCATATAATCGATTGTCCCGTGGATCGAGCAAAGGGGATCAAGAATCCCACAGAACTCGAAGGGTTCAGAAAAGCTTATCTCAGGGATGGGGCCGCTACCGTACGCCCCCTTCTCCCTAAACGCTCATTCAACACTGGCTGACTGGACCTTTCGACCCAGGTCCGATGGATGTCTTGGCTCGAGGAAGAGATCAAAGTGAATCGATCCAGGGTGGGAGAATATCAAGCTGGAGAGAAATTGACGAGTTTCAGGAGCTTGGAACAGTATTACCGGTCAGTCCATCGGGTCCCTCGACCTTCGTTCGGGCCGTTTGAGAGGAGTCGGCTGATGATCCTTTTCTCGGGGGGAACGGGTCGCAGAGGGTTGGCTTATGATAATATCAGCGCTTCGGGGCCTAATGGAGGTGAGTGCTGCCTTGAATCGCGTTCGTCTTCGGGGGGGGGCGGGGGTTGATGTGGGTTCTGTTATTATAGCTTTACCTCATTATATGCCTATCAAAGGGGAAGATCGGATCATCGATACAGAGACTCCTTACGTGATGTGAGTCCTTGAGGGCGGTCGACGAGGATCTGCAAGCTAACGCATGGGGGGCGATAGTGATGCGGGCGGACAGTACCTTGGTGCGTCTTCATGAGAGGCGGTCTCGGCGAGGGAAAACGATGGGCTGATGGTTGATACGTTCTTCGTAGATGGGACTATCGATACCACTCGAACCATGCAAGTACTGGTTTCCTAATGGCCCCCTTGACTATTCGCTCATGCAGCGAGTTTTCCATAGGCATTTCGGTACACCTACCGAGGACCAGAAACGAGCTTTCACTCGGGTCCTCCAGGGCCACGTAAGTTACCTCTGACAAAGTATCGTCGTCGTGATCGGAACTGAATCCACCCCGACATGTAGATCGCTATCGAGACCACGCCCTTCCCTCAAGGTACCAAGGGAGACAAGTTGGACATCTTGGCGAGGCAGTACCTGTTCAAGGATGGATTGAACTTCGGTCATGGGGTCGGACATGGGATCGGTTCTTACCTTTCGTGAGTACCAGTGAGCTTGACTTTTCGAAATGCTTCATGCTTAATTCTGTTTGGGTGGTTGTAGAGTCCATGAGAGTAAGCGAATTGAATGAATAGAATTGCAAGTGGAATCGCTCACGTTCCCACTCGACGATAGTGCCTCCTGGGATCGGAATGGTACATACCATGGAAGAAGGAAACCTCGTATCCAACGAGCCAGGCTTCTACCTCGAGGGACATTGGGGGATCAGGATCGAGAGCGTCATCGTGTGCAAGAAGATCGAGGTAAGAACCCTTGCCAGGAAACGAGCTGTGTATGAGATAATCATTGACGACGTTGAACCTCGGACCGATAGACAAGGTACAACTTCGGTGCTGCTCCTTGGTTGGGATGGGAACGAATCACTCGCGTACCCATTCAAATGTCCCTTATCGATCACTCGCTACTGAGCCCAGAGGAAACGAGATGGTTGAGGGATCACAATGCGTTGTGCGTCAAGGAAGTTTTACCCCTCTTGAATAGGACTGGAGATGAGAAGGCAAGGAAATGGCTGAAAGCTCAGGTATGAGGTCGGTGATCCGGACTGCCAGTCGTGAAATCAAAGGAATCAGAGTAAAAAACAAATCTTGTAGCGTTGAGACCGTATTTGATGGGGATAACATATAGTACAAAAGTCCCTCTATCGTCTTGTTACACACCAAGACGAGGACTCGAAACAAATCGCAGCGAACATATTCCAGTATAAAAGTCGTTTGGTCATGAATAAACCCCACCCGCACCAATCCCTTGCGTCATTCGTGTTTGTGCTGATAAAGGATCATAGGTTACTGCCCCCTTCTTCCCTCTCGATGGCTTCTAGTCGTTTTATTTGTCTATAGGCGAAGGTGGGCGATCACAGATCAGTACCGGACTAAAAGGTGAGCGATACAAAGAGAAGAGTGTAGAGACGTACTTGTCCCTGGAAGCTTCCCTCCATCTCTTCAGCTTGGACGCCTCATGCGTTCTGAACCCAAACAACTTCAAGTCGTACATCTCCGCTTTATTTCCTGCAGCAGCCGTACTGATCGATCCAATACCTGTTGGAGCTTGACCCAAGAAGCCTTGCTGAGGTGCATTCGGGTTATTCGCTCCAGGATTGTTTGAAGGATTGTTGCTCGAGTTGTTCAAAGAAGCGTGGCCGGAGGGGGTAGGAGATTTGGAGGGAACCATGTGAGGGTAAACCATGAACAACATGTGAGGGAAAGTGGTTCCGAAGAACGCTCCGTCGATCGAACCGTGCCTGGTTGATTTGGGGGAGTAGACATCTTCGCATCGAGGACAATAAAGTTTCACTCCTTTTGTGTATGGAGCATCGGACAGACCGACGGGAAGAAGAGGTTGGTTGTAGCAGTAGACACGGGGGCAGCGTCCGAAATCCGCTTTTCTATATTTCTCCAGCTGTCAATTCAGGAGTCGTCAGTGGAGGACACGGTGCAACTATCGGGAAGATGAGGGACGTACCATTTTGGTAAGTCCTCGAGTGGTTATGATGTATCTGGCATGGATCAGACCGTAAAGGAACCTAGCAGAATTTTCGATAGTTTCTCTTGTTTCTTGATCGAGATCCTCTTCTTCTTCTATGATCGTTCAGGAAATTTAGGATGAATCGATACAGAGGACAATAGCACAGTAACTGACCAAGCTGATCCGTGATCAGATCCAGAGCTCGTGAGTAATCGTGAATGACATCCCCGTTCAATCCTGTCAAGTTGAATCGATCTAGGATGTAATCGTCATCGATTTCCACAAAGTATTCGTTTCCTTTCGTCGATAGGAACCATGTTATCCAGCTACAACGAAGTATATATCTCCATTAGATCGATCTGAGAGAACACATGACGGCCTGGCCCACCTGTTGGCGTATTCCGAATCTGAACCAGTCGAGTATTCCTCCATCTCCATTTTCTTTCTATGCCTATCCCTTAAGACTCTCTGTAATGCCGCTGCAGCTGCTATCGTTCCGGCAAAAAGTAAATCGTCTGCGTAGTTTCCCGTAAATTGCATACAGGAGTTGGGAGTCGTGTGAAGGAGAAGAACGAGGCAGATGAGAGCTCAGAGGGTTCAGAGGTCAGAGGAATGTGAACGTTCCACAACAGGGATGAAGTGGTTGTTCATGCGGATACCATAGCGAATATGCGTTATTGTGGTTGTTCAGGTCATCGCCGTCTACACCGCCTGACTACTCTGTTCTCGACATACTTTATTACCTTCATCGTCCCTTTCATAGATCGAAGGGGATAACTATAGGCTGCTTTGTAGATCTGTCAGATAGTCTGATCAACTATATAGCCGTCTACACAGCGTCGTAGCAAAATCCAACGCAACAATCATGGGCGCCTTACTCTCCTTGCCTCTGCTAGGCATGGCAGGTGGAATCGGTTCAAGCTTGATCTCGGGATTCATGCTATTCATGGGAGGAACAGCCGCCTCAGCTTTCTGTAAGAGCTGCAATTGCAATTCATCGATCGCTACTCGAGTCGGGTTTGGTGTAAGTATACGGTCTTCCTGTTCAGGAGATGATAGATGACTCATACTATCTATCTTTGAATGTAGTTGATCTTTGCTATGGCCTCGATGCTGGCCTACGTCTCGAAGACGGACCTGGCGATTCGTCAGATTGAGAAACTCAGTTGGGATTGGATCAAGATGGATTGTACAGGTGGAAAATGTTACGGTCTTCTTGCAGTAAGCTATACACCTTGCCTTATCGCGAGCGAGAGGCAAAATGATAAACGTCGTGACGAACGCAGGTTCATCGGTTCGAATTCGCTCTTGTCATTTTCCACGGTATCCTAGCTCTCTTACTTCTTGGCGTTAAATCCACAAAAACCAAACGGTCCGCCATTCAGAACGGTTGGTGGGGACCTAAACTCCTTGCCTTCTTCCTCTTCTCTTTCCTCTCTTTTCTCATCCCCAACGAATTCTTCATGTTCTACGGGAAATACATCGTGCCTATTGGGGCATTCCTATTCATTCTGATCGGACTTGTCCTGCTCGTGGACTTCGCTCATACTTGGTCGGAAACTTGTTTGGACAAGTGGGAGAATTCCGAGAGTAACACTTGGCAATTCGTCCTCGTTGGTAGCACGTTTGGATTGTACCTGGGTGCCATCGGAATGACTATCGTCCTCTACGTGTTCTTCGCCGGATCCGGATGCGGGACGAACACCTTCTTTATCACCTTCAACCTCGTCCTTTCCATCATATCTACCTTGATCTCCATCGCTCCTTCCGTTCAATCTGCGAACCCTAAATCAGGATTGGCTCAGGCTTCGATGGTCGCTGCCTACTGCACTTACTTGACCGCTTCTGCCGTAGCAAACCACAATGAACACGGTCATGGTCAATGCAATCCCCTCCACAGGAACGGAACGAAAACGACAACCGTTCTCCTCGGAGCACTATTTACTTTCCTGGCTATCGCTTATTCCACCTCCAGAGCCGCGACTTCGTCAAAAGCCTTGGTAGGCAACAACCCTTCCCGAGGAGCTATTGTTTTGGAGGAAGAGTCATCCTCAGAAGGTCAGGTCAGATTGATCACCAGCCAACCTAAACCTAGGAAGAACGAGATGAGGTATCAGGCGATAAAGGCTGCTGTTGAGGCTGGAGCCTTGTCTGCTAGTTATCTCGATGAGCCAGAGAACGACTCTGATGATGAGGATGAGGAGATGGGTGGAAGGGGTGTCGGGGAAGAGAGGGACGATGAGAGGTCCGGAACGAGGTACAACGTGAGTTGGCTTCGGTAACGCCGCGGTGAGGGGGATTCGTGCTGATCATTTCACTTCGATTTGCAGTATTCTTGGTTCCACGCCATCTTCATCCTTGCAGCGATGTACGTCGCGGGTCTTCTCACGGACTGGTAAGTATCGTCCGCCTCTTCTGTTCTCCACCCGCTCATTATCTTTTGGTACCACGCAGGCGCGTGGTCAGTACCACTCCAACCTCTTTCCAATCTTCAGACGGCCCCTCGGAGGGAGAAGATGTGTTCATCGGACGATCAGAAGCGGCAATGTGGATGAGAATTATCAGTGCTTGGGTCTGTTATGCTATTTACGGATGGTCTTTGTGAGTTCGCTGGTAGAAATCTGTGGGATAGGAAAGCGGTGGGCTCACGCGGATTGACGGGATCTAGAATCGCCCCGCTTGTCTTGCCCGACAGGTTCGGAAACGAGTAAACCGATTCGAGACGTGGGACACGAGGAACGAGGTTGTATAACTTGCGATGTCATGTAAGGACAGCAGTATGGAGTATTATTGGTGAATTGGTCGTAGGAATTGCCGTTGGTTCATTGGCCCCGGGGGTAGTACAATCTTCGTACTGGAGCTCTAGCACCATCCCTCTTCACACATTTTGCTTATCTAAGACCACGACAACCATAATGATCCTGTTCGTAGAGATGACAACGGGGGAAGCCCATTTTCTATGCTGGAGCACAATTTGGATCAGAGGATCATGAAGGATTGCACTCTGACTTGGTCACGCGATGCTGGGAGTCTATGAGCGGTAACGAGGGGTGTGGCAGTAGGGTCCTCAACCTCAGACCAATCGCTGAAGTGGTCTATCTGATGCTTCGATCGCTGGTGACAAAATACATAATATATTGATGCACAACTTTTAGTTCGATGTCAAAGCCCGGTTGGCCCAATGGTAAGGCGTGTCTTTCCTATTGTTGGTCTGAGGACGAGATTCTGGGTTCGATCCCCAGGCTGGGTTTTACCTTTTTGACTTGTTCATGCTGGATGATACTGACTTTTCCTCCCATATACTGTAGGTCTCGACGAAGTCTCTGTCGTTCTTGGTCTTTTTGAGCTGAAGGCCTTTTTCAATTCCTCTAGCAATTGGCTTGATGTCATGGTTTCGGATCTCTCTGATCCTGTCTTCTTTCAAATCGGTGATGCGTACTTTGACTTCGGTATGTTTTTTCGGTACAGGTCTCCTCACAGACTTTTTCTTTGCCCCATTCTTCTTCCCAGTCTCATTTTTGAGGTTCTTCTTGTGTGAACCAGCGATAGCTGCTGAGAATTCACTATGAATTTGATAGGTCCGTAAATACGGGTGTCCTGACGGACAGAGTAGCCTGATCTGGCATCCGCATCTCAACCGACCGTGCCCATGGTCCATCATACGGATGCAACCTGCTCACTCTCACAGCAACCATTGAATCACATCTGAATATAAAGGTTGTAAATTCTGTCTGATATTATGGAGGAGCGCAAAGACGCTGTCATACAGCGGTGGTTATCGATCCGTGAGATATTCTATCATGTTCAGGTGGAAGGCTAGAATGACTGAGCTACAAGAATGGGTATTGCTGAGGAAGAAACGAGAATGTTGCGGAGGGTAGTGTTATAGCTGCACGCCTCGAGGGTATCTTCGATGCACCATCAACTGGAAAGTATAAGAAATCACCTCGTCAGTCTTTCACGCTGATGAAACAGCTCCATCATCTACTCACCTGACATCCGCAGAATCCAACGAAAAGAGCGTACATGAAGGCGGCCATGTAGCAAACCCTAGCTACGGCTGAGGGATCATTGGGGTCCTTGGTGGATCCGGTTAGAGCTTCCGTACGGCCGGCAAAGGCAAGACCGAACTAGTTGGTTTGCAGAAGAGAGGTCAGAGACTTTGAGTCGGGTGTAATTTCTTGGCCTAATGTAAAGAGGCTTACGACTAACAGACAGCGAACAAAGGCATGATTAGCTTCTGATGCGCTGCGGTCAGCCTGAATATAACGCACCAGTCAAGATCACAACGCCAAACACAGAGAGAACAGTACAGCATCCCGCTGTAGTTTTGAACGATCCGGTGATGAGGTGACAATATTGATTCAATTCGTACGTGGAATTAGGGATATGACAATGAAGCAAGCAGTTCAGACATCAGTGTCCATTCGAGAATCGAAAGGTCAGAACGCGACTGACCTAAAGGAGCTGACACTACGGGGCGCATTGCTAAAGCCATATTGTAAGAGTTGGATGCGCTGTAACGTCTGGTGTAGATATCTGAGAGGATCTTCAAACCCGAAGATGATTGATGAGATTACTTACTGCACCATACCCAACATGCGATGACGGGAGGCGGACATGGTCGATGACAACAGACCGGACATGACGAACACTACACATGTCCGCTTCTTCACGGCAACCGTCTTCCGATCGCAGAAAGTTCATATTCAAACCGAGTTAGTGAAGCCTTCGTAGTCAAAGCTGGTCTCGCTGCTGCCATCACATCATACCATTCACCCCAAACAGCGTACAGACAGTCACAATAGCTAGTCGTTTGCCAAATATACACAGACGCAATGCCTTCCGCTCCCGCCTACTCTGCCGCATTTGCGAGACGGTTATGCCGTTCGCGAACTCTTCCAAGATCGGTAACAGCATCTCTTGCTCGTTCGGCGAGTTCTGCCACAGCAACAGTACCGAGCAGTTCAAGAACCTATGATTCTACTTCTCCTGAACCTCCAAAACCTGCCATGCTCTCATCCCTTCCTACCATCTCATCGGAACTTTCCAACCTCAAATCATCCCTGTTCCACCTACTAGGATCGTCCCATCCATCACTCGATGCTGTCGCCAAATACTACTTTCAAGCAGAAGGAAAGCATCTGCGACCTATGCTTGTTCTATTATTGGCTCAAGCTACGAACGGACTGGGAGGTGCAGCCTGGGATCAGATGGCAGCACAAGAAAAGGAGGATATACGATTAGGAAGGGGAGTAGACGAAAGCTTGACAAGTGTTGAAGGAGTATTGAATGATTGGAACCCAGAGCAAATGGGTATGGAAGGAGAGGGGGATATGATATTTGCGGAACCATACGACGCTACTGCCGACCGATCGGCCATGAGAAAAGCGACCTCTACCCCTACTGAAGACTCTGCTTCAAATATCTCCCTCTCTTCCTTGCTCAGCAGTCTATCCTCGTCATCCACCTCATCCAAATCTACCACCGAGTCCGACCTTCCAACTTCTTCAACTCCGATCCTCTCAACTCAGCGTCGTTTAGCCTCGATCACCGAGATGATCCACGTCGCTTCCCTCTTACACGACGATGTCATCGATACTTCTCCTTTACGTAGAGGACTACCTTCAGCCCCTCAACAATTCAGCAACAAGCTCTCCATCTTGGCAGGTGACTTTCTTCTCGGCCGAGCATCAGTGGCATTGGCTCGATTAGGGTCAAATGAGGTAGTCGAGCTTCTAGCTACTGTGATTGCCAACCTTGTGGAAGGAGAGGTTATGCAGCTTCGGGCTGCACCAGCTGGGTCATCGTCTGCGGCTAACGCCGACTCGAAGCCTAGCAAGGAAGCCTTCGAGATTTATATGAGGAAGACTTATTTAAAGACGGCCAGTCTGATGGCAAAGAGTGCGAGAGCAGCTGTCATTCTCGGAGGAGCCGGTCGAGGTTATGGAAAGACGGCCGAGGAGATCGAGGAGGGAGAGCGATTGAAGGATATAGCATACGGATACGGAAGAAACTTGGGAATTGCCTTTCAGGTAAGAGCTGGCGTCATAGTAGAATAGAGCCGCTACTGACTGTCTTTTCTTGGTATCCAATCTCACAGCTCATAGACGACATGTTGGATTTCCTCCCTCCATCTCCCGAACTCGGAAAACCTGGTCTTGGAGCGGACCTGTCCTTGGGATTGACGACTGCACCTTCTTTGTTCGCCTGGCAAACCAACCCTGCGCTGGGACCCCTTATTGCCCGAAAATTCTCTGAACCAGGCGATGTCGAGAGAGCGAGGGAGATGGTTACGGAGAGCGACGGTCTAGAAAAGACGAGAAAATTGGCCGAACGATTTGCGACGGAAGCTAGGAAGGGTGTCGAGCTATTGCCACCGAGTGAGGCGAGAGAGGCGTTGATCGCATTGACGAAGAAGGTCGTGGAGCGAGTAGCATGAGACGATAGTTTGCATTGATTAGTACCGCATTAGATAGACCTGTGACACTTTTTGTATACCGTAACGACATGAGAGAACACCTGAATAGATACTCGCCTCCAGACAAGTGCTAAAACGACCCGCTATCCGCGCGCCCCTCAAAGGTGGACGGACAATCAGTGTCGGCAGAAATCACACTCCTTGAGTCGACACAGGTAGCTAGACCACTGCCGGTGGAACAATGAGGATAACGAAGTGACGAACCTGCATCGCTGTGTCATGAGCTTGTATTGCAAGGAATGAACTTCAATATCACTAACAGTTCAGTAGACTCGAATTCGAAGACGCCAAGAAGTAAAGTTCAAACAGATATAATATCATTCACAAATTGTTGACAAAGGACCACTCCATGATGGGTGAGTACAAAACTTAGAACACAAACAAAGGGCTTCTCAATGCTTCAGGTTGTTTCCCGACGTTCGAAATGACGATTTGTGTAACCGCTCAGATCGTTCGATGGAACCTTTTCGCGTCTCGCTCTATCTCAGGGGGAGAGGTCAGAGGTTCTTCCTCTGGCTATCGCTTCCACCTACAAGGCAAGAAGTAATCGAATATGATGAGCACAAAGGACCACATGAGGTAAAGGTAGGAAGGACGACATACCTCGCAAACGCAAGACGAGATGCAAAGTGCTCTCCTTCTGAATGTTGTAATCACTCAAGGTCCTTCCATCTTCCAACTGCTTTCCGGCGAAGATCAATCGCTGCTGGTCACTGAACCACCGGAAAAAGAGTTCCGATTGTTAGTATGGCGATCTGATAGATTGAGAGACTGATATGAGGAGTATAGGGAGAGAGGACAGGTAGGCGACAGGGACAGCAGACACTCACGGAGGAATTCCCTCCTTGTCCTGGATCTTGGACTTGACGTTGTCGATGGTGTCGGAGGACTCGACCTCGAGGGTGATGGTCTTTCCGGTAAGGGTCTAATTGATCAACGACACGCGTCGAGGACAAGAAACGGAATCAGTGATCCCATTTGTGATCGTGAATGTCAAAGACGGTTTACTCACCTTGACGAAGATCTGCATTGTTTGAGAGTGTTGGTCGTTTGTAGTATTGGTGTGGATGTAACTGTGATAATCGACAACAGATAGTGAGGCGAAAGGGAGATTGTATTTGTTGATCAGCTTGCGATCTTGTGGCTATATATACGATCCGGAGTGGCAAAGGAAGCAATGGATAGTGCTAGAGAAGATCGGATTGATTGGTAATGAGGTGGTTTGCCTCAATTCCAGTAGATGCTTCTCGTACGTTTATTGTCCGTCCTTGATAGAGACGATGACGAAGTGTATGGGGTTTCCGGACAATCCGATGATGGGATCAAGGATGCAGTGATGACGAAGACGTGGAGGGGATGACAAGGACAAGTGGAGGAAAGACTTACAAGTGCGTGTAGGTGTATACGAACTTTGAGGTGGTTACGAGTCGAAAGGTAGGATATGTTGATGAGGTTGATGAGTTGGCTGGTTATATAGTTCCTTCCCAAAGGGGAACAAGGGTGAGAGTGCGACTGAGAGAGGGCGAGTGGCGATGACACGATCGTTGACTGCTCACCTCCCACGGCCAAGACCGCGGACGCGTTACGTTACCGGCCATCGGCATTACGGATGCAGATTCGCCTCCTGCACTGATAAGAATCATCCTACGGTAATCATTCGTCATCTCCGTTCTCACGCGTTGCTCCGGTGATTATATCTACTTCTACGCAGTGTACATTTGGTAGACTATTCTCTGGTATACAAGCCGACACTACAACAGACTTCATTTCGATTCGTCGCTACATCTCTGATTGACACTATCATCTGAGCTCAAACGAGCCGCTTCCTCGCGAAGGCACGTGGGCAAGCGACAGCTCTTGGAACCTGCGTGAATAAAATGGTCAGGAATGATAGAGCAGATATAGGAATTTAACATCGCCCTTACGGTTCAGAATTCTGATGATGAAAGTAATAACCCTTTTTCCATACCGAACAATCAGCTATCTCCTCTTCTTAGTCCTGTAGTACCATCTCAACTCACCTTCAAAACAGGGTAACCAGGTCTTGCATCTCTCTCCCTCTCTGCTCTTCTGGAGGAAGCTCTTCGTAACATGGAAGGCCTATCGGGACTCGTCATGGGAGGAGGACAAGGTAAGATAGACACGCCTTCCTCTTGTATCGTACCTCTCGGTTGAGGAGGGCTCGACGGCGGTAGAGGAGGCGTGGATGATGGTAGACGAGTCCCGGCTGACGAGCTCATGCGTCTCGTAGTGTTTGGCCTGCTAGGCAGATACACCGTCTCTCTCCTGCTGCCCGTAAAAGATCCAACTGAAGTTTGAGGGGAAGCGTCATGGGCCTCGAGTTCTAGTTGCAAGTAGTAGAACCCCGCAAAGCTCGCTCCGCTAATGTCCTTCACCTTGTGATCCGGTACCAAGAACCTCTCCTTCCACCTCATAAACACGTATCCTCGCTCTCTCATCGTCCCTTCCGGTCCTCTTTCTCGATCAGGCATGGTCAACCCAGGTCGACGTAGTTCAGAGCGAACTTGTCGGAATCTATCAAACCGGGACCAGTGCCGAAGATCGTCCTGCTCAGTCGCTTGAGCGTAGTATCGTGTTCCGGTAAGAAATCCGTATTTCTCCCCGACTATCTCCCCTGAGAAGAACGTAGTCAACTTCGGATGAGCATCTGTCAGGTGACTGATGCTGAGGTAACCACTGAGTATGGACGAAGCAAAATCGACGTCGAGAATCCGGACCTCGACTTCATAAGAAGATCGACCTGAAGTTTGTTTCCCCCGAAACACGGAACCAGGGTAAAGTGTTCCTCGACCAGGAGATGAACGTCGTAGACGAGCGATATCAAGCAAGGGGTTGGGCGGTGTCTCGTTGAGAACCGGCTGATTGTAAGTGGAATTTACCGATTCTGTTGCCGGGCTATTCGTGAACGCATGAGAGTGGCTCTCGGGTAGCATATCTACCTTGTCGAATGAGAAAGCCGTGCCTTCCAGTGGATCAATTCCTTTGCTTTCGTTAGAAGTATCGATCGTGGTGGGCTCCGCCGTTTCCCCCACTATCTCTACTAGCGGCTGCTCCCCTGGAGGAAAGAACGAGAGGGGTGGGAAAGAAGGTAGGCTACTGCCAGTTTGAAGGTGCGGATGATACGATTGAGGTGATGTAAGGACCGGTTGCGACGGCATTGATGTGTCGTGCTGCTGCGGTATTGGAGTTTCCAGCGAAGATATCTGAGAGTTGTTCTGTGCGATGAGCGGTGATGAATGCAATGAGAAACTGTCGGATGGTCGAGGTAGGGTTGACGGTCCGATGGCTAGACACCTAGAACATAGACCGCCCATCGGAGAGTCCCGTACTACCCCGGTAGGATTCGAAGGGATAGGCACCTGCTGTATGGATTCATGAGCTTCGAGCGTCGCCTCCCTGAGCAGGACTTCTCCAATGCTGGTCATTTCAGTCGTCCCGCCGATCCGTGCACCGTCTTCTGATAATGTGGAGTCAGTTGCAGGGAGTCTGAGCAGAACATGACACCTAGAGCATTTGATTGTGGTATCCAGGTCTCCGATCCTGCTGGAAGATGAGGCAGGAGAAGTAGCCGAGACCTGCCCATCTAGCAAGGAAGATCCTGTGACCGGCATGTCAAGAACGGCTTGAGCGATTGTGTCGTGTTCCAACGAGGTAGCTCAAGCTCTAGCCGGCCATAAGCTCTTGTATGGTTCAAGCTCTTCCTTCAAAGGTGAATTCGGCTGGGTACGAGTGAGGCGGAAGGAAGTATGATCGTCAAGAGCTGTGTTGATCCGGAAAGGCGATAGCCCATAGTAGGATGCACCACGAAACTGGCTGGACATGAGTACCCGTCTGCTATCTAGCGATCCAAGTTACGTTATCAATCGGAGAGCGCGACGCCAAAATTCCAGACTGCAGGTCGTACGAATTCGATCAATTGCGGACGGCCGACATGCATGATAATTCTCATCTTCAATCTAGAGGCTCTGGAAGGTCAAAGGATTCCTTTGAAGGTGATTTGAGCCAAATAGATGCGGAAAAAGGCAGGTCAAAAAGCAAACCCAGCACGGGGCTCGAACCCGCAATCTCGTCCTGAATCCGTTAATAGGAAAGACACGCCTTACCATTGGGCCAACCGGGCTCCAGTTATTGACTGTCCCCGTTTGTAAAAGATAATTTGTACTTCGGGTGCAACCTCTTTCCCCCGGACTCCGCATCAATATAAGCTTCAAGTCCCATCGTCATCATCGGGCGGGAAGAAGAGGAAGATCGGCAACGGCGAGCGATCAATCCCGTCCCCACAGATTCCAATTTAGCCATCAACGGGCATGGAAGGGTCGGTGGATATATAATACATGAGACGGGCAATGCCAGCCTGCACCCGCGGGATGGATCTCATCCGAACAAGTTGCTATTGCAATCTCAACTTCCCGAGTTCGACCTGAGCCTTGACCAAGACTGTCTGTGCCCTGATCACTTCCGGTTGCTGCTCCATGACTGACAACTTTCTCTTCTCCATCTCATGGTAGTCAGGCTGAGCACGGTCAGTCATTGCATCTGCCTCTCACCACATATGCCGCAATGAAAGCTTTGTCCTAAATGAACCTAGAAATCTCGATTAGCATCAACATCCAAATATAACAGTCGATTTCACCTGCGGAGAAACGACTCGTGCGTAGTAGTCCTCATCAGAAACAACATCTCGTTGTAACTCGCTTTGTAGGAGTACGCGATGATGAACGTAATAACACTTTCATTCTGATCCCTGTGTTCCTACGTACCTCAGTACTATCCAAGTCTCCAACTCTCGCAATACTGTAGCGAGCGTGGTACCGATACACAGGAAGGGAGGCTTCGAGTTTCTGGCTCGTACAATTCTTTTCATGCTAGGGCCATATCTGATGAGAGCTCGCGTTGATTTCACCACCCACTAACGGCAGAAAGAAGACACTCTCGCGACATCAATGCTGCCATCAAGCTTCAGATGGGTCATGGTACAGCCCATTGTCCATTTGTTTCAATCCGTGAACCGCTATCGACGGCGGATCGCTTCGTTCCCAATGACAGCTTCGTGGAGGAGGGGCACCGACGAGTCTGCACGTCCCCTATTTTCCAATCCGCAAGAACATAACCATACCAGATCTAAAACATGTGCGTATATCGAAACGGTACAGTACTTGCTACAATAGTATCGAAAAGAGATTCACGTTTCGATCCTGATCTATTCCATTTCCATTGGCACGTCCATCAGGTCAGCGTCGTCGATTCCTACCAACGCGTATTCATCCTCTTCGTCGTTAAACATTGTCGCGCCGACCGTGTCATCCTCTTGCTTCTTCTCCTTCATCGAGCCGCCATCCATCTCGATCATCATCCTCATCTCCTCTGCCTTTTCCTTTCTCTGCCTGTTTTCGATGTCCTCTAATGTCCAAAGCGAGATTCCTGTTTGCGTATGGTCAAACGGTTGCGAGATCGACCGGATGAAAAGCTTGGCAAGCACGGTGGCCATATCGGTCGACAAGTTGGAGTGAGCCTCGGTAATATACTGATTGATCCACTTGGGAAGCTTTGCTCTCTTATCTGCTCTGGCAAAACGCTATCAAATCAAGAACGGTCAATATGTTTGCGCGATCGCGGCACTGGCGCATCTTGTTACTTACCTTATCCGCGAATACCATCAATCCCCAATCTGTTTTTCCACGCAGTACACGTCCAACACATTGAGCTGCATGTCGCATTGCGTCGAAAGTAAGATAATCGTTTTCTTTGATCCTGTGATTATCTCTTAAAAATTCCAGTCGCGCTTTCAAGATACGACTCTCGGTATACTGGTAAGGTATACTACGCGAATGCATATGGGATTGAGTCAGCAGATCCATAGTACTGAGGAGCGCGGCTTTTTACTAACCCGAACATGATGACAGCTCGTCCGTAGTTGCTGAAGATAGACTTATGTCAGTTTTGCCGCGCGCTGTGTTCCACTTCCAACTTACTGATCGAAATCGATACCTTCCGACACCTTACCTCGAGCTACGGAAAGTAACACTGCTCCCCGTCCGTTATTACAAGCCTGTTTTCCTTATCGGCTCATTTCAGTATCGCGACCTCGGTAGACTAGCGATAGCAGATAATGACCTTCCGGTAGTTATCCAACGCAATACTGGTTTCAGCCGCGTCCGGCGTTTCCACGAAAATAAGTTTATTTTTCCAAACTTCATTAAGGATACCCTAGAAACCACCAGAGGTAAGCATCGAATGAGTTTAGTGTGCCAAACACTCACCATATCGTTCCACGCTGCTACGATCGATTCCATATATAGATAACTCGGGAAGAAAGCTACCACCCCGTCCGGTACAGCTTTGCACATGTCGATCAAGATACTTCCGAAGTTTCGTACGACGGCGGGGTCGTTTCGTACTTCGAACCGAGAACTGATCGCCACTTGATCGCTTCCTCTGGTAATGACCTGTAGTACGAGTGATCAGCGAATTGCGCAGTTTCATCGTATCAGAATGTACCGACCATCGGCAGGAAAGCGTTTCGTGTCAAAGTCATTGGATAACTCTCCTGTACGACAGGCTGAAACTGTAGAATTTTCGGGTACATGTCCAGCGGCGAGATCGTTCCGGACGTGATGACAACGCTACTGAATCGCTCAAACACAGGACTCATAGCGAGAGATGGATCAAGACAGCTGCAAGAGGGCACCGTCGTCAGTTACGGCAGATTGTCTGGAACGGTGAGACATACGTGAAATGGAAAATAGGATTTGGCACGGTGGCAGCTTCCGTTTCATATGGCTCGAGAATCAGAAGGAAACCTGGAGGACTGTTAGCCAAGCCGTTCCTAGCTACAGATACGAGCCTAGATCCTACCTTTCTCATATGTTGCGACCAACGTAGCGAATTGTGCCAATTTTTGTAGAGCATGGTATTCGTCAATCTGTGTCAGCTCGAGCGTACGCACGAGCGATGTCAATCTCTCAGCACAGAATCTGGACAGAAAGACATCAGCGTGGATTTTTCGTTACTGAGGGTTTGAAATGCCATTCACCTCAAAGGCCTTTTTTCGATGTAAGTGATATCCTTCAGGTGCTGAAGGAATGACTGTGGTGTTTCTGCGACGACATGGAGAACGCGCATTCGAGTCTAGCAAAAGAACGTCAATACCGGGTATCTTCTCGTCCAAACGCCGACGAACCTTCATATATTCGACAAATCGCTTCAAGAATGCTACAAAGTGCTCGGCCTTTCGTATATTCCCAGGGACAGCCTCCTGAACCATATCCTCCGATAGAACTATACGAACATTAGCTCGATGCTCGTCACGCCATGACTACGAAGCGCCTACCTGGATTAGCTAGAATGTCATCTTCCTCTCTACCTTCATTCGCATTCTGTAATCCGGCGACGAGTTTTGAATACTCGTCTTGCAATTTAGAAGCGTCTGTCCGCTTTATTCTTGAAGATTGCAAGATGAGCTCGAAGAACAGGACATCGCGAACGGCTTCCTGGCTTACTCTTCTATCTTGTCTTCCAGCTTTGAGCAACTTCTTGAAGCAGAATCGAGCATTGGTCTTGTAAGATCAATGGAAAGCGATTCAATACAAACGTTATCTGGGCAGGTGTCCTAGACGTATCAGCTATGAACGAGAGTTTGGAAGAGCCAGAACTCACCGATGTTGTGCGCCTCATCGAAAACCACAATACTATCTTTGCTCATTTCTTTGGAAACCTGATCGGCAATCTTGGGATCTAGTAGATAGTGGAAGGAGTAGATAATGACATCGCAGTGCGGTAACTACAGTAACAGCTTGTTAATGATCGCTTCCACTCAGAGCGATATGTTGTTGGACGCACCATTCTTCGTATCGTGAAATACGGGCAGACTCCCTTTTCTTTTCCGTACTTCTTCACATCTTCAAGAGTAAAGATTCCAGGTGGGATCAGGTTTCCAGTCTCGTAATTATTCAGTTCCTAATAGAAGGGTACCAATGAGCTAATGCAAGACTGCGTCTTCACTCAGATCGCTCACCTCATGGAAACTGCACAGCTCAACACTTCCTGGATCCGCCCGACCTTTTTCACATGCGAAAGCGCTAGTGAGATCTCGACATCGTGCATCTACAATCTTTCCCTTCTTCTCCTTGCTGACCTGTTGTGTAACACGATTAAGTAATGTTCCCCTCTTCATACGGGAAACGGAGACTAACCTCAGGGTGAAGACACAAATTCCTTCGGCTGGTCAGTCCCAGCCCCCTGAATCCTTCATCTTTAGCACCCATCTCCTCTCGATATACCATCAGACGTTTCAATTCCGCCAAAGCCTTCTCAATTTCAGGAACAGTTCGTGAGCAATAGATGAGTTTCCTCTCCCTAGAATAGAACTATTGAACGAGCGGTCAGCAGTAATCTTCCTTCTTTCATCAAAATAGCTCACTTGTTGGTATGATACAATTAAACTCAAAAGAGAAACTGTCTTCCCTGTCCCGGAAGGCATCTCCAGTACGCAATGACCCTGCCAATGAAAGCGGTTTAGCTGGAATCAAGCAAATGGTTGGAGCTGGAGCTTACGCCTGCATCCAAAGTCTTCTTGAGATCGCTCATGTACTGATATTGTTCTATAATCATTGGAGATCTCAGTAGAGGAAGTTTGTGCAGCATTTGAGACGGGATTTTGCAGACCTGGATACAGCCTGCAGAAATGGATTCCGTTTAGCTCGCAGTCATCTCAGGAAGCTGTCAATCACTTACCGGTCATATGGAAACCTGAACAAAGTTGGAGCACAGATGAGTTCGATACGATGGGTCACCGCAACTATAACTTACAGAACAGGGAGGTCATCGAGATAGAAAAGCATGATTTATGTTGGTTGAAGCTGTAAAGCTGCTTTCCCCTTGTCGATAAGCGGAACGAGAATGGATCTCCTGTAGCAACCTGGAGGGGGGAGGTTCGAAGGACTGCAATCTGAAGCAGCTCAGACAGGCCTAGTTGGTTGTCAAATGTGACTACATTTTCTACGATAAATTGGGAAACTAGCATGAGTAATGAACGCTCTGAACGATCAGATCGAAGCGTAAACAAACTCCCGTCCGCGGTGCACAGGAAGCGAGCGCCTAGCCTGAAACATCTTCAACGTCATGCTTCAGCTAGGTGCAAGTCATGCAAGTCATCGAGCGCATCAAGTAGCAGGTAGTAGTGTTTTGGGCTGCACGAGTAAACATAACCTTCGACAGGCTAGCGACTGCTACATGTTCTGAGAAACTAGCTTGATGCGCTGATTTGGCGGCATTCCACAACTGGTTGGTAAGATATGTTAAAAATGCTCAAGTAGCTTCTTCTCAGCTCAGGCTAGTGAGAAAGTCAGTAGGCGGCTGCCATTTGGCCTGTCGTCCTCGATCAACGATCCACCGTCTACTGCGCGCTCTCGGAGATCAGTCAAACACCCCCTACGATCTATTCCAGACTTAGACTCTGCACCATTTGGCCGAAGGCGTTTGTTGACGATGTTCAATCACGTGAGTCTGATCTGTAACGTCATGTAACAGCAGCCAACATATCGATCCGCGGCGAACGTCGGGGTTCCACATCATACCTTTTCAACCTTTTCAATCGATTATTGAACACTTCATTTGACTAATCCAAGCCTCTAAAAAGCTGGCTGTCTGTGAACAACAGTGTTTTGCCGCAGAAGGGGAGGTCTTACAGCAGCTTACCAATAACGCCTAACGAATCCGCCACAAATAACTTCACTATGGTCTCTGGTAGATCTTTCCTTCGAACATTAACGCTATCTCTCCTGAGCTTGGGAATCGGAGTAGAGGCCTTCAATAACCATAACCTAAAAGCTCAAGCAGCAGATAGCAAGATCGCCAAGAACGTCCTGGAGAGCAAAGGCGAGGGGTATTGTAGCGTGAGTCATCGGTTTTGAAGCGCGAGATCTCTTTGCCTACGCTGAACCGCCCTATGCCTCTCAGCCTTCAGGACCTATAGAAAATACTCTCTGCGCTTATGAAACGATAGAAGATCTAAACAAAGAATTGTACCCCAAAATCCACGAGCTGATAGAAGGTAACTTTTTCCGATATTGGAAGGTTCGTTCGGTTCTGGCTACAATCTCAGCACGAACAAGTAATAACGCTTAGATGATAGGTCGACCTCTTCAGGGAATGCCCTTTTTGGTATGAGAATGGTTTCTGTATGAACCGGGATTGCGGGGTAGAAACTGCAGACGAGGTGAGTAGAGTGCAGCTTATAGCTTATCTGACTGCTCTGACCTTACCTTACCTATGATCAATGTCCATTAGTCACACATTCCAGAAAAATGGCGAACGAAAGCTCTTAGTTCCGTACAAGTATCCGAAGATCCAAATCTACCTCCAGGCTGCGACGTCAATTCCCAATCCTTTTGCTATATCGACAGCGAGTCTCCCTCTTCTGACGGCCAGTACATCGATCTCCTTCTCAACCCCGAACGGTTCACCGGGTATGCGGGTGCGAGCGCTCATAAAGTCTGGAACGCTATCTACGAAGAGAACTGTTTCGGGCTCAGCGAGAACGTGTTGGGTGGGCTCCAGGAAGATAAAGGATGGACAGGAAGTGGGAAGGGTGCAGGGTTACAGGGAGGATTCGGGATGGATGTCAAGAAGAGCTTGGTCGCGAAGAAGGAAGAGGAATGTTTGGAGAAAAGAGTATATTATAGGATCATCTCTGGTAAGTCGACTCTGCGCTTGATGAATACACAGGCCCGCGACTCATACCCGATTACGTAGGTCTTCATGCCAGTATCAGTATACATATCTGTCATGACTATCTCGATCAGGAAACCGGTCTATGGGTATGTGTGAACCATGTAAGACCTGGACTCCCATTCTGAACCTCATCATCCACCTAGGCACCCAATCTAGAATGTTTCGTTAACCGTCTCGCAACCAACCCTGAGAGGCTCTCCAACGTTTATTTCGATAGTGTCATTCTCCTTCGCGCAATTGCTCGAGCCGCTCCGTACTTGGAAGCGTACGATATCGAAACCGCTCGTGGGAAGGACGATGTGACCGGAATTGAGGAAGACAAGAAAATAAAGGAACAGATGAAGGCGGTGCTTGAAATCGCTAGGAACAGTGGAGCAGGAGCATTTGACGAAAAGGCACTGTTCAATGGCGATGATGCGCTGGTGAGTCTTTCAATGATCCGAATCGGATCGCTCGTAGAGCTGATCTAAACCCGAGCATAGGAATTGCGAGACCAATTTAAACACAACTTCAGAAACGTCTCCCGAATCTTGGATTGTACCGGGTGTGATAAATGCAGGCTTTGGGGGAAACTTCAGATTTCCGGGCTAGGGACCGCTCTGAAGATCCTTTTCGAGCTGGATGATAAGGCGTTCGAGTGAGTCTTTCTGAGCTTGAACTTTATAGTGCTCCTTGCTCAAGTCTGTCTGCGAAATCGCTTAGCCCGAAACGCAACCCCAATCTCCTACAACGGTCGGAGATTGTCGCTTTGATCAACACGATGCACCGATTGAGCGAGAGTTTGTACGCCGTGGAGACGTTCAGGAAGATGTACGCGGAGACTCAAAAAATGGAGAGGGAGAAGTTAGCTGCGCTTGAGATTCAGAGTTCGACGGTCCAGGTTAGTCTGGGTCGCATAGACGGGGTTAAGGGAGAGATGCTGATGTTTTCAAACCACAACGTAGGGGGCCAAGACGGTCAGAACCAGTCGACCAAGAAAGGCTCTCAAACGAAAAGGAAGACTGGAGATCAAACAGAATGAGGACGTTCTATCCCGTATCCAAGCCTATATACGTGACATACGTAAGACCTGTACGAGGTCTTGGTCTAGATGCGTTGGAATGGTAGTAGAGCTGTTGGGAGGGAGTAATCAGATCGCTTCTAGCGCTTCTAGTGTTGGGAAGAAGGAACTATGAAAGTCGGAACAGAGTACGGTTGTTTATACCCGGGATGAGAGACGACGTTGTATCCATATTCATGTGCATATCTGCATCAGCCGGGACGTTCGATAAGTATGAACCTTCGTCCGGTGTTTCATGTCAAGTCTAAGTTGCCTCATCGGGAGGTGGCTGAACGCGAGTTTAATGACGTGTTTGATTTGCTGACGCGCGGAGACGCGCTTTTGTTCGTTTTCCTGATCTAGGCGAGCGGTTGATCGATGAATCTACTCTTTCACTCCATTGACTCCGAAGAAAGTGGAAGTATCGACTTCGCACTCATCCACTCATCTCCCTCTATTTACCCTTCATTCTTGCTGAGCTTCCTTCGAACACTCTACCCTGCCACAATACCTCACAACCCACATCGCTGAGCTAGAGTCACAAGCCAGCTGATACAACTTGCAAGCCATCTTCCCTCCTTCACCACTCTTTCGCCTTCCTTTCCTCGATCAATCGATATCTTGTACCAAACAACAAATCTTGTCCTTCACATCTATACCTTTCCAACATCAACAAACTCAACTGCCATCTACAGCAAAACCTCGACATATTCGACGGATCTATTCGAGCGGGAGAAAGGACGCCTAGCTTCAAATCCTCTTTCCCGCTCGGCTATTGATTCCCCCCCTCAATCTCCTAAACTCACCTCGAAGAACCTCCATCATGTCGAATCCATTCCTCTCTGAACCTCAAGATAACCCCTTCACTTCCTCCTTTGCTCCATTCCATTCCATGCCTGATTCCCCACCTCCGACTGAACACAAAAGGACGGCCATTCGAAATCGGATAGCGAGTAGGGATCTGCATGCTTCTCGCCGAACAGAGGATTATGAAGGTTCCGATTGGACTTCTCAAATAGGTGGGGGTACGGTCGGGAGATGGGAAGCACCTAGGACTGTGGAGAGGCACAGAAGAGGGAGAGCGGTCGATAGTATCAGTTGGTTAGTCCTTTATATCTGATTCACTCTTAAGAAGCGTTAGCCTTACTCGAAACGATTCGTCCTTTACATAGTGCTCCTACTCCACCGCTTACTAGAGATACTCGAACTTATACTCATCATCCTCGCCTAGGCGAGCACGAGCTTCCTCCTACTCCGGCATCTACAGTCAGAACCAAAAGGATGGTCAACTATCGAATCGTATCTTCCACTTCAAATGACGGCGATTACAATGAACCGAGGAACCATTCACTCTCCCATCTCTCCATCCCGGAGGAAGACGAGCATGAAGCGGATCACGAAGATGGGCATGATAGCTGGGATTTGAGGAAGAGGACGAAGCGGGCCGGATTGATGTTTTCTCGCCAAATGGGTACTGATGGTGCTTGGACCTCTGAGAAGATGACGCATCAGCTCGGAAGTGGATTGTCCGGTCAGAGAAAACGAGTCCGAGAGGTCCAGCCTATCGTACGGGAGGAAGACTTGGAGGAGACGGACAGAGAAGGGACGCCTGATGTTGATGAGGATCCTAATGAGATCAAGAAGAGGAAACAAGGATCATTGCTGAGCGCTGCTGTCATTCCCGGGGCTCTCAAGGGAAACAGTTTCCTACAACAACTGGAAAGAGTTGCAGCGGAGAAGAAAGAGGAGCAGGAAAAGGGCCTTGTGGGAGGATTGAGGAGATCGGGATCGTCTCGATTGTTCAGCGCGGCGAAGAACCCGTTCGATGATGAGGAGACTGGGAATGGGACTGGTACGGCTGGAAAGCTCAACGATCGCGCCAAATTAGGAAAGGGCAGGCTTTTGCTGTTCGGTGACGATATGTCAGGTCGACCGGAGGACAAAAGGGAGCATGAACGGGAGGAGAGGAGGTTACCAAGTCCACCAGGACTGATCGATTTCTCTTCTGCTTCCTTATCAAAGCCATCCTTCACTCTTCCCCCTTCGTTCCCGACTTTCGCTTCAGACTTGAAAAACCCTTTCCTGGAACCTCGGGTGGACCAACCCGAACCCGGTCCAAGCCGACTCGCCTCTTCTTCTTCGCTTTCCTCGACCAGCGCTCTGCCAGGGAAGAACCTTTTCAAGAAGATCTGGAAGAAGCCTGTTAGTGGCGGAGAAGACGATCCGTTTGCGGAGAAACCGGGGGATCTGGAGATGATGAGGGAGAGGCAGAAGAACTTTGTCAGGGGAAAGGAGAGACCTGTTATGGAATTCACCTTGTGAGTCTCTTTCACTCGTACTGATCGGTCGTAGAGGAACGATCGGCTGACTTTGTTCACGTTGCGAATCCGATCAGTCGCGGACAGAAAGTATCCAGTGCGAACCCCTTGTTCGGATTGGACGGAACACCTCATATGGCTCAACTCCCTCCGACTCATCCGGAGTTTTCCCCGGCGCCTATTCCTCGTCCCCGGCTGTTATTGGACAAGTTCAAAGAACAGGCCGACAAGGGGAAAGGCAAGGCGAAAAGGGAGAGGTCCGAATGGTCTGATAGTGAAGAGGAGGGGGAGGAAGAGGCTAGAGAGGTTCAAGATCAGTTAGGACCCCTTGGATCTGGATCGAAGTTTGCCACCTTGTCGGTCAATGCGAAAAGACAGACCCAATCTCTTCTCGGTAAACGTGCCCGGAATCAAGTGGACGAAGAGGAGGAGAAAGACATGCCACCTGCGCATCGTGCACTGAAAAGACAGAGGAGTGTCAGTGAACAGACGGGACCAGGTACTCCTCCTTTCACACCCGCGAGGAAAAGGGTGCAATCGAGCGGGGCAGGCGTAGGGGTCGGAGTTGGTACGCCACGGTCATCTGTCCGAAAGACAGGTCTGCAGCGACTATGAGACGTGCTGGTACACTCCTTCGAAAGGAGTGGAAGCTTGTTGTGCGAAACCTCGGCCGAGAAGATTTGGCAAGGGGATATTTACGTGTTTGTATGTGCGTTGTTGTGTGTATGGGAAATCAGCACAACCCGATATGTTTCCGATAATGTTTGATTACCTGATCCTCCTTACGAAGATATGAACCCCCCGATTGTAGCTAGTCTAAAAACAAGTTGTCAATCGAGATATACGAATCATGAATACGAGCTCCACCTTGAAACGTGCTATTGAAGATTTGGATCCGTGATTGGAGGTGTTTTAGTGATCAAACCTAATCATTCTGACGCGCGTTCTCATCAGCGTTTTATCCTTCTTTGGGTTGATTTCTGTTCTTTATTTGATTCAACGTCATCTCTTCCACTGGACATGCACACTCATTTAACCACTGATACCCCCTTGCGATTGACCACATCTACCACACCTATCATCTTCCAGCTGAGCTGACCAACTAGCTCGTCCTGCAGCTCAACCAGTAATATGGACAAGCCATCACCTGCATTGATCCGGACCGAATCGCTGTCCCACCTTCCACAGGTTGATACCGACACCACTGGTAAATCTGAGTCAGCTCGGGTTCTTCCACCTCGCCTGGCTAACTGACGTCCCATTCTTCAAGCAGATCGCACATCTTTCCCCTCGACCGAATTACCACCGTCTCATCTAAGGAGAATCAGATCAAGATCAAGTAATCATAGTCATGATCGTTCTTCCGTATATACGAATCGTTCCATGCATTCGTTGCCGGAAGAGGACAAGAACGAAAAGTTGAACGACGACGCCGAACAGCTCGATCTGGACGCCTCTACGGCTCGAACGATAAAAGGCTTACCTCTAATCAGGACTACCGAGAAGCACGATTCTAGCGTCCCTTTCCCCTCATCGGAATCATGCTTGAATTCGGCAAACGAAACGACCTCCCACATCCGCTACAAGGCATACCCTCGGTTCAGAGTCAACAGCAGCACGACTTCTTCTCCTACTCGAGCGGGTAGCGGGCTATCAACCTCTTCTCGTCCAACATCTATCCTCATCCCATTCTCGCCGTCCAGAGAGAGACGACAATCTTCAGGTTCAACTCCTACCGCCTTTTCACCTTCTTCTCCTCTATTCAGTCCTAGTAAGCTTAGGAGGAGTGTATTGAGTGTTAAATCTGGGGATGACAAGAGTTCGGAGGAGATGGTCAAGAAGAGTTTGAGAGCTGCCAAGGCGTTGAAGGTTGTACAGGAGATATGCGAGACTGAAGAGAGATTCGCGAGTGGCCTGAAGATGGTACAAGAGGTAAGCCATCTTATGTCAACCTTCAGCTCTTTCGCTCTACTGAAGCGATGGAGAAAAGCTATTCCTCGATCCAATAACTGCTGCTGCAGAAACGGACAACCCTATCCTATCTACCACCCAAATCAAACAACTGTTCGGAAACATCCGTGAGATCCATACATTAAGCCAACAAACCAGTCAAGCTCTTCGACAGTGCCTTAATTCTTTGGAAGGCAAAACTGATTCTCCCTTTGGAGATGTATTACCCGCTCGACAAGCAACCTCGAGATTACAACAGATCAAGCATGAGAAGGGCGATAGTGCGCCCTTACAACAGACATTGACCAGGAGCAGCTCAGCCCCTGCCTTGTTTCAGGCAGATTTCTTTGATACACCTAGGATCTCGCATGTTCTGCTTTCTCATCTACCTTACCTATCGCTCTATTACCCTTACATCACGGCGTTTCCTACCATTCCTGGTTTATTGGATACGCTTCGGACGACTAAACCGAGGTTCACCTCGTTTGTCAAGAAGAAGGAGCAGGATCCGCGTTGTGGGAATTTATCACTTAGTCATTGGCTCTTGACGATAATACAGAGGATCCCAAGATGGACGATGCTGATCGATAGTCTAATTCGAGCGACGGATGATCATGTTGAGAAGCAAGCGTTGAAGAGGGCTTTGGAGATGTCAGAGACGGTCACCAGGAACATCAACACGAGACTCAAAGATCAGACGGCTGCGGCTACTTTGGTCAATCTACAGAAAGCGTTCTCTGGGTTGACTCGGCCATTGGTAGCTCCTGCTAGAAGACTAATGAAGAAGGGTAAGCTCGATAAGTGATGCCCCTCTACCTACGGCCCCGTCCTGAGATCCCTCTCACTAGGCGTCCTTACTCAGACGGCTATCGGTTCGAGTGAAATCTGGTTATTCTTGTTCAATGATATCCTCATCTGCGCGAAAGCCGCGACAGGAATGTCGATGACCAGCACAACCCTATCCGCCTGGATATACAACGCCGAAGGATCACTCGCTTCCTTCGCTCTCAGCATGTCACACGCTCTTACGCCTAGTGTCGTAGCTGGAAGCGAACTTAGAAGGAGCCATCAAGCGAGGCCACAGAGTATTATTGAAGATTCGTTCGACTGTACGGACTGGATCGAGGTGGAGGACATTAATGTTTTCGCGCTTGATTCAGAGAGGGATACGAAACGGCGGGAGCGAGCGTTTCAGTTCACTTCCCCTCTCACGAGTATGGAGTTGTTAGCAGGTGAGCTCAGAGATGATTCTAACAAAACTCAAACGGTCTTCCTGAAACATTATCTTCAGAATCGCGAGCGGATAAGGACTCATGGCTGATGGCACTGAACGAGGCGAAATACGCGCGTCTAGCCGATTTACAAACGATTCAACAAACACCTACCATTCGCCGAGCCAAGCGGAGTTCCCTGTATGGCGCTTCTCGTCGATCATCTTCTTCCCTATTCGATGGCTCTCAGTACGATGTTATCGAGGTGGACGGATATAATGCGCCAGTCATCAATGAAGGTTCAAAGAGCGCCACGGCCTGTGCGCTTTGTAAAACTGCTTTTTCGATCCTGAAGTCTCCTTATCCTTGTCATTTGGCATGCGGCCAACTCTATTGTTCTTTCACTTTGTCCCGAAATGTCGCTCGTGAACCGGTAGAGATGCTTACCAGCGTTAGCTCGAAGACCATCGTTCCTGCTACTGAACACAGTGAAGAAGGGAGAGGATCGGAAGATGGACCGAGTGAAGCTATTAAAGTCTTACGAGGTGGGTAGTACGACACATCGTGCATCTTGTCATGTTATACTCACTGAATTGATGCTGTAGAACTATTAGAGCGATCGGCTTTCTCGCCCTGACCGGTCGTTCAAGTCGAGCCGAAAAATCGGTATCCCAATAATCACAACTGTATCCATTTCATTTGACGCGTGACGTATATAATCGAACATGACAATAGCGTAATCGTTCTTGTACAACAAAAAATAGAATTGCTTTGGGGTATTTAGAACAGGATTCAGATTAGATCGGTAGATCAGAAGTCACCACCACCCATATCGCCCATATCACCGCCACCGAAATCGTCATTTCCATCACCCCCATAGTTGTTGATCTCTACGTCGTCTCCCATAGCCTGTTATGCAAGACAAATCGATTCGTCAGGACGCGAACGTGTAAAACGCATCTCAGAAGGTCGGCGACGAAAGGACTCACGTTGCCCAGCATCATTCCTCCTAACAGACCTGCACCTGCACCGAGTGCGAGTCCACCACCAGCGCCCATTCCACCTCCCGGTCTTCGACCTCCCATTCCGCCCATCCCACCCATTCCTCCCATCATACCTCCTTGCTGAGGGTAGTAACCTGAGAGAAGAGCAGGATGGTAAGCACGAGGGCACAGGAAGGCAAAGACAGGTAGAGAAGTACTGACCTCCTTGTTGAGGGTAACCTCCGTAAGCGGGTTGACCGTACCTCTGGCCGCCCATCCCTCCCATCCCTCCACCGTATCCACCTGCACCGGCAGGAGGTCTAGCCTGGTCCAACTTGTTCTTCAAGTTGGCCAAGAATCCACCCTTCTTCGCTGGTTGCTGGTAATTCTGACTGTTGTATGCTTCTACGTGTTGTCTCTGGCTATCACCAGCAGGAGTAGAGGTCTGAGCATAGTTGTTGGAACTCGATTGAGAGTTGTACTGAGGAGGCTCGACGTATGATGACTTCTCATTAGGATATCCAGAGGAGTAGGAGTTCGTCTCCTGATAAGCTGGTTTTTCGTGGTTGACCTGAGAAGGAGGAGGACCAGAGGGAGGAGCGTATTGAGGTTGCAGATCGGCTGGATGAGTCCAGCTGCTCTGCCCCGTAGCCTTATCTACGTAGAACCAGGCGTTGTAATTTGAATCGAATTGCTGGACCCATTTGTCACCGAACTCTCGTTCAAAGTTGGCTGATCGTGGGTGAGGGTTTACTTGCGACATGGTGTTTGGCTGGATGTGTAGTAGTGATTGAACACTAGCGATGGTATGGAGGAGGGCAAGCAGATAGATCGCAAGTGGATATATGCTCTGTTGAGTTCCGAGTGGCAAGCGATTGAGCTGATAGAGTTGCTCGCCGTGTGGAACGTTCCACGCTTCCTCTTGGCTACGTCACATCACCTTTGGCTTGGCTCCGATCCGCAGATTCCTATTTATTGAGTAAGCACGTCTGATTGACACGTCATTAGTCTCAGGCGCCTGATAGCGTTTCAGCTGATGTAAGCTCGATCGATACCAATGGATGCAGGAGCGTAAATGAAGCTACATGAAAACGGAAACTCAAACACAAAACGATACATGCGATACAGCAGCAAGAAAACTCTCTGTTTACTCTCAGCTTTAATCAGCGCAACAATGTCGGCTCGACAGGCTTGACAAACTCCCAAATATCGTCATCGTCGGGCAAGTCCAACACCTGCTCCCAAGTAGTCCCATCGGCAAACTCAGCTTTGGGCCACTCATAGACCTCCACCTCGGCCTTCTTGCCCTTGCCTTTCTTTCTCATTGAGAACTTCTTCTTGATCTCGGCCTTTACTTCCTCGATGATGGTGGATTTCGCTTCCCTAAGAGCCTTTTCGTAAGCCAGACGATTGTAGACCGAACGATGAATACGTTGTTGGTCGATGATTTCTCTCCCTTTACCCCAATTCTGACTGAAGACGGAAAACCGAAATGCGTCCGGATTAACAACCGATCCTCCTCACGCTCACGAGATACTCACTTCTTGACGAGCATCCTCCTATTCGCTCCGACATAATCCCACCTCTCCAACCAAGCCCATTCCAACAACCAATAAAACCCTCTCAAGCTCTCCTGCTTGTTCTGCCTCAGATCGACAGGCATCAGTTCACCCTGCATCGTCATGGGCATGGCATCGTACTCCGCCGCCCGCTTGATCAGCTCGATCACGCGCGTATCGTCCGACTGAGACTTGTATCGCAGGAAAACGTCGTTCTCGTCGGGTTTATTGTTAAAGTCCTCCACGCTGATGTAGCGGGGAGGTATCATCCTGCGAACCGTGGGATAACAGGGATTGTTGTAGATCCTAGATGAGAAGATGGCGTTATTGTCGATCTTGAGTCCTAGCATGGCCGCCTCATAGACCATCCATCGTAAGGAGATATTGGACAAGGCGGGTTGACCATTGAGTGTATTCCCGCCACCGCTGTCAAAAACCAACAACATCAAAACCATCAGCTGGGTGCGCCATCACAGAGCAAAGCAAGTTACTGACACGTCGGAATGACAGCCCAAAAACCAAACCTCCTTGACTCTTAGATAACCATTATCCCTCTTCGTCAAGACCTGCTTCTCGTTCGTCACCGCTTTCCTCTTGGAATCCTTATCCCCACCTGCTTCAGCCGGTTCACATTCCTCATGATAATACTCTGGAACGAATTTAGCTCGTCTTTCAGATAAGCAATGAGAGGGGGAGGGTCAGCTTGCGACCACAACATTCGGGAAATAGGGGATAATACGGGACTGACCTCTCGTCCAGAGCGAGGGCTTGACGGAAATATCGGACGTAACCGATCGCAGAGGCGAAAGGCAAGTTAGGCAACTTGGTGATTCCCAGAGCCGAAACCGTATCCCTAGAATCCCACAACCAACCCAATCCCATCCGATGCTCAGTCAGACTCTCTTCCTGCCCCCAAACAAGCCTAGCACTTTCCATCGACTACTCACCAGACGCCCACGAATTCAACAGGAATATGAACACTCCTACTAAATATCCTCTTGTACTCTTCTGGAGTTCCGGCGTACTGGCTCGGCCTTCCGGGTTGTTTAGCGGGCGTGTTCTTGGGCGAAGCAGTGAAAGGGTGTTCAGTGAATGGGATATTGGCAGATTGAGCATAGATGCTCCAAGCTCTTTTGAAATCAGAATCGAGTTGAGCGCCAGATCAGTATGAATGCATAGAAAGGGGGAAAAGGGGAAGTTGACGGACAAGGGAACTTGAGAATGATTGCCTTTAGGTAAAAGACCTATGTATTGTAACATTCCTGAAAGAGCTCGAGCGGCGTATGATCCCCTACTGAACCCGAAGATCCAGATCTTATCACCGTTCCTACGACAACAAAATGACAATCAACACTCGGTCTCCTTAGAACAATAAGCATGTGTAGTCGAAGGACTGACTGGTATTGATCCATGACGAATCGATAGGCGTCCATTACGTGGGTCTTGAAGTTCCTGTGTCATAACAAGACAGAAAATGAGGAGGAATGAGCGATATGATCGAGTTTTGAACGAATAGAGATCCTTACCAAGCAAATGCGAGATCAGTAACCATAGCGAAATCCTTCTTGATCCCGTAAAGCCATGGACCCTGTTGAGTTCCAACTCCGCTGTATCACAGCACACTTCGTTAACGGATACCTCGATCGCTCAAGAGCCGAAACACTTACCTATCATAATAACACAACTGCCTATCACTCTTCTCCAACAACTCAAACAACCTCACAACATTTGAATTATGATCGCAGAAAGAGTTATGGGTCCCGTCCATACAGATGACCAAATTCCTCGCTCCTTGTCGAGGATAATCATGATCGACCGGATGTCGTTGATTGAAATCGTTGCTAGTGAATGTGAAAGGGGGAGAAAGGGGTGATTCTGGGATAGGAGAGCCTTCCGGGTAATGTTGACGAGGAATGGGGGTTCTCCTGTGAGGCGTGGGTGATTCCCTTCGAGCGGGACTGGGAGGAAGAGGAATGTTTGATGGAGCGAAGGGCATAGTGGGGTGATATGGAATCGAGATGATATATGAATATAACGAGGTTGATCGGGTAGGAGAAGATTGATTATACTATTGATGGGAAGCTCAAGGTTTGATGTAGCAGATGAAACGAGTGTGATCAAGCTTCCGTTAAGAGGGGTTGCAAACTATAAAGTAAGATGTCGAGGAGGAGTGATAGAGGATGAGTGCGATGGTGGCGAGAAGAAGAGGAAGAGGATCTGCATGTGAGTTTGTGTGTTGTTGTGAAGAACCGATCCAACGTGTTCATCAGCTGATTTCAAAGTTTCGATCATCGAAACGCGCGCTCAAAGGCATTTTCGGCTAATTGCTGATCATTCCAGGTGACAGGACCGACCATTCTATCACAGCCACCTACGCACAACAGCCTATACACACGGCACAACACATCGTCAGCGTCACGAAGACCTTCCTTTCAAGTCGCCTGACCATGCTGTCAAACAGACCGAGTCCAGCCAACCGAGCTCAACTTGGCGCATCTTGACATGAAACAAAGAGCGACAAATCCACGCTCAATCGATCTCGTCGCGAGAGGGGTATGCACGATCGATACACGGCAATACAGCAACAAAAGGACAGTCCTATGACATCTACAAAGGCTCGGCATTCACAAAAGGTGTAGGCCATAGCACAACCTCCTTGATCCTAACCCTAAGCTGTTCTCCAATTTCCCATCGTCTCAACCCCGAATCCAGAGCCACATCCGCTCTCTGCAATTGAGCCCGGAGCGCAAGGGAAGGGATATAGATGGTGGTCGCCTGACTCCTCCGTACCGCAGAATATTCCGTATGAGCCATCACATGCGCGGGAAGATCGTGCAGACTGATCCCATTGTCCATGAGACCGCCTGTATCCAGAGCTCGCTTGATTGTGGACGCGACGAGGAATTGCTGAGATTGCAAGTCTAGACGTTTGATCCGTCTGTCCACCTTGTTCATATAGACACACATCTCTTCAATATAGCTCTCGTCGAATAGAGGTGAAGAAGTTCGGTCCCCGGCAGAACCTGATAAGAGGGCTTGCTTGATCTGCCAATGCCCCAACATATCTCCAAATCGTCGAAGAGGAGAGGTCACCCTAGAATACCCTCCATTCCCCCCCTTGATCCCCAGGATCCAATGATCCACCGGTCTAGGTCCAGGAGGACTGCCTCTGATGAACACGTTCGACCGAGCGACTTCCACCGGACTGATCTCGAAAGTCACCGGATCACGTTTCCTCAACAACTCTTCAATCGCTCGGTCGCTCGTCCATCCTGAAGGGAGTCCACGGGTAGGAATGAACGGGATTTGAGAACCACGGTAAGGGAGCGTCAAATTCCGCTCGGTACCGAATCGACCGGCGATCTGACCCGCCATAACCATACATTCCGAAACGAGTAACCGGGATGAAGAACGTTCGTTGATCGGCATGTTCCATTGCATCGATCCGCCAGCGGAGTCAGGATTGACAGTCGCCTGGGGTAAAGACCACTCCAGACCGGAATCCCGGAGTCGATTCTTACGCAGTGATAATGCGATCGTATGTAGATCTTGTATATCTTTGGTCCTCTCATCAGAATCGGTAGACTTGCTCGTAGACAGGATCTGATCAACTGAATCATACGTGATGACCTTGACGTTATTGACCACCCCGGTCTGAACCTTATGATCAACCATCTCCCCCTTCTCATTGATCTTCGCCGAGAAAGAGATGACAACCTGTCCATGACTCTTCCCCCTCGCGGCTCCCAAACTCATAGCACTCATAACAAGTTCATTAGGCATCATCGGTCTTCCACTCTCCGCCGCATAAAAGGTCTGTCCGAGTCTCATGGCGATAGAAGCGATATCGTCCCCCGGAGCGATCCAACGCGTAGGATCGGCGATATGAACGTGAATCCAAGAATCGTTCGTTCCTGGGATTCTCTCCAGGGAAATCCCATCGTCCAATTCCTTGGCATCGGCGGCATCGATAACATATACGGGAAGGGTACCAAAGTCTTTCCGAACGGATTCGTGCGGATCTTGCGAATTCAATCTGGCTGCGAGATCGTCTGAATCCGTAGCGCCAGGAGCGATTGGAGCCGGCCATTCTTGTTGAGTGTGAATCCTGACGTCTCCCTCTTTGACCTCCAGATCCCTCAACTTTATACTCGACGCATTCCCGTGTTTCCCCAACTCGCCCATCTCCCATAAAAACCTCATAAGCGTCGATATGTCCAACTTCTCGCCCTCGTATAGTCCAGTGGCAGCCAGAAGGGTAGGTACGAATGGCCAGTAAGGCGAAGCTTGGATCGTACGTTGTTCCAATACCCTCTGTTTCAAGAGCCGCAAGAAACATTTGGTTCCAGGCGACAAATCCGTGGTGAGTATCGTTCCATTCGATTCTCGACGAGCTAATATCACCTTCCTAGTATCCTCGACGAACGTCTTGATAATCTTGGATGCCTCCCCACCCTCTCCTTCGGCCTCGTAAGCATTAAACACCTTTTCTCCCCATCGCAGATCGTCCACCATTCCCTTTGGCCTGGCTGCGAACTTCCCTGAAGTTTTCATATCGCTCTCATCCGCCTGGAACAAGTCAGGTCGGGACATCAAGATCGTGTGTAAACCAAATCTCGTCATCTCATCCTTTGTAGATCCGTATTCATATGCCAAGATATCTTCGCACGTAAAAGCCGGCCAATAACCTTTTTCCAAGGTGTCCGCTTCAAGCTGTTGTATACGCTCCCAGACTCCTTCCGGCCGGTATGCTCCATTTGCTTCTCTCATCAGGTCTCCTTTACGTCTTTCCGCCATGATAGTGATCTTCCTTAACATCTTGGCCAGAACCCTTCTGGCTGATAATCGTCTCCCGATAGCTTCGTTCTGCTCGGCCTGCTCAATTTCTGATAGACCTTCTCTTGGTATGATGTCCTCTAATGAGAAGGCGTTCTGCAAGACCTCCCTAGGGACGTTCAGATCGACCGGTGGAACTTCTCGTTCCTTGCCTTTTGTGGATTTGGGTACGAGCGCGGCGTACTTCCGGAAGACGAATTGAACATCTTCCTCTGAGCATGGTATGACTTCTCCGGATGCATCCATGACCATGAAACGTATACGGTTCGATGCGATGGCTGTTGCTAACACAATTCCGATAAAGTCATGCTTCGATCTGTTCCATATATAGAAAGCTTCATCAGCCCAGGGAAACCTCAGGTCTAGTATTATCCTACACACCGTCGGCATTCGACCACGACACCTTGTCTGACCCTGAACTGTTCCATCCTGCTCATTCCATCAATCTCGTCATCCGGGACGATTTCCAAACCCTTATGGTCAACGACGTCCTGATCAGCCAGGAAAGCTCTCATCTCGTCAGACAAAGCGTTTGTGCCGGTTGTCCAAGCGATCGGGGTTTCAATAACCTTGTACACTTTCTGGGACGCTGTGGGTTCATGCTGCCGATTCCTGTTTGATCTCGATGGGCCTTGAGCCTGTCGCAGGACTAACGCATGCGAGCTGAATCTTTTAGCGGTCGGAGGACGGGCTTCTTTCGAGGCAATCCTCAGCTCGGAAAAGCCTCCAATTAGGCGGGCAGATATAGAGCGGCTCATTTTCCCCCGTGACTGAGCGAGGTGAGATCAGCGGACGCTAAGACGCAAGACGCAAGTCGACATACGACATATGAATGAGCATATTTCGACGATCATGATCGAACAGAAAGTCAAGCTGACATTACACGTCATATAAACATGTCAGGCTCGCATCATCATTGCTCTAGTCGCTCTATACATCACCACTCTTTCGTTCTGGGTATCATCGCTGAATTCCTATCGTGGCTCACATCCTCTTTGCCCAAGTTCAAATCAATAACCCAATAAAATGTCCGGATTTCTCGTGTTTGTTATGGCGATCGTAGCTATGGCTGCTGGCCTGATTGGATGGAACTTGACGCCAAAGGGAATGAACCAGACGTGAGTTGTCCGCCTCCTGTTGACCAATGTGATCACCGCGATGGCTGAAAACGAGTACGATTCCATGCATACAGTATGATTAGAACCAGTATCCTCCTGACATTGACGTCGTGTTACTTGATGTGGGCGATCACATATATGGCTCAGCTTCATCCTCTGATGGGTGAGTTCTTCGTCAGGGAGTCCGTTCGCAGCCTATTATTGATCAGCTTGATACGCCAATACTTCAGCCCCAAGACGGTCCGACCTCCGCTCTGGCCCTGAAGGTCTATAGTCCGTTACAAATGACGGCATTCTGCTCCTATCTACAAATACCCATCCTTGTTCCTTTCCGGATCTCTCTCTCAACTCTCGTGACGCCGACTCGCAAGCAATCAAGAGCCCGCTTCTTTCGGGTCAGCTGTAACGGATATATGCAGCGATCTGGCGTATGGAGAATTCGCTGTATCGTATTACAACTTTAATGTCAGAGCGTATTAGATCATTCACGTTCGCTTTTTCCATACAAGGGTGAACACTGTCTTTCAAGGCCGGCAGGACGGTACGAAGTGAGAATCGAATGACAATCCTGAGTCCTAAGATACCCTGTAGAGTACAATCGCAACCAAACGTGGCCTGGCAAAAACCCTGAAGAACGGTCGACGTCCCTCTACCACTTCCGAATCAATCTCGAGCCCGAACATCAGAGCTTGTGCTCATCACCTGACTTCACAGACCTGGACGACTCGGTTCTCTCATAAGGATAACCTCCCTTATACTCTACTAGACTGTTCGTGGAGTCCATACCCAGATGACTGACATCCAAAGTCCCATGGTCCCGGTCACGGGGAAGCACGTTGAGGTCTTTATCGAAATCGTCCTGGTAGGCTTGGTAGCGTCTGGCGTTCTTGGACAAGGCACCGAGCTGGAGGATAGCGGGGTTCCTAGGTCCAGCAAGAAAGTTTTTCCGTGTGAGACTGATGAGTACGATTTTCAAGAGGGGAGAGCAAGACGTACGTGATCCTGGAGTTCCTCTTGTGATCCAAATAAGTCCCGACCTCATCCATATTCTCCAACTCGGCCGCCTCCTTCACATCCGCGTAGCTATCGTATTCCTCCATCAGTCTCATCCTTAGAGAAAAAACCGGGTGAGTGCTTACTGGTTCAGGACGTGAAGGACCGAAATGGCATAACATTTGGAAGAGACCATCACGACCGGTACCGCCGCGTCTACCCTTCCCCCGCAGATGTACAAGAGCGTGACGAAGACGGACATGACTGATCGTCGTCCCCCGTGGATCCAACTCAGCATGTGCGTACCTTCAAGACAACTTGCCCGCGACTCGAACTCACCGGTAGTCAAGAAGAAAGACTCGGCTCCGACCAGCAAGAACGTACCCCACTTGTTCTTCTTGTAATCGGCTAGAATACCTTGTTTGTACAACCCCCAGATGGAAAGACCGCATCCCAGGAGATGCTGTCAGGATAAGCGACGAGGGAAGGGGTAAGATGGTTGAAGAGGAAAGAGTAAGAAGGACGAGCTCACGCCGCCTGCATAAGCCCAGATGGAGATCTTCAGAGCCTATCATATCGAGTGACAGATTAGGTAAACCCTCAACCTCATACAGAGAGCGGACGTACGAGCACGAACAAAGGTCGAGCGGCGGTAGCCATGACTGTCGTATCCTGCATAATCTGAGCCTGTTCTCCCATACCGACGCATCGCGTTTCCTTCAGCGCTCCGCCCCGATACGAGTACGAGCCGACTTACGGTCATGATCATCTGAACTGCCGCAATTAGCAACATACTCCCGAACATGAGCCCAGCAAAGATGTAATTATTGTTATGAGCCTTCCAGATCTAATTAGCGGGAAGGTTTGACGTTTGATCAGTACAGGTCCCGATGAATCAGAATCGATGGCGATTTGATCCCGGGAGGAAAAGGCGATAACCACTCACGCGGTAAGCCCAAAAGGCCTGACAGGGCATGGCCAATAGGAAACCTGCGATGTAGAAGATGGAGTAGAACGTCGGGTCGTAGATTTCGTGGAAAGTTCCATATTGGATCACCAACTAAATGAAACATAGAAGCATCGAGAGGGAGGCGATGAGCGTGATCTCTTGTGATGTGGACAGATGGGAAATCAGACTCACGGCTTTGGTTGACCAAATCCAGCTGAAGATACGATTTATCAATGAATAAAGAGATGGAATTTATACCAAGCAGGACTAACGTACAGATTCATTGTCACAGCCGTAGCAGCCAACCCGACCCACCCAACAAACAACCTCAAGGGCCACTTCTTCCATCCCTTGGCCATCCGATTGGTCCTCGAATTGAAGTACGTAACGCACATGATAGCCATCAACCCCCAGAGGTAGGCATCCACGGGGATGGGCAAGATCAGGGACCCGAGGAATCGGAAAGGATCCGATTGGACCAGAGGTTTTAGGGAGAAATCGAGTTCTTTGGAAGTCATCCCGTTGAAGATACGGGAGGCGGCTAGATCCATAATGAGTGAAGGGGAGGGGAGGGTTAACGAGCGTAGATGAGGGGGGGTGAAAGGAGTGTAGAAGACGAGAGATGGGCAAGAGCTGATGGCGATTTAGGAGACGGAGAATGGGAAGACGGGATGGGACGCTTGCTTATATATCTGAACCAGAAACGATCAGTGATCCAGTGATCCCCGTCCTTTTCACTCTGACACTTTGGCTCTGATCTGGTCACTCATGGTTTTATTGATCGAGAACATGAGGCAAAACTGTAATAATTACCATCCTCGCTACCGGTCATCAACCAATCATCGCTAGGCGGAAAAGGGAGGAGAGTATGCGAGTGTTTCACTAGATCGAGAATTGGCGGTTGACGAGCATGACGAGCTGATTGACATGATCCGCGAAGGGCGGAGCGCCGGCGAGGATTTCCATCCCAACGCAGAGTTCGGTGGTAAAGGTAAGGTTACTGTAAGACCCTTCAGCGAAGACAAATACCTCAAGGCGCGATGTGATATAAGGGATATCAATCAAGGTCGTGGAATAGGTGACGATCGAATCTAAAACTGAGCGCAATTGATGGGGATTAGCACGAAACGTAAAGGCATCACGGAAGCTATTGAGAACGCATGTTTGGTCGGTGGACTATCATAATTGTTGCTCCTTCCTGACTTCAAGACCACGACATTGTGCGAGAAAGACATTTGACTTGAAGCTTGAATTTTGAATAACACAGGTCGAGCATGTATGAATGGTTATCAACGATAATGACCCTTGTACCTTCGTCATGGTTCGACTTGCTCGGACCCAATCCTGAGATCCTGAGAGCAGAAGTCACCGTATCAATTAATTCGTCATATCCGTTCTGCTTCCGCGCTGACGTAGCGGCAATCGACTTTGACCATTCCAAACTTGCAACTTGCAACTTGCAACTTGTGAAATCAAGTATCACGCACGAAAAAATCGCACTCGCTTGAAGTCGCACAGACACACAAGTACACGAATTTACCTTCCTTCCATACCAGAATCTATCAGCAATCATAATGTCCGCTAACGGTCTCTCCCAATGTTGTGTCTCCGGTCACATTCACCAAGGCAACCCCAAGGGTTCCTTCGAGACCATCGCAAACCTTCGTACTTACGTCAGTAAGCCCAAGGATGGTAGCAAGAAGAAGACCGCTGTCTTCCTACCTGATATTTTCGGAGTGGATCTGCCTAATGCCCAGTGTTTGGCTGATATGTGAGTGACATAGTCAAGTTCGGAAGAGACGAAAGTACAGGATGTTGATCGAGGATTGTCAAACAGTTGGGCCGATAACGGGTTCTATGTCTACTTGCCTGATATCTTCCAAGGTTGGTTCCACATTGCGTACTATACTTTATGTAACAGGATATCTCATCCTCCTCCTCTTCTTCCTCCTCTCAGGCGACGCTGTTCCCGTAGAACACATCAACACCATTACCCCCAAAAAACGAGCCCAAGATGCAGCCGGTATCACCGACAAGATCGTCGCAACCGCTACCACGGCCTACGATCTAGTCCCCTTCGTAACCAAGCACCGCGAAGCTGTCGTCAAGCCCCTCATCTCCGATTTCCTCAGCGCCATCAAGGCGGACGGGGAGACAGGGAAGATCGTCTCCGTCGGGTTCTGTTTCGGAGGTCGATACGCTTTCCTCGTCGGTCGACCCGATTATACCCCTGTTCAGGTGGACGCCGTGGTCTCTTTCCACCCATCCCTTTTGAGCGTCCCTGCCGATTTCGAAGGACTCAACGTTCCTACTTATGTCGGACACGGGACTGCGGATAACTTTGTGACGAACGATGAGGCTATCGAATCCGCGTTGATTCAGGCTGTGGGCAAGGATAAGCTCTTGTTTGAGAGGTACGAGGACGCTTCTCACGGGTAAGTCGAAAACCTCCTTTCCTACCCCCAGAACCCCTTACTTATGATCATCCGTTTATTCCCCCCCACCCATATTCACCTTTTCTTCGATCTCGATCTGTACTATAGATACGCGATCAGGGGTGACGATCTGAACGAAAAGGAGAAGAACCAGAAAGAGACGACTGCTAAGAACGCCATGGCCTTTGTCAACAAGTACCTTTAGACTGTCGGCTGTCGCACAGCAGATGGGGACCTGAAACGTCAGACGGATTCCTTTAAGGGATGAGGAGAAAGGGATGTCTGGGTGGCATTTGACCTTGCCGGAGAAGTGATCGCGGAAGGAAGAGATGTATAAAGAAACTGTCAATGAGAATGAAATGGATCAGAACATGTTGTTCTAGTTTGTCTTCAGTAAAAGGATACATACGTAACAAATTCAAGGATGCTGTTCAATTTGATTGGAAATCTTGTGGCTCTAGTAGTCTTGTTAACCAGGTATGCCTCTCCTCCTGACAAAGTCGTCAAACAGTCCTTGAAAAGCTGTGACTTGATCCCTTGTGGTTCATAGTAACCTAGTCGCAGCTCGCTGCCCTGTAGGCTTCGAGCCTCCCTCCCTGGATCGATTCAAGAACGATTCGAATCCCGATACAACTCTCATCAATGCGGTAATCATCGCTCAACTACTTGTAAGCCGTCCAATTCTTGAACCGGGGATGCTGGATCTTATATCATCCACCACACCTCACCTTCCAGTCTGAGAATGGCCTCCGTGATGTCTTTGATGAAGAAGATTGTACGATTCGATTCGTTACCGTCCCGGAGAGGGTGTACGACGCTTCTCTCCTCAGCTGGCAAAACGCTTTGGTCGCTGCTGTGAAACAGGAGATCCCGGTAGACAGGACTATCGCCAAGGTCTGGAGGCTATTCGACACCGGGGTGTTGACATCGGACGCTACTTTCCAAGGCCAACTGAGTAACGAGGAGCCAGGCTCGAAACAACAGGAGGTTGTGAGGTTGGAGGAATTTATGAAGAAGTCGAAAGGGACGGTAATTACGCTAGCACTCGCTTCTGCCCTGCAATGCCGCTTACTCGAATCCGTCATTTACAGGGATTCATCTGCGATTGGGGTCACGATATATACGGCGTGCTCACATTCGACGACGACCAGGCCAGCTCGGACAATCCTAACGTGCATGTCCATGATCCAACCGTGCAAGCGGGAGTCTCGAGCACATTTCCAACCGTTTTAGCCAGTGGTCCTGCTTTTACCTGGTTACGCCGAGATTGATGAAAGACGACTCTGTACAAATTGATGATCTTTTTGTCACGTCATGTATCGGATATACAACCTTTGAAATTAGCTCCATAGCCTAAGACTCGAGCTGCTCGTTTCGCTCTTGAGAATTCGCTTCACCGTTCCTTACTTCTTTCCTCCTCCGAGCATGGACTTGAAAGCCGCACTTGAGCTTCGCGTCAAAGATCCTGGTTTCATACTCAGACGACGGGTCAGAGACCCTCCCGATGTCTGTCGATCGCGCTTGTCTTCCTCTTTCTTCTCACTGCTGCGACCGAGACCGGCAAAGTTTGAAAAGTTCGACTTCATTTCAGGCCTGGCGGAAGGCGATGTGGCCTGTGATATAGGTATACTCTGCACCGGCACAGGTGGCGGGCTAGCTTGCACAGGCCTGTGCAAAGCACTGCCTCCTTCCGATGATGAGGTTGTGACCGAACTCATGAAAGAGCTAGACATGTTTCCAGACGAAGGCATCGCTTGCGGTGTGGTATGTCTCGAAACGCCGCTTGGCGTGCCGTTCCCTGGTAGCACAGTAGTACCAGCTTGGGGTGACATACCGAACATGGAAGTGCCAGCGGATGTCCCGGACAGATCGGCGTTGGATGTGGTCCTCTGTCTGGTCGGAACCCCGTTGCCACCCGTGTAAGACGGGGACATGGCCCCGGATGTACCGGACGCATTGGTTCCGGAAGACGAAGGCCTGTCACTGTTCCCATAGAAGGACGTCCGTTTACTCTTTCCATCTTTAGAGACACCGAATTTCGAAAGCCATTTGTTTCCCCCGGTATTCTGAGATTTACTCAAACTGCCTATACCACGGTCATAGTCCAAAGTGGATGTCGGATATGAATCGTTCTCGCGTGAAGGACTAGGCGACGGGTCCCTCCTGAATGAAGGAGTTCGCCTTTCATCGGTAGTTCCCTGACGGGAAGGAGGCATCGAGGACGTAGGCTGTCGAGATGGAGGTATCGAGCGGGGCTGCTCCCTTGATTGAGACATGCTGGGTTGACGTCCAACCGAAGTTTGATAGTCAGCCAAAGCCGCTTCCACTTTCGCTTTAGCGCTCATATTGGCTGCAGCCACGCCGACCGGGACGGGTTCCACGTCCAGCATGGGGATGTTTGTGGAAAACGTCGGAGATGCCAATGGCTCGATAAGATCGACCTCCATGTTCGCTGATGGCGGAATGACCATACTCTCTGGCTCAGCCACGTGCACAGGAGGAGCCTTCTCCAGCCCAAGGCTAACGGGATCCAGATCGACAGCTTGATAGAACAAGACGTAACCAGCTCCCGCAGGGTAGTCACCAAAGTACCGGGGTATATCCGCTTCGTCGACCGGTTCAACGTTTTCGTCATCGTATAGCAACCATCGCCCTTCGTTTTTGACCACCGCAACATAATGACCTTGGTTGGGTCCCCTATAAGGTAAAAGTATAGCTTAGTCTGGGCCTCTCATATTACGGGATAAAACCACTTACATTCCGATATGAACCACAATAGCGTACAATTCGTACAATCTATCCGGGTTGGTGACATCATCGCTCGTATTGAACAATCGCAGTTGCATGGGGAAGGTTACTCGATAAGCCAATTTGACGAATCGTCCAACTTGTTCTTGATATTTGAATCGCTTCAAGTGCAAGGCAAGAATGTTGGGAAGACGCTTGATTTTCATTCTAGGGTTAAGTCAAAAGGTTATCAGCGAGAAGTGTATGGCGGTGTAATTGAAAACGACCGGACTGACCTCTTCTCAGCTTCTTGCAACCCGCCACAAGTATCACAAAAGAACTTGTTCTTCTGACACAACATCTCGCTGGCCGAAAACTGCCTCAAACAAGCAGTAACGGAAGAGTTCTGTTCGATATCGATCGACAGATCGAGGAAAGATTCGTCCCTCGAGGAGCTCTGACAGAAGCAATCGGATCTCGTTCAGTTTTCCAGGATTTCGTTACCAGTGGTGAAAAAACCTACCGTCTCGCAAGTCAAACACCTAGTCTCATTGGTCAACAGCCCCTCGAAAAGCTTATGGACAAAAGTCTTTGCTTCCCCCGAGTCATTGATGCCCAATCCGAACCTCTTCAATCCGCCCAGCCTTTCTTCCCTCTCCTCCCTCTCACTCTTCCCCATACTCTTCTCCAACTCCTCGACATCCTCGGCTATCTTGTTCAAGAGCCATCCCAAGAACTCATGTGCGTCTTGATGCATGTTTCCTCTGAAAAGTTCGTTCTCTCTCTTGACGGTTCTAACGAGTTCTTCAGGCCTGACCACCCCTTTCCCCATCGTTCCTGCTCCATGCGCTCCTCCTCCCCGAACAAACGGTCGGTCGGGATTATGCGGGTTGAACAAGGTAGTGCCTCCCGTAGTCTCTGCACCCGGTGGCTTTTGCTGAGGGGGTTTAGGAGGTGGTGGTGGATGAGGTGGGGATGAATCGATGTATTGGAACAAGGATTGAACGGCGCTTAACAAAGAGGGTAAAGGCAGGTTTGGATCTCTAGGCGCGACCGGGGTTGATAGTGCATTATAGGAGGCCTGACGTGCTGGGTTCGGACGATTTGCGGGTATAGCAGGAGCTGAAGCGGCCGCACTGGAGTCCGTCGCTACACCGCCGGTTTGTAATCGGGTCAAGTTTCCTTTGGCAGCGGGAGAGGTTGCGAGAGGTACGTTCAAGGAAGAAGACTTTTTCCCACCCATGCCCATGCTCCATCTTCCCTTGTTCGGAGTATCGCCCAATCCAGTCGGCGTGGTTCCGGTCTCTATTGCCTCGGAGACTGGTTCAGGATAATCATACCCAGGCAATTTTCCTCCATTCGCTTCGATCTCTTTGAAGGTCTGAGCGATCTCGGAAACGGTAGGCCCGTTCGGTATCGTAGGAGGTGTAGGATTAGGGTATGAGTCAATCAACTGTCGAAAGGGAACACAGTGATAGAGGGCCTGAAGCACCGAGTTGCAATAACAAGTATTCCCGAACTGGAGATTCACCCCACATAATCCTTGATCAGCTATCAACCCCTTTCATTCTGAATCGATTGGTTGAGACCTACGTTTTCTAACCCGAAGAAGGTATTATCTGCTATAGCTTTGTGACTCTCTGGAACCTCCAATTCGATCTCTTTCTCTATGACGGGGACCGTTACTTCTGTTGTTCCGTTCGGACCGGGAGAAACCGAGATGGATTGAGAAGTCGACGTATTCGTCCTGAATGCCTTCTTAAATTTCGACATGATGGAATGTGATTGACTGGGTGAATATTATTTGAAGGGTGCTTGGTGGGTATGAAAGATGATGCCTTCTGTAGGTGTTGATGATAGATTACTAGTGGGTGATATTCAGGCGTTTTGCCGAAGTCTCCGTCGTGACGTTCTGTTGCACTGGACCAAGCTGGTGGATCTGGTGTTGAGTTCTGAGCGAGGAGGCGTAGGCGATTCAAGATACAAGATCGAAAGTCCTGGTTGCCTTGGTGATCGGTCTGACTATCACGATGAAGTCTGAGTGCAAGTGTGGTGACAAGGACCCGAGTTCATTCGGCGTTGAGCGCGACGACGTCAATACGAGCCGTAGAGCGATCCGGTCAAGACGAGAGGACGCGGACACGAGGTTACAGCGTGTACGTGTAGACCGATGAATGAGAGATACAGTCGGAGACGAGCTGTGACGATCTGAACGCTGAGTGCACTGGCAAATGTTGTCAGAGCCAAAGTCGACATCGGAGACTGACGATGTTGGATCCCCCAACCTCGTGGCGCTGCGGTCTCTCTCCGGGATTTGCATCCGCGCGGGCCGAACATGCATCGATGATCATCATCATCTAGCGGACATCAGCATCTGATCACTGGATCATTGACCGGAAGTCTCTCTACTCTTGTTATCGTCGCTATACAACGGTGGGATGGTACACACACTAGGTATGGATTTTTTGCTGATACACCTACGAACGCACAATCGGGTGTGGCGAGTTGCCCATTCTGCTTTCCTCTCATCCTCGTAAAGAGTACGCCTGAGCGGCAAGCGGTGCAGCATACGCCGCCGCCTTGCCCTTTAGATTGGTCAACAGACTTTCATTGGGGTTTTGAACTCGGACCTGTTATTCGGTAGATTCATTAGCGGTCATTTCTCGGACCAGCATCGGTCTTTCCCACTCACCATGATCGTCGGTTCTTCCGGTTCCCCCAATCCTTCTTCCCTGATCTTCCGTCGAAGTGTCTCCAGGACCTCGTTCAACGTGACCTTGTCCATATCGTCCCTTCCCCTTAGTAGCGCCTCTATGAATGGCAAGTTCGGTCCATGCTTCTTAGCAAACTGCCAATAATCCATAAAGATCATCTCCGGACTAGCCGCCAGCATGGATAAGAGCTGATCGATGATCTCAAATTCCGAAGAAAGGTCTTCCTCCTTCTTGTACTCGTTGAAGAACATGAACACCTTACTCGTGTCCGATTTGATCTTCTCTAGGGCACTTGGTATTCTCAGGCCTCTTGCTGGTACTCTTCTTATAGCGTTCAGATAGATGGACAGGAATTGGACGAGCATGTCTTCTATCAGAATATCAAAGATGGCTTGGTTCAAGTGACCCCGATAATCCTGAGTGTAATCCTTCATCGTCTCCACGATCTGATCCATCAAAGGCTCAGCGTACCAGTTCAGAGTAAACAGGTTCTTCGTCACCCCCTTGAGATCGTTGAAAATCAGATCGATCAGGGTCTGGATACACTTCTTCGCTACATCCAAATACCCATCGATCGCTTCGTTTATCCTCTCCGAGATCAACTTCTGGTATTTGGCGGAGACGAGTGGTTCCAATCGGGACGACATGGATTCCGCATAATCTGCCGCTTTCAGTTGATCATTGGCCAGCGCTACGACGTATTCCACCAATCCAGGCGGGGTGGATTCGGGCTGAGCGACTTGTCTATTGTATTCCCTTTCGAGGATTTTCAGCCACTGTGCTTGACAGCTCATCATGACTTTTCCTGACTCGGCCACTACTCTGGCCAAGACAGCTCCTTGACCTGAATCGGCTGCGAGGTCGACCTGTTGATTGGCCATCTGGAACATGATGACAGCGAATTGAAGGACATAAGTCCCATCCTGATCCGTCTCTGGCGGTGCGTCCCTCGAAGTGAAATCTTTCTGCTCAGTCCGCATCAAGTTGATCGTCCACTTGTCAAACTTGTCCACGATCAGGGTGACGTAGTCTTCTATCAGATCCTGTGATTTCCCATCCAGCAAAGCGGGTTGTAACCAAGCAGCCGGTACTTCGAACTCCTTCATCACCCCTCTATATTCCTTGATCCAAGCGTGCATACGTAAGAGGACTCTAGCTTCAGGATTACTCTTCACAATCCCCTGTAAAGCTTCGTTCAGTCGGGTATGATACGCCTTCACGAAGAATTCCCAGATATTGTAGTCCTCGGGGAACAACGGTCTGACATCCGTTTCGATCCGATCGAGGTCCTTGAACATCCACGTCAGATCGTCAAGGAATCCTACCCCATCCGTCGCCTGAATCTCAGCATCATCGAATGATTTCCGGACGGAGGCTGTGATCTTGTCCATCAGCTTATGCCGGTAGTTTTTGATGAGACGAGCGTTGGCTTGCATAGATCGAGCACGCATGGCCGAATCAGCGTTGGCTACCTTTTTGATGAGTCGCAATGCAACGGCCTATGCAACCCTACAGTCAGAAACCTGGTTGGTTTAGCGACCCAAATCTAGCAACTCACTTTTTGATCCTCCTTTCCTTCCACCTCTATTATTTTCAACAACCTCACGATAGCCCCTCCATTCCCCTCCCGTGCGGTTTCTAGTATATTCGCCGCGATGGCCCATAACCACTCCTCGAACCTGTTGCCCAAATCATCCAACCTCTCAAACCAACCGACCAACGTCCTCCTATCTTCTTGTCCTTGTTCGCCCTTGCCCGCTGACTTTTTCGCCTGATGTAAAGCTTCGTTACGAAAAGCTTCAAGCTGTTGAAGTTGATAGTGTATGGGAAGAAGATTTGGGGACGGGCCACAGGGACCCAAAGGGTGTGACTGATCGGATGTTAAAAGGGCGTCGAGGTGAGAGACTTTGTCGGACATGGTCTGGAGGTTTTTAACCATGGTTGCCGTTTGACTAAGGTTCCGATGAATGTTGGCAACCTGGAGTGACGGTACATCTTCATCAGACACGATAATCAGTGCGCCAACTGAAAACTTACCTTTGAAATCTTCACAAATACCTCGAAGCCTTCCGTCTGAGTATTCTCACCTTCCTTCAACTGTTCAATCCCGATCATCTCCTCTCTCAGCCTTCCAATCGAATTCCTAGCCTCAACCAGCTTTCTCAGCCCATCCCTGGTCTCATCCAACTGAGTCTGAGCACATTCGTTCAGCCTCGCATCTATCTGAGCCTTTTCTTTGAGCAGCTTTTTCCGATGAGCGGAGAGTTTGACGAGATCGTCAGGAGACCGTAACAAGTCGGCGAGGGGGTTTGAGCTGGCGCCTGGGATAAGGGATGCGCTCCCCGTTGCCGAGGTTGGCAATAGGAGAGCCATTGTGACTCGTTGTTAGATGCTCTTTTGCGCTTGAAAGGAGAGCTTTATGTCCCAGACGAGACTTTCATGGTGAGGTGAAGGAGTTCTAAGTGCATGATATCATTTGATTACACGGTCGAGTCCGCTTGACAGAAAATATCACTTTTTCCATAAATATTCTCGTTTTACCAGAATTTTGGTGTGATCCGGATGTATTCGGAAGCAGTTTTTGTATTATCGCAGCAAGTGTACTTATAAGCAATCTGCTCTCTCCGAGAATCACAGGCTCAGCGTATGTCCCCGCTAAATATGTTATCTGCTTGAGGACGGGGGCAGGTAATTTACAGGGGATTACCAATGTACAATTTTCTTGACAAGGGGGACCAAATGCTTGATGTACTTGCCTAGAATGAGTAGCAGCGAGAGTATGAAACGGGATGTTTCCCATCGATACGTCTATGTGAGGATTCGCACTCGTTGCCAGCAGAGAGAGACAGTTTTCCATCTACGGCAGGAGTAGGGAATAGGATACCGCCTGGAGAGGAATTGAGACGTCGACACAGAGGGATGGCATCCACAAGGTCTCGCTCTAAAAGACTGCCTGTCAAGGGATTAGGGATTGGGAGTGTTCTGGGACAACAAGTTCGTAGACCTCTGCACGACGACGGGTGATGGACATGAAGTTGATGATCCTCAAACTTGTGCGCCCGGCACGTAGATCTGGCTCCTTCCGAATGGTTGGAGTCACTTTCATTGTGAGTCCTCCATACAGTAGTATGTTACTGTGATTGACACACTGCTGTTCGAGTCTGACTCAAACAGAGGACTCCTGGGTCTTTTCCGTTTATCGCTTTCCCCCATATACAGGGCATACGACAATCAAGAATACAAGCAAGTTCAGTAGTTGTACAGCACAAGCGTGTTAGGCGAGATCGAACGAAGGTTTATCGTCTGCCAGCAGGACATACGCTCCAGCGGAATTGAATCGTCATCTAGTCATCCCTACCAGCAGGTTGCTATAACAAAATTTGCTATACAATCTGATGGGCAGGATTTCCAACCCGTACCTTGAGTACGAGACGTCGAAATGGAAAACTCTTCCATATCAAGGTGGCAAACGCACCCATCACTTTCCTCAAGCCTCGGCCGTCAAGATCTTCGCAAAAGAAACCCATCCCATACCCCGTACCCACGGGGGCCCAGTAAACCAACATAACATCATATCATATCCGCTAACGTTTCTACCTCCGCCCCGCTAGACTCTTTGCACGAGCCGAGCACGTTTCGTTCACCTGATTGAGGTATTCGCGCGCCAGTCCGGATCGCTATTCTCCCCCTTCGAGCCCCTTGAGACTTGGAGAATGCGTGGGTGCTCTCCTTTGATTGTTCAAGCCTTCTTGGAGGCTGTCTGGGGTACTATATATCCGGTCTAGTGTTTACTTGTGAATAAGTCTCAGGCGATTGTATAGCAAGATCTTCTGTGCTATCAACCCTAAAAGACGTCCAAGCGTTATATCTAGAATCGTTCAGGATAATGTGGATCCAACTTACATTCCTCTCACTCCTCTTTGCTCGCAAGTCCATAAACTCTAAACGAAATATTAATATCCAGACCGAATCGCTTACCCTTAAAAATCGTAGTGTCGAATGCGATGCCTATGCCTATGCCATTCACCTACACCCATTCTCTTCGAGCAGGGGCGACCTGTTCCTACACACTCTTCGCAGCATCAGGACTCCCTCAGATAGGAGATATAGGGGGGAACAGTGGGTTGAGTGAATTACAGCAGGAGGTCATTAGAGGGATCGTCCAGGTCAGTAAAACAAGGGAGTGACTGGTTGTAACCCTATGACTAATCCCAAATGGACCGACCGTTTATGAATTCCAACCAGTCCGATCCAGAGCGTATTAAACGTCTCTTCAAGCCCGTCAAGGGGGATGTCTGCGGGTCGACTTCCGTTCATCTCAATGACCCGTCTTCCACGAGTCTATCGATCAGGATGGATTCGATGAGTAACACCGCTCAGACGAGATCGAAGATCATGTGGCCTTCGATTCTGGGAAAGGCGATCGATTTGACTGAGGAAGCCAATGGGAGGGAGTTCGATAATGAGGGTTTAATGGGTCTGTTGATGACGGGTGAGGATCGAACGTCTTTCAATTGAAGATCAAAACGGCATGAGGAACGAGTAGGTCTTTATCGGATTTCGGGCGTTTCATCTTTCGCGCGCTGAGACCGTTCCTTTTCAATCTCGAACGATCAGGTGACGATGCAGAAGTCGAGAAAGGATGGTTACCAAATGAACTGGATTAACGGCCTGTGTGATACAGGAGAACGGCCTGAAGTGCGGAATCTATAGTGGAGCGAATATGACAGGAACTTGGCCAAGAAGAAGGGGGGGGGACGATACGGACGGTGAACTTGTGAACTGTATGAGAAGCTTTCAATAATAAGCAACAAGGCAAAAAGAATGTATGTTTTAGATGATGATATAGAAATGTAGAGATAAAACCGTATAAAACGCAAAGGTCGGACTTTGGCCATGAGCCGCTAACCTACAGATGGACTGCTGTGACCGGTACAAGCGTCATATTTCCCAAGTCGCCGAGTGATCTACAGTTACAGGCCCTAACGCTGGCGAGCAAAGTAGTATCCGTCTCGGGGACATCTGATCGTCCAATTGCCTGTGCCTGGAGAGCGATCCATGCGAACTCGAGGGCCAAGGAGGATATATGCTTGCTTTCCCATCAGAATAGGCCGAATAGGGCGACATAGAGGATGGACCAACGATACAAGCGGCCAAGCCTGGGAGCGGCGAGCGGTGACTACCCTGGGTGTTAGCGCGGTTCGGATGAACCGGATGTAAACCAGCCATTTACACGGGTGGCTGTTGGGTGCTCGCTTGCAGGGGAGTGATTCGGGGGTGTTCGGTACGCGTGTGAATCAGTCACTGGGGGTAGTCACATCGCATCATGACATCAGCCATCGCCATCAGATCAGCCAGCCTGCGGTCACATCAATCATCAGAGGCACACAACTGCTCCTGGGTCGCATCAACGATCGTCGCTATCAAGGGCAGCGAGGGTGTTCAACGGTCGCCCTTCAAGAGATATACGCATACCGATGTACGACTCGGCAACTCGCATTCACATCTCCACGACCGCTCACGTCATCTCGAGAGGAAAACATTCGATCAGGGATGGTCATTACGTGGCAGTTGCACAGATGGAAGCTTTACCACGATACGCGCAAGATTTCAGATTTCAGGCATTTATTATCTATCTTGCTCTTGTATCTGCCCGCTCGATGCCTCGATGTGCATATCCGCATTATCGCTCGTTGTCATAGCTACCACTACCACAGCTACTACGCTTTACAATCTCGTTCACTATATCCCGTGTCTCTTTATCCTTGATACCCTGCTCGTCTTCACCCTCGCTCGCTCGCCGTTCCAGTCGATACCGACCCTACCTCCACCTTTCCGCACGCAGCTGGAATCCTCTCGAAACACGACCAGGCGACCAGGCGACCAGATTACCAAGACGACCCGATCCAGCGACCAGCGAGTCGGATTCGATACCCGGTATCTACATAGCAAATAGCACACTGACTAGCAACTAGCGAAACGTATCAAACGAAAATCGATTTGGATATCGTCAAAGCAAACGAATAAACGAAGCAGTTCTTCTACCCTTCACCTAAACAGGAAAAACAGAGACAACCAACCTCTCAACGCAAACTACCCCGTTCCATCCTCTCCACACTACAAAGTTCAAGAAACAATCAAAAACGATCGAGATCGACGTCGAATCGACGATAAAAGCATTGCCTACCGCATTCAATAGAGGACAACCTTTACTCCTCTACTCATCTTCTCGAAATTGAAGGATCGGATTCCGCCAAGGACGAAGCAGAATTTCAGCACTCAAGGTTCTTTCAAAGGAAAACAGTTCCCAATCCGTTGACGATCTTAGAGAGAAACAGAGGTATCGAGTTTCCAAGGCTTTTTCAATTAGCGACGAATCCAGAGATATTTTGTTTCTCGATAATCAAAGCGAACTGATAGGCTTGATAGGACCGAGCCATCCTTCAAGGAAACAAGAAGAGAGATCAACTAATCGATCAGTCGCTCAGTCGGTTGTCCTGTTCTGGTGATCTTTATATCCTGTCACCCATCACATAACCGCTCGCCGAAGACGATAGAAACACACCGCCGAGCTTCCTCGACCGACCTTGACCGAGGTCATCTATCCATCCTCACCCCTCACCAACCCTAATCCATCCCGGACCACCGCACCGCCGTACGCTAGGCATCATCCCCGCCCATCTCCCTTGCACCGAATCCTGAGCTCTCAGAGAACGGGCAAAAGGATCCATTGGGGATATAGAATCACGTCCCGTATTGTCGATCTCGAGCGTTTTAGGAGGAATATCGGGGTTACGTCACGCGAGCGAGAGAGAGCGGAAAGCGGGTTTTCTTCGTGTTTTATTGCAGCACCGATAAGCGTTCCATCACAAGATCACACACACGCCCACGCCCGCCGAGAGGACGAGACGGTACGAGAGAGACATAAACAAGGTTTTTTTCACCCGGTTGGTCGTCAAACACACAGACAGGGAAGAGGTGAGTCTGTTTTCATTGAGCTGCCATCTTCCATCCGTCCTCCTCCATCCCTTTCTCGCCTTGATTCGCACCCCCACCCCACGGAAGAGCTCGCGCTCGGTTAGAAGGAAAGAGCGAATTCGATAGCAAGAGGGTTTGTCACTCTTTCCCCCCCCCACCCCTGCTTGCCTGATCGCTGGCTTTTAAGCGATTCGTTCGATTCCGTGTCGATCCTTTTTGTCACCTCGCCGTTCAGGGCCGGGTCAGACACTGTCAGACAGAAAGAAGGCGGAGAGCTCGGGATATCTACATCTACGAGGTGGAGGGATCCCTTTTTCGCTAGTTCAGATTGATTGATCTTCTTCTTTCCTCTTCCTTATTGTCATTCGATCCTGCAGGGCAAGAACTGCAGACGGAAGCGACAGCGAGTTTCCGTTTTTGAGATTGTGTGATTGGAGTTGGGAGAAAAAAGAAGGAGAAGGGGAAAATGTCGCTGCGATCGAGTCTACTTGAAAATAACGCTTCCAAACCCGATCGCGTGGATTAAAGAGATAAACTAGAACGAGCGAGAAAGAAGAGGAGAGATTGAGAGGGACAGAGAGGTCACGTTGCTTCTATACAGTCGGGAAGGAGTTGTCTCTCGAAAAAATCAAAGGGATCGTCTTTACCCACAGCGAGACCCAAGTCTACCTATCGCCGAACAACCGATCCTCCCGAGCTAGCAAGGTAATTCTGCTCGATACTTGCCCGTCACCGCCTGTGATCGACACGGCGCCGAGAACGATACACGAACCGCCCCTGCTCATCAGACCACCGACAGACCGACAGAAGGTTCGTCAGCCGATATCTATACTTTCATCTCGGATTCCTAGCTACTGGAACCACCTCCCACCGAGAGTTATCTGCTACCATCCAGATAATTCATATCATCAAACAACACAACACGACTTGCCTCTGACAAGCTCCCAGAGGGCGAGAAAAAGAACCCTCTCTCCATAGCGGGCTGGAACGGAATCTCGGATCCCTTTCAATCTACCGACTCCTTGATCCTCCTTCTTTTCATCTAGTCTGCGGGTTTCGACGGGAACACGTCTCGTTAAACAGTGGGAGTCGATAGGTTCGAGAAACCCAGTCGCCAATTCACAGTCGGAATCGCGTCTGCCACCTTTGACCGACCCCCTTCTGAACCCATATCTTCCCTCTTTCTCGCCAACACATACCTACCCTCCTCTATTCCCACAACCCGCGATGAACGATGGATCCTCGAACCCGGCGCTTGCGAGGGAAAGTATACCGGTACGAGGTATGGACAGGCTTGATATCGATTCCGGGGATGGCTCAGCCTCTCCGGCCGAACGAGGGATTTGGGGGTATGACACGCGACGAGAAGAGGTGGAGAGCATGGGTTCAGGGAGGGCGAGGAATGACTGGACGGAACCGTTCACGGTGGAACACGATGGGACGGCGAGTAGGAGGTTTGGAACGAGACCTCCTCCTCCTCCTCCCTTATCGATGGGGATGGGAATGACGAACACGGGAACGGGTACGGGAATGGGAATGAACACGTCGATGAGTTCCCCAATGCAACATGCATTCAGTGCAAGGTCTGGATTCGGATTAGCTCCTTTACCTAGAACGGCTTCAGGAACGATGTCTGGTCAATACCAGCAGCAACAATCCCAGGATGGATATCAAACGGGGCTATCAGCGTTCTCGACTAGACCGCATCCCACTACAATCTCTGCTTCCCCCATGTATCCTCTGTCTCCAGATGGAGCTAGGATCTATCTCACTCCTCCTGAACGCAACGCTCCTCTTCCTTCGAGCGACTCCTTTCATCCATCCGTTCCATCTGACCTTGCCAACTATCAAAGGTCGTCCTACCCTCTGCCCTCTGGAACTCAGCAATTGTCGCGAGAGTCACTCATGGGGCTAGGAAACACGTCTCCCCTTCGACCTTCCGGGCAGGGAGTAGGCGTACCAGGACCAGGACCGGTGTCTTCCAAGATGAAAACGTTGGCCGCCGTCGCTTCTCGTGCGGAATCCATGTCGGATCTGGACATGGGAAGCGGGGCTGAGATTGGCGGGGCAGGGATGGGAAGGATCAGTAAAGGCCCGATAGGGGTGGATGGATGGAGTTTGAGTGTTATCCAGCAACCGGAGAGAGCGAGGTTGTGTTCGTTCAAGGAAGAGAACGAGACGAGTGAGTGAGACGCGTTCCGTTACCAACAGGCGCGGGTTTGTTGATATAGATGTTTGCGTTGGTAGTGGATAGAAGACCAGTGGATCCTCCGCCTGTCGTGCAAGTTCATCATACAGGATTAGCTCTGGAGTACGTGTCATCATGCTTGTCCTTTCCCTTTCCTTTTCGGACGGAAAAGACGTTCGAGAATTGGTCTTGTCATTCAGCCGCTGATCATTTCGTTTTCTTCTCTTATCACCCGCTCTGCTTGACCCTGCCATTTCCTTATCTCGATTACGACCATCCATCAGATCGATCGTCGCTTCATCCATACAAGTCCGCGCAGTCGTGGTCGTTGCCACGCCGTCGATCGCTGAAACGTCTACAGGCGCGGATCCTGATCCCGCCGATTACGAGGAGAGGAAACTAGCTCAAGGAGCTGTTGCCACGACGGGGGAGACTGTCCAAGGGGTGGACAAGCTACAAGACTTGTCTGGGAGACCCGGAGCTTTTTCCGTGTTTGGCAAATTGAGTGTGAGGGTACCGGGAGTCTTCAGGTTGAGGTTTGAGATGTTCGAGACGTCGAGTTTGAACGCGAGGTGAGTCTTTGTTGGGTTGTTTCGAGATCGGGTCCGGAATTGCGGGGTAGATGTTGCCCGAGGGGGGAGTCATGGGCACGATGAAACACGCCTCGAGCCAGGGGGTCGGGCTGATCCACGACCGGTAGCGTCGTTCGGAAGTTTTTCTGATGTCCGAAAGAAGGTGACAGACCGAGCATTTTCGATCGCGATGGCTGACGATCATTTGTCGGGCATAACTTGCAGTGCAGAAGCCCGGATATTAGCTTCCTGCGTGTCGGACCTTTTTGAGGTCTTCTCGCCTAAACAGTTCAAGGGGATGAAGGAGAGCACTCTTCTCACCCGTCATTTTGCTTCTCAAGGGTTCAAGATCAAGTTGCGCCAGGACACGGGAGCTGGACGAGGTGGCAGGAAGAGGAAGGCCTACGACGCGGGGATGCAACAGCCTGCATCGTCTCAGCAGGATGTACGCGGAAGGACGGCGTCGTCCTCCTCGAACGTGAGACCTAGACTGGCCAATAATGGTAGTAGTCAGGAAGGCCCCGGTCCGCCCTCTCGATCGTCATCCAGGGCTTCCAGGATCTATCAGGATGGAGCTGGAGGGAATCACGGACATCACGATGGGTACGCGCACGCGCCGGCCTCTTCCCGAGGCTCATCCGTCCATCGCACGCGCCCAGAAGGGCATATGACGGGAGGCTACCAGGAAGGGTATGGCGCAGGATACCAAGATGGAGCGAGCGCTGGTGCTGGTGCTCATCTCCACCCGAGTGAAGACGACGGGATGGATGGGGAGATGGACATCCAGTCGGGTACACCTCGAGCCGGCGGTCCTGGTCGTGGAAAGGTCTCGTTGCCTTCGATCGGCAAGGCGTTACAACAGACATCCATCTGGTTTGATAAAGCCGGCGCGTTCGATCCCGAGTTCTCCTCGGACGATCAACGGTACGAAGCCGGTGGAGTCGTTTTCCAAGATGGGATCCGGTATGGGGGTGATGATGGGGGTGCACCACCGATGACGTTCGGTCGTCTACCGAGCATGATCAGCGAAGGGATCTTACCTTCCACTCCCGGGTTCGGAGGGACGGACCTTTCCTCGTTTTCGCTAAAGAACAACTCGGTCAGCCTGGGTACGGGTTTCACACCGATGGTCGTCAACCCTAGTATCCCCTTGCCCGAGTTCCCTTACAACTTGTTGGGGAATACCGAGATGAGATCGACCTCTTCCTCCCAACCTCGACGCGCGTTGTTACCGTCCTCCGCAAAGGTCGGTCCGAGAGGACAGACCCCACCAGGACCAGCCCCAGCATCAGCACCTTCCCATCCGTTCCCTACGAAACAGAATCACGAGCTCTATCAGAACCCCGCCCCGCCCGCCCCTCCACCGGGGAACAACGACGATCGGAAATCGTTCCTGAGCGCGGTCTCCAAGGGACTGGAGCAACAGAGTTTCCAACTATCCTTGCCCGATGGACAGGCCGGGACCGGGACCGGGACCGCGAGGGGGGAGAGGACGGGGTATAACGATGAGAATTACGATGGGCGTTGGGATGGGGTGGAATGAGGCTTCTGTGCGTGTGCGTGTGAATGTGACGGTGTGCCGTTTCAGGGAAGATACACAATAGCGAAAAGAATCAAGGCGCAGGCTGAAAAGGAAGCAAGGAAGGAAGGAAGGAAGGGTTTATATATTCTCGTCTGGTCATGTTATGTTTTATCAAGTAGGAAGGAGGAAGGAGAAAGTGATGGAGATGAAATTTCGATTTGGACCTCGTTTTCTCAAGAACCATGGCATGGATATGAATGTCACTTATAGCTTATAACTTGAAGCTTATAGCTTGTAGCTTGTACTTGGGTATACCGATATCGTCGTGAACGCTGATCACCGAGCAAGAACGTTCGTACGGGAACATCTCACCCCCCGTAAACATATCATCATCATCCTCCTCATCCCCCCCCTCCACCTCCCCCCCCCAACCAAGTACCCCCTCGATCGGCCGGCCTACTCGTACTGATCCCCCAAGATCCTAATCAAACCCCTCTCCACGAGCCCGACCAGCCTCACCCGATCTTCAGCGTGATCGTTCCCGTTCAAGTTCGGGGGTAGTCCTCCGGGTAGGGGTTGGAATTGCGCGAACGGGCGGGATGGCTGGGTGGATCGGGAGTGGGATTGGGATTGGGAGTGGGAGTGGAAGAAAGGGAGCGGATCGGGTAAACTCAAAGTCAAGTGGATCTGGAGGTTGGTCTTTTTCGCTACAAAGACCGTGGACGCAAGTACGCGAGTACGCAAGTACGCAGGATCAGTCAGTATTCGTTCCCTCATAAAGGCAGGAAAGGGAGCAAGGACTGACCGAGCCGGACGGCCATCCGTTGACTGATACTATCCGGATCCAACGTCTGTCCCTGTCCGTTGTTCCCGTTGCCTGAAGAGCCGGAGGGGGAGATCAGGAGGTTTGAGGAGATTGGGTTTTTAGGGGACTACTTGAGGTTGAGGTTGAGGTTGAGGTTGAGGTTGAGGTTGAGAAGGTGATTGGTTAGTCAGTTACGGTTGATGATGATGATGATGATTGATGGTGATGTTAAGAGAAAAGAAAAGGGAGGACTGACGAGATGAAAAGGAAGAGCGACGGACCAATCTGATCCTAATGTTTTGCTCACTTGGATCAGTCCTTCCTCTTGTTCTTGTTCTTGTTCTTGCTCCAAAGGCCTATCGTTCATCTCTTCCTTCAAGACCCGTTGATATTCACTGATCCCCTCATCCTGTTCATCAACGTCCCTCACACCTAGTCCCTGTACACCCCTATCGATTTGAGAAGGACCAGAGGAAGAGGAGGAGTGCGGTTCAGCCACGAGCCCAAGGCCGACCCAGATGAACCTCGCTCGAGGTCCAATGGTTGTTATTTGGATGATGATCTTGTACCCCGACTGAGCGTTGGGTGGGAGGAGGGCGAGCGTGTAGGCTTGTGATTTGAAGGGGGATGTCATTTTGGGTGTCGGCGGGGGATGGTCGAGGTCGAGGTCGACGTTGAAGTCGAGGTGGGTGATAAATTGAGAGGTTGAAATGAAATGCAGGAAGATGAGGAAATAATCGATTTCCGCGTATTTCTTTATGATTAGATAACGCCTGAAATCCGCGATTCTTACGTAACGAGATGACCGCAAAGTCCTCATCGTCGAGCGATATCATGACCTTTCACTCCGATTTCACTCTCAGCCAAAACGTTTCTTCGAGAAATCAGAAACGAAACTGCGTCGTCGAATCACGAATCGAGATCTGGAAACTCGGATCCGAAGGCGATTCAGGTTTGATCCCCTCTCGAATCCCTTTCTCTGGGTGAAACAACCAGCTCTCTACGTCGACTCGTCGCAGAGCAAGACGACGTTCACTGTGAATCGTATCGCGCCATGTCACCTGCGTCGACGAGCACGACGACGTTGCCTCTCGATTGGCATTGGATCTGTTGCGATCAAGATCACGGTCAGTCGTCTTCGAGCACCAGCACGGACTATAACAACCTTCTCGACGGACCGACCCAGCCGCAACATGCTCAACCGACGGTCGATCCACGTCCCAATCCTTCCCTTCAAGAGACGATGATGACGACGACGACGACGACAACGCTGCTCCCATTCCCTCTCCTCCTAAACCCAACGGATCCGACGGAGAGCCAGCTGGCTCAATGGATGACTTATTGTTGTACCTCTTCCGATTGTTTGGATTCCATCCAACCACAATCACAACCACAACCACAACTACAGCAACCATCCGCTCTTCACTCGAACTCGAACTCGGGACCCGGTATCGATCTCAATGCAGTCCCAACAGACCCGTTCAAACTCCAAGGATACCCCTACTCGTTCCAGATACCCGGAATGAATCAGGGGGCGGAGCAATACTGCTGTTCCCCCTCTTCCTGTCCCACCCCTCTCCCGCTCTCACTGAACTCACAGAACGCGTACGCCGCACAGGCCGCTCACCGGGGACAGGGGGGACGGGGGAGGAGGGAATGTTGCGTGATTCCTCGTCCTTCGAGCCGAGGGGAGGTGGGGGGAGGATGTAGCGGTTTGGATTTGGATGGGGATTTGGATGTGGATGTTGCTTGGGATTGTACGGATTGCGAGATGGGGATGGGAATGAGCATGGGCATAGGCATGGGCATGGGCATGGGGAGCGTGGTAAGTCTCAATTCTATCATCTCGGATGACTCTGGATGATCATTGACCAACCACATTTCCCCTCGTTTATCGCCACCTACCTGTACGTATACCTGTACCGTCTCAGCCCCCCACCCCCCCACCCGCCCTAACATCCAGCACCAACACGCCCAGCATGACGACGACGACGACTACACCACAATCAAGCACATCCATCATGGACCAGACCACCGTCTTCCCCACCCATACGATCGGTGAGCGGTCACGGTCACGGTCACGATTAGACGGCGGGTTTGAGGGACGAGCTCAAGCGGGGGTTGGAAGGGGACGGGGGGTTCGATCTCGCTCGCAATCGCAATCTCGATCACAAGCACAATCAAACTCGCAATCGAACGCGCACCCGGACTTATCCGATGAGACCTTGGAGACCTTCTTGAACTCCCTAGTCAAAGGTCGGACTGGATTGTTTGAAGTTTCGCAAGCCGGGTCCGGGGGGAACGAGCTCGCCGGCGCGGGCGCGGGTGCGGGTGCGGGTGCGGGTGGGGGTTTGCAGAATTTCAAAACCTACTCCCCGACCTTGACTCAGATGCATGGACATACGGAAACACACGCACAGATGCAGATGCAGATGCAGATGGGGAATCATGCACGGAATGAGATCATGTTCCGTACACCCCGGAATTCATCGGACACGGGATCACCCGGTTCTTCCCTCGGGTTCGCTCAGGGTTCTAGAATCCCTGGACAAACTTCTCCTTCATCGCCGTTGCCGTTGCCGCTACCCCGACAAGGACGAGGGACGGGGGAACATGTTTGTCATTGGGCCAATTGTCATGAACGTTTCCAAACGGTCTCCCTCTTACTGAGCCACATCAGTACGGGGCATCTGAATATGGGAGGGACGGGTACGGATCATCAGGACAGGGTCGAGGTCGAGAATGCTACCGAGGAGAACAAGGGGGGGTACGAGTTCGGGAGGTATCAAAAGGAGAAACGAGAGACGGATGACGGAGCGTTCTCCCTCCCCCCGACCGTACTGCACGGTTCTGAACGGAACTCGGGCCGGGAGGGGGGGAGGAATGAGGGGTTGATGGCTTGTCTTTGGGACGATTGTATTCCCCCGCTCGTACCGGTTCACAAGGGGAAAGCCTTCTTGGGAGCGTTCGCGAAGGATCATATCGGCCTCGAGGGGACGACGAGATCGGAGTTCTCTTCTTCGCGGAAACCGGATGGAGGGGGGATGGATCTGGATGAGGGCGATTCGAATCACTCGAACCACCCGATCAGTCATTGTCAAAAACCCGTCCCGATCGTCAATGATAACCCATTAGACTCGGCCAGTGCGGTCCTGAAACACCTGTTGGAGCAACATCTGGGGACCGAGGCGACTAGGAGCTTGTTGGATATCGCTCAGAATCATTATACCGTCGTTGCCGCCGCCGCGAATCAGAACGAGGGGGGGAATGGCGGGGACGTACCTCTTCCGAAAAGAAGAGAATCGGGTTCCGACACCGTCCCTCCCTCTGGGGAGAAGGAACCGATCCCGTTCGCTTGCAGGTGGCATGGCTGTGACAAGGTTTTCCAGGATAACGGTTCCCTCACCGAACATATATCCGCGGTACATGTCGGAAGGGGGAAGAGCAAGTATGAATGCCTCTGGGAAGGATGTGTGAGGTGTGAGGAGGAATGCGATAGTTGTGACGAGGGGGAGAAGGATGATGTTCCCATGAACGGGATGGGTCAGGGGGAGAAGAGGGGCAGGAAGTTTGCGACGAGACAAAAGGTGTTGAGGCATATACAATCGCACACCGGTGAGTCCCGGCCGGCTTGATGCGGATATATCATCACAGTGACTCAACCGCCCGTGATCAAATTATACAGGCTATCGACCGTTCGTTTGTCATATCTGCGGTCAATCCGTTTCCGAACAAGCAACGCTCAACGCGCACTTACGGAGACACGCGGAAGAGAGTGAGTTCTGGGCGTCGACGTCTATTCATATCTGGACCTCGGGTACTGATGATCGGATGTAAAGAACCATTTAAATGTGATGAAGAAGGATGTGACAAGGCGTTCGCGAGTGCAGCTTCACTGGCGGTGCACAAGGTGAGACATCCGGCCGTTCACAGTCGGGCTAGGACACCGCTAACCGTCCAGTAATAGCGAGCACATGAAGGGGCTAAGACTCATGTTTGTCATCTCTGTGGAAGGTGAGTATCAAGGATGGCAAAATTCGTTGTACAATATACTCATTCGGGACATGCACCATCGTTCGATAGGGGCTTTGTCGAACTATCAAAGTAAGCCCGATCTTGTAACACGGATGATCCCTTATCTGACTGTATCTTCATCCAAAGTCTTACCAAACATATTCGGACCCGCAAGTCACTTCTAATTCACGCGATATTCCGATGCTGACATCGCCTTCCTGTGATAGATACTGGAGACAAGCCTTTCAGTTGTCCATTGAACGGTTGCGGACGCGCGTTTTGCCGCTCCGATCAATTGAAACGTCACATGATGACTTGTCGCCACCGCGATAAAAATTCAGGTAGTAGCGACCTATCGATTTCGCCAACATGATGCATATGAGGAGCACTGAGCTGGATCTGTAGCGGCAGCAGGCGGGGATTTGCGCCTATAAGTAATATCAAAGGAGATTATCAAGACGAAAATCAGGGGGGAGGCCTCACGCCACGTAGACATCACTCAAGTGGACTTGATTATAGCAGACATATCTTCCTTGTCCGAGAGTGTCCTAGACTATCAGGACTAAGGGATCGATTCATCCTTAAAATTGTTCAAGTCTCCATGTCTGAGCAAGAGGAAATCAAATCGTCGTACTCAAAACCCGTGGTTTCCCCAAGAAGAAACCCCTCTCGCGCCGAGACCGCCCAGGCGCACGGACAGTACGAATCGAGGTTCTCATCTATCTTGGAGTCCAGCCACATTAGATCGACCTCGGAAGCTCATGGAGCTCAACTGAGAGAGATACGAAATCAGTTGTAACGCGCACAAAACATAACGAACCGATTAGATGATTTCTGCTAGGGGAACTTTTGCGCTTGTATAGAGGTTTGATCTGGTGAGACGGCCACACTAAAGAATGAGCGAGCCGGTTTTCTGATACTAGCTACGAACTGGGTCGTACGGTACTGTGAAGGTCTCTATAGTCCCCCTCTACAGCTATCCTACTCTTCATATTCCCAGATGTCCTGAATTTCTGACTACGCAGCGACGCATGCACCAAGTATCATATGATCCGGAAGATTGAGAGACGATTGACCTTGTTCAAATTCGCTCTGGGCCAGTAACATCGTCAAGCAGACAACAGGGACTACACCAGTATTTCAACCGTCCTTGTCTTGCAGTCCAAACTAGTTGTGATGGTGGTGCTCTCTTTTGTTTGTGGTAGATCAGCAGAGTGAGTCTAGACGTCCGTAACAAACTTACTGTATTCCATGTTTCAAAAAGTACAGTACTGGCCAGACCAGACCCACAAGAGAGCCCAGGCATTCTTCCATAACACCCCCCTCAGAATGGGAACAGCAAGCACAAATAACACAAGTATCAAACATTTCTCTATTGATCTTGGTGACGAATGAACGAGCTCGAGCCGTCAACCGCCGCCATTTGGTACTATAATCACAGGCTCGAACGTGTCCATGCAGAGCTGAATTGTCGTGTCGTGAATATGAATCTCAGTAGGCATGATAGAACGATACATCGAGTCACTTTTTCTACGACTTCGTTGCTCGCCCTCTTGGTCGTTCCGTGACCACCCTGTGAGAGAATAACGTCGTTAGCAAAACAGGTCCGATCGTAACGGTAAAAGTTGACATACATCTTGTTTCCGTCCTTGTCTTTGGGACGCCTCGTCCTCTTTCCTCTCGTCAACCACCCGAAGACAGATCGGGGGTGCTTGCCTCCCTTGGATTTTCCTCGTCCTCCTCCGTGAGGGTGATCACATGCGTTCATGGCAACACCTCGTACTCGGGGCTTTCGACCCATCCAACGTGCTCGTCCGGCTTTACCGATTTGTTCCTGCTGATGCTCCTTGCTATGTGGGCGAAGAATCGCATGAGTTTGTTGATCGAGTAAGGATTCAACCATACTACTTACTTGCTAACGGTTCCGACGGTAGCAACACAACTTGGGTGCAATTTCCTGACTTCTCCACTTTGTAACTTGACCAGCGTCCATCCTCGGTCGATGTTAGCCCTCTCGAGCTTGATCGCGTTGTTGGCCTTTTCCTCTCCCTCGATATCCTTCCTTCCTACACCGTGAGAAACGACCTGTCCGAAAGCTCCTGCGCTTCGGCAGAGCTGCATCTTGCCCGAGGGCGAGAGTGAGATGTTGTGAACGATAGTACCAGGGGGGCACAGGTACAAGGGGAGGACGTTTCCAGGTTTGAGGGTGAGCGTACGTAGCAGACCCAACGCACGGGAAGACGAAGTGGCAGATCCAGATCCAGGAGGAAGGACCGTCTGGGGGGAAGAAGGATCGGTACTAGAGTTGCTTTCGTCCAAGCCTCCAATGAGCTCCGAAGGGATACCAGCTCGGTAAGATCGTACGACATCCCCTTCTCTCAACCCTTCAGGAGCCAAGATATAGCTATATCCTCCGAACACCTTCTTGTGTTCCCAAGGTCGGCCATCCTCCTTGTATTGTTGAGGTGCCCACCAGTTCGCTGATGCTTGAGCCACGGCTTCCTCCTCCTGTTGCTCGGCCTTTGCAACTTCCTTGCTCCTGATCAAGGCGATGTGCGCACTTCGACCAGGATCGTATTCTATCCGCACAACTTCGTGCTCTCCAGCATCGAACCGGTTGAAATCGACAATCCTGATTCTCTGCTTGTGACCTCCTCCGACAAACCGATTGACGACTCTTCCAGTGTTGTTTCTTCCTCCTTTCCTTCTCTTGGCCAGTGTCAACTCTTTCAATGGCTTTCCCTTGTGCAGATGAGGATGATGAGCAGCAATCGAATGACGAACACCCTGTATTTCGTATCCACGCTTTAGTAACAGTACACGAGTCAACTTTTCTCAACCACCTTAGCTCACAGGAGTGATCGGCTTCCTCTTTCCAGCGTATGGTACCATTCGAACTTGCGATTGCACTTTAGGAGCAGGAGGAGCGTCCATATACAAAGCGGCCGGGTTTGACGTCGACGAAGATTGCTCAGTCGCCGTCGCGAATCGACGAACGGCGCTGGTCCTACATGTCCGCAGTGCTGTGCTAAGCACAAATCGTGGTGGTAAGGGAGGCATGATTGTAGTTGTGTCTGACACTCAGAGCGTCTTTCGACACCTCCATCGACAATTTAGATTCATCAAGATGTACTGGACCTCATAGAAAACGTTTGATAAGCGCGTTTTCTAGCTAATGACGTGGAATATTCCGATCTCGATTCTAGGATACAGTCGCTCTGATCTAACTCTAATCGTCTCAGATGTTGATAGGAAGAAGGAAATCGAGCTCGCTAAGACCAACGGTCCCTCCCAACTCGGACCACTTCTGAGCTCGGTATTTGCGACGAGCCAAACACTCTTTGTATGTCTCAGGCCAGTGTGTATCGGCATTCCATTCAGGCTGGACGGTATTATTAGGAGTCAGTCGGTTACAAAGCGCAAGGGCTCAACAATGGGACGTACCTCGAGTGATCCTCCGAAGTGTTTGGGAACCATGGCTGGTTGTGCTACCTTGCCATCGGCTAGCTTTTGATCGAATTGTACCTGTAAAATAAATCGAGGCAACGACTAAGTGATATCCCAATGAGAATGGCATGATTGTCGCTGACTTTGCTCTTAGTTGCCGGACTGTATCGTTCACAACACAGCACACTTAGTTGCTTTATTGATAAGAAGGGCAAGCTGTCGATTTGCTCACTCGACAAATGGCCACATGACGTTGACCAATAACTTCCCGACCATTCCCAAGTTCTGAACCGCAGCGAACCCAAGCCTTTCAGGGTAGTACCGCTGGATATCATGAAGGATATGTTTATTAACATCCACCGCAGCCCAAGATCGATCGACTTTTCCCCCTAGATCCGCGATGAATCCTACATCCCTACGTGAACCCGTTTGTAATCAGCATCCCCGAACCTCGTTGTAGCGAAGAGCTTTGGGAAAGGTACTAACTCGACCCCTGCGACCATGAGATCCATGGCTCTTTCGACCATGTAGAACATCATCCTGACGGACTTGAAATCCACAGGAGGATCACCCGAGTGCTTAGCTCCTTTCCAGTAGATGAACGGTTGGCCTTGAATGGTATACCCTATGGTAAATAGTTTCCCCATCTTTCCCTATCAGAACGTAAAGCGTGTCAGAACAATAGAAAGAGATAGGTGAATGAGGACTTACTAGATCTTGGAGTTCCACGGCCATTCCTTCGATATCATCTAATCCCATTTCTCTCCTCCAGATCAAGCATTCTTCCAATCGAGGTATGGTCTTGTCTACGGTCCATTTGTCGGCTATCACAGAATTTGCGTCAACAAGAGACTACCAATTTATGAGGAGCTAGTATTTACCTATCAAGAATCTGTAACACGTAGCGGATGAGTAAATTGACTGAAGGTGGATAAATAGCTGACCAGGAGAGGCTTACCGAATGATACATTCCTTACTCTATCGGATGAATCTAGTATTAGCCCAAGAGGAGGAAATCAACACAAGCCTTTCTTACCAAAAACATCTTCTCGCCAGGAGACAACCCAGCAACCTGGACCTGATCCTTCGATACGCCCTCCCTCTGCTTGGCACTCAGAGGAGCGGTTCCAGGTTTAGTAGGAATCCATCCGAGCTGATACCCAGGGTTAGCGAAATGTTGCAGGACAGTCTCATATTTCTGTTGCTGTTCGGGTGTATCCAAACGGTTAGGTTTGGGCCGAATGGAAGTGCTGTTGATGGGAGGTGGAGCGAAGATTGACATGAGAGTGGTGGTGGTGATTGTATTTGTTTTGTTTGTTGATGAGTGCTTGACCGATCGTCGAGGTATATGGATGCTACGTTTGAACAGCAAGATCGAGTATTACTAGCACTACTATATAACAGTCCGAATAAGATGTTCCTTTGCGGACAATCTCCTCATTTCCCCATTGTGATCGTTGTGAATGGCTGCTCCTCTGAAACGTAAGAACGCTGAATATCCCTTTCATCAGCTTGTTCAGCCGATCTGTCTTACGTCACGCTACACGAGCGCTTGATCGGATGCCGAACTCAGACAGGCTGAGGCAGTAATGGTACATGCGTAGTGCTTGAAAAGCTATACCATCACTCAAGGTCACGATCTGCACTGCTTGCTCGTCAGGGAACAGCCCGACTCAAGAAGATGGCCGAAATTCCTCTCCAGTAATCGGAGATTCCCCAAATGTCGGAGACTCGAAGAGCAGAGATCCGAAGAGCAGAGATTCGAAGAGCGTTCAACAACAGATGTCAAAGAGCTCGAAGATCAAGGGTCAAGGCTGTTAGACAAGCTGTCAAACAAGCTGCTGAACAGGCTGATGATAAACAAACTGCTGGACCTGCTGGCAATGGCAAGATACGGGTCAGAACAGAGGGGAAAGGACCCATCAATATCTACGAAACGCTTGTTCTGGTTTGGAGATTCATCAACTGGCGGGGGCTGATGAGTCTCGGTTGTTAGTGGATGCGGGTTCAGCAACATCGATCGAACTGGAGGTGAACGCTAAAGGGTGAGTCCTGACCTCTTTGGTCACTGGCAGCGTTATAGTGAATAGCTGCTGCATCCTGCTACAAAATCGCCCCTATTTCCGCTCCCTCAATCAACACGTCACAGGTCCATGTCGATCAATATATCTCCTGCCTCAATCTCGATGAAGATCTACCCCTAGGGTTTCTCGATCTAGACCGATTCCTCAGAGCCTCGTCGTACGTAGGAGGTGATTCCCCTACTTCAGATTCTTGACCACTGACTAACCGATCAAAGACCATGTTCCTCTCCAACAAAGTATCAGGAGCCTCGATCACGGTCGCTTCGCTTCCATTAGAAGAAGCTCGTCCGACCGATTCGGAAGCCCTTCCTCTGTTTGTCGAGACGGATCGGTTGATCCCCCGTCCAACCGGGTTGGGCGATACGCTTGCTCGGGAGACTATTGTACTGAGATGACTTGCAGGGGCAGTATCGGTAAGAGGGACCGCATTAGGACCTCCTGGATTCCTATGCACGGTACAATTAGATTGTCCTCCTGCTGTTGAATTGATATTGGACGCCAGGTTGTATGACGGCAGTGAGTTGTTCTGCGATGTCGCACGACATTCCAGTAGATGCAATGGTGTTTCGATGATGATATCAAACTATAATCGACTCGATGTCAATGATCGGCACCCTAACCGCAATTCCACGACCAACCAACTGACCTGTTTTCTTCTCCCCTTCGCATCCAGAATCTTATCATCCCCCCTCTCGACCCTCATGATGATCTTCAAGAAATGCCCTATAGACATATTAGAAGTCTCATGCTTGGTCGAAAACTTGATCTTCGATTGACAATCCGGAACATGAAGCATCGTCTCCAAATTCCAAGGTCCAAAGGGATTCAGTAATTGCGAAACGGCGTCATCCTCGGACTCGTCCGTCGCTCTGGCTTGTACTGCCATAGCTGCCAAGGGGGAGAGCCATAGTGCGTCCGTCTTATCGGAAAGGATAGGGAGAAGAGGGTGAGGTCCGGTTTTATCTTCTGGATTTCTGAATGCGATGAGGGGGTATGATTTGGTCGCTTCGTGTCTGGCTATACGACGTTCCATAGCGAAGAAACTGATCTTCTCTACGTCGAGTAGAAAAGAGAAGAGTCAATTTGGATCTCGCACTAGTCATATCGAGTGGTCTTACCTTCAATAGACATCGTCAACCGATGTATTCGACATTTGGACATTGGCATGATCCGCAAACTCATCGGTCTGTATCATTAACCTCTCAATTAGTCCATATCCCACCCCTAACAGCCTTATCCTACTCACATCTGACCTCCGATAGTAAACGCCTTTCCACTCAGAGCGATCAAATATCGCATCTGATCCTCCCATTGTCGTTCTACCAAGATATTCTCCGTTTCTTCCGTATCATCTTCCTGAGGCGTAGCGATCATGACAACCTCGATTTCCTCGACATAGTTCGGTGTCAAAGCTCCAGGTCGATGGATCGTAGCTGTCAAGCGATAAACGACGGAACCGAAATCCGCATGGATTGTGGGAGGAGCATTAGGAGGTATCGAGAAGGAAATTGGGTAATTGTAAACACCTGTCATGAAGAAACTGTCAGTGAGACTGCTTTTCGGAGGAAACGTCTTCATGACTCACCCTTCCTGAACTCCTTCCAATTGCTGGAATTCGAGGAACCGTCCGCCTCCCCATCTTCGCTTCCAAGACCAAGAACTTTCATCCCAAGTCCTCTTCCCCGATTACTACTCTCACTCCTCTCTCTGGTCCCAGCAGGACTCATGTTTCTCGTCCTAGAAGGCGACCTGCCAGCTCCTCCCCGTCCAAATGGTCTCATATCCCGATCTTCCGCGGCCAGAACGTGCATCCTTCCATCCCCCAACAAACCCGTTTGATAATGACTCGCCCGGCTCAGCGGATCGACGTAATTAGCACTAGGAGCGGGCGGAGGTTGACTCGATTGTCTGGTTTGAGAGGTAGATCCGGCTCTACTGATACTCCTGAAAGCATTAGCAAAGGAGAACTTGCTACCCTTTCTACCTCGCTCCTGATTCCCATTCCCATTCCCATTGGTCTTTGGCTCCGCGATCAAGTTGCCTGCGGTAGTGTTGACCGCTGCTGTCGATCCATGGGGAGAATTTGAGAGACTAGAAGGGTTACTCTCTCGGCGCAAGGAACTCATCGATCCACGGTGTCTCAGATGAGCAAACTGGTTGACTAGAGTCGACGTCGATCCTTCTCTCTGCCTGACATGATTCTCTGCTGGATCGGGAGCTGGGGCTAATTCGACGATCGAGGACCGATTAGAACCTGGCCGAGTTACTTCCACCATAGGTTGTTCAGTTGAATTTTGAGCAAGACTGATCCGGCTATTGTTATGCGAGTTGCTAGCGGACATCATGTTCGCATGGAATGGGTGATAAGACATGATGGCTGGTTGAGCAGGACCGGCAGCCCTGGCAGGATTCTCTTCACTAGTCCTCGTCGAGGTGTTTCCCGAGGAGGTAGGGAGAGGACGATTGATACTACCGCTGACAGACGGTCTTGGACTGGGTCCCGAATCATCACTATCATCCAAGGCACTGTTCCCGTTAACATGATCGAGCCTTGTACCGATACTGCCAGAAAGAGCTCTTCTAGACCTTCGTAATGTCGAACTCTCCCGCGAGAGGCTTGGATAACGAGAACCCTCCGCGCTACTAGGGATCGTGCTTAGAGAAGCATTCGTGATATCCGCTTCATCTGATTCATCCAGGAGTATCCTAGGACGGGCTTCCCTAACAGAAGCCTTCCTGCCTCGAGGTAAGGCTTCTCTTCCATTTATTGGATCGTGCAGAGCATACGCAGGAGATGGGCCTCGTTCCCTCATGAGTCGGTCGGAATGCAGAGCACGGATGGGAGGACCACCGTTCTCGTGCCCATTCCCGTTCACATGCCCGTTCTGTAGGGAACTTGGGGATCCATCGATATTTGGTGAGTCTAGATGATAAGCGGAAGTGATGTCCCCGCTTTCCATCCTTGAATGCATAGGAGGGGCTCTTTCGTGCATCAAGCTGATCGACCTAGGTCCTGCCCTGTTCATGAACCTTCCTCTTCCTCTATCGACTTCCTCAGCGAGATCTTCCACATCGTCCCTTTCCTCTTCTTCGTCCGTCCCTTCTTCCAGATCCCAAGAGTTGTCGAGACGAGTACCAGGGCCGAGGGACATGGCTCTCCGATCGAACGAGCCTGTTCGGTCAGTTGCAGCATTGAAGAAAGTTAGGGTATCGGAGACGATCACGTTCTCTTCGCTTATCTCCGTTCTTCGAGGTCCAATGCCTGTGAGAGGAGATCCGGCTTAGTTCAGACGAGAGTGTCATCCCTAAGTCTGTGAACAGATACTAACCTTCGGGCCATTCGGTTCTGCTCTTTCCTTCGAGCTTGATCTCGATCTTCTTGATCCTGATAGGCTTCGGTAGTCGAACGGTCAAGACTCCTCTCAAGATGGCAGGAGGAGCATCTGTTTCTACGATCTGACGTCGGCCTCTGAAATCCTCACCCGTCGCTGAGCCTATAGTTGAGAGTGATCGTTGAGAATGAAAATACAAAAGTGATGAGGGAATTACGCTCACTTTTCAGGTAGGTAACGGGTTCGGCCAGTCGGATAGCCAGGGGTGCTGGTGCTTTAGGCATGGTTGTCTAGTTCAGGTTATACGTTCATGTTGTGGTATCGTGATTGTAGCTGGGTATAAGCTCGAGCGATAAGAAGAGCCAAGATGAGCGGTCGAGAGCGAGAGAGGTTGTGGTCGTGAGTCGCGAATGGATGCTCGGGTTATAGGAATGAGATCGAGAGTTGCTATATCCAAAGTTGTCGGACCCGCGCGCGAAAAGGTCTGATAAGAGAAATCCAAAACACGCTCCGATCTGCGAGGCCTGAGCTATGTACGTCTCTTCAACAGGTTGACGTTCAGCGACAAGGACTAGAAATGTGAGTCAGGCTATGCGATCAGATACCACGTCCTTTCGCTGGCAGGTCGGTCCTTCACACTGGGCATGTTCGAGTGACATGATCTACCCATTTCGGAGCGGACAACTACCCAATAATTACCCCCGTGCCTGAGATTCAAAGCGATAAGAGCTCAAATGACGGGGCTCATGCGGGATTGGTCCGCTATTTAGCTATTTATGAGCCGGCTCGTCTGACGTATCAACCCTTGATTCATGGCTCAAATCGCTCAAACAGCATCATCTCAAGCAAGTCACACCCTTCCACATGCCTCGTGTGTCACCATGAGGCCAACATCGGTTTGGGACGGATGAAGCAGATCCTGATGTATCGTGCGGCCATGGCGGCCAGAGATGATTGTACGCAACGCAAGTGGCGTTCGACCATCCCGAATTCACAATATCGCGGATTGCCGTTGTTTGGTCATCGTCGCTAGCATGGTCTTCAATGAACCTAACAAGATCACGAATCGAACGGGGAGAGGTTGGGTAGAGCAAACCTGAGATCAACCGGTTTTGGAACGAGGTTGTGTGGTAAACAGAGATCGATTCCATTCCGTACCAGCAGCACAATAACGGTTGATTGGTGATAGAACATGCCTTGACTTTTTGACAGATCCCTTGAATGCAGGGATGCACACCACACACAAACACGATAGCATTGCAATTAAAGATAGGCTGGGTCCCAAAAGGGACTTTCTTCTCCCATAGCGCGACCACACGTGTAATTATGTTTTGAAGTTTCATCCTTGTTTCACAACTGTCGTACGGTGTGACGAGATCTTCGGTTGCAGTATTGGAGCAGGTCCACCTCAGAGTCTGCTGAATTAGTACAGCACGCAGAAACAATCACAGCTTTCGAACACTCAATCCTGTGCTGACTTTGGCCGACCACTCTCGTAAATGGAAAGAACGCTTGACGCAGCCGCCTCGCTCAGAGAACAGTCGATCTGAACCAAGTCGTGGGGTATTCAAGAAAAGACATATAGTACCGAATCATCGTCATGCAATACGTATACATCTCTCCTCCTCTCCCATGGTGACAATCCACAATCCCACTCGTTCCGCTTAGATGGTGGTCTCGTAAGGAAGAGGGTAAAGGGTCTGGGGGGCGTTGTCAGTGATGGAGACGGTTCGGGCCTCACGGGGCTGAGCGGGGAGACGCTTGAGCTGAACGAACTCTGATTATAGGCAGCAGACAGAGAGGTCAGAACGTGCTCTTCCATCTAAACATCCCCACGGCAATCAACTCACCTCCCTTCTCCTTAGCAGCCTTCTTCTTCTGGGCGTTGCTGACAACTCGGTCCAAGAACTCCTGCCTGCACTTGGAGTGCTTGACGTGCTCAACACGGAGGTTGACACGCTTCTCCATGTATCGACCGTTGACAACCTTGTAACAGATGATACCGACACCTCGGGGGGTAACGTTGTAGACGATACCGGTCTTTCCGTGGTAGAACTTGTGGGGCTGTTAGACGAGAGAGAAATGATTGTAATGAGTCGAGATTCCTGATCGATGCCGCAATAGAGCTTGACGTACAAGACCCTTCTGCTCGGAAGCGTTGGCCTTGATGTCAACAATGTCACCAACTCGGTAAGTGGTCAAGTAGGTGGACATGTTAGGGGATCCATGCTCTAAAGATTAGTCAACGCCAGGCTCAGCAATCCCATCCCAGTCCTACATCTGACACCGATCAGACTAACCCTTGAATCCCTTCTTGAACATGTGACGCGTACGCGCCCTGATACCGAAAGAGTGAGGCATTTCGAAAGGTTACTTTTTTGTTCTACCAAGATCAAAAATCGATGAAATCAGCCCCTTTCTTCCAGTTCGTGATGCTTGAACGATCGACGGGATGAGACTAGACGAGCATATCGCAGGAGGGTAGAAGATACGGATAGAGGTTCTGGATGGTTTGGGTATGCATGAAGGTGAATTGGCGAAATAAGAGAAAGGGTTCGTTGTGCTGCTGACTTGACGCCTGCAAAGTTTGCCGTATGATGTTGAATGTTCTGATTGCAGAAAAAATGTCGGGACCCTTCTCTTGTTGCGTTCGTGACGGGAGGGACGATATTTGACAGAGAGCTATCTCGACATCTGACCATGGTTCCCCTCCAATTCATCAAACGTCATTCATCCAAGCCGATAGTCCCGTGTTGCTAGATCCCGCTTGAAAAATCTTGATCCTTTTCCTTATGCAATACCCAAACCAGCTTTCAAATCCTTCAATTCCCTATTCTCCCTCTCGAAAGATGCTCCGTCTATCGGTCTTGTCCCGCCTATCGTCCAAAACCAAAAGGAAGTGTAGCTCACGTTTCCGTCCGGGTGAGGTGGTTGTTGGATGCCTAGAAGGAGGAGGTCACTGCGAGCGGTCTGATCACCTGAGGTAGACGAGACTTGAGAAATCGAGAGGAAACGAGAGGGAGAGGGAGGAACGTTGCGCGTGGGAACGATAACGGAGCCCAGAGAGAGGGAATTCAGTGAGCCAGAGAACCAGAAGAGGGTCGGCGATACTTAGAAGCGCGTACACCATATGCGCGCTTCCCCTTGACCGATTATCCTTGTCAGTCGAAGCGCGTCGCCGAGCTGTAGGGAAACCTCAAGCTGGGGTGAGACTCGAGGGAAACCTCGCAGCCTCGTTCGCCCAGACCTCCCGCAACCTCACTCGCTCACCGCAGGATTCACACCCACGGAGATCTCTATCTTTACAGCTTGCCTACCTGTACTCCCTCTTGAACTCGTCTCCCGGATTTCCGACACCCATCGACAAAAGTGAGCTCCAGCTTATAGATAGCTATTGCTTGCCGACAGACCCGCTGATTTGCCGCTTCATCTCCTTTTCGTCGCTCCTTTCAACTCGCCAATCATCAGATGCCTCTGTTAGTGAAACTTTTCACCTGGGATCACCGAAGGAAGAAGAATTGGGAACGCTGACCGATACATCTTGGCTTATTCATTCAACAGCGCACCCAGGGCCGTTTCCAAGACCTACAAGGTTCCCCGTCGTCCTTACGAGTCCGCTCGTCTCGATGCCGAGCTCAAGGTGTGTAGGAGAAGAAGAATTATATCAAGATGAAGAATAGAAGGCTGAGAGGAAATTGTGGATTGATTTGGAATTGATAGCTTGCCGGAGAGTACGGTCTCCGTAACAAGCGTGAGATCTGGAGGATTCAGTTGACTCTTTCCAAGGTTCGTCTCATGTCATTTTTCTCAATCTTGATTGCACTATATCCAGCAAATCTTTAGATCCGTCGTGCTGCCCGAGAGCTTTTGAAGCTCGACGAGAAGGACCCCAAGCGTCTCTTCGAGGGTAACGCCTTGATCCGTCGTCTTGTGCGAATCGGAGTGCTCGATGACTCCAGGATGAGGTTGGATTACGTCTTGGCCCTCAAGGTTGAGGACTTCTTGGAGAGGAGGTTGCAGACCCAGGTTTTCAAGTCCGGGTATGTCAAAGATTTGCAAGCGGATTTCTTGGGTGGTTTTATCTGATGATATCTACATCACTAGTCTCGCCAAGTCTGTCCACCACGCCCGAGTTTTGATCAGGCAGAGGCACATCCGTGTTGGAAAGCAGATGGTCAACGTTCCCTCGTTCGTTGTTCGTTTGGACTCCCAGAAGGTACGTCAATCGCTTGACATGGTTGCTGCGGATTATCAACTCACGCTGGATCATCTTTTTTAACAGCACTTGGACTACGCTTTGAACTCTCCTCTCGCTGGAGGACGTCCCGGACGTGTTAAGAGGAGGAGGATGAACAAGGCCGCCGAGGGTGAGGGTGAGGCCGAGGAGGAGGATGACGAGTAGACATATCACATCACTTGAATCTCGATTTTTTATATGTGATGATGATGACTGCTCTGCTTTGAATCATGATGGTACATTTGCCTGAACGTGAAGAAGCGTGACGATACTTTGTAGATCATGATGAGATTTACTAAGCTACCAAAATCTGCTGTCGTGACCAGTTCAAATACTGCATAGTCACTAATCAGCTGCGATTGTAGCTGCCCAGCGGTCCGGAAAGTCTTGCGTTTGCCTTGCACAAGTCCTCAACAGACAAAGGGATGCTAGACTGCTGTCCAGTGGCAGGCCATATTTGCAGCTGATGACCTGGACTACCTTCGCCGGGAGCTTTGGCTGCAGTCACCGCGCCATAATCTGCCGGACTGAGGTCCAAATCCTTGTTCCATGCTATCGTAAGAGGCTATGGCAGGACAAAGGAGGTCAGTTTGTCTCGACAAATTAGGTCCAACTCTACTAACCCGATGGTTGGCAATCGACTGATCGACAAAATCGAAGAGTTCCTGAATCCGCTCAGTTGTACACTGACCGTCTACCTGAAACTCTAGGCTGCCGTAATCCGTGGTATCAGAATTGTCTATGAACGCCTTCCATGGGTCTGTACCACTGGTGTAGTCAGTTCTAGCCTTGGTGAACCAATTCCCTTCAAGTTTCGGCTGGTTTCGTTGGGCCTCGCAGTAGGCGTAATAACGTGGCAAAAGCCACTGGGGACGGATTGACGCAACAGCGATATATACTGCTGCAAGTTTCGCTATTTCGGTATCTTTCGAATCTGTATTGAGGGTTCCAGCTGAATTTATCATCTCGTCGAGCAGGTCGGGGCTATTGGGGTTCACGATTTGTAGACATTGGTTGTAAGTCGTGTTCTCTTCCCCTGCTTGACCATTCGAACCGATGGGATTCGAAGTTGAGGAAGGCAGGTCGCTATATAGAGCGGAACTAGAGGTCGCTTGGGACGTAACATCGCTCGTAGTACTGGGAGACCAGGATTGAGTTATCGTCTGTATATACTGAGTCTCAATTGGCTGATTCGAGTCGTAGGTCGTATCGCTGCCGGAACTTGCTTGCTGCCAAGTAAATGAAGCGTCAGTCGATTGCGGAGATTCCGTCCATGAATTGGCGGTGGACTCGGGAAGGTTCTGAGAGGGCACGTCAGAACTTTCGTACTGTCGAGCGTGTTGAGTGACTGGACCAAGGAATAGTTTAGCTACGATATCTCGGCCAGTAAAATCAGTACCCACCCAGGGGTCGCGCGAAAACACGCATGTAGGAGAAAGATAGGAGGAAGAACAAGATGGGTTGGAGCATGCTTGAGCAGGTTATAGGATGTGACAAGAGGCAGCAACTGCAAAGTGAATCGGTCATGTAAAGCTGTGTCCTTGGCTACTTAAGTACACCAATCTCCTGTGCCGTGAAACAAGATCTATCGACAAAGGGGAGACGCGTTTGAAACTCTTCGTGCGCGTTTCAAGGTAGACGCTGTGCTTCACCTTTCGCCAAGTGTCAGTAATGCGCAAAACGTGTTCGACCACCTCCAGGGAACCCTTGACGGGTAGCTAAGCCGGACGATGAGTACATTTGTCAACATTTTTATCAATGCACACAAAATGTCGAGTGATTATGAGATCAACCGCGTGTATTCGGCCTGTTTCTGTTGTTCCCGATACCCCGTTGTCTTCAAAGGAACATGGCATGAAAATAGAAGTGGGATATGGCAGTATATATGGCTTTAAGATCTCGTCCGAACTCGTTGATTTCTACCTCAACAATATCTGTGGAACCAATCCTTTTCCACAAATCACTTTCCTACTCCTATCCACCACCTCCAACGCGGACCCCTTTCCTGTTTCTTCAAATCGATCATCATACGAATTATGTCACTACGAGGTAAGCACTGTGAAGTATTTATCGAATACTCGCGTATATTCATGACCTCATCCTTCAGCATTATACGGGGCCATACTGGTCTTCGCCATCGTCGCTCCTCTCACATGCGCGGTACTTTGCCATTTCCTACCGGACCAAGATCCCCACCCATTCAACCCTATTGATGTAGAGCTCTTGATGATGAAGGCTGCACCCAAGAGGCCCTTGTCTGGGGAATCTTTTTACGGTTGAAGGGATTGGCCGAGATCTGGATCTGGCCAGTAGGGTTGTACACTGTGTACCGTTTCGAGAGGACGTGCGAATGAATAACATGACTCCATACGGATAAAAGTGTATTGGTCCAGATTGTCCCTGGTGAGATGAGCTGACTTGATGTACAAAGGTCCTCTTGCACCAAGGTCAATCCTAACACCCTTCATATTGACAGATCTGTTGATCTCCCACTCCAGAATAAATCCACTGCTTCCGTTTTGATTTAGCTAGATATCGTCCCGTGCCGGCTGGGTGTACCCCACTTGACCCTTCCGTGTCTGTGAAATGGCACTTCTTTCTTTTGAATATGCTATACAACCGCCGGGACCTTCTGCCCCTATTGGGAAATTGTTCGAAATGGCCGCTTTATCAATGAATTGTTGGAATGGATGACACGTTAGCGGACAAGATACGACTGTGCACAAGCAGATGAACATGAGTCGCAGGGAGATGTCGCTCAATCCTTCTCAAGGCCTCCCATAAGCCAAGAACGAGAGGGTATTCTTACATCGTGTTTCCTTCTGGTCGCAAGCGGAGGCTGATTCTGCAATTCCCTTTATGCACGCTTCCGTCAGCAGTATGAATAGGTGTCTTCAATTCCGTACATCTTGGTAAAACACGTAACGTCATTACATCCTCACGGCCCCCTCATATTCAAACCTTGACGCTCATCTGAACGACCTCCGGCCACTCCCCCTCAGTGGTCCCAGCGGGGAAAGGTAACCCGCTGATCCCGCTCTTCTCCAACCACTCCCCCTCCTGTTTCCCTCTCCTGACCGCCTTCATCCCCGCCCAACGGACCTTTTTCTTGGAATCCTTGACTTCGATGTAGGCATCGTCGAATCCGGGGATACAGCCTTTGACGAAGATGAGGTTGAGGGTGGTATCGATCCGAACGACGGGGAGGTTTTGGACGGTCGTACGGGTGGTACCCATATGACCGGCCATTTTCTTTCCGGGGATGACTCGACCGGGGTCCTGAAAAGGTAAGTGATGAGGGTTTTCAGTAAGAATACAAGATGTGATCACGGCACTGATCCGACTTACTTGATGTTGACCGGTACTTCCTGCACTTCTATGTGTCAGGGACACTCCGTGTGAAGCCTTCAAACCAGCAAACCCATGTCTCTTCATTCCTCCCGCGAATCCCTTTCCAATACTGCGTGACAAGACACGAAAGTATTGTCAGTTCACGATCCCGAAGATACAACGATCGTTACGAAAAGTTCTACTCACGAATCGCCAGAAACATCAACATGTTGACCCGGTACGAAATGCGCTGCACTCAATGTCGTTCCTACAGGAAGGACCGCATCCTCCGTCACCCTGAACTCTACGATCTTTCTCTTAGGTGGTACGCCTGCTTTAGTGAATTGCCCTCGGAATTGAGCGGGAAGTCGGGAGGCACGCGGGTGGTTTGTCGAACCGAGTTGGAGAGCGTGGAGAAGAGGTTTAGAACTGAATGCTGCTGGGTGGTCGGGTTTGGGAATTGCTGGTGGGGTATGAGCTACTACTTGAAGATCTTCTAACTGTAGAGGAGAGGGAATGGAAATGATTGGAGATCGGTTATCGAGATCTCGATAGATCAGAGGTTAAGAGCATCTTTGACTCACCTGCAGCACGGTGACCGGTATCCGGGTACCTTTCTCATCCCAAACAGCAGTCATTCCTCTTTTCCTTGCGATCACTCCGGTCCTCTGAGAATAAGGGCTCCATGTAGGTGCAGCAGCTTCCGTTTCACCGGAAGTTGTCGCGTAAGCTCGAGTCAAGATGCTGGAGCAAGCCTCGGTGCATTTTGACGAGGAGGCTCCGAGCTTGAGTGTTCGGAACGAGGTGAGGAGGGATGTGGAAGCCATGTTGACTGTATTTGTGGTTGAAACGAGGAATAACGTCGAAGTATCTAATTAGTCAATTGAATTCAAGTCGATCTAGGTCATTAGAAACTAGATTTCAACCAATTAGAAGCGCGAATCGACCTCGCTAAGCGCATCTCAGGTAGAGCTGTAATCGTCATATCGACCTACAGTCCATCGTCTCTACTTTGTTTTCAGTTCCAATCTGCTGCCAGCTCCATTAGTCCAGTCTCATCTGCTCTAGGATCATCTCTATACGTTCGCTGTAGATACACAAAAAAAGCTGAGCGAATCCAGCCAAGACCCGTAGTCAAGGGAGAAGATCGCGCCTCTCGAACGTCCTGTTCGTACGTATGTAAACATCTCACCACATGACGCCTATGAAACATATGCTCAAGCGACAGCTGTACCTTTTCGGTACGACCAGCTCACGATCGATCGAGAACCATGTCCGTTCAAGGGATCAAACGTCCTTATGCCGCTTCCCCCAGCCCTTCTACTTCTAACTTTAGCAGTGTCAAGAAACGAAAGCTAGAACAACTCGCTCAACCTCCTCCTGCTGCTGTCAGTCATCTGGCAAAACATACCGCCAGTCAGGTCATTCAGGTGTTTGAATGGCTCAAGGTACGTTGGCCCGGTGTATACGCTCCACGTTGAATTGTCAAGTTGACGACACGAGTTAATCTAAACCAGACCAAACCCGGTCCACATCGATTAGAAGAGATTTCTAATTCGTTTCAAGATAGCCGACTCGATGGGACTCGTCTGTCGTTCACAGAGGAGATGATCAAGACGTTGCAGACGTACACGGGAGTCAGTTATGTTGCCATTCACGGGTTATTAGAGTACAAGGCGAGTCCCCCTGAGTCCCTTGGTTTCAGCTGAGACGCGGGAATTTACCAACCAATCTCGACGTATCAGAACGTCAACGCTCTTCCCGACTCGGACTCTCTCTTCAAATACATCCAAAACTACTCCACCCGTCCAGGCGGAGTGAGTATAAACCATATCAAACAAAACTACACGGGTAACTTGGATTACAAAGACCTCCTCGCTCAATGGGAACAACAAGGAAAGATCCTCATCATGCGTTTCGCCCCCAAGGCGATCATCGCCGAACCCGGAGCCAAGCCTAGGAAGGTGCTACAGGCTAGGGGAGAGGATGGGCAGAAGGCTTTGATGGATGCTGGAACGGGGGTTTGGAAGAGTGTGGTTTTCGATCAGGCTAGGGCGGAGGGAGTTGCTCCTGTTGGTCAAGTCGATGAGGGTGGGTTCAGGGTGAGGAACGGATGTTAGGACGTATCGATACTGACCTTTGACATGAGATTCGTTGGCGATAGTCTTCCGATCGATGTGGGCTTCAGTCGAAACACCCCCCGCTGCGGATCTGGAGGGACTTCTTTCTGAACGTAAGCACTCCTCTTCATGTCCCACTTGTCTCTTCCAACGCTGAGGCTCATCCAATCCATCCTACACCTCCGAATAGTCGGACACAAAGTCAATCCAGCAGATGCCGCAAAGAAAACAGCGAACCGTGCGCCCAAGAAGGACGGGAGGAAGAAGTCGAGGAAACAAGACGTTCAGAAATTGACCAACGTGCATATGATGGCTCTCGTACGTTTCGCGTTCCTCTTTTAATGTTCCGAGGTGATTTTGGGATCGCTGATGAGGAGGGAATCGGGATAGGGAGTGGACTTGTCACAGGATTACGTTCCGGAGTGATCGAAACCGGGTGGGAACTAGGGCAGAAAGAAGCACGCGAGCATACACACACACACACATATATCTACACACACAATCATTCATGCGCATGATCAAGCCAGAACTTGATCCGGATTGTACCTCGTCTTTATACCTTTTGCATCGATCGTTGGTCATGACATCTATTGTATCCCATATCAAAGGGATCATACACGCCTGTGCGCTCGTTACAAGGTCGTTCCTTCGTTTCATGTTCTCCTCTTCGCTCGTTCGTTCCTCGTTCTTTCGACCTAGACGAAAAGCAAGACCAAATCAACGTCCCATTCCTCTTGTTCAAAACCTCCGATCTCATCCATCAAGGTAAAGGTAAAGGTAAAGGGAAAAAGAAGAAGACCAAACTGCGCCTCATACTTGATCATGTTTACAATCCCCACTTGGAATGACGCTCTCCCATGTGATGTGTTGTTCTATGGGGAGATGTTCCATGAGATCGCTTCCTTTGTAAGAGGAGGACCGTCCCGGGTTTCTTTTTTATGATCATTGGCTGTCGTGTGGTGTGCGGGACGATAGAGAGGGGATGGAGGGGGTGTGCAGGGGGGTGGGAAGAAAAGAAGAGATGAGACGAGGGGGACTTACTTTTCACCCGAAAGTTATTTGGATCAGGTTCGTTCTCCCCTTCCCAGAAACCGCCTAAACCCTTCTTGTCGATCTGTACTATCGTCTCCTGGCCAATCGTTTAGGTAACAGTCCGCTCCCTTTGACCGTCCCTCCGGCGCCAGTGCCCGTACCCGCCCCGTCCAGAGCGACGACGCCCAGATGACGAGGAGTGACCCAAGGTAACCTCCCCTTCTTCTCCATCTGCAACAAGACGTAATTCTGGACCAACGTGTAGATCGTCGAGGTCGTCCAGTAGATCGCTACCGCCTGTCGAGTCGGGTCGAGAGTCGAGTCGAGTTGTTGTCAAAAAGGACAAAAAAGAAAAAGGAAATGGAAAGGGGGGGGGGGGATATTCATCAGTACGTTGTTTTCTCTTTCGATCGGATGATCTCCAAGCGAGGACGAAAGAGAAAGAGACAATCAGAGAGAGTAAGGGAAAGGAACTCACGGCCGGAGCCTCCGCGGCGAAGCCGATACTAGCCACTGCCAATCCTCTCAATGCGAACCCAATCACACGGGTGGAAAGCTTCACGGCCTGTTCCTTTTCCTCCGTCGTCGTGTCCAAGGTGGTCGAGGTGTTCGAGCTGGCCAAAGAGCTCGAGCTGCCCGAGGTCCCGGGGGCGGGGACGGTCTCCAAGATCGACCTAGCTGTTCGTTTCACAGGCCGTCTAAACGGATCCGCCACGATCTTCCCCGTCGGACCTCTCTTCGGTCCGTCCTTATCCAGAGAATGGGTGGGGATGGGTGTTGTGGAAGAGACGGCCGTCCTCCACGATTGCATGAGTTCGACGTTGGAGAATGCTGCGAGGCCGATGATGAAGGGGAGTATCAGGGTTGGGTCGGGGTTTATGAGGGATGTCAGGTGGAGGGGTTGTTCGGAGAGGAAGGAGGTTAGGTGGGTTGTTAGGTCTGGGAGGGAGGGTGGGATTGATTCGGGGAGGGAGAGGAAGGATGGGTCCATGGAGGTGGGGGTGGGGGTAGGAGATTCGGTGAGGATCGGGGAGGGCCCTTCATCCGTCGCACCAGAGACGGAGGCGATCTCCAAAGTGTTCAAATCCGTCGCCAACCTGGTGGCTTCTCTAATAGTAACGCTCAACCCCAAGAACAAAGGTAAATGTATCAACGGGGGTAACAACGCCGTCAACCTAGGCCTGACGTTGTACTCCTTCAACACCCTCGTCCTCGTCTTCTTGATCTCCGATTGCAACACGCGGACGTATTCTTCATGACTGAGCCCGAGCTTGCGACACTCTGGTACCAAGCGGTAGGCGAGTTCGGTGTTCTTCCTCTTGAGCAGGGGGAGGACGAGGGTTCGGAGTCGAGCGATATGGATCCTACTCCAGAGCGTTACGGGGAGGGTGATTAGGGTACGGATGAGGAGGGTGAGGACGATTATACTGGATGTGTAGGTCGGGAGGGGGTGTGAGAGGAAGAGGGTGGAGAGGGGGGTGAATATGTCGAACGAGGGAAGGGCGAGGAAGGGGAAGAGAGCCAGTGTGGTCGAGCGAGGGAGGGCCGGGGAGGAGGAAGGAAGGGTCGTCGTCGTCAATGTTTGTCGCTGTACCGGGCGAACGAGACCAGCTCCGATTCCCGTTCTTTTTCGACAGGCACGAGGGGAATTCCCCAGAGATCTGTTTCTGACCAGTGAACTGCTCTGGAGACGCCACATCGTTGTGCCATGTGAATTCACAGCGAATTGAAAAAAAAAGAGAAGAGATTGGAACATTTCCAGGTTTCCAGGTTTTGAACGGGGGATCACGTAATAACGCATAACATTCTATGCGTTTTCGCTTGCGGGTCGATATGAGATCACATTCGAATCAATTGATAACGTCGACGATATTCACTGATCACTCCAATTTCATCTCAAACAGCTCCAACACTCTCCCACTGATATTCTCATCCGATTCTCCTCCTCTGAGCGAATCTCCCGATCCAACTCGCAGCTCGAACGGTACAGAACTCGTCCCTCGGCGTCCCTCTTCCTCAGATCAACCTCGTCAAGCCGGGCTTGAACAGGCCAAACCTCACTCAGGATGATCATCACCCACCCAATGTGGATAGGCACCGCATCCCTCATCTCTCTCCTCCTCGCTAACACGGTCACCGCCAACCCGGTCAAACCCGACCCCTCTCCTGTGCTGTCGAACGCAAAGCAGGTCCAGTTCGAACTCCCCTTCCACTCGCAACATACGAACAACGAGCTTGAGGACGGGGACGGGGAGGAGGATCTGTTCGTGGGCGCTCTCAACGAGATTGAAGACTATGAGGGGTACGAGGTATGGAGGATCGATTTACCTCCATCCGGCGGATTCGAGCGGGAGCGGGTGGACGCGAAGGAGATCGTCATGGAGACTGCTCGTGTGAGTTCGGTTTCCCTTCAAAGTCGCAGGTCGAGGTCGCCGTAGGCTCAACTGAACACCTGCCGTTCTATTGTAGTTCCTCGATCTGGACGTATGGCACGCCTCTTCAACCCAAATAGATCTCCTCCTCCCTCCCTCCCATCGTACCCATTTCTTCCACTCCCTCCCTCCCCAGCTGCACCCCGCTACCCCCTTGATCGCTTCCCACCGGCTCCAAACCCTCCTAACCCCGCCAAAGAACCTAACCAAGAGACCTTCCCGAAAACGACCCCTCCCCAACCAACCCCCCATCCCTCAACCCCCTATCGATCCTTTCAACCTGACCACCCTCCTCACCCCGTTTCACGACCGTTATCATTCCGGAGAAAACCATACGGCTTTCGGGGAAGAGTTGGTGAGGACGTTTCCTGGGTTGGTTAGGAGGTTCGTCATGGGTTTGAGCGCCGAGGGGAGGGAGGTCTGGGGGTTGAGGTTGAGTAAGGCCGCGGAGGAGCGGGAGGTGGCGGAGGTAAGGGAGGAGACGGGAGGGAGGACGTTTCAGGGTAGGAACCTAGGGGGGAAGAAGAGGGTGTTTTATATCCAAGGCGGGCAACATGCTAGAGAAGTAAGCCGACTCGTCATCTTTTTCCCTCTTGATCATCGTTTCTTCCCGAGGGAACTTACCACCCCGCTCGGCTCCACAGTGGATCTCACCCGCTACTCTACTCTACCTATCCCATCATCTCCTCTACCAAGCCTCCATAGCGAACCAAGACATCTTGCATTTACTGGAGACGTTTGAATTCGTCATCGTCCCCACCATAAATCCGGACGGGTACGAATACGTGAGTCCTAAATTCCCCCTGGCATTAGCTCGTTCGAGAGGAGAGAAGGGAACGGGAACTGATCACGTGCAACGAGGACAGAGTCGGGATCATTCTAGATTATGGAGGAAGAACAGACAGGACGTGGGGTTTAGGAATTGTAAAGGGATAGACATGAATTCCAACTGGGTGAGCTTCGCGCGTGTTTTCCTTTGCTCTTTCCCCCTTTGGACCATCCGGGACTGGAGCTTATTTAGCGATGATCTCATGTTTCTCGAACGTCCGTATGCTCCGTATGTAGGGATACCAATGGACCCCCTCCTACCACAACCCACTGACGACGAACGCTCCTAACCCGTGTTCGGAATCGTACTCCGGGGCCGAGGCGTTCGAAGCGGTGGAGACCAAGTTGGTCGCTGATTTCCTCCAGAGCCTTAGGGAAGGTGAATCCCAGGAAGCGGATTCCGAGGGGGGAGCGGACGTGAGGGTCTTCGTCGATATTCATAGTTATGGTCAACTCTGTGAGTCCTTTTCGTCCCTTCACCGTCGTCCTCCTGTTGGTCATTCGGTTCGGATGGATGAGAAGACCGAGCTGTGCTGACTGACACCATTTCTTCTCCCCCTCTCCGCCCCGCCACCCTGCGACGCACGCAGTCATGTTCCCCTACGCATACTCGTGCTCCGATTTCCCCGGTGATGCCGAGACGCTCATGGAGGCCGGTCTAGGCGTGGCTAAAGCCGTGAGGAACGTGCATGGGACGATCTATCAATCGGGACAGGCTTGTGATCTCGTCTAGTGAGTCCCTGGCTGTGGTGGAGGGTGATGGGTGGTGCGTGAGATCTTGTTTGATTGATTGATTGTGGTTTCTCGTTATTTTCTTGCGTTTTTTTTTGCGGCTCGTGGTGACAGTCGAATGTCAGGGGATTCCATCGATTACGCTTATGGAGCTGCTGGGATCCGATGGAGTTATTCGGTCGAGTTGAGGGATACGGGTACCGTACGTCCTCTCCCTCTTTCTCTCTCTCTCCCTTTCCCCCTCCCTTTCTCACAACATCCCATGACCGAACGACCGAAACTGACTCCTCCCCATTGGCTATTCCTCATTCGACGCGTATCAGTTCGGGTTCCTCCTCCCGCCAAGCTCGATCAGGGATACGGCGGCGGAGATGACGGAGGGTCTGGTCTATCTCGCTAAATTCGTCAATGTTGCCGAGGGGGTCGTTAAGACTTGATCGGTGGGATCGGCGGGATCGGCGGGATCGACGGGATCGACGGGATCGACGGGATACGGGGTATGGGACTTGATACATGATACATCGATATAAGACGAGTTTGGATATTGTAATAAACGAACAATAGTACAATAGCTACAACGGTGGATCGGTGTCATTTACGCGCCCGCGCGGTTTTACATCGCTTCGATTCGCGCGAGGATCGTTTCAGACGTTTCAGCTCGAACGTCGATCGTTCACTCTTTGCTTTTATAGAATAACAACTCGATTGCTTGGCTGATGGCCTACGAAGGATTTCTAAAGACCTGATGTATCCACCCGGTCGTTTCATCTCTCCCAACCACCCGACCTATCTCTTCCCGGTCTCACCGAGCACCGACCATAAGGCCCCAACACAATGCATCCGGAACATACGACGCTATGCCTCTTTACTTGCCTCATCGACAAAAGCTGGTAACTATACTTTGAAATTTGAACGTTCTGCTGACTGCTGATAAACCTTGGTTCTGGAACACCATGGCGTTATGAGAATGGAATTCATCCGGGACCTACCTTTTCGCCTTCTAGCATGTCCATTGGGCGTGGAGGTGATCGATCCGAATTGAATTCTCCCCCTCCCTCACTTCCTCAGTCCTTTTCTCGTCCTCCCTCTCCTGTAGATGCGAGCCTTGTTGTCGACAAGATCATGGAGGCCTATCAACAGGACATCTTGTTTTACGAGAAGACACTGGATGCTATAGTGTCCCACTACGAGGATGAAAAACGTCTTTTACAGCCTATAACAGAGGACCATGTCAAGGAGATCATCTCAATAGTGTCCTACTATGAGGAAGAGAAGGAAAAGTGGATACTAAGAGAGACACGTTCAGGGAAGAACGGATGCGAGAAGGGAGGGGAAAAGCAACCTCTAGCTGGACCATCGAGGCATACAGGTTTGACAAGAACCTTGAGGCAAAGGAGATGCTGGGAGACGAGAGATGTCATGGGGGTATGGTACCATGGTTCGGTCGATATTGACGACCTGTGTAAACGACGCGCTGCTGTTCTTGATCTAGTACAAGGACTTGAGATGCTTGACGAGGAGTGCGACAGGCGCAACAGAGACTATACATGATGCACTGTCATTACGTTCGGATCACAAATGTCTGTGGCGTGAACTGGGCGGTCGAGTTTGTTCTCGAGCCCGGACCGTGCTGGGTTTCCTGATAGAAGGCCTGAAGGCTTAGCTTTCGGTTCTCGGGGATCTTGGGTAGGATCGCTGGATCTGTAAGAGTGCCGCTTCTTTCCTAGAAACGAGCATTGTTCATTGACAAGACTTGCATGTTGCCATCAACCAACACGATACCCCTATTCGCTGATCGTTCGAGCTGGGTGAACCGGGGGGTATCACTATTTCCACCTTGGACGTGTCTCTGTGAGTGAACGTCATCTCGGTCAACGAATACCGCTTTCAGGTTCAAACACCAACATCGACATCGTCTCTGCACATTCAATCACCACCACCACACCGCCACCACCCAACGATGCTGGGATCAGGACGGATGGGTCCGGGGCAGTACAACCTCGGCTACCCGCTCACTCAGTTCGATGTGCTCACCGCGTTGACGACTCAACAAATGCGCTCGAGGAACAGACAAGTGGATCCTGCGTACGTCCCGTCGAGGTTCGGTTGTCATCTTCGTAGATTCGTCAAATACTGATAGGGAGGACACGGCGGCGGTTGGTAGATTCGCTACGGCACTGTTCACTAATTACTGCCAGGCAAAGTTGAACAAGGGGAGAGCGAGGGGGGAGATCAGTATAAAGTTGTCCGAGCTCGAACGTGGGGTGAGTCGTTATCGTCCTTTTCACATACACATCATACACAAGGTCAGTCGGATTTATCGATCAATGCGCCTCGATCACAGCTCCCGCAATTCGCAAGATCATTCCACGAAGCGAGGGAGAGGACGGGTCTTCCCCCTTCCCCCATCTTCCCACCCCTCCGTCGATCCGTCACCTCGACTCACTCCTATCAATCACAACCATCCTCTTCCTCGCGGCTGGCTAGGACGAACACATCCATCGGTTCAAACACTCAGGGTCCTAACGTCGCTACCATCTCTCGTTTCAACGTCCAGACCACTCGGCCAGGCCCTGCCGCAGGAACGACAGGCGCTGCTGGAGCTTCAGCATCGGCATCGGCAACAGCAACAACGACGGGGGAAGGGAACGAAGATCTCCCCCCGCCCCCTTACTCCCGGATAGATCCTGAACCGGAGATGACCGCCGTCTTGGAGAGACAGATGTCTTCCGTCGACTCGAACCCCAATCGAAGGGCCGTGCCTCGTCCTCCATCTACCAATCCTACCCTACCGGTACAGGTTTCGGAGACGCACACGGAGACGGAGAGGGAGAGGAGGGAATTAGAACGAGCTTTGACTGAATCGAGGCTTTCCCTTCCCGCCTTGGGTGATCCTTTCGCTCCGAACCCGAATTCCCATTCATCCACAATGGACGCCAACCGGGGAGAGAGCGAGGAGGACAGGGAGAGGAGGGAATTGGAGATGGCCATCGAGGAATCTAGGGTCCAAGCTGAGCTGGATGAACGACGACGATCAGCCGTCAAGGCGCAAGAGGGAGGGGGAGGGGGAGGAAATCGGGTCCCTTTTCCCTCCCCCGGACAAAACCGAAACCAGAACTCGACCGGTCCTCTGATAAATAGGAGGGAAAGTAATCCCGCCTTCTCCAACGCGATCGCGAGTCCCGATCAAACCCATCGAAGAGCTACGAGTCATTTTATCCCTTCCCCTGACCATCCCGCTTCCGGTTCCGGTCCCGCGTTCGGACTGGATCATGGATTTCAGCAATTGAATTTGATGGATGATGAACCTCTTGAAACTTTTCCTACGGGTTCGGCGCTTGGGGGAGGATCGACCAATCCGTTCGTTCATTCTTCCGAGGTGGCCAATAGGAACCCATTCCTCAGTCTCGGTCAGGATGTGGATATGGAACATGGCCAAGGGCAGGGACAGTCACAGGGGCAAGGGCAGGGCCCGGGATCCAGTAGGACACAATACAACCCCCCTTCTCAACCCCCACCGGGGTGGCAAGGCGGGCTCATGCGTCCGAACCCAACAGGTAACCCTTTCCTCCAACCTCAGGGTCATCACGATCTCGATGTTCCCCCACCTATCGCCCCGAAACCTCTGGGACCGAGGGGAGGTACGCCCGGTGAGATCCTCTCGCACCAACTGGGCCTGGGGGTAGGAACTCGAGCGGCTCAAGGGGCCGGCCCAACCGAGCCGGAGGCGAGGCTGAGGTTATCCGATATGGTCATCCTCGTGGACGATTCCGGATCCATGGCGGGTGGGAGATGGAGGGAGACCAGGACGGCTCTGATGGAAGTCGCGGAACACGCTGCGGAGTTTGATACGGATGGGATCGATGTTTATTTCATCAACGATACGGCCGTTGGGGAGGGGATGAGGGTGAGTCAGGAGGTTTGGTTTGGTTTGGTTTGGTTTGGTTTGAGGGGGTTCGGCTGATCGATCGGGTTGGATAGAGCGGGACGGACGTTGAGAGGTTGTTCCAGAGGGTGAAACCTGGTGCTCAAACCCCGTAAGTCTTCATGAACCTGTTGTCCCTACGCATGTCCAGTTTTCCTAACACCCCTTCCGCCTCTCAACTCGTAGAACGGGAAAGGCTTTGGATAGGATCTTGACGAAGTACATGGACGATCTGGACATGTGCTCCGAACTGGAAAGGAGGGGGGAATTGCCTCGTGGGGAAGGTATCAAGCCTATGAACCTGGTTCGTCCTTGAGGATCCCTTCGTCTCGGCTCACAGGACCGATCCCTGATCTGATCCGTTCGTCTGGGTTTGGGGAATCAGATCGTCATTACGGATGGCGCACCGACGGATGATCCCGCCTCTGTCCTCGTCCGGATCGCTAGAAGGGTCAGTCCTCTATTTTCTACCGTAACAACTACCGGTTCGGAAAACTCATTTTCCCCTGCGCACCCCGTATGTAGCTGGATCAGGGTAACTACCCCCTCACTCAATTACGCATAAAGTTGTTACAGATCGGGAACGAGGAGGAAGGTGAGTTTCCGCCTCTCTCGATTCTCTTGAATATTCGGGATCGTCCCCTCGTCAACTGACTGACCTCGCTCCGTCCTTCACAGCTCGGGAAGCACTTCAACATCTGGACGAGACCATCTCCCCCCAACATGGGGTTAGGGATATGGTTGATATGTTACAGGGAAGTCTGTTGGGTTGAGAAGACGATCGGATCGGAGGGGTTGTATTTTACATCAAGTCGGTCAATGGGTTGTATGCGTGCATAGATGTTCTTGCTAGTTTTTGCAATTAGTGTCGAGGTCGTCGGGACGGTGGAAGGAACCAGAGGATCGAGTGGATTGGATTACGTTACGGTAACTTGAGAGGGGACGTGAGAAGGTTCTACGAGATGACCTCCTTTGTCGCCACCCTTGACCGGCTCGTGTCTCAGCCACTCATCTCTTTCAGTACATAAAGATTCATCGGCACTGATTCATTCCGTTCCATCAATGCTCTCGGAGCCACTCGATACGTTCCACACGCCCGCAGATCCGACCATGGCGCCCACCCCGTTCCAACTGAACAAGCAAACCCCCAAAAGCTCCATCTCCCCCGATTCAACAGGCGGGAGTACCACCCCCACTTCAGCCGTATCATCCCAAACCCAATTCTCGCTCGGTTACGTCCCGCTCGAATCGGGGGGAAGGATGGAGAGGTTCAGACACGCCTTGTCCTACGACCCCTTTTCTCAGGAGACGAGTATCGCTCGGTACGAAGAGTGGAAGGAGAGGGAGAAGAGGGAGAGGCAGGTCAAGAGGAGGCAGAGGATCGTGAGGATTCAGGATCGCGCGCGTGGGCTTGTTGGATTGGACCCTGCGAATAGGGACGATCTGGAGAGGGAGTTGCAGGAGATGAGGCGAATGGGACCCAAGTTTTGATCGCGGAGGGGAAGGACAAGGAGGTCACAGGTGGAGCACGGTGGTCGACGGTGAATGCTGCTTGATAGGAGTACATATCGATATTGGAGCAGAAGTGGCGCCAGTGGTGTTTCACCTTGCCAAACGGACATGTTTAATGAAATGATGTCCGCGTGTCACTGAGCTACTCATGGCTGCTCACTATGGTACTCAAACTAACAGTCACCTTATAATTTCACTATACCCTCACATTCGGCGTATATCTGCGTATATTCCCTCCCACGGCAAGGCAAGGAGCTTCACTAGCCAGCAAGAGTATCCATACGTACACATGAACTAGCGAGACCGAATCATCAACATGGCCGATCGAACACCGTCAAGAGGACCTAGAACGAGCAGGTTAAGCTCGAAACCTTATGCTCGCCCGGATAGTGCTGCAAACAGCCGAAATGGTACCCCGGTCAGACAGAATGTAGGTGTCGCTGGAGCGGTGTCTGTGATACCGAGTAGTTTCATGGAGGCTAATGACCGCGATGCTTTACCGTCCCTTAGAGAGGGTTCTTGAGCTCCGTAGCAGACATGTTATTCTCACCATTCGGTGGTAAATCAGGAGCAGAATCGAGTGAAAACAAGGGGCATAGACATGATCGAATCGGTGAAGACGAAGTGGAGGACGATTTTCAAATGATCTCTCCCACCAAGGCCGAAGGAAGCAAGGCCAAGTTCGAGAAACGGTTGCCCACCTCTGAGCCAGAAATCGAGGTGAGTCTTCCATCGTTGCCTGAACATGTCGATACCACATCGAGCTCACTGATACTGTTGAATTCCTTTTCACGAAAGATATCCTCCGCACCTATCCAACCTATCCGTGATATCATAGATTCCCTCGCTCCAATCGATCCCCTCCAATCGATTCATCTCATAAACGACTACAACCGAGCCAAACATGCTCTCCGCCAGCCTCACACACGAGAAGAACAGAGGGCCATAGAAGAACTTATCAGGAGAGCGGATGCGGATAGTCCTACGCTTGGCGTGGATGCTAAATCGCCATTGAGAGGAGCCGTTTCGAGCGCCAACCTGAGGCAGTCTGGGAGATTAGGGAGGGCGAGGGATTTAAGGGAAGGAGGGTTGAGCAAGAGTTCTTCCATGAACTTTACTAATTTGAGACAAGAAGAGGTGAGAACGCTTTTCTGTTACTGGCGTTTCCTCCTGAAATTAAACATGTTCGATCATTCAAGGACAAGCCTTCTACTCCCCTGAAGAGAGCTTGGAAGCCGGATCATTCGGAAGCTCCTTCCCCACCCGGCCGTTTCCCCTCCCCCAATGTCGCAGTAGAAGGTCTCCCCAATAACACCTACGATTCCCCATCAAAGCCCCAAACCTTGAATCATTCCGTCTCCAACACGTCCCTCATCAACAGACCTATTGCCGGAAAACGATTCGCTCCCGTCAGAGCTAGCGGGCTGAGCAAATCTCAATCGATGTTCAGCTTGCCTAAGCAGATCGCTTTCCCTGTCGAACAAGAGGAGAAGAGGGAGAAGACTGCCGGGGAAGCTGGGCAGAGACAGCGCGTCAATGGTCAGTTCGCTCTTGTCGATACCAAACCGAATTGAATCATAGATTGATCCGAAATGTGACGATATAGCTCTTGTCGGACCTATCAAACCAGTCATGTCCGCTATGAGCAACGGACAGGCATCGACGGAACAACAGAAGAAACCTCAAGTACAGAAGACTGCTGCTGCTCGAGAGCTGGAAGATATGCTTAAGCAAGTCGATGATGAAGAAGGAAAGAAGGTAAGTAGCGTAGCGTTCTTTAGCAAACACGAGCAATCGCCTGACTCCTTCTCTCATAGACTGGTCCCGTTGAACCCGTGGTGAATCCATACGAACATTATCGCTTCAACATCGGCTCTACCGCACAATCGTCTCGCAGGAAAAGCGCTGGACCTGGAGCCAGACGGTTGGGTGGATTGGCCGAACGAAGAGCCATCCTGGCTGCGGCAGAGGCCAAGGAGAGGGAGAGGAATAAGGGGAAAGTGATGACGGATTTGGATATGATCAATGAGAATCTCGGGGATCGGGACGCAAAGGTAAGCACAGGTGGCGCATAATCAAGTACGCCTTTAGCTAATCGCAGACTTTATCTATAGCGACGGAAGATGGACAGCGCAGAAGTACAAGCTGAGGTGTCGAAAGAGAGCAGTCCAGAGATCCAGATGATATCCCCGCCATCACCCAAGAAAAGCAAGCAACCGACTCTTCCGGCATCTACATCTGCTTTCGCCAAACCTTCGTCTGCTTTCACATTCAGTGCCAAGCCTCAAGATCCTCCAAAGCAGTCCGCGTTCGGGTCGTCATCTCAAACGGACAAACCTGCATTCTCATTTGGAAATGCAGCACAAGCTTCGAAAGATGCGTTCGCGGCTTTGCATCCCTCCGTCAGCACCCAGCCTCAGATCACCACGGTTCAAGCTGCCAAATCCGCGTTTGAGAAGAGGAAGAACGACGCGATCGATATCGTCATGTCACATGCTGCCGCTAGTCCTACAATCCCCACCAAATTGACTCCGACAACCCTCTCGGCGACCCGACTGTCTGTCACGAGCAGTATACCGCCGATACTTGGTGCCGTGAAGCCTGTTGAGGAGAAAGAACAGACGAGCAAAGCAAAGTCGGCTCGAGAAGAGGTGCTTGCTATGCAGACCGCCGCCTGTCCTGTCTTCGTATACAAATCTTTGGCAAACGTTCCCAGCCTGGCTGTAGGGATTTCTATCGTTACGCAGCAAAAGGTGAAGAACATGTCCGAGTCGGAACTGCCCGTCTTTACGTTTGGTTCTGAGCCCACGGTCCCGGAACCGTTCGCTCCAAGCGGGTTTGCCGGGTTTGGTGCCATCTCGTCATCATCGACCGCTCCCGCCTCTTCCAGTTCCACTGGAGACGCTTGGACCTGTTCGTTGTGTTCTTGCAAATCGAAAGGGAGCAGCACCAAGTGCGACGTGTGTGAAGAACCTCGACCTGGTTCTGCCGTTCCCAAACCCGCTACCACCGGATTCACAGGTTGGGGAGCATCTGCGTCTAAACCGAGCACGTCCGCAGAGGGAGAATGGACTTGTAGCCTCTGTTCCTGCAAGTCGAAAGCGTCTAGCCAGAAGTGCGATGTTTGTGAAGCGGATCGTCCTAAATCGGTATCCGCTGCTGCTCCCGCTCCCGTCACTGGATTCTCTGGTTGGGGTGCAGGAGCGATGCTTCCCAAGGTCGGAAGCGTAGGAGAGTGGACATGTGGGATGTGTGGATGCAAGTCGAAAGCGAGTAGTAAGGACTGCGAGGTGTGCGAGAGTCCTCGTTCATGAACCTGCGCAATGTCCAGACGGAATCGTACGTTGTATCTGTAGCCATGCGATAATATATATCTGGTAGCATGGACTTGCTTATATGCGATAGGTCGTGTGGGGTGGATACAACGTGTGATCTTGCTCTCTACTTCGCTACCTCGATTCAGACCTCAATCGTCATCTCGTATTATGATCGCCGCCTCTTGTACAATCGGAACGTTTCTCACCGCTTCATCCTCCTTGGAACCCGCTATCGATTGTCCTCTTGCCTCATCATCCTTTTCCTCCTCGTCATCGTCACTTTCCTCCCCTGGTCGTTTGAAGACGACCCCACCAGGATTACCCAACTTCCTTCTCTTCCCCGCCCCGCTATCCTGTACTCCTGTGGGGATCGTTTCCGTCCCTGTATTGCTTCCTGGCCCAACATTAGCGAGTTTGTTAGCGTTAGGTTTTCGTTTAAGTCGTTTGGCCCGGTTCTTGGACGTTTTGGCATCCGATGCTTCTTGACGTGCTTTCTGACGGGCTTCGAATGCTGCGGCTTCTTCTTCCTGGTTGTCGGTAGCAGAGGAAATATACAGTGAGCGAATGATAGTGTCGATGAGGGTTAGAGGTACGTACAGCTTTGGCTTTCTCGTCCATTATCTTCAATCGTTCGTATTCTCTTCTTCGGTTTTGCTTGTAAACGTGAAATTCACCACTTCCCGCCTAGTCATAGGACGCCCAACTGTAAGTCTCTGGCAACAGGGATAGAACGACGAGAGAGAGGGTTGTACTCACTCCTGCACTGGAACCCTGAACGTTCTTCATCATCTCCCTAGGCGCTCTTAGTTCCTTTTCTTTAGGTCCGGAAGGGATGAATACCTCTTTTGAAGGATCTTTCAGTAGCTTCTCCAACTAGAATATGCACAGAGTAAGCCATGTCAGTTCCACCAGTAAGGAATTGGTTGATCGATTTGAAGACCTACCTGTAATCGTTGTCGCTCTAAAGGGGTCAGGATGTGTCGGTTGACAGGCTGGTAGCCATCTCCACCGGGAGTCCCAGATGGGGAGCGAGATGGTGGTACCGAGCTGGACATATCGTGCCGGTTAAATTGGGTTGTGTGGAGTCGTATTGAAGTGGTTCAGAACGGTCCAGGATGTAGCGGGTCACGATCACTACAGTACTACCTACTACTAATCCCAAGTTGAACTTGAACCTGCACCGCGGATGACTGACCGCGATAACGAGTATCACGAGTAGTGCTTACGTAAAATGAATAATGGCCAGATTCCACATTCCACAACTTGCGGAATGTACAGCGAACGAGCACTTTCCCAGCGTTTCGTTCATTTTGACGACTCATTCACTGTTTCGTCTACAAGCCAGAACAGGGCATACGTTCCCGTCTAGCTATCAAACAGCAGTTGCAGCTCGTAAAGCCAAGGTACAGTTGAACCCTCGCTGCTGCGTATCTTAACACCTAGCGATCAACTCATCTAGGTTCTACGCTTGCGCGAATAGGACGATCACAGTCCGCTGCATCGATATCACCGATCTAGCTCGTACTCGAGACGCAATTTAATCAAGAAACCTTCATCTTCAAACGTATTTGAGGTGGTTTGAAGAATTTACCTCGTCGAGCGGAATCAGTCTCAATCTCGAAAGCTCACGTCGTATCTTGACCTTTCTCTTGTCCGCGTCACTCGGGTAATCCGCAGGGAAACCTCAAATTGCTTAGACTTTGCAAAATTGTTCAGATTCTGAGACTTTCGACAATATGACCGAGGTCGCGGTAAAACTGGAAGACCCTTCTGCCACTGCTGTCGAACAGCCCACGGATACTGCTGAGGATCAAGATGTCTCGATGACGAACGCGAACTTGGAACCTGAACAGCTGACTGGGGAAAGCGTGAAGCAAGAACCCCCAGCTACTCCTGTTTTAGCTCATGTCACTCAGAATAAGGAAGATGAACTGCTCGAGGGCGAGAACGAGGACGAGAACGAGGATGACAAACTTCCATCCATTCCTGTTCAGGTGTTACAGAACGTCAAGGATCTCAAACAAGAAATAATGAATGGGAATCATCCTACTGTTCCCGTTCCTCTTTCCAAGACTGAAAAGGAAGAGGTGGAAGAGGGGGAGATGATCGGACGCAGGGTGGATCAGGTCGTACTAGAGTTGAAGAACAATCATCAGAAACAAATCACTGAACTTGAACAGGTTGAGAAAGCTGCGGAGTCCGGGGAGACGGATATGGTACAAGAACAAGTCGACTCCGTTTCAGGTGGGGTCAAGAGGGACGCGACGACGTCTTTCCCAAATGAACTACAGGAAGAACCGCATCAAGACCCCAAACCAGAGGGTGAACGCGAATCTAAACGCATCAAGCAAGATCATTACACTTCCCCTTCAGGTACGAATAGACAGGAACGCAGGTTGGATGACTCGCAGTTACTCTCACCTGAGATGAAGAGACAGTCATCTCGTTCGAACAGAAGCGCTCTTAGTTCTGATGCTAGAGGAAGAAGGCCTGATGAACGTGAACGAGACGGATCTGCTCGATCGTTCTCGCACAATAACAGTCGGAACAACACAAAGCAAGACGATCGAAATTCCGTATATAGTAGAAGACGTAGGAGTAGGGACGGGTTGTCTGACAGATACTCCACATCGAATTCGTTCGTTAGCAGAACCACGGGCGATCGGGTCTCAGAAAGACGAGCCGGTGAGAACACGGACAGGACGTCTCAATACGAACAAACAAGCGCATATGATGCGAGAAGAAACAGAGATAGGGAATCCGATGTCCCACCCGGTCGGGAATCGTATGCACCAAGTAGACGTTCGCTCGATGGCCATCAGCCGGAACCTGCACTTCAAAGGCTTGCTCTGAGAGATCGGATTGAAGGTCTTCCGCCTCGAAGAGCGTCTCCTGCACCTCGAAGAATGTCCCCTCCGCCTGTTTCTGAACGTGAAGCTAGATACCCGCTCCGCGACCAAACGAGAAACAATGGCTATAGTGATCGAAGAGGGAGTGTTGGGGGTAACGATAGGTACCCTGATGCTAGGGACTCTGGCTCCAATGATTTGGCTTTTGAAAGGATGAACGACAACCCTGTTTCGAGGACAGGGAGCATGCCAGAACGGTTAGTATCGATGATTTGCGCGTGTTGCATGTTCCTGGCTTGACGTTGGCAATCGATAAATCTGTTCTAGTAACGCCGAATACCGAAGTTTCCCTCCACGAGGATCGAATAGTTATGGAGACATTAGAGGCCCTCCACCCGGTCGACCTTACCCTGCTCAAACCCGAGAATCTCCACCCATCGTGAATTCCTCCAAGTTTGATCAAAAACCAATGGATTCCTACCGAGATGCACCTCCTCGAGCGAATGTTACTTATTCTCGTCCACCTGCACCTAGAGATCTGGGCCCTGGTGCCGGAATCCCTCCATCAGGTAGAAGAGGATATGAACCCCTTCCGCCCCCCGCTGTAGGCCACAGTCCTTCTCAAGCGAACCCGCGCCCTTACGGCTATGGACCTAATGCGAGGGCTGGACCTCCCGCACCGGACATCGCACCTCATCCTATCGGTAGTAACTATTCTCCTGCTGGAAGATCAGGATATGACCGTTATGCTCCTGTGCAACAAGCACCCGCACCTGTTGATGATTACCGCGATCGTGACCGTGAACGAGAACGAGAACGCGAGAGGGAACGCGCGCCAGAGTACAGAGCACCACCTCCACCAGCGAACACGGATAGGTACTACAACGCGCCGCCTCCTGTTGCGGACCCGTATGCTCGTGCAAGCTATGAACGTCAAGCGCCCTCCTATGACCGGTGAGTATTGAGCTAAGCGAGTGACGTCAGTACAATCAATTGATGGCGTGTTTGACTCTCGCATCAGTTATGGGCGACCAATTCCACCTGATCCGGTCATCCCAGGGCAGTACGAGTCGCCCGTACCTTCTGCTAGATCTCACGCTCCCTATGCTGCACCTTTACCTCAAGAGACTGCTATTGATGCTGAGTTGATGGATCTGAAAGCTCGAATGGACCAACTTGTCCGACGACGAGAGGCGGAAAAGATGGCTCCTCTTGCTGCAGCACCTCCTCCCATGCGTATCAGCGCTCCTAACAGTGGGTATCAAACCGGACCTCTTCCTCCTGTTGATAGCGGATATCCCAATCGCGGTCCTCCCATCACGAAGGAACGTGACGCGCGCCCACCGTGGGATCGAGAGCCGCCCAGTATGTACCCTCCACGAGGTGGCGCGAATGTACGAAGAGAACCTGGCTACGGTCCTCCTCCGGGAGCCCATGGAGGGGAAGCAGCGCCTCCGCCCAGGAATGCGATCCCGCACCGTGGAATGAGGAGATCTCCTCCCCCTTTTAGGGACGACCGATCGAGGCGATGAGGCAAGAAGCAATGAAAAGATGTGTAATTTCGATCAAGAGGATGAAGCCACGTGTCGCACAAGCAAAGGACTTTCCAGTCGGAGCTACGTTTGAGACCGCGTTCAAGCAATTGAGGCATCAACAGATCGATCTCTCCACAAGAAGAAAAGTTTTGAACTAGTTCATAGATACCTTCCATCTTAGCCTGGCGCCCCCTTTTTGGAGCGGAGGGGATATACGTTGACCTCCTCAGTAGTCAAGATTTTGCAAAATTATACCGTTGTGGAACCTTAGGTTCTAAGTCTGTCTTACGTAGTTCTTCCCATGTCGACCAGTTTTAAAATGATATCTAAACAATGTCCCGTCCCTCTTGTGACATGCTCAATTCCCGAAACGATTCTTCTAGCATAAACAATCCGGCTATACCTCTGCAGCAAACGAGCTTGCTGTGACATTCACTCTACCTGTCTGACTTTCTTCAGCCTGGCTCGCTCTCCCTATGAGCCAATCCCTGTTATGGTACACAAGTCGATGGGAATTGACCAGGCAAACTTGGAAAGTCGGCTCGCTAGATACCGAAAGTATCAGGGAGATCAAACGAGCAAAACTTCAACCTCGTCCGCCTCGTCCCACAGCAAAGCTGTCAAGGAGACCCTTCTGAAAGCGGGTCTGGTGCCGCACTCTGGTCTCCGAGAGAAGGGTCGCACATGGGAAGGTCATGAGTCTGATCCTCCTGTGAAACGGAATGCAGAGGACTTCGAGTACAGTCGATCTGAGCAACGTGATCCATGAAGATTCTTTCGGTGGTCCTGCAGAGTACATTGACGCTTACGGCCGGAAACCCAGAGGCCTAACGGAAATACATCTGGAGAGGCATCGGATGTAATTTTGTTGAAACGTCTTGTTCGCCTGTTCCCCTCGATCTACTATTTTGGCTGGTACCATGAGCTCTCAGACAGGGTACTACCACTATCAAGTAGACTATACTCTGAACGTGCCGCTTCTCAAGACTTCTGTCGAAAACATGCTAGCTTGTCGCTCGCCCTATGGATGAGGTTGGTTACGGAAATGATCAAGGGAAATTCCTTGGACAGGCATCACGACTGACACCCAGATATTATAAATCAACCGTTGGATCACAATACCTGAAGAGCAAGTCCGTCGTAGCAAGATAGGTTGCAACAGATGTTAGGTGACTGTTTCCTGTTCCGAATCATACTATGCTCCTCAATCGGTGCGGGCGTGTTGATGTGCCTATGAAATATCACTCAGCAAGTGTGTTTAGTAACGCCTTGAATCTCTCAAGTAGTTCAAGCCGCTTTCTGTCATACGATACACGGCCATCTGATCCGGCTTGACCGATCGACGTCTGGTCTCCATCAGTCTATTGGTTATCATGTTTCTCTATTTCGATACAACTCTTACGACTCGTGCCCTGTCCATGCTTGATGTTACACCCGGGTATCCGTTTCTAGAGACGCCCAGCTTAGTCCATGGCGATATCTCCAGCCGATTCAGGATCTTGATCGAAAATGACCGTCTCTCCTCGAGAAATAGCATCGAATCGATCTTTAGTCGTTTCAAGCTTTTCGGAGATGGTTTTTTCCAGGTGGATGGTTTCCTCCTCGAGACGTTTCTAGACATGATGGATATTGAGATTAGAGAGAGGATTGGTTGAGCGTTATGACGAAGGGGAAGGGCTTACGGCTTGGAGCTCGATGTTGGCTAGATCTACGGGTTTGACCGTGGATTGGGAAGACGATTCTATACGAAGCATGAACCGATCCATATCAGCTGAGCCCTTCCACATCGGCATTCATTGAACAGCAAGGTCCGCTGCTTACGAATACTGGCTATACTCCGAGGATCAAAGATCTCGTTCATATATGCATATCTCAGTCGGTACCGAGCGATCGCCATGTCCATCGTCGTCATATTCCTCAGATCCTCGAAGGTCGGTTCTACGTTGACTGGGAGAGACCGACGAGGGGCGGGTTGAGCCTTAGGAACGGCGAATGGGGCTTGAGGTTGCTGTTGCTGTTGAGGAGGAGGCATCTGAGGTGGAAGGTTCCTTTGTCTTGGATCCTTTGATACACCGAGACATCAAGGATTAGAAAGGGACTACGGGAAGAAGAGAGGGGGAGCAGGCGTACCATTGGATGAGCCATTTGTTGTGGTACACCACGAGGTAATCCTCCAGAGTTGATCATGCTTGCGTTGGTTGAATGTTGCAACGTCGAGCGGTAGGAACGAGTTAGAGAATCATTGAACAATCGAGAGCTACTCGGCTGCACTTCGACCGCGATCAACGGGATGTGATCACGTGACTCGTGTAATCGCATCACCTCGTCGCGTTTCATCGTCGGAGCGTTTCATAACCTGGATTTCCCCTGGATGAACAGTCTCAAACTCGTTTCGAGGGGATCCCTTTGATGTAGATCCAACCGAATCTCTGGACTTGACGCATAGACGGTGTAGGGTAATCAGTTTCAGGTGATAAAACGGGCTGTTGTTTACATGTTACAGGGGTGTTTGGGTTACAAGTCGATCAGCGGGAAAACACTATATAGCCTGACTGAGCCTTTTCTTTTACATTTATCACCTTCCCTCTTCTTTGTCTTACACCACCACTCAGACTTCGACGCTTGTTGATCAAGCTTTACATTCATTTTCGCATCCACTATCCTACATCATGTCCTCCATTCTTCTCGCAACCATCCTCGGGCTAAGCCTATTCACACAGACAGAAGCACACGGTCAACTATCTTCCATCACAGTCGGAGGTCAATCTTACGAATCATGGGGTCTGAAGGCTTATTGGGAGGTAAGCGTTTCAGCGTTACCTAGATCTCAACGCGTTACTGACACTTCCATGTACAGGTCGCCGATGTGATAGACTGGACCCATGATGCAGCCAAGACGTACTATCAGGTGAGCCCGGATCTTCCTTTCGCCCTCGAATGCATTTCATATACTGAATGTACGGCTTCTATCTAGCGCAAGACCGATAATCTCAATAACGGGTTTTCTGACATTCACAATTCTACCCTGGCTACGGGTGGGACGATCGTTCCCGCTCGGATGGATCCTGTCTCGCCTGTCGGTGAGTATCGAACGTGCACTTCTCATACTGCTCATTCCCTGATGATACTTTCATTCACAGGCGTCATCAAGGGGAACGCAGGCGATGGTCAGTGAAGAGTTCCCATGTCGGTCGTAGTCTGTTGTTTAATCCTTTTCGTGCTATTTAGCCGTTCAAATGCAGTGGTACGAATGGCCCACCGAAGGTCATACGGGTATTATTGGGGAATGGATGGTAGGTCTGACTTCTTCCGTGACACCTCCAGTATGATCCCTTATCAATCCGATGTCATCCCTCCTCCTCCTCCGCTCCGTCTCGAACCTGACATAGGCTCAATGCCCCGATAACTCATGTCAAGGAGTAGACGGTACGACCCTCGACTGGTTCTCCATCGCTCAACACAGCTACGACCCGACCGAACCGGAATTCAACAAGAGATGGCCCACCGACAAGCTCGGAGCAGAAGGGTTGAAATGGGATTTCAATCTACCGGATTGTTTACCTACCGGTAAGTGCTTCGGCGCTCGAGATCTAGACAGGGGGGGGGGGGGAGTTGATGCTGTATTGTTTTTGGTTTTCTGTGATTCGGTCCGAATAGGTGCTTATCTGGTTAGACACGAATTGATCGCTTTGCATAACATGTCGGATTACGATAACGATGTGACGCATCCTCAATTCTACCCTAGTAAGCTGGTTTCCCGAAGCACAAAAGAGGTTCCTTCAGACCTGCTCAACCGATTCATCTTGTGTTCCTCTTAGCGGCATTCGAACTGGACCTGACCTCGGACGGATCCATAACTTCCCTCCCATCCGGGACCCAGACCGGTCGTTTCCCCGGTCTCTACACCCAGAACTCAAAGATCTTCAACTACAACGTCTTCCGTAATACCGGTCAAGACTCTCAAGGGAACAATATCTACGATCCAGAGTATTTGAAGACGTTTAGGTTTCCTGGGGGAGTCAAGGTCTTGGATTGTGGGGTCGTTACGGGGTTGGATAATGGGCCGGATGAGGAGAAGGGGGAGGTGAAGGTCATTGGGGGGACTGCGGTGGCGAGTGGTTCGACGGGGTCTTTGGCTGTTATTTCTGGAGCCAGTTCGACAAGGAGCGGAGAGACGCTTGAGGTGACTGGTCAGACATCTGTCATTATGACTGCCGTGGCGCCTACTACCGCGCCTGGTGATTCTACCGACTCCGCAACCGTTGTAGCGACCGAAGTTTCCAGCACCACCATTCCCTCTTCCGCCGCCGCGACTCTATCTTCCAGCTCGACCTCGTTCTCCGCGCTCCCGACAAATTCATCAGATGCGAACAAGATGACTCGGACTCGGACTGGCGGACCTGGCCGTACCGATCTCCCCGGAAGTCAAGCTTTGGTCAGCGCGACCGACGCTTCCACTGCCGTCTCTGCGACGATTACGGAGGGATCTGGGGTTCCTCCTAAACAAGCCGAAGGAGGTCCCGAGTCTAACTTACCTGTCAGCTCTGATGCGCAGGCGGGAGAGGTAGCTACTGAGTCTACGACGGACGATTCGGGAAGTACCGGGCCTGTCCAATCGGGTGAAGCAGTCACCGCTCCTGCCCAGGCCACTCGAGTTCCCGGTCGATGTGGACGTAAGACCGGAAACGGTTCCCCATCCAGGAGAAGCCGAGCGATTCGATTCTAGTCGGACCCAGCTGTACTGTAGTGAACGGGGCGAAAGGCTGGACCTTTTTGCTCATCTATGTTGATATGAAACGCGATTATCGAACCGCGCTAGTTGAACCTTGAGCGTTGTTTACTTTGCGAGCTGTGTAGAATGACAAGAATTGAGCTTCTGCCTCTTTGGGAAAACGAACAATCAAACGATCTTGATCAGATTCAACAGAAATTCGAGGTTACAAGCCGCCGCAGACTCAGCCTCGACCGATAGAAAGTACCTGCCAGCGACCACACCTACTGAACAGATTATCCCTGGTGGAAATCCGTTGCGATCAAATCGACGATCATCGTGTTGTGTGCGATTCACGGCGGAAGCGACAGCCCCTTTCATCCCCATTCCCATCAATCAAACGGCATCTTGGTCGATTTTTCCACCTCTTCAAATTCTCTCAAAGTCCTCCTCAACCTCATAATGTTATCAACACCAACATAAGACATAAACGATACTTGAAGACATAGAAGACTGAAGGACTGTATCGAAACCTCGTTCTCGTGATGGTACATCCCACCAAACCCACTCCATCATGGATCCTTTCTCTCCCTCGATCAACAGGAGAGAGTTCCAGGAGTACTTTGGACAGTGAGAAAGGCCAGCAGAGTGGTCGAGCGGTACGGATGAACGGACAAGTGGTTCAAGCGATACCCACAACAATGCCTACTCCGAGATCAGAAGGGAAACAAAGCAAGCAGCAGAAGAAGAAAGTCCACGCTTCTCGCCTCAATCCAGGCAACTCATCATCTCATCCCAATCGATCTCCTTACCGATTACATCCGAAGGCGAAGAGACAAGGGGCATCGTCCGGACCGACATTCGACAACTACCCATCCTGCGACAACGTCGGAAACACCCTTCTCTCATGTTATCCTCAAAGCAACACCACCCTAGTCCAATCCGTCTGGAGCAGGTTCATCTGGAATGCAAATTACCCTACCTTCATTGAAAGAGGAGAGGTCGATGTTCACCTGTTTCAAGCCGATTCGGGTGAACAGGTGACGGAATGGCAAGGAGTAACAAACAGTCAAGGAAGCGTCACTATCAGACCGGACGACACGTGGTGGTCCGATCAAGATCGAGCTTCACGGACTCAACAGGGAAACAACGAGACCTATAGTTTCTACTTTGTCGTCGTCCCTTCCGGACAATCTCTGAACGGCGGAGAACCCCATCAAAACACGTTTGAAGCGGTTCAAACAAGCCCGCCCTCTTCGATCCTCGCTTCCATCTCCTCTGCAAGCGTGGCAAGTGCCAGTTCCGCTTCTGTCGCTGCGGCCATAACATCAGCGAGCTTGAGTTCCGTTTCCTTGGCTAGTCTGTCTAGCTTGAGCGCTGGGACGCGTGAGAGTACGGACCAGGGTGGGAGACGGACGGATGGGACCCTACAGAATGATGGGTCAGATGATGGAGGGTTTCCCAAATGGGTCAGTCCATCATTCGATGTGGATACCTTACTTTCCTCTTGATCTGATACTCCTTTCATTTCTTCCTCAACAGGCCATTGCTGTGATAGTAGTCCTAGGTGTCTTGTTGATAATCACTACGATAGCCGTCTGGTGTTTCATGCTAGCGTTGGCTCGCAAGAGGAAACGCAGGGAAGCTGAAGAAGCTTCTTATCAAGAAACAACCGATCATGGCGGCGAGATGAGCAAAGACGGTATCTTTTCAGGTCCCGCGATGTTAGCGGCGGAGAAATCAAGGGAGATGGAAAAGGAACACCGAGGGATGGATGAGAAGCATCCCCTAGTGGAAGATATGGGAGCTTCTCCTACTTCACCTACATCAGCTGGAATACTAGCCAGACCCCTCACGTCCGCTTCGAATAGAGACGATGCTTCAAGTATAGCCACCGCCCGTCCTCACTCTCGCTCTACATACCAACAAGGAGCACTCAGACCAGGTCTCGTACCGGTCAACAGAAAACAATCGACCGCTTCTGGGATCGGTTCTCAGGCTTCGGGAATAGGGTTGATAGGACAGTCTTCAGGGCTGGGAGCGGATCAAAGTAGTATCGCTTCGTCCGGACCGATCAGCCCGGGAGAAGCGGAAGATTTGGCCGTAGCGTTTAGACAAGCGATGCGGAAAGCTGGGGATGAGTGAGTACGAGTCTTGTCGATCTCGATCGCCGTGACTGATGATATCCCTCTCGTAGACCGCTTACCGAAGATGAATCGCCCGATGCGGAAACCCCTCCGGCTAGCGCACTCATGCGTCGAGAACTACAGCAGGAAGGAGTAGGCATACAGCCGCTGGGCGATAGAAAGAGTTATCATATACAGGGTGCCGACGGTTAGGCCCTGGCTCCAGATCAGTTTCCTCACGAAGCCCTCGACGTTCAAATGGACCTCTCTCTACCCTTCTCTTTCGCTCACGATACCACGTTCTGACGAATTTACGACATGGGCCTCGACAAAGCTCGAAAACCTGAGAACAACAGACTCGCACGATCGGTCACAGGACCTCTAATGAACCGGTGATCCTCGCTGGCGACGGAATCACGACCTTTCCTTTCGATTTGTCAATTTTAGGATCGTCGGTCTACGCTATGTTCTGCTTTTTATAATGACGACCTCTATCAATGTATGACGCTCTATATTTTAACTGTTGTTTTGGGTGTCAATGTGTGATGCATCCATGCCGAATTGATGTTTCTACGTTCTCGCCCCCATCAGGCGTTTCTGCTCCTCAAGAGGCAGTATTCCCCCCAGACTCTGGCCTCTTCTGCTTTCTTGCCAGGTAGGTAGATTACCCTAGCCCACCAAGGAGTCAAGGAAGCATCCAAGAATGGCGTACAGAAAAGGCGATCCCAGTTCTCAATGTCGGCCGCGTAGTCTGGCTGCAGGACTGTCGGGTCCGCCGATGGCATCGAAGAGTCGATGATATATGTGCACTCGGATGCATTTACCTGACAGGTGGGAACAAAAGCCGTCAATATCGATATTTCCAATGTGAGGATGCAAAAGACTATGACGAGACTCACGTATGCATTCATGTTCTCCTCATTTTGGTTATTGAACCTTCCCTCTATAATCGTCCTTGTCTGCTCTCTCTTCCACATGCTCTTGCTGGGCAAGCTCTTCTGCCATCTCATCGGCATCATCCCGTCAAACTCTTCCTTGATCCAATCCACCTCGATTCCCTCGGGAATCAAGTAACTTCCAGGGTAACGGAACCATTCCTTGCCGTAACACAACTTGATGGTCGGGTCGAAATCTTTGAGGACGGTAAAGTCCCATTCGGGGTTGTATCCTTGTTCCATCTGTTTCTTCTCGTACCCTGGAGGAGGAGGGATGGGCTTGTAACCCGCTTCGATGAGGATGTTGGGGATCTCGGTGTATTGGAAGTGATAGGCGACATCCATAGGGGCGTGGTAGAAGAGCCCTAGAGCGTAAGTCCTGGATGCGGAGATGATGACGGTAGGAGCGAGTATGCTGAGAGTCAGGTAGGAGAAGATCTTGGAACGTCCAGCCTAGAAGTCCTTCGTTTCAGCCATCCTCCCTTGCACGCGATCGCCGTCTCCCTTGCTTGACTCACATTGTAAGGCGACGCCGTTACTTTCACATAAACCGTCTCCGCCCATCCTTTGATCAAGAAGATCGTCACTCCAGCATTCATACAGAGCAACGGGTAGAGTGGGTACATGAATCTCTCCTCCTTATGAGCCTGCAAGCTCAAGACTCCCAACCAAAGGTAAAACCCGGACAACCTGGTCAACAACAAGGTGTATGGACTAGATTCATCGGCCTTGACCCTTTGCTGTGTAGTTCCGAGTCTCTTGTGATCGAACAGGTAGGTGATCGCAAGAGCAGGGAGAGACAGGAGAGCGAGAGGGAAGAGAAAGTTGAAGTTGAGGAAAAGGTTTGCAAAGTAGAAAGTGAACGGTTCTGTTCCGAAGATCTCGGGGCCGGTGGTGGGGCCGGAGGAGAAGATGTTGTAGAGGACGATATTGAGGTTAGGGAATACCAATCTCCCGTACGCCCAAGAGTCGATCAGAACGATAGGCGCCTGATGACATGGTATCGATCGAGTATCAGCAACGAGCGCATGGTTCTTTGTCATTCGCGTTCATTACTGACCGATATCCCTGCGACACACGCAACACCATATTTGATCAATCTCACACTTCGAACGGCCAGCATCCTTCCCAAATCCTTGTCCATTACATGATCACCGCCCCTCAGCAAGACCTGTTCCACAGTGAAAGGCACAGCAAGGAGTCCAGCGAACGGCCAGCCCAAAAGAGGTCCCAGGCAGAAGAAGAAAGTGGCTAGGAGAGTGTTCCGGGCACCCCAAGTGGATGAGGAGGCGAGAGGCAGGAAGTACGAGTATCCGAGCATCGTGGTGAGCATTGTGAAGGTGGAAGGCAAGAAAGCTATTCGCATGGTTTCGTTTTCAGAACAATTAGCCTTCTCGTTGAACAGGACAGGACTAGATGGTTCAGCTTACCACCCGCTCCGACCCACATCCCACAACTTCCGAGGAGCATGACCAGAACGTACCTCCCCACACGCTCGTTGATTTCAGTCGCGACTGCACGGTAGAAGAAAGCTTCTGCGATGGAAGATAAGATTCCCAAAGAGATCCTTAGGACGAAAAAGGCAGCTCTCTATCGGGTTCGAGATTAGGGGGAGACGGGACAGTCTGTCAGCTCCTCTGCGAATCGCTTTTTTGCAAAAAGAAAACGGGACAGATTGTGATGACCTACCTTCTGGATTCTTAAAGCAAAAGGCGCCAAATGAGCCAGGGGCCAGTGAAGCAAGATATACGTCCAGCTACGGATGGCGTATTCCGGTGAAAGTTCCCATGTCTGGAACCCGTTGTTATAGGTAAAGTAATGCAGGGGTTCGAAAAAGTTGAAGACTGTCGGACGTGATGTTTGGGGGTTGGTTTATGGGCTGAGGAACACCGATAAGAGAGGAAAGATGAGAACGTACTTTCGTCACAATCCTGGATGTTGGAGTACATTGCTGCTGATACCCTGACAAGTAAAAGCAATCGGACAGCTAATGAGAATGAAGGGAGGAATGGACCGTTGTTTTGTCTACCGTGTCAAAAATAGATTGAGTTGGTTTCTCTCCCCAAACGTTTCCAGAGCGTAGGATCTCACCTTCCCACTAGATCCTGCAACAGTCCTGCATGTCGTTTCTTCCATGCTGGAACCGGAGCATATTTCCCTCCGAACTTGTCCACGGTCGGGACGGGTTCTACCGGCTTAGCTGGCTGGTTATTGGTTGGTCTTCTGAACCTGATTGTTTCTGTTCCAGGACGGTACGACATGGTAGAAAACTTGAAGGGTCTGCTGTAGCCACTACGTTTTCGTATATCGAACGAGTTATGAGTCCCAGAGATCCAGACTAAGTCGATGATTTTCCTGTTGATGAGGAATTTAATGATTTGATTTGAGAGTTTTAGAATTGTTCAAAGCTGGATTGTTGGTGTGTAATCGCTCATGACGACCAATTAGCTGCCGAGAATGCATGACTAGCTCACAGAATGCATGTTTCGGATCACGTGATCGGCATACATCTCGGCATGTTTATTGCCGGAATCTTGTGATCACTCGACTGTGATCATTCGAAAGTTCGTCGACTTGAAATTTGAAACAAACGTTTCATCATTTCAAAAAACTGAAACATCTCGGAAATCATGCAAAACATCTCGAACCATCCTCTGCAACGGTTACGGAACCAATATTACTCCCTCTTTCCTCCTCATCTCATAACGTTCCCAGCTCCTCATCAACTCGCACTAGCTCGACATCAAGAATGGTTGTACGACAATCTACTGAACAACCAGTCCATCGGTATAGGATACATCCCAGCAAAAGACTTTCAACGTAAATTCTGGAAGCTGCTTATCGCTGCTCTCGAGGAAGAACTGAGACAAGACTCGGCCGCCGAAGAAGAACTCGTCAGTCCATCTCTCGCCTGATTCATTCGATACCTGTTGAAATCTTACCGTTGGCAGGAATTAGATGACCGGATAGCAGAGCATTACACAACTCTCCTCTCACTCTCCTCGAATCCCTTCAACGTGTCAGTTCGAGATCTCTCTTCGTGTCTGAATCCCTGTTTTGATCATAAGAGTTATATACAGACCAGGCCCATCATACAAGACTTACATATACCCGTGCTCTGCTTCGTCCTCATCACTCGGATCGAGAGCTGAAGAACAAGCTATAACTCTTTTAGAAGCTCAGACGACAATTGAAGCAGGTTCGACAGGACTGAGAACGTGGACCGCTAGGTACATCTCCCAGATCCTTCCGTTGATAGGTCAAGTCTAATAAATCTTGCTCCAAATTGGACAGTCTATACCTAGCCACTCAATTCCTCCTTAACCCAGATCCTCTACTAACTCACCCATCATCTCCTTCGCCCAAAACCAGCCCCGTGTCCCCTTCATCAGGAGACGAAACCAAACGACGGACGGTCTTAGAACTAGGATCAGGCACGGGTTTCTTCTCCTCATTCTTGGCACAACAAGGTCTTTTTCGGGAAATAACTGCCAGCGATTTGGGTGATGAGTGGGATTACCATCACTCACCCAACGAAGCAGAGGTCGGGAGAGATCAGCAGGAGCAAGAGGAGCTGGAAGAAGGGAGAAAGCTGATGCTAGAGGAGGAAGAGGAGAGGGTTAGAGGGACGAGAAAGAATCCGCTCGGAACACTGAGAGGGAATTTGCTTATCAGTCAGTACCCCGAGTCTATTCATCAGAGTTTCCGATAATAAAATTCGACCTATATCCTTTTGTAGATAGACCGAGATTTCTTCCTGACGTTCAAGTTCGCTCTGTCCCACTCGATTGGTTTCACTCCATTCCCACCCCTTGCGCCTATTCTTCGGGCCAAATCGAGAGTCCTGTTGATTCTAGAGCACACGCGAGGATGTGTCAGTTTTCTCGAAGTTTGAAGGATGATCTGATACTGATTGCAGCGGACGTCGTAAGTCCCCCCTCCCGTCCTTGTTCAAACCTCCTAGAACAGATCGTACCTGTACTAACCCGGAGCAACGCAGATATACGATCCAGACCTAGTCTCTCCACTCGTAAACACTCTCAAACTATTCTTTTTCCACGGGACCGAACGGTTCGCGCTTGTAGCTGCTACAGTGAGGAATGAGGATACGACCGGTCTGTTCCTTGAAACATGCGGCAGGTGCTCCTCTCCTGATCACGTCCTGTAGCGCGCTTACGAGACCTTTTCGTTTGTGAACAGGGAAATTGGGTCTGAACGTGCTGGAAATGCAGGATTTGGTGAGACAGGAAGAAGGGCATGAACCGATCTTCTGGAATGCTAGCACATGGGAAGGGGAGGATGTGAGGATCATGAAGATTTGGTATAAAGCTGTATAAGGAAAGGGGACTCGAGAAGAGTGATAGCTTTATGACTATGCGCAACCTGGCTTGCTTGACTGTGCCAAGGTTATGGGCGGGGTACAGATCAGTCGTAACCTGACGGCACGATCGAGACAGCTCAGCTCGTATAGGATAACTCTACAACCGTAGTCGATCAGCGCGCAAGTAAGAAGACTCTACACGTAGAAATTTGGCATCCACACAGATGATGGAATGGCTACATAATGGATGAACGAGGATTGTTCTGCTACATAATTCTAGGTATTGGTGTATACAAGAGATCGGCATCATTTGGTATAACCAGTATAAGTAGTGGAATAACTACCTTGTCCCATAGTTGACCCCTGTTGGCTCGATCCTGGACCGCTGACAAAGGCTGAAGTGGCCGCGACAAGCGCATCAGAATCTGCGGGACCGACTATCAGGAAACTGATACTGTTAGATTCAGAGCGGACATCGGTCACGGAGCCTCCATTGAATTTCTCCGATTAACATGAAATCTTCCCTCTAAAGCAACTCTTGAAATAGAGCCCGATTATAGGTTTATCCCGTAGGGATGTCCATTGACCAGTGTTGTGTCTAAGTATGCAGAGGTTGTCCCCGAACAATTTCACTGTGTTCATGCCCTGCCAAAGACTGGGTCAATCGAAGGATATTGCTCAGAGAGAAACCGACTGACCTCAGACAGAAGCGAGTGGTGGTGTAATTCGTTGATCAAGACGACGAGATCGGTATTCATGGGTAGACGGCAAGGGCGTTCATAGGCTTGTGCGGGGAACAGATTTCCCAATTCTGTGGCGTCAAGACATCACGATGCAGATGGATTTGCTTTATACAACATCTGAGCTTCAATTACCTTGCCCTCGACTAGATACGCTCGCCTTGCGAACAAAGGGATCAATGCCGTCATGTTGAGAAGCGCAAATGACGCGCGTGATTCATGAAACGCGGTAAATTGGCTTCTTAAAGGTAGGCAGTGAGGTAAAAGTGGGTTAAACCAGTCATCGCTTAGCACGTTCGTATTTTGAACTTTCTAGCTTCCTGTATGAACGGCTTGGGACGGCTGTGAGTTTAGCCAAGCGATAACCGCTCCCGATCTGGTCGTATAATGAACACAAAAGCTCGGCAGATAAACCGGTTCGCCTAACGATGAACATGACTTGTAATCCCAAAAAAACGAGTCGATCTGGAACCGGTGCCAGATACTAGATTGCAATTCCACCGCAAATTTTCTCTTTCAGAGCTTCGTATGAACGATTGTTTTGACAATTTGTTCCGTTCCGCCGGCCTGACAATAGCAAGACACTTGTGTCCAACGTTGGGACGTGAAATGACAAGTTGACGCTCGAGGCTGGTCTAAGTACGGTTTCTCCCTACCGAACGACAATCCGCAGGTACCACGACTTGTCAGAAAGGGGAATCGGGCGGAAATTTGGTTCAACAGTACCACGGGCTTGAGTTCAACGTTGCCAGCAATATCGCAGCGCGGAACTAAGCTGGACTGCTGCAGCGGGAATCCCTAACTGCATAGCATCAAGACAAGCATAAGGACAATCACCGGAACAGCGTTCTGAAGACACTGATCAAGATTGAATCGAACTAGCGGGAAAAATCCAGGCAGTATGGGTTATAAGAATCACAATGACCATGACGAGTTCAATGAGTCCTCATAAAATTCGCAAATGTCCAAGGATGTACGATGAGATTCCGTTTTGATACTGATTGACCCTGAATCTGAGCCAGCGTTCTCAATCTTGACTACAGCACTATCAGATTTCCAGGGAATCGGACGGAACCTCAAGCTTTGCGCCCGGGACTCGCCAGGGAATCTTGAGCTTTCCGTCCAGCCTTGGTTCGAGTACTCGTATGTCTGGACCAGGACTCGATATTTCTCGCAATCGGCACAGATCGGTTCGCTCAGGCCTTTCCATCCGTCTAGACAATGAACTAACAACGATGTGATATCCAATCTCCCTATCAGTTGTTCCTGGTCCCTAGTCCGATTGTTTGTGCCGGAGTGGAATCTATCGAGGAACAGACGAGTGCCTCCGTCCTTGTCAAGAGTCAACATATGGTCAATCTATATAATATAGGAGAAAAGTTTCTCAGTTGCCAGCGTGAGGACTTGAACGACGGTCTGACCTTGAAGGCTTCAGTAGGAATGTCATCGGTCCGGTAAATACTGATCAAGAGCCTTTCGACATCTTGTGGTTCGAATGGATACGGTTGACTCATCAGTAATTGTAGTGTGCAGTAAAAAAAAAAAAAACCAATCGCGTTTAATCTGATTGGTAAACTCTCATGAACAGTCGTTGATTTATCATACCTCCGTACACATATAGTATAGTTTGCCAATGGCCACTGTCCGCTTCGTTATCTGATATCAAAGGAGCGCACAACGTCAGCGTAGGCGATACTCTCCGCGAATTGCATCAAGATCTATGACGCGCGCATCAAAGGAGAGACCGCCTCCATGACTCAGTTCGGCCGACTTCCTCGATTAAAGGCGAGAAGATAAAGGAACGCAACAAGAAGTAACAAGAGTTGCGAGAATCAGTCGAGGCTTTGATTTTCGGGGGTTACGTATTCCAACAAGCATGCTGAACCCGACTTTGTCGTGTGTTAATAATGGTCAGTCGAAGTGTGTAGATCCGGACCGTCGACGTTGAGGAATGAAGCTGCGGTCGCCAATCATGAGGAGGAGTCGCAACTAATCGGGACTGAAACCATCCTGCGCCTTTCGATCGCAAACGATAGGTTGGCGAATCACGCCATCCGAAACAGCTCCACGCGGCGGGTTAGCTAGGGCTTCTATAGATAAGGGAGCGATTGTGTCGACATGTCGTCAGTATTCAATTTGGGGTCTTGCACGTTCACGGGGCACGTTTGATTGCCGTGCACGTTTGCATATCAAAGAGTGGATACGGTGACAGTAGCCACGACAGGTATACCCACGAGGGAAGTTCATAACTTAACATTTTGGTAACTTGGGCATGCTTAAGCGGGCGCATCGCTCCTTTCAATCAGATTATTTGATCGTAATCATGTTCCGTTCATAACTGAACTCTAGCTGGTCGACCTTCCAACCCATACTTCGTCGCATTGTCGAGCGCACTATCGTCTCTTCCCCTTCTTTTTTGCTGATCCAACTGGTGTTCCCTATACAGCAGATAAGGCCTTTTAGCTGTCGTTTTCCCTGACCACTAGGTTGCAATTGTACTCACCTTTGTACTCCCCGACCCAGTTTTGACAGGGGTAGACACTCCACTACTGACTAGATCTTCCGCCTGCTCTACCGCCTCTCCTAGAGCTTCTCCTGCTTGACTTGCTAGATTCTCCACGGTGCTTGCCACACCCGTGCCAGTCGGAGTGGAGGTTCCAGATATTTTGGCCGAGGAGAGTTTGCGAGGTGTCGAAGGGGGAAGAGAAGAGGGGGTATTATTAGCGGATTGTTGTCGCTGTAGTAACTGCTGTAACTGCTGTGATTGTTGTAGTTGCTGCAGTTGTTGTTGAGCTTGTTGTTGCTGCTGGATCTGCTGCTGTTGAGCTGGGTTGACCGGCATGGCAGTGATGGATGATTGCCATGAGGGGTTGATGAGCTTGTATTTTCGTTCTAATTAGGATTGAAGCAGATGACAAGGCAAAAATAAGTCCCTTTCCATAGGAGCATAACGTTCCTTTTTACGCATACTCACCTTCTTCGATTCTAACCCTATCCATATTTCCCAAGATCTCCTTGATCTTATCCCTTCCGACCATTTCACTAGCACTAGAGAAGATCCAACCACCCCATCCAGGTCGATAACTGTTGGCTTCCGAGACCACGTCAACCACCTCGGCTTCCATTTCCTTCTCGGCCGCACCTAATCTCGCTTGGACATCTTCGTTCAGTGATCCCGATTGTATGAGAGCAGCGAGTGCTTGTTTTGAGACCCGGAGACGATGGATTCTTCGAACGTCTTCGGCTGCTCGAAGGAGGAGAGCGGACATGAGGAGCTTATCGTCAACTAGGGGTTGGGGGGGAGTTGTTTCAGGTGGAGATTGTTGATGCGAGAGAAGAGAGATGTAGAGGTCTCTTGACCTGTGTGTAGGGAACCATGGTTCGGTCGTCAGGATGGCAGCTGGAAGACGGCGAAGTACCGTAGAGCAGAATTTCGTATGAGATAGTTTGATAGATAATCGAAGGGCAAGTTCGAAGATAGATGTAAGGCATGCCTGTCAGTGCGAGTTCGCATTCTAGCTATGATAATGATTACTCACCCTGCTTTGAATTCCTGTGCCATCTACTAAACAGGAGCAGCGACCCTACAAGGATGCTGATGTACAGTAGAGGTACATAGATTGGCAACGCCATTTCCTTGTCCGTTGTCTGATTTGAAGATCGGCCGTGCTAAGAAAGCGAAGTCATCCCAAGTCGACTAGGAAGGGATTGATGAGCTGTTCATGTCGTGTACTCATGCAAGGGAATTGTAATTTGACACGTCATCGCATTCTCTCAATCTCCTTGTACCTCTTATCAACCGACCTGAAACACGAATAAATTAGCTCACTGCCCTTCTTGAAACATGGCGAAGTATCCAAAAAAAAACTCATATTAGACCGCACTTGACCGAGAGAGCTAAGAGTCATCAGATTTCGCATCTTGCGACCTCTAAAATGATCGCATGATGCAGGCTGTGACCGCGGTCCGCGAATGCCCGTCGACGTATGTTCCCTCACTCTCGGCGTACAAACGGTCAGTGAATGATCCAGTGGACTATGGAGTACTATGAACGTGGTCAATTCGTCAACCGTTTTTAACTATGACTTTCGGATTCTGCTCGCGCGATCCTTTTGAATCTCATGAAAGCGATGTGTTCTAACGGAATGCACGTGCTGTTAGGTGAGCTTGGGATGTTTAATTGCCTACCTAGTGATGGGATTACTGGAAGGTTTGTTTGATCATTTGCGGGCCTGATAAGACTCTCGAGAGCTTGAAGAAGTCTCATGAGGAGATGGACGGGCAGAAAGAAACCACGAATCGTGTCGGAGACCTCATAAAGAGATGAGTGGGGAAGACGACAGTCCGGTTTCCTGTCAAACACAGTGGAAGTCATATATGGCAGTCATGTGATCGTCAAGGTTTTATCTCATTCTTGAGACAACCTGAATAATAAAATTCTGTTCTGATCGAGCCGGTTCTGAATTTAGTGTACTCGAGACTGTGTAATCTGATGTATACTTTGGGCTTGATAATCTATATCTCATATTCGTCTGAAGTCCACAAACCGAAGTGTTCGAACAGTCTTATTAAGAGGTCTTAGCGATCGGTACAGGTTGCGATAGGGGTTTCACGCGCAAAAGCGGTCGGATCTGATGATCGGGAGTCGAGTCAGCAGAGGGCACGGCCAATTAGAGATATCGACTCACCGCTTCGACCATGATCGGAGCAAGGGCAGGCAAATATCGTAGTGTCGGCGGAAGGATCGGCTCCGGCACGCCCTTCTTACCCTGTGCTCGTCTTCTAGATCGAGCAGGTTTGCTCGACGTTGGTTCGGCTTGAGGGGGATTAGGCGGAGGCGAGGCTTTGTGCCGAGTGAAATCGACAGAATTTCGAAGTCGTCGTAATCTCGACTCCTCTCCTCCCTCTACTGCGTCCGCATGGCTTCCGATAGACAAACGCTTCTTGTGAGATCCGTGACCTTCCTGATCATCCCAACTTTCGAGGTGAGATCCCTCGTTGATCGCTTTGAGTTTGTCTTCTTCACCAGTCTCTGGTTCGTCATCCGAACTTTCATCCTCCTCTTCGTTCTCCGCTACATCCCGCACAACTGCATCGCTGATATTCAAGCTAGCAACGACGCTTTCAATTAAAGCAGTTTCTTCTGGACTGGCTCCTTGTCCCTGGAATCTTCGTCGGACCTTTTCCTCGTACGCGACTTTCAGCTTGTAGTGGTACGATGCAACCGCATCGATTTCCCGTAGAATCGACATTCGTTCTTCGCCTCCATGTGGTAGAAGGAATTCCATGTCGAGCTTCCCGCCAACCCCGTCTCGAGCAAAGTTCAAGAACAACTCAATCCAGCTCATCAAGGAGTCGAATAGCCCTTGGCCTTTTGAATGAACTTTGTGTACGAAACCGTAGAAGGACTGCTCATGTCTTTGGACAAGATCGATGAAGGTCTGGACGGTACGGCCAGGATCCTCTTGGCTCACTATCAGATTCCCCTACGTCAGCAATAGGCCAATATTTCCGAATGGGGTTTCCACTTACGTTCTTCAACACCTTCAACGGTTCTGATCAAATCATTTATGAAATTCTGAGCATCTCCCAGGGAATCCGCAATACTCGCTGCTTTGTAAACAGTCGCGAGCGGAGAATAGAAGATGGTGATGATATCTTTCAGAAGTTCCGCAGTAGTACCCTACGAGTCGAGAGATAGTCAGGTCCAGTTCACTCATTTGCGCTGATGATCGCTCACTTCAAAGATCAGTGCCAAAAGCTGTTCCTTTTCTTTCTTCCGCACGTAAAGCTTCATCAACACGTTCAAATCCTCGAACAACCAGGCGTCTTCGTTAGCAGGGCCTTCGTCGTCATCAGAGTCGTCCAGAGAGTCTCGGTAGGTTTTGTATGCAGTATATGCCTTATTGGCTCTCATGACGCGTTGCATTTGTGGTCTATCGAGGAAAGGTGGCTCAGGTGACCGCAAAACAACAGCAAGAAGGTCCAAACCCTCTTCAGCTGCATAATAAGTACCGTTAGCAGAGTTCTTCCGCCTTGCATCGCATCGACTTTGTGATTTACCTGCGTCTCGCCTATACATCGTCTGTATTTCGAAAGGCGCATTCACATATTGCTCGATCTTCTGACATATACTAGGGTTATCCACACGTTCGGCGACGCTATCGATATCCTCTTGTACAGCCCGAACTTCGTCCGCTAGAGTGGACGAAAACATACTGTTCAGAAAGGGATCAGCGCCAGGGGGAGGACAAGAACTACGCTTCTCGCATACCGTTGGATCAGACTCTGTCCTCCAAATGGTCTAGCAAGGAACAGATCGAGTATCCCTCGGATCATCGCCATAGGGTTGGAAACTTTCAGAATCCCCTTCAGCATGAAGTAGGGCATCATTCCATGTATCCTCTTAAGTTGTGTCAGAATGTCGGAAGCATTATCTGCTGCCACGAATATTTGGAAGATTGTAGCTGCGAGCCTATTTTATGGTGAGCACTTCAGTAAGAAGACGCTCCCGACGATTCGTAACGGGCTTACGAGATTTTGCCCCATTCCAAAACACTTTTTTCCGCAGGAGGCAGGTCTTTGGCGAATTCTACCCGTCTCACAACATCGAATACACCCTTTAAGCCTCCCTCCTTGCCCAGAACATCTCCTTTGAATTCCGCCAGACCTTCTCGTAGTGCTTCGACCCTCTTCTCCGCCTCCTCCTTGAACCGTCTCTTCCCTTCCTCCCGAACAGCGTCAGCTTCCGCCCTACGCTGTGCATCGAGCTGCTCTGCTGGCGTCAATTTAGTAGGTCCAGAGAGAAGGAATGAACGGAGGACCATAGAGTTGAGAGCGTAGGGTAGACCGAGGATGAGGTTCAGGTATGCCCTGAGAGTGAGTCGATTCTTCTCCCTTGAAAGTGGGGAAGAGCTGTACGCATCGATACTATCTGTTCGTTGTAGACTCTCTACGGATCCGGTAGGATTTGGGGAACCTGTACCGCTGGAAGGTCCAGCTTGAGGTCCGGAACCGTAGAAGGCACGAAGAGGGTTGTAAGCGGAATAATAAGATGAATTGCTTGCGACGGGAGTGGGCGCGGTCGTAGCGGTTCGATCTTTCGGTGGTAAAATAGGTAATATTGCATCTGGGAATTGACGACGAAGCTAACAGAACGTGCTGGTCAATAAGGAACGGAAGACTGCATGTTCGAGTCGCCTTACCTCGTCCGCCAACCGTTTGAAATCGCCATATCGTCTTGATACGTGTACATCAGGAGCATTCGAACGTTGTGTACGGATAATGAATTCCTGTAAAGACAGGCTATCTTCAGTGAAGAACACGTTAACCGGAAGGGCAATCCTTCAACTCACATCGTGGCTCTTGCTTCTCACTCGACCCCTCTCAGTCACGTTCCTAACACATATGACATTGACATCGAACCCAGGCCCCATCTTCGCCTGTCGTTCCTGCATCTTCTTCCTAGCCTCCTCCCCAGCGATTTCTAGTTTCCGTAGATCCCCCTGTCCAATCCTGACGACTTCTTCCCCGGTAGTAAGCTTAATTCCTGCCCCGAACAACATTCCGAGCTGTTTTTGTAATTTCTCCCATAATTTCCTCCTTGCGTGGAATTCGATAATTTCCTCCTCTGAAGCGAGAGAGAGGTCGGGTTCTCCATCACCGGTCTTCAACGAAGTAGGGCTGAGACGGGTTTGATTGATCGCTAGGAAAGAAGTTACGAATGGCTGTACTTTTCCAGACCAGAACGTTGGTGGCGCTGCAGCTAGGAAGGGAAAGGGGAGGAGGAATTGGTGGAACAAGTATCGCAGGATAGGAAGATCGCCTTGTCCACCTTCTTCTCTCGAGATCTTGACCGGTTTCCCATCCATCGACAACGGCTGGAAGGGTAGTCCCAGCAGACCGAGAGCCGATGCACCGAGAGCAGGATCACACAAAGCGTTCAACTCCCTCTCTACAGCCAATCCGACCAGAGTCTTCTTCAGATAGTGCGCGCGAAGCGGGGTCAACTCTGATGACCCAGACTCGGCAGCTGAGTTGGGTAAGGAATGAACGGTTCGATGCAATGCGGAGGATCGAGAATTATGACCTCCAGGTTGAAGAACTGCCACTTCTTGCTCGTCTTCGTCCTCGGAATCATCAATTGGGGCTTGAGGAAGTGCTCGAGCTGGAGGTGCACCAGATCCGGCTCGAAGCGGTTCAGGACGAGCTTTATCTAGGGAAGCTCTTGAGCTCATCGTATGTTGTTTATTGCTGATCTGTTGATATTTCTGCTAGGTGCCGAATAGTCTTCCACTAAGGCTCCAAGGTAATGTTGGTCGAGGCGATAGCTACGTTCCCGTTTATCTCTACTCTTCTTCGTTGAGGACTGCGAAATATCCTTCTGATCAGGTTGCAAGCGAGATGACGATCCACGCGGTCTGCCAAGGCAGCAGAAGTCTATCGATTTCAGGACTCCGTATCACAGGATCCCACGAGAATGGTCTTGGTGATACAATTTCGATGTACAGATATAGGTAATTGTAACAATGATCAAGGAATGGCTGACAATGAAGATGTTGACCTGTTCTAAACTGGAACGATTGATTGACAACCTCCTTGATCTGATGTCATCGACTGACCTTGGACTTGCCGTGAGCGTACGCGACTCGGGGTCCGTCGGCATCAGACTCAGTCACCGGCAGACATGAAACGTTTCATGTGTCTATTATTATTACGCTGCTCGTATGCGCTCTTTCTTCTGCTGTTCTAGGATACAACTTTGCATCTTACACGCCCACAATGCTCCTGTCAATCGTCATAGTCATCATTCGTATTGAAGCCATCCATCACCCCCTTGACTTTTTCGTAGACGGTGAAGACGATCGCTTGACCCGGTGCAACTCTCAGAACACGTGGCAAGATTCCCTTGTAAAACGCTTTCGGACCTTCTTCTTTGAACATATCCGAAGTCACTTTGAGTAGCCTTGACATGGCTGTTTCCCCTTCCACACGGGAGGCACGTTGTATACGACTATCGAACGCCATATTGTCAGCCGAACATCAAGCCCGATTAGAACTTCTCTGTCGACTCACGTCTTTATCGTATCGATGGGAGCATTCGAGAACGGTCCCATCGCACCAGAGACCAGACCGAGTATCATCGTTTGCCAAGACGGTAGCTCCGTATCAGCATACTGCGGTTGATACTTGATCGCCATCTTCTTGAATTCCTGGTAGGCGGTGAAATTCACACCTAAATAACGAACAGCTCGATCAGTAGAATGTTCTTGCTAGTCTTGAATGAAGATACCAGGAAATGGCTCAAACTCACCCTGATTTGTGGCTTGTCTCAACGCAGTCAACGATACCCCTCGATAAAGCGCGCTAAAGCCCTCCTCCTTGATGATCGTATAGGCACAATGAGCCGCATTCCTATATCCCGCAAGGTCTTCAATCAGTTCTCAAAGACCCTTGACAGTAAGCGAAAAAGAAACGCACCGGTATTTGGGTATATCATCTGGATCAGCTAAGGAATGATGTTGCGCCTGTAACCTGATCTTGATAACTTCCATGGGAGAGACCACACACACCGCTTCCGTTGCTCCCGCTGCCAGTCCAGCTATCACAAATCAAGGGGATCGTTAGCGAAATGACTTCGAGAATAAAATGTAAGACAGACCGCTGGTAGATGCTTACCGAGGAAAACACGGGAGGATGGGAGTTTGCCTTGAGGATCCGATAAAGCTTGTTTATAAGCTGCTCATGCCCATTCTCATATTCAGCTCGTGACTTTATATGACAAGGAACAGTAACTTTACTGACCTTCGAAACTGGCGAATCTGATTGCCATCTTAGGTACAATTCCCGAAACGACAGCTCCGAGACCTTTGTACAGTCCCAAGGGAGTTTCTCTGGCTATGATTTGTCTCGCGGTAGCGATGGGCCCGAGAGGTTTTAACTGCCCAAGATGTCGAGTGAATGAGTGGAGATTATAAGTGATTTCGAACGGGGATAACTCACTCCTCTAGCTTTTCGACTCTTTGATAGTTGCATTCGGACTTTGATCGTATCTAACGGATGACTGTTCGTTTGCTCATCAGCTGAAGCCTCGCATATAGAAACAACGAAGGGAGACCACCTACCAAACACAAGCTTCCGCCAACCCTGCAACTCCTCCAGCGATTAGATGAGTAGTCAAAGGAATCTTGGGTTTGCCATCTGGCGTCAACTTCTTCGCTCGGGTCATGGGTGCAGAAATCCTGTCCCCCGAAAGACCGCCGCCGAATGGTTTGCTTGTAGAGGTCGACATGTCGTGCAGTAAGTAGTTCCAGAAGTGCTGAGAAATCTTGAAGCGATCGATGAGATTCGATCAGGTGTGAATGACAGATATAGTGGTTCAGTGCTCACTTCCCTTCCGACTAGCTCGCCTTGTATCTTATATGCTCTCACCTTGAACCAAGTCATCCAAACTTCGTCATCTCATTCACAGACTTTCCAAGGATCGTTTTACCGACCATAACCGAATATACTTCCGGTCGCAACCTAATCTGCATCCGTTAGCACGATGGAGTCCCCGGCCGTCAGGTTCGAACCGAACAAAGCCGGACGTCAAAGTGCGATTGCCAATCCGCGTCTCGTCCTGAGCTTTGAAACACACCAAATTCAGCCTGAATTCGAGAATCGAGTCAAGCTATGAGTAGGCAACACCGGTGACTCGACATGTCAGCGACTCGCCGTGCCGCGAGGTCGAGCACTTGCCTGAGTACTTTCAGATATGATAACTATCTTGACGTCCGCTTGGTGAACATTGAACGTAGATCATTCATGACTGACATGACTGACGATGAATACGAGATTTATATCGGGATTGACAATCCCGAGTAGTTGCGAAAAGATCCCACCTTACCACAAGTTGTGGGGCTAGACCTTTTGAAGACGATGGCAACCGTGCAAGCAAGCGGGTTGAAGATGAGTAGCGCAGCCATTTTCCGGAGACAGTGAAGTACTCACGTTCCAATTCTTTGTAGAGCATGACACACGTTGGTGACGGAGGGAGGGTCGTGTTGGATGACTCGAGCTCGAATGACCATTTCAGACAGTAGGGTTCGAAAAGTTCGACAACCTTGACCTTGGGCACGAAGGGTTCACGACGTTGATCACGGCGGCTTTGACGACCTCGGGCACGACAGGTTCGGCTAGTGATCGAGACGTCTACTGCTACTGAAACTGACCCTGTAGCCATCGTGATCGAGACCTCCACTCACACTATCGTATCAACTCGCACTCGAGTGCGAATCCGGATCGCTATCGATTTTCGCTTCATTAGGCATTAGGTGGATGCTGAAGATTATTAATATTAATCGAGTGCTAAGCGAGAGGCAAATCATCAACGAAGATCTCTAGGTCCAGTCAACACGAATGGAAGCGGCGTGCAGCGAACATCTTCCGCATCGGAATGACATGTATAGGCCATAGTGACGGTGATGTGTGGGCACATATCGCAATCTCGAGCGATAATATTACAGTAATGTTATGGATGTGGGCAATAATGGTTAACTTCTTGCGGCAAGGGAGATTCGCAAGCGTTTGCTAAATTTCGAACCATTATCAGCCTATTGACACCGGACACCATGAAGCGACAGTAGATAACAATTCATATCATTTGCGTTTCATGATTCATTCTCTTTCATCCAGTTCATTTTCCGATTTTATTGAATCGATACAGTCGTTCTCTTTGTCTTCCCTCTCCTTGCTTTGTATATCCCATGCCCACTTCAGGCCTTCTCGACAGGCTTTCCGGGCAACTTCTTTTCATCGGGAGCGGCGGTTTCACCAGGCGCACGAGACGATTTGTCAGATCGGTTGGCCTCTCCACCGGAAGCGGTGCCGAGAGCCTTCTGGGTAGCGGGGTCGACATCTGGAAAAGCGAAATGAAAGGCAGTCATGAGATCAGCTCAATTGTCCATTAATCAAGACCGACAGAATGATCACTGCCAGCCCAAGAACGTAGAGACGTACAGAACAGATCAGCCCGATTTGGACTTACCCTCACTGTGAGTCATGTCCGATCCAGAATCCTGCTTTCCTCCACTGGTCTTCTTAGGCTTGACCTCGGGATCGGTGCTTCCGCTGACCTTGCCCTGTTCACCCTTCTTGGGATCAGGGGAAGAGGCGGGGGKGATGGTTCCAGAGTTACTGGCTCCCTCAGTTGGATCGTCTCCATATCCGGCAGCGGAGAATCGAGCGTGAGAGATGGTGAAGGCTCGAACGGACTGGAAGTTGTGGGGAAGAGCTCGGACAGGGGCGACCTGACGAGCAGTGAGAGAGATGCTTCGGAAGAATTGAGACATGATTGAGTTGTGATATAGGCTGTGAGCGTGGTTGTAGAGTAACCTGTAGAAGCCTTTCCAGCTCAAAGGTGAGATGGGTTTGCTTATAAGATCGACTGTCGATTGACAGGTCGCCGGACGCGCTACGAGAGACTGACATCTGACGTCATCGCCAACTGAACCCGTATCATCCTTCAAAGGCCTCGCAGGATCAGGAACCTAGGCATGCTACAATCGATAAGAAAATGTACAACCAGATTTTTCAACAAAGCTACAAACATGACGTGCTCTACACATAGCCTAATTACTTAGCACCCACTTTCTCGCCGCTTCGCTGCTTCCCATTTGTTCGTGTAATAGTACCGTCCGTAACCAGTACTGCAATCCTGACTGCCTATCTTTCAAGAACTTCGAGTCGAATTTGGCTAAGCAAGAGACGGTTTAGTCGATATTTAGATGCACTCCTGATTGAGTACCGCTTACAGAGGTTGTTCTTAGGAGGCAGCTTCGGTAAGGTCCCGCCATACCGAAGCTTCGGGTAGGTCGATTTGAGCGTGTCCCTAAGATCTACGAAATCATTGTATCTCTTCATTCGAGTTATTTTGGTTCCCTGTCGTAGAAATATTTCACATTCGTACACTACGAATTGATCCATCAATATGCCTACGAATTTGGGAACTTAGACACGGTCGAATACTCACCTACAAAGGCCCCTATCTTGCCACGTTCCACCTCTACGTACTTCTTCTCAACCTCTTGTAAAGACTTCCCATTGCCTCTATCTTGTTGTACCTTGGTCTCTCCTCCCACAATTTTCCATCCCGTGATCACCACATCTCGCGCAAACGGTTCTGCTACTGGGTTCCCAAAGCTGTCCATACGTAAGGGAGATTGATTAGAACCGGTCCTCAACAGGGTGGGTGAAGTCCGAGAAGAGGACCGAGTACGACCCAGATCAAGCCTTTTATCCGTAAGAGTGGGCGTTTGAGGTCTGATCGTAGCGATGCTATCCCCCATTGCATCGTCTTCCGCTACAGCTGTTCCCTGAAGACCTTCATTCTTGAATATCCGATCAAACAACTCGTCCCCATCCACCTCTTCTTGGTCGTCTTCTTCCCCCCGAGTGACCATGTCTCTCCACTGACCCCCACTTCTGTCAACGATCTTGATATATCCGCCAGGTTTCGAACGTCCTTTCTTTCTATCTCGCGGATCAGGGAAGCTTATCGAATTGGAACGCGAGTGTGGAGAAGGCGGATCAGAGATATCCAACGAGAAAGTATCCGGATCGTTCTCCTGTGGTTCGATATCTGGCGTTCGGCTTCCTCTTCCTTGTGATTGGAAAGCCCGGAACAAAGACCGCTCCGAACTGGAGGAAGGCATACGCTCCAGAACGTTAGGGGCGATCGACCTGACCGCCTGTTCTGTATCGATCACGGGTCGTTTGCCTTGAGCCTTGGCACTCAGTGGGGAAGAAGTAGTCGTAACAGGCTGAGGTGAAAGAATTCGGCGACTCGTCCGTGCATCGAAAGGCTCCGCTCTAACTTGGGCGGATGGCAATGGCGGAATGGCAGTAGAAGATGTGGCGTGCTCGTAACTAGGAGGAGGGGAAATAGGAACCGCCTTCGCAGAAGTAGTTGTAAGGGGTGTGTCTGATGGCGAAGGTACGGCCTCCTTAGAGTTCGATGGCGCTTCATTCTGTGTGGGCTTCATCTCACTTGCTGGTGGTAGAGCCTGAGGATGACCTGCTGGCGTCTTGTTTCCCTCCTCTACACTATCGTCTGTTCTTTCGATATCCTCCGTGGTATGCTTGTCTATCTGGGTGCTGCCTTGTGGAGTTACTTCAGTAACAGTCTTCTCCCCCTCGTTCCCCTCATCGAAGCTAGAATCCACAGAGATGTCATCCAGTTCCCTTCTGCTGTTATCCTTTACTCTATGATTTGTATCATTGTCATCCTCAGAGTCCAAGTCGTCCTTGAGATTGAGAAGGGACGCTGATAGACTTCTGTTGTTCAAGCCGAGATGGGCGATACGTGCGGGATGAACGGATAGTGATGCGAGACGGGAAGAGGTAGATGTGGTCATGCCTCGGTCTTAGGGAGACTCCACACGTATATGCCTGACCTTAACACAAAGCTCGTGATATCAATAAAGAATCCAGCAATTTCGCAGGCGAGAAGGATGAGCATATCAAGTGGTCAAAGGCTGATGATGAGGATTACGGTAATGCACCCGGCAATGATTCATGACCGGATGCAAATCGAGAACACGGCATCGGCTCAGCAAGATTCAATGAGAGTTCATAAAACGAATGTAAGGAATCGGAAACATCTGGTTCGTGCGGTCATAACAAGTTCATTCTGCCGAATCAATTCAATCCTCTAGTTGTTGTGAGACGTCGTCGTCCATTCCGTTACGGGGACGCTAGGAGGCGTCACTGCAGTGAAGCCAGAGCCCCAGCTGGGGTTGAATACGACCTGCAGAGAGAAGTCGCCTCCATTGGCAATGGTGACGGCGAGAACAGAGACGCCTGGGTGTTCAGGATTTCCGTCATAGGACACTCCATTGTAGACAAACTCCGCAGGAGAAGCGGGATCGGTAGAAAGCTTGACAGGGTCAAGCTCGCTGAACTCGGCTCCCGAAGCAGGACTGATGATCTTGGCAGTAAGAGTCTGGCCACCAAGCTCGAGAGTGGCCGTGGTCTTGGCACTGTCGAGCGAGATGGTAGCGTTGGTCTGAATACGCCACTGTACGTCCTGAGTGGCACCAGCAACATCATCCTGGAGCAAAATCTGCTTTCGGTCGTTGATTAAGCGAATACCACGGTGGAAAGTTCTGGATAATGGTTATGGCGTAATTAGCTGTCAAGGTCACGTATCGCAAGTTGTCTCGAAGACTTACGGGCCAGTGGTGTTAGTGTAAGCAGAGGTCATGTCGGTCTTGTAGTAAGCGGTCGATCCACTTGGCACGGTGTAACCAGGAGCCGCTCCTTGAGCATCTCCAGTAGTGTCCATTTCAGAAGTAGCATTGGCGGTGACAAGTTGGTTGGCATAGTCGAGCATCAAAGTGTTTTGACCCTCAGTTCTCTTGGTGTAGTAAGTCCACCTTTGCGAGTCCTGGCCCTCCGAAGAAAAGTAGCCAGTGGACAGGTATTGACCGGAACCGTACTCGCCTGCCCATCGCTGACCGAGCGCGTCAATGACGAAATCACCGATATCGAGATCTCCGTGAGTTTGGTGACCAGTCAACAATCCCGATCGCATGGCAACGAAGACTCCGTCGTTCTCGGTCCAAGTAGACCTCATGGAACCCCAAGCATCTCGAGGATCGTCAAAGTGGTAGTCGAGAGGGAGGTTGTCCCACCAAGCACCATCGTAAGAAGGGTTGTACCAGAACATACTCCAAGGGTCGGTAGAAGCATCGGGGTGATCCCTCTGGTACAAAGCATACCTAGGCTGCTCGAACTGCTGGGCCCACAAGAAGAGCGAGTTGGCAGTAGCAGAGTACTTGTTGGGACCGTTGTCACCCCAATTGAACTTGGAAGTCATTCCCTGGTTGTAGATGTGGAACATACTAGTCAAGTTCCACTGAGGAGCACCTTCCAAGATGCCCTGGTCATCACCGTATGCGGTGTCAAGAGCAGAGACCATCTCGGCAGCGCCGGTGGTTCCAAAGTACCAATAGTCGGAAGTCTCGGCCCAAGTACCGTCGTTTCTGACACCCAAGAAGCAGTTGACCTTGGCATTGGGAACGGTGTATCCCAGGATGGATTGAGCAATGCCAGTGGTGTCATCTCCCAATATGGCAAGCGCAGCCATTGTCAATCCTCCATTACAGACACAGTTCCAATTTCCAGCGATAGGTTCTCCGTTCTCGAGATTCGCCCACCAGGTATTGACCGCATTGGTATCAGCAGTTCCATTGTATACTTGCTGTCCGTAACTGAGACCATAGTCGATAATCCAGCTCCTGATCTGAGTCTTCTGGTCATCAGTTAAGATGTCGTGGAGCCAGTCATAAGCGATTCCAAAGGCGGAGCAGAACTCAGCGACATCTGGATAACACGATATCAATGTTAATCTGCTGCCACGTTCACTACCAGGACAAGCCTGACTTACCCAAGAAATGTTGGGGATTCCACCTGGTATTACCGTCTCCAAAGGTGGCCGCATTCTGCAACTCTGTCCATACACGATCAGACCATTTGGTGTTCTCCGTCATTCGATAAGCGTAAGCCCAGTTCTTGACTTTGACCTTGAGTGCTCGAGCAACATCCAGAACTCCACTTCCGCTCAACCCACCGTCGATCTCATAAGTGAGTGGCTGATCGGTGTAGTTAAGCTGAGCTGCTGCCATGATAGAAGCGTTCCATTGCTTCATGTAAGGGTCCTCAGCGACCAAGCTGGATTTGAGGGCGTCCCACTTGTATTGAGGAGCGATCAAACGAGGGTGGTCACGAGGCGAAGAAGTCGAAGGGGAATCAGGATCTGTGGGCCAGGCAGCCTTGGCGCTGGCAATGGCGGTAGGAGCGGTGTATCCAGAAGTAGCGGTCTTGAGCATACACACGTCAAGTCAGTACATTTCTGGAAGAGCAGGGAACACGAAGAGACTCACGCCGGTAGGGTAAACAGGTAGTTGGTAACTGTCGGTCGCGACAGCCAAGACAACGTTCCCATTCGCACCAGTAGCGGAGCTTCCAACACCAGCAGCAGAGTTGGTGGCAGGTACGCTCGAAGCAGCGTTGTTGTTGTTGCTACCAGAGGTGTTGGTGTTGTTGTTGTTATCGTCGTTTCCAGACCTTGACCCCACAACTCCACCGACAACGGCAGCGATGATAATCGCAAGCAAAAGGATGGGGAGACCGATCCAGAGCCACTTGTTTCGTTTCTTCTTCTCGGGTTGGTAAGCGTAAGGAGAACCTGCTGAGGCTGCTGGACCAGACATGGGATCTACGGTAATCAAAATGAGCTATAGTCCTGAACGTGATGGCAGAAAGAAAGTGTACATACATTGCGATCCGTTACCTACAGAAGCGTAACTTCCGTTGTTCTGGCCGTAACCAGCACCATACCCGCCGTTGGCAGGCTCATCCCTGTATCCACCAGTGTTCGACTGTTTATCCATCGCAGATGGTTCGAGGCGATTGACGATGGATGAATGGTTTACAGAAAGAGAACAACGGAGAGGCGAAGAAAAGAGAAGAGAAAAGATCAGTTTGTTGCCCTTTGAGAATTTGTTGATGCGATCTCGAACGAAAGAACGGGCTTGATCGCGTTTCAAGATCAAGAGTGCCCGAGCACGCTCAAGTTCTCTCAACGGTAGAGTGGCGTGTTATATCGAGACTGATTTGATCTTTCTCCTCGAGGTCAGACCCCTCTGCACTTCCTTTGTTGTGATTTGTCTCTGATTCGATCTCATTCTCGCCACGATGATTCGCTCCCAAGCAAAAGCTTAAACGTTCACTTACCATATCATACGACTCGTTGTTATACCCCTCGGCAGCCTTGTTATTGTAGTAAGACATGATGCACCGACTATCCTCTCCTCTCTATGGTGTCGCTGAGTGGTAAGGGGGGTGGGGATGACCTAGGGCAATGAGGCGATATGCAAGAGGAATGATACGGTGTGTATATGGGCTGGGGCTGGGCGCTCAGGGATGGTGACCATCAGACTTTGTTTTCAGGGGAACGGAAACGCGCTTGAGTGATGCCGAGAGAGAAAACGTATCCGGAACGTAAACAAAGCTGTGCACCGGCCGTGTCATATCATTCATTGCCCTCGCTCCCAGGAATAGGTAGATTGAATCGCACTAAGACAGGTCAGGCAGGATATAGCAAAGGTGATGTGGCTGATACATAGCCAAGCGGAGATGGCTCGGTGCATATGTCAAGAATAGCAGAGCGTTGCAGGGCATATCGGTGCAAGATTTGTACTGAGCCTTACTTTGATAGACCTTGGCAGCTCACAAGCGTGTGTTTCAGCTTCATTGCCGTTTATCGCTCGAGCAGGCATGTGCATTCAGCACATGCTCGCACATTTGCCAACAAGCGATCCACACACAGACCGTAACGAGACATTTGCAGCATCAAAACAGAGTATCCAGAGAGTAGCAAAAGATGTTCATCCGATCCCAAACTACACCACTAATCAACAATCCATCAACCATACAAATCGATCGCCAATAGAAAGAGATAAAGTAGCTGTCGTGGTATATAACAAGGGGTCGAGTAGACTACTTGAGCTTCTTCTTGGGGCGGAGCTGGGAGGAGTGTCCACACTTCCTCTTCCTCTGTTGTATGTAAATGATGCAAAGTTCAGCAAAAATCCTTGGAGAAGCCCTGCAGGATAAACGTACGCAGTTGGTAGCCCTGGGAGGGAGACGGGCGTAACAAACTCGGCAGATCTGCTTGTCACACTAGTGAGGGAAAAGACATGATATCAGCATTTCGTACACAGAAAGTGAAATTCGGTGATGCGGGCTGGGCCAAGAAGTATTCAAGCATATAGAATGAGAATCGCCGACAGGGACTGCATCCCTACGAGTCCACTCGAATGCTCCCTCTGGATCGCCCCGATCGTCCGTGCGGTCATGTGACTCACGTTGTACTTGTTGGCCAAAACCTTCAAGGAGGGCTCAATGATTCCTCCCCTCAACCTCAAGACCAAGTGCAAAGTAGACTCCTTCTGGATGTTGTAGTCGGAAAGAGTTCGTCCGTCCTCGAGCTGCTTTCCGGCGAAGATCAATCGCTGCTGATCAGGGGGAATTCCCTCCTTGTCCTGGATCTATGTTACGTGAGACGGGAAATGATCAGTCCTAGAACAAGAGATGCGAGAAGGCAGAGGGGAAGGGGGAAAGGGGGTATCAAGATTGGGTAGAGCAGTGTAGACGGTGTTCCAGCAGCTGTAGTATGTTGATTTTGCGTCCTGCAATGCGAGTAACATCCGTCCCCGGTTCCAGTCAAGTCGATTTGCCTATCCAATCTATCTCAACGGAAAACCAAATCCACTGTAACATCCTCTTCGCGTTGTGATATTCTGTTGCCTCTTTGCTGATTCGTCCTCTTCTTCAATCCAAAGCTCTACCCAAACCCTTGACATTCCCTTTCCTTCCCGCTCCCACTCTTTTTGCAGAGAAATAGTGTACCAACCTTCGACTTGACGTTGTCGATGGTGTCGGAAGACTCCACCTCGAGGGTGATGGTCTTCCCCGTAAGGCTATTATGTCGCAACCACCAAACACAAGATCAGCATCGCTGTTCCCTTATTTCCGTTGTCAAAACACTATTTCCAGAACGTACGTCTTGACGAAGATTTGCATCTTTGCTGGTGACTCTGTTGACCTTTTGCTGAAGAGTGAACGAACACAATACCAAGCCGATCAGAACTCGTCGTGGTGTCTTCGAGAGGTCGATCTCGAGGAAGCCCGCTGAGCCCGCGGGACAGCAGGTAGTTGCGCTTGTTCGTGGCATTTATCGCCGACTCGCGCCTTCGAGCGCGAACGTAAGCATCGAGACAGCCTGCACGGACATTGAGTCATTATTGATCACGTTCTCGAACGGACAACTCTAGCCTGAACGGAGATACTACGGGTCTTACTGTCCACCTCCTGCCAATGGCGTGATTCAATCAAGATCCGAATTATTCTGACTTTTGTATCCGCCTTCGGGTAGGAGAATGACGATCGCACATTCCATTCCGAAGAGTTTATCGATTCAAGTCATCGTCGTCGAGATTTCTCGCTTTTGACTTGAACTTCCTTTATTCGTAGTAGACTCGTCATATCGTCATCCTTCAGTCGGAGCCCGAACAACTAGACCTACGAAAAGGAACATATATAAACGAAAGGTTGGTGCCGAGGAATTTGACATCTCTTCTTTGATCAACGCTAAGGTACATCAATTCGACTCGTTATTCTAGAACACCTCATACCAACAATATAAAACTCAGCAATGTCTCGACCTATCGCTACCAACACTCGAAGAGAATCTGTCTCTGCTTCTCAGCCATTGAACTCGTGAGCAATACTACTTGGCTATGTCTCTCGAACAGCGCCATGACGTGTACTTGTTCACTCTGCTTAGTATTCCCATTCCCCCTAACACCCGAAACTTCGAGAGGAGCATTCCTGGAATTGCTACATCCCCTTCCAACGGATCTTACCTTGCTACCTCTCCTTCTGCTGGCTTTACAGTAAGTTTCATCTCGCTAATCGAGCACGACCGATATATAGCTGGAATGACCTTGAGCTCATGATACCCCTATTCGTCAGCTTGCCCAAAACATTTCCCCCTCCACTTCCTTCAGCCGAAACAGGACCAACACTGGAGCCGGTACTGCCGCTCGAATCTTGCATGCCTTCCTTCCCTCGAATCTTCCAGAGGAGAGCGCTTTGAAGTCTGACGAGAAACACGGTCAGATTCGAATCCTCCTGTTGGAGAACATCAGTCAGGATGCCGCTCAGTCTTTGAAGGACCAGGGATTCCACGTCGATCACTATACCAAGGCTTTTAGCGAGGCTGAACTCTTGGAGAAGATTGGCAGTTATCAGGCTATTGGAATTAGGAGTAAGACCAAGATGACGGAGAAGGTCATCAAGGCTGCCCCCAACGTGAGCATTGACCTGCTTGAGACCTCGCTCTGGTGGTAGACTGATAACCCTTCCGATGTCTCGAATAGCTCTTGACTATCGGATGTTTCTGTATCGGTACCAACCAAGTCAACCTCGAAGCTGCTGCGAAGGCCGGTGTCGCCGTCTTCAACTCTCCCTTCGCCAACTCCCGTTCCGTTGCCGAACTCGTCATCAGTGAAATCATCGCTCTTTCTCGTCAACTCGGAGATAGGTCTCGGGAGATGAGGGAGGGAATCTGGAACAAGGTTTCCAAGGGTTGTTGGGAAATTCGTGGAAAGACTTTGGGAATCATCGGATACGGTCATATCGGAAGTCAACTGAGTGTGTTGGCAGAAGCTTTCGGAATGCAGGTCATCTACTACGATGTTGTCCCTATCATGCCCCTCGGATCTGCCAGACAGACGGATACCCTGGAACAGCTCTTGCAGCAGTCCGACTTTGTTACCCTTCACGTCCCCGAGCTGGAGGAGACTATGAACATGATCGGAGAGGCCGAGCTCGCTCACATGAAGCAGGGTGCATATCTCATCAACAACTCAAGAGGAAAGGTCGTTCACTTGCCCGCACTTGTTGATGCTTTGGAGAAGGGTCACTTGGCCGGTACTGCTGTCGATGTCTTCCCTTCGGAGCCAGGTTCCAACGGCCCCGGATTCAACGACAACCTTGGAGACTTTATTCCCAGATTGAGGAGATGCCCTAACACCATTCTTACCCCTCACATCGGAGGATCCACTGAAGAGGCTCAGCGAGCTATTGGACAGGAAGTCGCGAGCGCTTTGACCAGGTACTTGAACTTCGGTACTTCGGTCGGCGCTGTCAACTTCCCCGAGGTCGACTTGAGGGCCATCACCACTGCCGATGAGAGACATATCCGAGTTTGTCACTTGCACAACAATGCTCCCGGAGGTACGTTCCAGGTGCTTTGCTCTTTCGCTTTGCATGGAACTGATTGAATTTTGTATCTGACAGTACTCAAGGGTCTGAACCAAATTCTTGGAAACTTCAACATCACCAAGCAGTACACCGACTCCAGGGGCGATATCGCTTACTTGCTTGCTGATGTCTCGGACGTTTCGCTCGAGCAAATCAGGGATATTTACGGAGAGATTTCGGATATGCCTACCAACATCAAAACCAGGTTGCTTTGTAAGTCCAATGCCTTTTCCTCGAGCGCGATCGGGAGCTGATCTTGATTTTGATTTTTAGATTAAACCCATCGCAACCTGATGGTTTCCCTTCTCATTTCCGGTGTCGCTAATAACACTTCAACTTGTATCTAAACAACGTCATCAATCCAAGTCTCATTAATATACAATCGTCGCACTCATGTCATCTGTGTACGGCCGGATGCGGCATTGCCCACCTTGAAACTCGCCCACCCTGACTGGCGTTTGGCGTTCAAATCAACGTGCGCAATCTCCAACGATAAGACCAAGGTATCTGGAAGCTTCACGCGAAATCCCCTATCGAAATGTAGCACTCATAACAGATATCAGGATTATCAAACCCGAGCTATTGCAAGAAGATACCCAATTACCACAATTTGCTGTAGATTGATATTCGTGGCTCGACGGGATCATGCATATCAACGGTGCACTGTACAGGGCTCTGGAGGCGCTCAAGGGTCCTGGTTTTGACCACTTCATAGCAGTTATGCTACCACCGGGCTTGCTTGGAAGCGACCCGGTAGCATCGTGATCGAGATTCGTTCCGTTCGGCAAAGAAATGACGTCAGCAGCCGAGCGTTCACTCTCAGATGGTAGCCGTGTAGTGTATGACCTGCAAACCCCGTTGTTACCCCGTTCAAGGTACCTCAAGGTGAAGGTTGCCCTTGTCCGTATCGTATGAGGGTTAAGTTGCCGGTTGGAATGTCGCAAACAACATTAACTACTACGAAAACCCCGACGGTACGGATGAAGCCTACAACCTTTCCTGTAAGACCGTTACCTCCAGGCAGTTCTTCTAGCTACCTCGACGTCGTCCAATTCTTTGAGACGATCCTCCCACCATCTCCCCACCATGTCCCTTTGATATACCACACCCCTCGAAGGACTAGAAGACCTCTTGAGCGATTGGTATTGTCTGTCACCGCTACCCCGGGCGTTTATGCGCAAACGAATGAGACGACCGCTATTTTCCTGCATCGACCTTGGGGGTTGGAAAGATCACGCTTGGGACTAGGCAACTTGGTCTTGACTAGTCATCAGAGATTAGATGAAATCCTCACAACCGGATACAACTTGCCTTTGATGGAGGCGCTGGGAGTCGATATCGAAGCTGGAAAGGGGGAGATCGTCGGGTATAAAGGCGATCCAGAGAGAAAGATGGGGATTGCAGGGACTATCCCTCAAGAACTGTCGAGAAGAAGCTTTCGCGAATGGAAAGACAAGGTCTCTGAGCAATTCGAAGGGCTAGAGGGGGACAATTATCAAGATCTGGTGGACACGCCATCCTTCCCGGAGGGGATGGAAACGGTTCCGAAGTATATCGCTTGCATGAATGCATATGAACCGACCATTATCAATAGGCTACTTTCAGTTCTAAGCTCAATGGAAAACAAATCAGAAGTCGAGCACGATACACCATTGGCAGTCTCGCCTCACGAAGATGTACCGCCCACGCCGAGCGAAATACTCTACATCACCGGAGAACCTCGACCTCTAGGTTCAGAATCGGCAAAAACTTTAGGGCTGCCGACATTGTTCGTAGGCCATAACAGGAGTGAAGTATGGGCAATCAAATATCTTGCCCGAAAGCTCAGAGAAGCATTCGGGGATAGATTCGAGGTCATTGTGGTAGATGAGGAAGAGATTGTTATACCTCGTGTTAAGAAACAGAAGACAGGGCAGGAACCCGCGACGAAGAAGAGAAAAGAAACCGCTTCAATGCTTGTGCTGAAAGACGAAATCGAGGATACCGCTGTCTGAACTCGTTCGAATCGCTTCGTCCGGTTCATTGATACGAGATATAGTCGAGGAAAGGATATCTGTACACGTACAACTTTTAGGACTGTGTGCAACGTATACTTGCATGGCTAGTGGCTAGCTGCTAGTGGATATGATCAATGATACAGTAACTAGCTTGATGCCACCACGAGCTCGATGGGGGCTATTGATCGGGACGTTCTTCGGCGTTTGTTCAATATGAATATCGTCCGAAAACCCTCCGAATCAGACATAGCCCAAGGTGCGGCGACCTGTGCGAATCATCAATGGCTTCGTTTCTTTCTGTATGTCACAACACAGCGACCTCTTCAGCCTGAGCAATAGAGTCGCTAAACCACTCATCAATCCCCTCATACTTGACTGGTTCGAACTGGAATTCGCTTGCATACGTCAAGAGATCCTCCGGCTTTACACAAACAAAACACCTGCTCCTTAGCAATAAGCAAATATGTGCTCTCTTCCTCCTCTTTTCATCGGGCTTGATAACAGCACCCAAGCTCTCAAAGCTGTTGTTGTAGATATCGATCTCCAGACTGTTTACGAATATCGACTAGACTTTTCGCAAGACCTGCCACACTACAAGACCAAATCAGGTGTCATCATCACCGAGGATGGCTCTGTAGTAGCACCTGTTTTGATGTATGTGGAAGCCTTGGAAGCTGTGTTCGACAATTTGAAGCAAAAGTGAGTTTTGAGAAATGTCTACAACCGGTAGTGACTGAGTTTAGTGTCTCAGTGGGGTGGAACTAGATCGAGTGCAAGCTATCTCGGGAGCTGCCGCTCAGCACTCAATCGTTTTCCTGAATTCGGAATACTCTTCCGTCTCTTCCTCCCTTTCAAGTTCAAAGTCGCTCAAGGACCAGCTTTCTGGTGTCTTCGCATCTCCATATGCACCCAATTGGCAGGACTCCACTACAACTAAACAATGCCGAGATATGGAAGCTGCTATAGGCGGGACGCAGTCGGATAAAGAGCCTTCGGTGGTCATGGCAAATGTCACGGGATCCTCGGCTCACGAGCGTTTCTCTGGTCCTCAATTGAAGAAGGTCTACGAGCAGAAGAAAGATGTATTTGATCAGACAGATCGAGTCTGTGTCCTGAGTGCTTTCTTGACAACCCTTTTGTGCGCAGATGGGGAGGTCAAGGCTGTCGATGAGGTATGGGCCACCACCCCGTCTGTTCTCTCATTATTTCTTCCTGACAACAAGTTTCATTACGAAAGGCGGATGCGTCGGGAGCCAACCTTTATTCTATCCCAGACCGTAAATGGGATGCAACGCTACTCGAATCCGTCGTCTCTGGTAACAAGGAAGATGTCCAGAAGGTAACCCGTATGGTAGGAAGAGTGGAACGCGATCCTCAGGCATGCGCCGGGAAGATAGGGAAATGGTTCCAGGAGAAGTATGGCTTCCCCGATGGTAAGCTACTCACCTCGGCCCTCGGCAAGAGCTACCTTGTGATGCTCATATCTTGTATTTTCAGATTGCGAGATCGCTCATTTCACTGGAGACAACCCAGCTACCCTACTCTCATTTGCTCTTGTACCGTAAGTGGTTACCATCGCTGTCCGCTAGACGTTTGAGCTCATCTAGATCTTCCTAAACGATCAGAGGTGATGCTGTAATCTCTCTAGGAACCTCTGATACGGTTCTTTTGGCTACCGAGAAATACAACCCTCATCCCAATTATCATATTTTCCCTCACCCTGCTGGACCTTCTACACAAGGCGACGAAAGATATATGGGAATGTAAGCCATACCGTGACACCGCTTGATCAAGACAGCAGCTGATACTACGTTGATAGGTTGTGCTATAAAAACGGATCTTTAGCTAGGGAGATGGTCCGGGATGGGCTTGATCAATCGTCTACCAAGAGCTGGGATGCGTTCAATCAAGCTGTTCGTGCTGTCAAGCCTCCAGTATCGAACGATGCCTCTTTCTTTGGATTCTACTTCCGAGACCATGAGATCATCCCTCGTAACGTTCAAGGATTGTTCCGTTTCGACTCTGACTTGAAGATGGAACGCCAATCGCTTGACAAGAGAAGCGTGGAAGCTGTTTCTTGGCAACAAGCGGACGCTAGAAGGATCCTTGAATCACAATTCCTGAGTTTCAAATCGAAGATCAACCAGCTACTACCTTCCGACTCGCCGACGCTAAGACGGATCTATGTCGCTGGAGGAGCTAGCGCAAACCCTGTTATCACATCACTCCTGAGCAGTGTCTTGAACGCGCCAATCTACGCGAGCGGCAGTGCTCAAGGTTGTGCGATGGGCGGTGCTTACCGGGCCGCCTGGTCTTTCGAGAGCCACAGGAATGGCGATAGCAGGGACTTCGCTACTTTTGTAAAAGAAAGTCAAAGCGATCAAGATGCTGCCATCACAGAAGGAAAAGTTGTCGCCCAGCCTGATCCAGAATTGGTCAACGTGTACAATGGTCTGCTAGAACAATGGCGGGCGGCTGAAGCTGAAGTTATCAAGGCATGTGCTTCCTGAAGGGCTTATTTCGGGCGCATGGAAGAGAAAGACGCATATAACCGAGGTGCTGAGCGTGGTTGTACGTAGCAGATTGTATTTGAGGTTTACACACGGTCAGCAATAGTTCAAGTTTCGGCCTTCATTCTGTTTCAGATGCTGTTTCCGTCTCGGTGGCGCTTTCCGTAGCTGTACCATTCAAGCTAGTATACCCACTTCCGCTACCGCTGCCTTTCTCCTCAGAGGGACTATCTACCATTCCTCCACCTAAAGCTTCCTGAATACCCAAATCTTCCTCATCCTCATCGCTAGGCGGGTTGAAGTCCTGTTGCGATGTTCTCCGGTTGATCATGACAGAAGGTGCAGGGCTCTTTTGAACCGTCTTCCCCCCGGCTTGACCGCTCATTCTTCGGACGGGAGTTGCAGGGAGGGGCAACCCTTCGACTGGAACTGGTGCAGTGGTAGCAGGCAGGTGAGCCGGTAGTTCCCTTCCCGTAGCTTGTAGAACCAATCCACCTGAGTTCCTACTCGATCCAGTCGTCCCGCTCAGACTACTCTCAGCTTGTCTGGCTGCGAACGAGACTCGGCGACCCATAGCATCCTGTTCCATATTCGTATCTGGTCCTGATGGAATACTCCGCTTGCTACCAGGTCGAATCGGTTGAGACGCTCTAGACTTGGATGGTCGGAAAATCAACGAGATTGCCAGGAATGACATCAAGGCTGAAGACAGGGTCAAGGAAAAGGCAATAGGCGGAAGTACGAATAGGGGTATAGACCAGTGAGAAGTCATCAACCACCTGTACCCACGTTCACTATCAGTCCCTATGCTTTTCATAGCTTTTCAAAGAAGCTGACTCGCCTCAATCCAGTAGGTTTCGGTACGAACCGAACGATAACCCATCCACCCGTCTTGACTTCCCCCCCGATCCCGCCCGCTCCGTCTTCCCGTCCTACGATAACTTTCACACCTCCTACAACCAGATTGGAAAACTTCCTTCCGGATGGTCGGGGTACTAATCCGGTTCCGCCTCCCACCGTATTTCTTCCTGGGGCGTAAGTAGATCCATCGATCATCGGCCGAGTCAATAGGAACTTGTCTTTGTTGGATGGCTTTCGGCGTAACCGTTTGATTGAACTACCTTGTGATCGTGAAAATATACCAAAGAGCTTGAGGGGGTTGAAAGACGTCGGGATGGGTACAGGTATGACAGAATAAACGGCCGAGGGGGTGATGGCGAAGGGAAGCGAGAACAACTGGGAGACTATACTTGGGCTGACGTAGGGAATTGCAGGAAGGCACTGTCAGGATGACCTCGGTTTGTCAGATCTGATGTATACTGTTTGTAGCGATATTGATTTCATGCTTACGGGCTGTGAGACGGTCTGAATGCTATCCCCAGTCTTGTCCGAAAGCAAGTCGATGGAGATCATGAAACTTCCTGATACACACAACATCGTGGAGACCATCAGCTTCTGAATTTCGACGAAGCCTCACAACCTTCTTACCTAGATCGTTGCTCCCCACTCTAGGCCGGACCAGCTCCAATTCGACTTCTACATCGTAAACGATATCTTGAGGAAACAGCTTAGCAGGAGCGAAGTATATATCGGTATAAGGCGTAGGGCTGGCCTTCGATCTGATCAATAAACATAGCGGGGTTGTCAGCATCTCGGGTGTGTGTATCAGTTGGTGGAGAGTTACCCGTAAATCAACCAGCCTTCTACCTCTACACTGCCCATTCTACCCCAAGTTAACCAAAACCCGCCAACGCCCAGTGTCGATATGATCCCGCTTGTAAAGAGGAGGAAAGCGAGTAAAACGGACTTGACGGTCAGAGAGATTGTCAACGGAGAGGTCATAAGTTGATAGGTCTTTTTGATTGGGAAGGTGATACTAAAAGGCAGCGAGCAAATTAGTGCTGTGGACATCCAGGGTACGCCGTGCGTTCATATTTACGGTAAAAGCCATATCTTGAGCAAAGTTCCAAGGAAATCGTAGAAAGCCGATACATCCTCTGCTCTTCCACCTGATCGTCTTCCACGAGGATCTTGTCTGCGATAGGCGACATTCGACTGAGGGCCGGGAGGACCAGGCGGGGGTGCTGCCCGATGCTTCAGAATGGGCACAGGAAACATCCTGAAAGAGAGACGGATGAAGTATATAACGCGATATAAACTGAGGTATTTCCTTTCACAAAGTAGGAAGTTTCAGACGTGTTCATACCAATTTGACTCGAAACGAAGTGAAGCTTCAGTCGAAAGGTCGCAAGTTGTGTTGGAACGTGATGACGTAACGACTGCTGGATCGTACATATCGAATATTCGTTGTCACGGTGTGTTTACTTTTTCCCGCTCGACGCGTCCAAAGAGTTATATCATTTTCGATTTGGTTCCGCCTCACTCGGTGGAGATCGCTCATCTACCGAATTCCATTGCCTCGCCTTGATATATATATCAACTTGCTTCTTTTTCACGATATCATCATCCGCAGCAACATACCCTCTTTCTCGCCCAACTTTCATCTTCTGAGGAAATTATCACGATCCTACCTCCTTGCACAAATAACCCGCAAAGATGTCTCAAGAACAACAGGAAGATATGATCGACGAGGACGAGGAGGCTCTAATGCTCGGACCCATGCTGGTAGCCAAACTACAGGTACGTTACATCGCTCTCCCCTAGTCCCATTTATCGGACTAATCATGTCATATGGGTACAGGAAGCCGGAATATCCGCTTCAGATACCAAGAAACTGGCGGATGCTGGTTTGAACACCATTGAAGCAGTAGCTTTCACCCCTAAGAAGACTCTCTTGACCATCAAGGGAATCAGTGAAGCGAAAGCGGACAAGATTCTGACAGAAGGTCAGTTCTATTCGCGTCTTTAATTGTCGAAAATGGATTTTTGCTCATCCTTTTCGTTCACGTGTCATACGAAACAGCTTGTAAATTAGTCCCCATGGGTTTCACTACGGCCACCGAGATCCATTCGAGGAGAAGCGAATTGGTGCATATCACGACAGGAAGTGCAGGATTAGACACTATCTTAGGAGGAGGAATCGAGACTGGTGCCATTACTGAGCTTTTCGGTCAGTACTCTTAGATCGCTATTCATCTTGTTTCGTGGAACACTAACGCGGTCTCATTATCAAACAGGTGAATTCCGAACGGGTAAATCCCAAATCTGTCATACCCTCGCAGTCACCTGTCAATTACCAATCTCCATGGGTGGTGGAGAAGGGAAATGTCTCTACATCGACACCGAAGGTACCTTCCGACCCGTCCGTATGCTAGCGGTAGCCGAGAGGTTCGGGTTGAACGGGGAGGAGGTTTTGGATAATATCGCTTATGCCAGAGCGTACAATGCTGAGCATCAACTGAGCTTATTGGTTCAAGCTAGTGCGATGATGGCCGAGTCGAGGTACGCTGCCATTCTCATGCGTCCCCCTTGGGAACCCCGTACTCATCGATCACTTGTGGGTCAGGTTCGCTTTGCTCATAGTGGACTCTTGCACGTCGCTATATCGAACGGACTTCTCCGGTCGAGGTGAACTTTCTGCGAGACAGATGCATCTCGCTAAATTCCTGAGGATGTTGATGCGGTTATCTGACGAGGTGAGCCATCACACCGAAGACTGGAGTTCGATCTTGCACACAGACTGATTGGGAGGACGATGTGGACAGTTTGGAGTAGCGGTTGTGGTGACAAACCAAGTCGTTGCTCAGGTAGACGGAGGAATGTTTGCAGGTGCAGATCCAAAGAAACCGATGTAGGTCTTGACCTACCCTGCCTTCCTATCTTAACTCCTGTTCTAATTGTGGCTTGTCGATCACAGTGGAGGAAATATCATGGCACACGCATCGACGACCCGGATATCGCTACGGAAGGGTCGAGGTGCGACTCGTGTCGCCAAGATCGTCGATTCGCCAGAGTTGCCAGAGGCAGAGGCTATTTACTCCATCAAGTAAGTAGTTTTCCAGATCGAAGCATGTGACCGCAGGCTGATGCTGTTCCTGTCTCTGATCCTCTTCTAAAGTGCGGACGGTATTGGCGAGCCTCAGGAAGACGGCTCGTAGCCTTCCTGCAAAGTTTTATCTCATTGCTCTCATCTATTCGAGTTTCGCTTCTCCTTTTCCAATACCATATATCTATCGCTTGGTTCACATATCGATCGTAGTTGTAATATCCTGCTGTAAGACAGCAAACCCATGTAGCGGTATCTCGACCGGATTCAATTCAATCTCGACCTAGAAAGATAGGCTGTACAGGCGCGTCGCCTCGAGCGTTCATATGGTCGAGGGCATCATACTCATGGTAGTTCCCCCTTCTTATTGTAACGGTCGTTACGGATAGCGACACGATTCAACCAGGCAGACTGGCTCGCTGAAAGTGAATTCGGTCCATCAAGATGATCAACTATGTTATGCTAGTCAGCCGGCAAGGCAAGTATTTACGTGCGAGTCCGGACTGAGCTCAAGAATTGAGCCTTTTGAAACCTGTTATCTCAGGCAAAGTCAGGCTCGCCAAATGGTTCCAAACGCTGCCACCCAAAGCAAAAGCCAAGATCGTCAAGGATGTGACTCAGCTTGTGTTAGCTCGCCGAACACGGATGTGTAACTTCTTGGAATACAAAGGTAGGTAAGAGACTATATGTTTGTATACAATCAGACGGCTAACCAAGGGGATCATATCTGTTTAGACACCAAGATCGTCTACCGAAGATATGCCTCACTGTTCTTCATCTGTTCCATCTCTAACACCGACAACGAACTCCTGACTCTGGAGATCGTACATCGATATGTAGAAGTGCTTGACCGATACTTTGGAAATGTCTGCGAGCTGGACTTGATCTTCAACTTCCAAAAGGCTTATGCTGTAAGCTGATAATAGTCTGATCTCTAGAGGTTACTTGATGGMTGATCATCACTTCCAATGTGTTTGACAGATTCTAGATGAGTTGATCATAGCGGGAGAGATCCAAGAATCTAGTAAAAAGGCAGTGTTGCGAGTGGTAAGTACCATCGTCAAACCTGTCATGCGGGCGGGGCATCACTAAGTATCAACGTAAACAGGTTGCTCAAAGCGATACGATAGAAGAAGCAGAGATACAAGAAGATTCGTTGGCACGACTCGGAAGCATGGGGGGTATCGCAGCAAACCTGGCAAGAGGAGCAGCCTAAATCGAGGCTATATCAGAGCGATGTTGGTTTACAGTTGTATTTTTACTTGTCACATTAGAATTCGTTATTTGTCGTGATGGTCTGCACATCTAGTCTGTCAAAGATAGCAGAAGGGAAGATCTAACGGAGCTCGATGCCCAACTCCTCCACTAGGCGGGCTGAAGCTTGTGTTTGCAGCTGATTGACCTCTTCATTAGTAAGTGATCTGCAAAGCCTGGTTGTTAGCAATCGTTCTAGGGGTCTCGACCACGAAACAGACACTGACCTATCCATAGATCTATAGGTGATCCTGTAGCATTTACTTTTCCTCCCCGTTTTCTTGTTGGTGAACTCGTCAATCTTGGAACCAACTTATTTTAGTATCTGGGTGACAGTCAGACCAGATAACGTAGTAGAGCGGCTTACGAGATTGACGTTCTCCACTATATCGCCTGCTACGTCTCTTACAATCTCACAGAAATCGTTCTCGTGGAAGGGCTTCACTGCTAGTCCACCTCCAGCAGCCTTGGCTCCATGCTCTTCCTCGGGCAGCCAAAAACTGACATCCTTGATGTTTGGCGGATACTTCGAATAGGGTTGGAATGTTGTAATCTGACCAGACTTGAACTGCTTCGTAAATCGAGTATCCTCGCTCCAGAATAATCGGATGTCGGGAATGGAGAAGAGTATCATGGCAATTCTTTCCAATCCCAACCCAAATGCCCAACCGGCCTTTTGAGGAACCCCTGTGAGGATGCAGACGTTGAGCAAAGTGAGCAAGATCCCATGCAATCGTAAAACCTACCTGCGGTGTTCAAGGTCTTTTGCATGATGACACCTGAACCAAGGATTTCAAGCCATTCTCCTCCCCACCAGACCTCGACTTCATAGCTAGGACTTGTGAACGGGAAAAATGCTTCGATCCATCTAACCTTCAGAGGCTCTTTCGCTGAAGCTTCAGCTCCGGGTCTAGCTTGACCGAACAACTTGAATATAAGAGAGTTGAGGGAGTGTTTAAGGTTCTGGGCGATCTCTGCAGCCAGTTCTGAATCGTGTTCTGGTTGGTAAGGGTTCGTTTCAGATGTAGCTCGAATATCTTCGATGATAAGTGGACATGCTTCCAGATCCTTCTTCATCTTTGCGTTGAGCTCTTTCAAATGAGGGAGATCCTTCTGTTCCCATACTCTTGCGCCTTCCATTTGGTGAAAGACGGGATAATGAGACGAGTCAATCTCATCTCGACGGTATACATCGGCTGATAGAAGCCAACTATTATGTCCAGCTTTGAATGTTGCGACCTCATGAGCCGATGTATGTGTTCGCAGCATGGAGTCCTTGTTGAGGTAGTAAGAATCCGTCATCGACCGTCCAGGATGATCAGGAGCAAATCCGAGTTCATCGAAGTTCTCGGCTACGGTAACTACGGCCGATGAAGGGGATACAGCGGTGTATTCATGGAAGTGGGATTCGATGAGGTTTTTCAGTACTCCGAGGGGATGATCTGGTTGATGGTGTAATCGACGAGGAATTTTGGATAGAATCGAACCGGGTGTGTTCGTCCAGGCATCTCTTGGGTACTGCTTGCCATCTACTTCCAGATCTTGCTGAGCTACGGATAAGATGATCAAGTTTCAGGAAACGTTCACACAGTTTCTATGAATACATACCTTGCGTAGATCTGTATCTACCTCTACCAAAAATCGAAGGTGAAACCAACCTAGAAGTTGCCGGTCCAAGGTATTTACCGGTTGCTCTCAAAATCGGGACCATCCGACGGCAGGTCGTATCCATGGTTGAACGCAGCATTATTAGGGACGGGATACCGCTAATTTCTCTTGAGAAGGGCAAGCTCAAGAGCTGTACATACAATAGGAGCTCCCCAACGTGAACGAACGTGAAATTGGGCTCGATACTGTGAGCGTTCGACCATTCCAACTCTAAATAAGCTAAGCGCGCGCTTGCAAGACCTGCTATAGAAGATATCGGATTCGTTCTGTCTAATAAGGTTATAGATACATCTTCAGGGCAGTTTCTGTTGATACAAAGGTCTATAAGATCCACACAGCGTCGTGTGCGGACATCACAGGTGGCGAGCTGGTCGAGCCAGTGCTCTGGGATTTGCTCCACCTGATCGCACTTCGAGCTTCGTTGATAGACCCTGAACTGGTAGTAGCCGGCTTGGGTCGGGCTGAGCCTTTCTTGTCGGTAAGATAACTGGCCACCAAGATGGGCAGACTTCTTGAAAACCGTTCATATAATCTCCGAATAGTTCGTGAGGGAATACTGAATCTGACTCTCGATTCTTTCCGCTGCATAGATCGCAGCGGATTTGTATCGCCTGCTTCGGTAACATCTCCGTCACTCCAAGGTCTCAGCTTGCTTAGCATGGCGATCGGCACGGTCCCTCTGTCTCCTGCGAAACTAGTCAACCGTTTCAAGCTGTCCAGCATCCGTTCTGCCTCGTATGACCACATAAGCAACCTTATCCGTTCCTTGCGAGTGAATCCGCCTGCAAGACTATCCCATTCTTCAGAGCCAAGCCTATCGAGATTCACAGACTCCTCCCCCTTAGTCATCCTAGAGTGAGAAGATTGCCTCCGAATAGCCAGAGGCAAATCCACCTTCGAGATCTGATCCGCTCGTTCTGCCCATTTCTTGTTTACCGTAACTCTCGTCGTAGGGGGTTTTAGCGATTCCCTGGGAGGAGTCTTAGACTCCTTAGGGACTGAGACCAGAGGAACAATGTGTGCTGGGTACGGTGCAGGTGGGTGTAACCTGCGAGGACGAGGAGAATCTAACGGAGGTTCTGGCCTCTGAAGTGAAAGAGGAAATATCGTCTGATTGGGAGCATATCAGTTCGTGCCTGGTCTGGGCTGTTCCTTTTGCTGTATTCGACTTGCATCTAGAATGTCCCATTTTCGCTTGCCCCTACGTCCGTAAGTCATGTCCATCATCCTGCTATAGTTCTTGTAGCTACCCTCATTGACAGCTTTTATCGCACGCATCTCCTAAAAGAGTTCATAAGATCGCGCTAAGTCCCTAGTAGTAAATGTTTGAGCCCGAAAGTGCCTACTTTTTTCAGCTTAGAGTATAGCCGGACAAGTGACTCTGAGGGGACTGAGCTGGGTCCTGGAACATCTGTACATGCTATCAGAGCTGCTTGAGCAAGTGTGCGATAGGTCTGGTGGTAATGTGCCCTGGACATAGAACAAACTTACCAGGTCAAACACCCTGCAATAGCACTCATAAAACAGCGGAACTTACCTGATCTCTACGTCCGGTATTGCTCTAAGATTCTGAATCAATTCCCGGTAAGTTGCGCGGACCCCCCTTGCGATATGGTTCATATCGGAGGTGACAAGTCGTTCAGGCTGAGTACAAGACACTGAATCACTTACAGCCTTTCGAGAGAGCTTGAGTGTAAGTAATTACATCACAGGTCAACCGATCAGCTTGGTGTGCCGTCTCAAGGGCACTTTTGGAACTGGAAATATGACTGATCGACAAAGTAAACAAGACCTTTTATCATTCAACCGGGCTTCGAAGTTGGTGACCTGCTGTTCACATCTCGACAGAAGCCAATCAAGCGGTACGCCTTCGATAAGAATGCCATCTAGAGCCTTCTTATACTACTGGCTTGCGCTCCTGCTATCCACAGGGCCTGTAGTCAAGGCGGTATGGCCTTTCTCTGCTCGACAGTACCCGGTAGAAGCGTGGAACGAGATTGGAAATCTGGGATTGGAGACGAGGGGGAAGTTGGCAGCATTCGGAGATTGGGATGGGGATCAGTTGTGAGTGCAAATATGGTGTCAATATCAGAAGCTGTAGCTGAGCTTCGGACAGTGTGGACGTATTCGTCATTGGAGAAACGCAACGTACCGTTGAAATTCATTGCTATAATTCAAGTACGAGCTTTTGCCCTTACTCTGCTTGTGCTTATGGCTAATATACTTTCGTCACGCAGCAAGCTCGATATATCAAAAGCGGCATGAAATAACTTCCAAACATATAGTAGAGGACGTGGTCCTAGCGGACTACAATCAAGACGGAAGACTGGATCTATTGATCTTATCGCAATCAGGAAGGAGTGAAGGCAGCTGGTGGAACAGTCAAGAAGGCTCTGTTACCGGAAGAGTTTATCTGCAAGGCACAGATGGGCGACCAAGTACAATTTTCTTCCTTCTCAGGAGGTCGTGTACCTAACTGACTGACAATGTTCTCTCACAGCAGACTCGGCGATCCTGGTTGAAGGATTGACCAAGAATCAGCCGATAGTAGCTGATATCAACGGTGATTTAAAGGCAGATTTGCTTGGTCTGGGTAAAGGTGGTCCTACTTCTACTTTGCAATTCTGGACGGAGAACAGAGGGGCGTTCGAACGGTAGGTAAAAGGCTTGATTTGGAATAGCTTGGAGCTGAATATCACTTTTCTGACAGCTTCAACGTTCCCTTGGAACCCGCTTCCAAACTGTGTACCCTAGCTCAACCGCACAGCAATGCGTTTGTGGATATTGACGGCGATTGTCTAGCAGGTATGAACGATCTCGTAACTTAGATCGAAGGCCGAAACTGAAACATCCATGTGTATAAGACCTGTTCTTGGTCTGCCAGTCATCCTATTCCTCAACGAAGTCGTTTCAGGTATGGCTTAACCGGAAGAAGGCTGGTTTTGTGTTTGGAGGGGAGTGGGAGCTACCTGCTGGGACTGGAGCCATAACGTTTGCAGATATGGGTGAGCATGCTATCTCTCGGTTCATTCAGTCATGCGCGTCACTTAGGCAGCAACATCAGATCGTGATGGGACTATAGATCTCGTCTTCCCTACCTGCTCTTCAGTCACTTCGACGGGATATGGGAAAGGATGTTCCCTCAACATCGCTTACAACAAGCAAAAGCCGCTTTGCTCGCAATCGGATGATAGCTGGTTGGCGGGACTGCAACATGTGGCAGTCACTGACAAGAAGGATTGCCGGGAGATGACGCAGCTCTGTTCTTCGGATCCCAACTTCAGCTTTAACCTAAGCGAAGGTAGTGATGTAAGCCGGTATCTGTCGACGTAGCGTTAGAGACAATGCTTAAAAGCGACCTCACGCTCAGACGTTCACCCAAATACCTATAGAAACGCTGTTTCCAGGAACGACGTCTATTGTATTCTCAGAACCTCAGACTGAAAGTTCTCGTGGCGCGTTTGATATTCCTCTACGTATAGGAGACTTCAACCTCGATGGATACCCTGATGCCTTGGTCATGATCGTCAATAACACCGCGGCTCCACCCTCAGGTGGTATTTTCGGTGGGGGTCGATCTCCTGGGGTACAAGCCAGGGTGCTGCAGAACGTGCCGTGCAAGAAAAAGGATGCCGCGTGTCAGGATGGAAAGTACAAGGCTCGCAAGCGGCAATTTGCGGTGGCGCGTGAGCTGGGTATGGAATCGTTGAACGACATATGGGACGTACGGAACGCTGCCTGGCTAGATGTTGCAGAAGACGTGAGTGCATGTCGTTGGAAGTTTCCGTTCGCTCCTTGACGGGTTGGAAATGGCAGGGCGCTATGGATATCATCCTTGAGCGATCCGGGAAACAAGAAGAAGGACGGATAAGCTTCATCAAGAACAGCGTCTTCCACGATGCCTTCTTCCTCAAAGCTCTAGGTGAACAGGTGATTCGCCCCGAGTCATATGTCATGTGTACTGACTCATCACATAGTACTGAATGGAGCATGCGAAGGAGATATGTGCCCATCCGTAAATGGGGCTCCTAGCTATAGCGTGAGCACAACCAATACTTCCGAGCGTGTAGAATTGACAAGTACTCGACAATCAGTCATATGGCGCAAATCTGCCTGGAGGAACGTTCAAATTCGCTGTGACTGATCCTACGGGACGTAGAGCGCTTGCTCAGAGTGAGTTCATGAGCCAGAGCGCTGCCATTTCGAGATGTTCACCGGATGCTTTGTAGTTCCCCAAATGGCACAGACGGCTTATCATGCCTTGCAGGTGCCGTATTCGTTCTTCGGTCTAGGTCGGACGAATAACTATGTCGAGGTCAGTTCATGCGAGAGGCTCGTCTATGATTAATACTCATGTAGACAGTATCAGAATTTATACATAGGAACAACCAAACATGACGTCGAGCACTTCTCGACGATCGAAGGAGTGATTCCCAACTCGCATATCGTAGTCAATCCACCGCTTCCCGTTGCAAGCAACACATCTATAACAAATTCGATAGGGTCTACGGAATGGCATAAAACGCTATACCTACAGCCAGGGAAATGGATACAATGGGTAGTAGTCACGACTATCTTGATCGTGCTGATGCTGGCTGGCGTGACCTATACATTACATCTAGGAGAAAAGGTCAGTTTCATCGAATTACAAACGCGTACGAGGAGCTAATGAGATCTTCGTTCGCAGCGTGAGGATGAAATAGAAAGACGGAAAACCATGCATAGGATCAACTTCGCCGCTTTCGGTTAGGTGTATCTCAGCAACAGCATCTCTAGAAGTGATCTCAAACGTTGTACACATACATGGCTTGCGCCTGAGCAGAAGGATAAGACAGAAAATGAAATCGATACTTGTCCCTGATACATTTTTACGATGGCTTTTGTACAAAGGAGAGTCACGACTCATATGTCATAAGGAAGAATGGTATTGTTGATCTATTGTTATGTGTACGCCGTGGGGTAAGAATGCTCGCGTGTATGTCCTGCAACTAGGCCTTGCCAGGTCGACCAAGACGAGCTTTCTTGTTCTTCTCTTGAAATTCGATCCATCCATACCAACCCTATAGATGAACGTGAGGTGAGAGTGTGAGTTAGGCCGGAAGGATTGTCGGCATGACTATGTTTGCTTACACCTCCGATCAGCGTTAGCATGATTCCGATACCGTTGGTAAAGTTGATTTTAAGGTTGAACAGGAATACAGCAATGACGATGGTCAAGACCTGCTTGCAGTTCGCCGCTACCGTCATCGTTAAAGCCTGATGTAAGCCGAGTTTATAATCAGCTTGGAACCGGAGGATTCGATTACGCATATACTTACTCCTGCCTTCTTGTTTGCTGAAAAGCTGACCACGTTCAACCCGAAAGCGATCATCCCGTTGACAGCGAGGGCCATCGCTCTGTTCCCCGTCATCTCTCTTGCACCATAACGCCTGACTTGTTCCAGTTCACCCGATAACCAACCGAATATAACACATTGGATGAAAGCTAGTGGGGACATTCGCATCAACAGATCAAGAGGGTGCTAAAGGTCGGACGAAGCGAAATCGTTCAGAACGATGAAAAGCGGCCCATGCGAAAGGGACCTAGACTTACCAACTTAAGACGGCCTCCTCCTCCCGTTTGGATGACGTTCGTAACTACCGTTTTCATAGCAGCCAAAAAGGTTCCAAGGAGAGTCAAGATCAACCCCCAAGCCGTGAAGTAATAGTCTCCATAGGTTCTGCCAGAGCATCCGAACGTTAATCACCGCTCGACCAGTCGACGTGATTCAGACTTACGCAAATCCAACTCCAGCAATGACGGGTAACAGACTGACAAGCTTCATCAAGCTAAACTTTCCACGGAAGAACAAGATGGAAATCATGATTGTAAAAAGAGGAGTCGAGGCTCGGACGACTTGATGGAACTGTTCCAGGGCAGAACTGGAGTTCAGCCGATCGGTTTCCAATGAGTGATGATCGAGAGGGAACTTACGGGAATCGTTACGAGCTGCAGGCTGACGTTGCTTACTGCGATGTTGATCGTGTAAAGCACAGAAAAGGCACCCATAATCAAGTTCTCCTTCGAAGTCAATCGAGCAGGGGTCTACGTGTGCATAGATAGCCTCAGCTCAGGTCGTTTGAGAATGACACGTAAAGGACGTACGAAAGCTCCTCGTTCTAAAGCAAAGTAGCAGCCAATCGTTCCGCTCAACGCATGCAATCCAGTCAAAGTCTGTTATAGAAAAGCGCTGTATTATCAGCTTACGTCTCTCCTATCGAAGGACAACAAACGAAGAAGAGGCTCACATAGGGGAACGGAAAGTTGTACATCAACGCCTTATTGAACAACGTCAATCCGAGATTGAACATGAAGTAAAGCGTCAACCAGTACGTCGTTGAATCGGTGAACGGAACCTTCTCCCCTACTGCTCCATTGATCCCTCCCGGATTGAAAGGAGAGGTAAGCGGGTGTGCTAAGAATTCGGATCGTTTTGTATCCAGGAAAGCTTGGGTGACGGGGGTATGGGCGCCGCTGTTGGGGGGAGTATATTTCCAATCCTTGAGCTTTTCCGTATCGATCGGGGAAGGGGTATGGGTTCCATAAGGATCGTCAGAAAAGGATGGTCGTTTGCTTGATTCCAGTAAGGAGGAGATGCTTTGGCTGGAAGTCGAGATAGGAGAAAGAGAGGATTGTTTCGATTCGGGAGGAGTACCTGATTTGAGGCCTGGCATGAGACCTAGACCCAAGGTATCTTGATTGGAACGGTTGGGAATAGAGGAAGTTATGGTAGAGCTAGAGATCGCTCGGGAAGACTGAGGTGCGCTGGATTCGTTTCCCTTGCTAAACTTTCTTGGTGTTGTGGTTGGGGATGTAGAATTGATGTTAGGAGTTGTTGAACGAGCGGTGAGTCCCGTAGGGTCAGTGAATCCTTGAGCGTTATCGAGATTTGGCGAACGTGGGGATCGAGGTGAAGCCCCTGCGTTCCTTTTAGTAGGTTCTGTACTGCTCGAGGTGGAGGAGGATTGATTCTGAGCTGAAAGTTGGTGTTGGTCGCTGTGACTGATATCCTTTTCGATGCGGCCTTCCCCATTTACATTCCCGACTGAATCTATCCCTAATCCCAGATCTTCCACTCGGATGATAGGCTCAGCTAATGTCGTGTCAGGAAGCTTACTACCCGAGCTTCCTCCTGTTGTAGGAGGAGCGGGAAAGACATAGGAATTCCCTTCCATGGTCGATGTTGGCGTGAGGGGACCAGGTGTGGAAGTATTGCTATCGTTGTTAGAGTAGGAACCAGATGTGGGTGAGGCAGGGGAGTTGGTGGTGGCTGTGGACGACTGTATGTGTGGTGTTGCTTGTGTGGTAGTATCCATGACCACCAGTAGCTCAGCAATAGGGGTACAGCTCGAGTCGAGACGAGCAACAGCGAAGGTCGCTCGAGGAAAGAATCGTCGAGAGAGCGAGCGAACACGAGCGCCCGGAAGTATTGATTGTCCCGAAACTGAACGAGCCTCCTCTCGCCTTGTTACAGTTTTGCTACCGGAAACGTACAAGTCGCCTGGTCGCCGGAGAATTTAGCAGTTCGAGGCTTTGGAAGATGGTTGACGATCAAGGTAAGCTTTGCTACAGTAGCTGCAGTAGTAGGAGTGGTAGTAGTAGTGGTATTACATCAACCATCATGGCCATATCGATACCCGCGCAGTTATCGATTGTTATTCCCCCACTTCGTAATCAGTCAGGGGAGTACTTTTTTACGTTTCGAGATCGAGGGTACTCTGCCACGCACTCATCTCTCACACTCCCACCACTCCTGCACCCGGTACTCACCTCTGACTACGGAAAGGAACGAACCCCTACATTGTATCTTCTTTTTTCTTTGTTTTTTCATGACTCCGACTCACTCCTGTAAACTCTAACGACGCGTCCGTGCCGTCCTCTCTCGCTCGCTCGAGATCTCCCTCGTTTCAGCTGCGATTGCTCGACTGGCTTGGCTCAATCTCCCCAAGCGCAGGTCTAGCCGTTCGTCAGTTCGTAGTCCGGCGGAACGGGATACTCGGGAAGGATAGACCGACTCAGTCGTGTGAAACGTATCGTCTCACGTCCACCGCCTCACACCATCTCGCATGATTCCCAAGATCCCTGTCACAGAGATGGTTGCATGGTGGACGATTCCGGATCCATCTCGAATCTCACTCAAAAGCCAGCGATGACATTCAACCTCGCCCTGCGGAAAAGGAACCAAACCGATCACGTAAATTCCAAAAGCCTCCTCGCGTGACGGTTCCCAAGCGTGGAGAGGAAGATGAACCGAGCAGAACCGTGGCTTCCCTTCCTTTTGGGTTATGGTTTCAGGGGACATCCGCCTCGGCCAGATAGAGGCTGAGGTGTTCCACTTCTCACTGTACTGATGAAACGCCTCGACGACGCTGGAGACCTCAGTTGGGTGTTAGGGTGGCTTCTTGGTCGTTTCTTCCACATATACGACCTACGACTGATCGCATGACCCCGAGGTCAGGTTGAAGGTAGGACGGAATTGGATGTAACTAGAATTGATATGGGACACTCTAGAGCTCTAGAATCCAGGCAAGAAGCTTCGAGTATATCGACCACTCGCTAATCGAAGCGATGCATATTTACTCCTGTAGAACCACAAGTCCTGGTTTCATAGAACGCTCGTCCAAGTGCACCACAAACCGGAAGTCGACGAAGAGCACAAAGGCTAGCCTGAATTTGTTTGCTCTACTCTTACTAGCTACTAGTGCTGTTACGTGCTTGAGCTATGCCCCGAGAAACTTCCTGGTACATATTGACATGTGGCGAACGGTGTACCGTTAGCCAAACCGACAACCCGATCGTCAGTTGCCACTTACTCACATGCGCTATCGTTTCGACCTGTGTTGCAACTTGCAATGATTGTACACATATTATAAGCTATAGGTCACTGAGTGATGAGTGATAGCAAGTTTAGTAGACAGTAATTTAGTGGTGTATGGTACGTGATCCTCGTCATTTTGGGCTTCTGGAGTGCAAGATTACTATCGACGATCAGGCTGGAGATCGCTTTCGAAGGAAAGGCTCGAGAAGGTGAAGGTAAAGAACTCAACTAAATGTGGGCAACTGCAGCGTTTCTCCTTGCTACTGCGAGACAGTCATTGAAATTACATGGATGTGCCAAACGAAACAGCCAGTCTAGTTTACACCACAATCATGCAAGGCTGCTATGATCTGATTATGTAAGCTGTTTAGCCTAAAATTATCATAAAACCCGAAAAAGAGTTGGAATTTTACGCGTTCTCGCTTTTTTGTTGTTGTCAGTTCCGTTTGTTTGTTGTTGGACGATCCATCATTTCTCATTTCTCGCTCTTGGTGTATTTTGTTGGACTGCTAACGACTCTAGATTCATCTGACATCATCACTCAGGGGGTTCTACAGGACCCAAGGGGCTTCTCACGACTCAGGGTCATCGGTTCGGTTATATAGACCTGCACGACATATTGGAAGGTTTCTTGACGTCGAAGGACGGGAACGGCCGATGAAGCAATACGATAGCTACGACAAGTGACGAATTACAGAAGAGGATTGCAAGACCTTGAACCACTCGACAAATCTACACAAGGGAGTATAGCTCTCGTATATCCACATTAACAAAAGGACCTGTCATGTCTTTCAATCACTCGCGCTCGAGCAATACCTCCTCAGACAATCCCGGATATCCCTTGCCCATTCGACCAGCATCTCAATCGGCTTCTTCAGGCTCAGTCTCGTCCTCACTGCCTAAAGAAGATCATAGGACAACTGACTCGGGGGTGGAGGATTCCCGCTCGATGAGTACTAGAACTTTAGGTTGGAGGGAAAGGAGAGCACAGGGATTAAACAAGGCAAGGGAATTGAGGGTAGAGGCACTTTCCCCGGAACAGGACGAGGTTAGTGTGTTATAACGCTACAAAGGGTAGTCACAAGAGTACTGAATTCCTCGGCCATTCACATCTACTCAGATGTCCTTGAAAAAATCTCATCTCGAGAACAAGGAACGAATATCAGAATCAAGTCCCGACTCTCCCTCGTTCTCCGAAATCTTCACATCTACCTTCGTTCATGAAGATCGCTACCCGGACGGCGATAAAGTCTACCGGCCCCCTCTTCTCTTACCCGATATCATCTTGCAAACCTCCAAAGCTGGTCAATACGTCTATCCCAAACGAAGAAGAACTAGAACTCCGGAGGTCGAGCTAGGCGAGCCGGGTCGGATCTTGCAGCAGAGCTCTAGGAGAGAGCTATTCGATAGTTCTCAGTCTTTCGAGGGCGGAAGGCCGGTGAACACCTATATGAAACCTAGACCCAGGACGACGGTCGCTAGGGGGGAAGATGCGAGGAGATCGCCTAGTCCTGGGGATGCTTCGATTACTCTGGATTACGAGTGGGATTCTTACAACCAGGAAGGTTCAGGTGAAGCTCGGAAGAGGAAGGTTACAATCAGGTCGAAACAGACTAGGGAGAGACTGGCACAGCAACAAGAAGGAACGGGGAATGAGAATCAATCGGATGGGGAATTTAGCCAGGATGGCGCGCATATTCATAGCCAGGAGGAGGATTCCGAACTGATCGAGCCGGAGGAATCTAATGGGAACACGTTCGACGATTCGATGCCGCACGATGAATTCGGAAGGCACAATGAAGAGGAGCGGTCTTCAGGAAGAAGACGGAGGGAAAAACTGAAGTCCCCCTTGCATGAATCGATACTTCGCGTACAAGAGATGCATGGAGTAAGCCAGGATAGCAGGAGTACGAAAGACCTGATCGATCTAGGATCAGATAACGGGAGGAGCTCCCGGGCCGGTATGCATTCCCGTGAGCAGATCACTACGCTGCGGGATAGTCTGAGAAGAGATAAGGAGAGCATGACACCTCAAGAATACTTGCAGCATTTGGTCGCTAGGGTCGGAAGACCGTTGTCTCCTCCTCGCGTGCTCTCCGGGCAGGGGCCAGGGTCGGGGTCGGGACGACTTCCCCAGGCTGAGACAGAAATAATGGGCAACGCCGAAGAGGATGTTTCGGATGACGGGCAGGAACGCAACAGGTATGTACTATTCTCGTGATCTTGCTGGACGATCTCTTACTGATACGTTGTGGTTGGGACAGTTTACCGACCGCAAGCGAAATCGAGTACGCGGACCGCGATTACTATCGTGCTGGAGGTCTAGATGACCCGGTTGCCCGTCCAGAAGATGATGAATCTAGCGCACCTCCTAGTCCCAAGTACCGTGAACTGCCTCGCCGGATTAATGGAATTTCACAAAGTCGATTAACGGATGGTTTTTTGAAAGCGGAAGCTGCAAAGCGAAGGCACAATGGAGTCAGTTCTATACATTTTTCGATGTTACTGCAATCTCGTCGGTACTGATGAACCACTTGGCAGCGCGGCGATGATGTCTTCGAAACGCCCTCCTTACAGGCCACCAATTCTGCGTTAGGCTGGCGCACTAAGTCTACAACCCCAGAACCTGAAACTGTGCCAGGAAGAGGCGCATGGCGGGATGGCCGGTCTGCCCGAGGGTTTCCGCCACCTGAAAAACGAGAAATTTCTGTGGTCGAAGGTATCAACAATCTGTACGCTTCGGGAAGGCGTCCCCTTACCGACAACGATGCACCTTCCTCTCCAGATGCTACTCGTAATACAACCATACCTATGGTGGACCCTCTAAAGGAAAGCAGACCCCGCAGCCCGGACAGTCCAGCGGTGAATTTTGGTCTCCGCCGAGTGTCGTCAAGACGTGATCCCCAGCTCGAGGAGGACTTCGTCACAAACGCTGAGCGACAAAGTTATCGCAGGACAGATGGTTCATCTCCGATAGAATTGTCGAACCACGGGACGATCGTGCAGCATCAACGGTCATCGCTTGAAGACGCCTCAACTGACAATCCGGAATCACCCGTTCCCCAGAGGAGAACCAAGCAGCTGAGCATGGCTGATCGAGCTAAGGCTATCAAGCAGAAGTTAGAACGCCAGAAGATCGAATTCGGTGCAGGACTCTTAGGCTCTGCACGAGCGACGAAAGACAATTCCAGGGACTTTGAATATACTGATGAAGTTGCGCACATCGAAGAGCTTGCAACGAACGGCTACGCAAAAGATCCTTCTCGTACTCCACGCGTCCTGAAACGACCGACAGTACAGGGCGGCTTCGTCGAGACACCGCCAGCAAAACCTTCAAGGATGGACCGTTCCAGCGGAATATTCCTAGGACAAGCAGGTCAGTCGATAGGACACTGCAATTGTGTCAGGCTTTTGTCGTGTGCCCAAATCAGTCTCTGACCTTATTTGACGTGCAGTATCTTCTTCTGTGTCTACGACATACTCCACTGGTAAGCTACGAGCCCTGTAGTTACCATTGACGTAATCTAATGACGATAGAATCTCGCAGATCTTGATGTAGGTGCGAAACAGAATTCGATTCCTTCCGCTACAAAACTGCCGAAGAGATATCCAACTGTCGCTGGCAATACTTATACGGTCACTCCAGGATACCTGGACAGGTCACCGACCTTGAGCGAAGCTAGTCCTAAAGACGATACTCGATCGTCGGTGATTATCGCTTCGCCTTATGACCGAGCTCGTGATATTAGTCTCGCAACGCCAGAACACAAGAACTCACGGAAGGATTCGAACGGAACCTCATTTTCCGGCAAACAGGAGATACAACAAGCAGAAATGATCACATCGCTGGAATTCGCCGACGATATTCGGCTTGGCACTGGTGAAGAGAGTAGGACTTTAAATAAACTCAAGGCAAATTCGACGCTGAGACGATCAACCTGGCTGCACTCTAGCCCCAAGTCAGACAGCGTTCAGGTAGAAAGGAACTCGTTGAGACATAGCCAGACTGAAAGGAAATCTGGATTCGGATTGCCATCCGAAATAACATTCGAGCGGGAGTTGCACGGATTTTCAGATGTGGAGGATCTTGAACCTAGTTTCGAGCTTGAAACACCAATTGACCATGCTACACTTGAGTCTGAGAGTGAGGCCGAACAGAGCCCGCTTCCCGACGACGCCAACGTTGCCGAGCAAATGGCGCCTCCTAGTAGGTCTCGACAAGGTCACGACCCCGGGGGAGTTGAGACTGAAAGTAAACAAGCGGCGGGTTCTGAAACTCCTGTTTGGAAAAACGGGACCTGGATCAAAGTCTCGTCTCCAAAACGAGCAAACCACGAGCCAGCTGCGAACGGCACGCCTTTGTCTGCCATCCTGCAACGTATACATGACAGAAAAACCCGTCTGCAAGATGTCTCTCTCGAGACGTCGCGCAGTCGATCTATATCGGGTATTGATACTTCAGTCGAGTCAAACGGAAGAACGCCGTATTCGAATTGCGAGGCAGGAACTTCGTTACAACTGGAACGAACCGAGTTCCATACTGCAAGAGGCGCGTCGACTCCCTCACGCCAGCTGATAAGCTCCACCCCAAAGGAAGTCGATGCTCACGGCAGCGAGTCACTGCTTCCAAGCCGTTCCCCCAGTAATTTTGCATTGCGGTCTGCAAGTGGAACTAATTCAATGAATGCAGCTACCAACCGTCGGAAGCATAATCGTCGAGAATCCATGACTGAGGTCACAGAAGCCTTGATCGATGATACTCGGCATATCGCAAACTTCAGAAAAGCGAACACACCATCTAGACTACCTTCAGACATATATGGCAGGTACAATCGAGACGGGGCGTCGTCGAATATCGCGATTACTGAACATAAATCGGTCAATGCGTTCGGCCAGAACACTCATTCGTTTGAGCGCTCGACCGAACGGACGAGCTTACCTGTAGAACGTAGCGCAATCGTTTACAATAAAGCCAAGCCGGACGCGCCTGCATTACTGACGACCACAACCGTTGAAGAGCAGGACGTCCTGCCAAACAGGAGTCCATCGGTTCAGGATTCCCTCGTGGAAGGTACATCAATACTAAACAGCCTGGTCCCCGGTGCCATAGAAAATTTGTCCAACTTGAGGTATGTACGGTCGCCACCGATCTTGGGTTTTTCATGCTGACGATCAATTTGATGTATAAGCTCATCGTGCTCAGGATCATCAGAATTGAAGGACGCAGTGCTCGACGCGGAAGAACGGCTCATGATTGCCAGAAGAAACTTCCTGAACGGTCTCTCACAGCTGGAGCAGGTGCGGGCTCAGGATCTACTCGGAAACCATGTCAAGCAAGCTGGACTAGACTCAGATATAGTCTCTAGTTTACTGGTTAAGCAGGCACTCAACACCTCAACGGATTCCAAAGCTTGGGCCAGTCTTCTAGTGTACTTTCTTCTGATAGCTACAGCTGTACAACTCATTATCATGTAAGCAGACTGAGTCGATTACACAAGCAAGGAGCTGATACAATCTCGCTTTCGCAGCTATGAATTGTGGCAAGATCAGCTTGTGGATTTCCTGGACCCATTCCTTTCGACTCGGCCTCCTGCATGGCAGATCTGGAGCATCCATACATTCAGAAAGGCCACGAAGGCCTGCGAGAGGGGTTTCGTACCAGCGTGTTGGCTCTGGAACCCTTCGCGTGAAGATGTCTTGTCGTTTTCACGGCAATACCTCTGGATACCCGTGTAGCATCTTTTTTCGATTTCGCCAACCACCAAATGAAAGGTCGTGTTTCCATTATCAAGGCAAAATGCATTTTAACATACAGTCATTTTGGTGTTCGGTTGATAGTTTTCCGTGACAATATCGATGATGCGAATGTAATAGATATCGGACCGGATCTTGTGTAGTCATGAATGCGCAGTACAGAGACCGTTTACACTCACCGGATGACGGTTTCGAAACAGCTATAGCATCTTGTAATGGAACTCTTTAAGAGGCTGACAAACCTCATTTTGAATGCCGATAAATTCGATCTCGATGCAATGGCGAAATGATCGAGGATAAATAGGCATCAGTTGCATCGTATATCAGAAACTAAGGCTTTGAGTTGGGTTCGCTAGTAGGATCGCTGTCATCTTGGTCGATAAGCTGTAGAACGAACAGTCATTAGTGGAGGTAGGATCCTCTAAGTATTGATCACCCACCGTTCTCATCGAGTAGTTTACCCTCGGCTATGCTGTCCGTGATGTATTCCGGTGTAACAATTTGACGCAAGGCGGGTCTGAGCTTGCAGTGATCAGTCAATTGGTCCCCAACTCATCATCGTTTGCAGCTAACCCTCTGGTGACCTGGTGGATTTGCTTATACCGCTTGCTGTCATCCATATGTTGAATTACATGCGTAAGCGCTGTATCATGAAGGTCGCTATTGATTGTTCCCCCATTAGCTGTTATTGCTAGACTAATGTCCAGGAGTCTGAGAGGTAGGAGGATTCTGTTAGCACCCGCGTGGACGACTGTGCTGTGGCTTATCTCACTCTTTCTCTGCGGCCTTGTTCACCTTGGAAGCCTGCAAGTTATTCGCCTTGGCATTCTCCACGGTATCGAGGTAGAAGCACCTAATAAGCAGAACCAGGTGTAAATGAATACATCCTGACAAATCGTATATAATGAACGCCTACAGGTGTTTGAAGATCTGATTTGAAAGGCTAAAGGTCTGAGAAGGCATTCGTCGGATCGAAAGAGAATAACAAACTCACCAAATCCTGATCATAAGCATTTGCGTCGGCCGTTTCTCCCATCTTGGTGACAGGTTCGGATAGAGCTTCTATCTTGATGGATTCTGTTTGATGTGTTTCGACTGCTCGAGGCTGATCCTGGGCAGCGTCCATGGTGTTAAGGGACAGCTGTTTACGAAAGCGGATTATCTACCATTTACAGCAACACATTCCTCCATGCTAACGCACCTCTCCCAGCTTGTCTTCCTCCTTGATGGACTGCTCGTTGACAATTCCGATGGGCCGTGTCGGTTCGGCTACGGCGGGGCTTGTCTTTTCTCCAAGTGCTTCATCTTCTTCGATCTTGGCATCTCGATTGCCATCCTCCAAAACATCGTATTCACTCTCCGGCTCCGTTTCAGTGACGTCTCCACTTCTCGTCTCTGCGTGGACGTTTCTCAAAGTCCAGACTCCGCCGAGATCAACGTCCTCAGGTGGTGGCGGGTGAGGTTTCTTATGATGGAGATCAGGGGTAGGGGGGATGTCGCCTTCGTCTTCGTCCTCTGTCACATCGTCTGCAGGTTCCGGTACTCCATCCTCGTCGTCGAGATCAGCTAACGTCATATTGTAGAACCGGCCTTGCTTTGTATCCTCATCTGCGTACAGTATCAATCTGTATCACGATCGGATTATGAGCAAGACCTAGATACCGTGGTATACAAAATACTTACTCTCGGATCAGGTGCACCATGCCTCGACGCTGAATACTCTCCAGGATCCATTCCGGTTTTAGAATTGCGATATCCTTGCGCTTGTATCCTTGAGCATTGGGGTCTTTTTATGATCGGAGATTCTCAGCTGGTAAATCTCGTACAATGTAGAAGTGCTCACTGACGTCCGAGTCTGCCTCCTATAGGAATCGCCATGTTCCCTTCCGTCCTCGCTTGAGCAAATTCTCCCCCATACTCGACTATCAAACGTTCCAGATCTTTCTTACTCGGGGCTTTCGACTCAAAGACGTCTGAAAGCAATCCATGAGCACCTCGTAAGGCTGGCGCCAGAATCTATCTGGCTTACGGAACGTTTTGCCTTTGAATACATTCTCATGAGTCCTTACGTCTGACAAAGCTTGACCAGAGACGTTCGAAGCTATAGGAGCCTGATCGTGGAAGTCAATACGGCGACTGGAAGTCGAACAGCATTGCAATACGCACCCTACGACTGGTAAGATTTGCCTTCCGTTTCTTCGCTTGGCTGTGCGCTCTGTGTATCAATATGTCTAGTTGAGAAGTATATGCGTCGAAACTATTACGTGCGGACTTCGTGAACTGACTGGGTCTGGCTGCTCGTCCAATACCGCCTCTCCTGCCTCTGATTGTAGAGATCCAGCAACTCTAGGAGCGTAGTACAGTATGAGGACTATGTCTCGTTGAGTAGAATAGACCTAGCATCCATACCCTCTTTACTCATCTACAAACCGACCGTCAGTTCAAGAAATTGGCATCCGAAGGTCAGGACACGACTAACTCCGTGGAATAAGCTGTCGTTCATCTTGACGAGTGTGGCACAGGTCCTCTCGCCTATTGTAAGTGAGGTGCTAAATCTACGCTTAGATCATGGATCATACATGACGAGATGAAAGATCTGCGGTCCCCGATAAGTAACGTCGCGTATATCGTATACAATGATAGGTAATTAGGTAACAATCTTAACATCTCATGAGGTGGCCATTTTAGTTAACGCTTCAACTAAACGATCGAACGCTACTTTTTTCTCCTGCTCGGCACATTCTGCTTTCTTGCAAGCTACTTCGTACCTGTGCTGTTCGAGGGTGCATTCATGAGACAGCTCACGCTTGCGCTTCTCTCTCGGTTGGTTGTTCTCCCTCCTCGACTGGGCCGGTCGTGAGCGTTGCCACTTTGGGAATCAGGCATGCCGTAGTGAGCGTTGCCAGTTTGGGAATCAGGCATGCCGTAGTGGAAGGTGGTGCATGTTTCACACGACGGAGGATTGGGAGTGCCCAAGGCCAGGGTGTTGCGGACACTTGAAAGGGATCAGCGCTTGGCATGTTCACCAGGCTCGTGACGCTAAGGCTAAGGCTCTGTACTGCATCTTCGAAGTAGCAGGCAGATGTTGCTGAGACGGCAAAACGGTAGCTGACATCCGTCCTGTGGTCGTATTGAGCGTCAATGCATTGAAAATGCATAGATACGCTATTGTTTGCTCCGTAGTGTACGATAGCGTGAGTGAGTGCTACGGGATCCATCCCCGGTAAGTCAAAGGAGATGTCCCTGATCAGGGGAGGACCTTCGACCTTTGCCTCAAACTCCTCCTGAGATTGACTCAAGAACCGAGAAAGAGCTGGGAACAGGCTTGCTGCCAGAGAGTTTGTCTTCACCCTGATCCACCTAGCTTCTTCTGGTCTCCCTATCCTCGGGGCCCTAATTTCGAGGATGTCGCTGTAAGGAGGAACATCGATGAGCGATCTGATATCGAATGCTATGAGACAGATGCTCACAAAGGGCAGGGCTGAACCCCCATCCTGTCGGCAGTCTGTTCCAACCGTGTGAGACATGAACGTATGAAGTCCGGCCGAGTCACTGGCAACGTAGCGAACAATCAAGAGAATTCAAGGGCATCGGTCAGTTCGGAGATACGTGAAAGAGGTCAGTCTACCGTCTTGCATACCGTTCGCAAAAGATAGGCTTGCTGGAAGCCTAACCCACACCTCTGTATTCGCCTCAACGATGGCTGACAAGGTAGACATGGCTGACGTGGCTGACATGGCGGAAATAGCTGACCTGATGGCTAGAATGCGTAGAATGAGAATGATGGGGTAGTGTTTAAGTTGATACGTTGATACATCGCATGTCGATACATTGCATTAATTGCATTGTGCTGCCTGAGCTCGGCCGTGAGCTGTGCTGGCTTAATTTTCACACGTAAGAGCTCTCTGCTTTGCTGGCTGAATTCGACACGTGAGAGAGCTCTCTGCTTTCGCTGACTGCTCTGCTGGCAATGCGACACTATATAAAGGCTGACTCGCGTTCTTCGTTCTTCCCTGTCGCCTCTTTTCCTTTGCTCCTCACTATCGCATCGCATCGCCACGACCAGACCACGAACATTGCAAGCTCCCTCTTTGTCACTTCGGTGCAAGGACTGTAGCTCTCCTCGGCTGAGGATCGATTCCCAGGGGGCTGCCGCTTCGAATGGATATGTCGATTGATGCGTTCGTCGAGACAAAGGACCAGGAGACCCGCAAGGATCTCCCCTTTGTTGGAGCTATGCTAGCCACGTTGCTCAGTTATCTTCTGTATACCGGTTCGGGAACCCTGGAGGGTCTGAAGCTCGTTGGATAACCAGGATGACCGCTGAACGGAAACACCGAAACAGACTTTGTCGCTTTTCCATTCTTGTTTGTTTTCAGTAACGCTGACGTTTCTTTTTGAATCACTGCCAGCACGTCTTCCTCCATTCGACTCGCAACTCGCTTGAACTAGACGATCGGACTCTGGGATTGTATGGCAAGCCCTTCGGGATCGAGACCTACGCGTGTGCTGATCAGACCTCTCCTTATCAACGCAGTTCATTGAACGCAGCAATTAGGAAAGGACGATCGAATAAGGCGGGCAAGCGGGAAAGCCGCCGTTAGTGAGTCCCAATCGACAATGTCCGGTGACCTCCACTTGGTCCTGACTTGTTACCGATCGTAGGTTGTTCGGTCATCGATGCTCTGGAGAGGGTTAGGGGAGGCATTCGTCAATGGTTTCTCTGGAGCGTCCGTTTTTTGTTGCTTGCGCCAAGTTGTACCCATCATCACACACACTGTAGATCGATTCCAATGGTCACAGCGTACTGGCCAAAACTTCATTGCGGTGTCCCGAATTCCTTTACTTGACCATGTCGTGACACAAAAACGTCTTACGTCATAATTTGGCCAAATTTTTGGCCAAATTTTTACGTACATGGGGCTTACGTAAGCTCTTCTTGCTGAGGAAAGCAGACGGCTAACGCAGGCATCCATCCTCTGCGGCACAAGTCCAACAGAACTCGACGCGAAGCAACCAGCTTTTGGATTATATGTGCATGCTATGTTCCAACACTTTGAGGCCTCGATTGTGAGGAACGGTCGTCCCCGTTGATGTGTGGGCTTGACCGCAAAGATCGATAGACCAGTGCAATTGACGCGGCTGATTCACCTAGCTGAGATCTTTATTGGTCATCCATTTGGTCGACTTGTCTTCCAGTCGTCATCTTGTTTCATGTAAGCTAGTGAGGTTCTGTTGAAGCTCCCAAGGCGGTTCTGGGTATCGTCCGCATCGTAGCGAGATCGTCGTAGCGCCTAGCCATGTCGCACGCAACACTTTGGGACGTTGACGCACTCCGTTCGCCTGCTCACCTACTGTAACAGACCTTCTTCATAGTGTCATTTGTTGGTTTGAGTCGCGGTATACCCGTCGTCTCTCAGCCGTTCGGCCTGCCTCTTCCGGCAGATAGGTCACGATTGCCTGAAGCGTCCAGCAAAGGGGTAATGGTGGCGCGCAGACAGGGGAGATCAACGAAAACACTTTCAATCCAGGAGCGTCGATCATCGTAATCGACTGGACAGCACAGAACCGTCAGGAGAGTAAATTGGAACAAACGGCTGCGTGATTGGATGACAGGTTGCCGTGCAAGCCACCATGCGCTGTACGTACCCCTCTACACTTTCGTCTGTAAAAAGCGCGTTTCAGGCAAACGGCGATCCGGCGCATAAACCACGAGGCTACCCCGTGATCGATAACGTAAGCGGATATGATCGACAGATCAGCGCACCGCGGGCTAGATCGGAATACCTTTATATCTCATTGCATGGTTCGTTTCATAACGTACAGTACAAAGCTGCAGACAGGACTGTTTAGATATACTGTACATTTATTCAGCCTTGTGTGTTCCTCGCGGCTGCTTCGTCCTCCTCCTCTTCTTCTTTCTCTACGATCCGCTTGACACGGGGAAACCTCAGGGTCAACCCCATGCCAAACCCCTCTGATACAGTGATTTCTGAAGCCTTTATTACGACAGTGAACATGTCGGATCTGTTCAAGTACACATCGGGCTTGTCATCTAGTTTGGTTTTACTAAAGGTGACCCATTTTGGAGGGTTGACGCGATCAAATGGAATCCAGCGGGTCTCGTATCTCTTTCTATATGCTCGAAAGAATGAACATTAGAAGAGCTCGATCCGTAATCATGCATTTTGAGACTGACTGTAGCCACACAAAATCACTTAAAGCTAATCCTCCACCAGCAGCACAAAACGTTGTGAACCTGTTCGTCCTGTTTAGCAATCATTCTCCCTAGTATATCGATATAAATCACAAACTTACGTTGGAAGCGCTCCATCCTCAGGCGGTTCTTTCTCGTTTCTCAATCCACACAGTAGGGAGCCGATCTTTCCTCCCCTTTTACCGCTACCCCACCAGCCACCTTCAACTCAACATCAGTGCGGTCCACCATGGAGATACCACAGTAAGCAGCACTTACCCAACACCGTCAGATCCAGGGTTTCGCCCATATCGTCGGCATACTCTGCAAGACAGTACGCATCTCAGATGATAAACAAGATGCGGAACCAGCCGAAAAACTTGCCAGGTTTCACTTTTATCCAGCTCTCGCTTCGTCCGTTCATCTCGTAAGCGGACATGGGATTTTTGATAACTAGCCCTTCGCCTCTGCGATCGGAAGATCAGGATTAGCACGACAAGGTGGTTTCAGACCGGTCCTGAACTGACTTTGATCCGACAATATCCTTCAGTCTCATGTCGATGTCCTCTGCCGAGTTCCCATCCCATATGTCGGCCAACTCAAAACGTCCTGGAATGGGTTTAAACACCTTGCTGCTCGCGAGGACTTCTTTTCGCCGTCGTAATGTCTTCTGTGCTAGACTAGTACCATTGACCATGAGGATGTCGAACACTTTGACTGGAGATTGTGAATACAAAGTCAGAGAGGAACATAGACCAAGCCCATGCCTAACTTACAGCATGGCCGAGCTGCGTCAGGTTGATTTGTCTTGTCTGAGAGCATTCCAGGGTCATCAGCATCAATGGCTAGCCGTAGTAGAATCGAAACCTTACCTAGAGCAGCAGTCTTGAGTGTTCCGAATGCTAGATAACGACCCAAAAGTGGATCGTATACCAACATCTCTCCGTCCAAGATACAGCTGTGACCGACTTAAATCAGCGATTGCGTGGGAGATTGGTCCTGAACAAACCGACTTTTGCACGTTTGGAGAGAACGCTCCATGGATAAAGGGCGTGAGAGTTCCTTCTCCAACGTGAGCTCCGTACAGGTACGTATAGTCTTTGGCTTTTCTGAGCAGTTCATGAGCACGATCAGTACATACCAGTCAGTCAGCGCGGTCTCACTAACCGTGAGCAATAAAAATACTCATTGCCTCTTTTATGCAATTGAATCCGCTCGCCGTCTATCTTCTCTTCGATGAAGAACTCTTTGGGCATGAACTTCACTATCGCCGCGAAATCGTGATTCGCCGTTCGTTTGCATAGTTGAGGCAAGAACGACCTGAACAATTTGACTTCCGCTTCCTTTTACCGATAGGATTGGGTTTGATCAGAATTGATAAGACAGTAGGGATAAGCCGGAGGAACAACCTACTCCAGTCTCTAGTTTCTTCTCCTTGTCGACCAATGTCCAGCACACCCGCTTCAGATCGCTAGAGACGTTGAACAGTTCTTGGGCATCAGGGTGGAACACGGCCAACACTGTTTTCTCTCGCACACTGATCTTTAGGTCTGGAGGCAAACAGCATTGAATCAGCAAAGAGGACGAAGAGATCAGAGTATGCTATATAGATGCACCTTTAAGGATGATCCTGATAAGCCACCGTTGTTGCTCTGCATTCATATGTTTCATAACCTGTCCGAATACTCTTACATGGGCGTCACTACAGTGAACACTTGTCAGTCAGCTCATTTCGATAATGATCAATAAGAAATGACCTACATCTTGTTGCCTCTAGTGACGGCTAACCGGTCCAGTAGCTGGTTCACGGCGTCGACCGTCCACTCATCTTCCGCCTTCGGAGGGACTTGTCTGGCTTTGATCGCCTCGTAACAGATCTGAGGGAAATCTCCCGTAGCTTCCTGCGCATTATAAGTTCCAACTCTCGTTTCTCCATGCAGCAGGATAGTACCCACTGAGCCTGGCCGAGGAATCTTCCAATGGATTAGCTTTTGAGCTGCTTCTGATTTGGGATCCAGGTCGAGAACGCGGACATAAACTTTAGCTAACTGAGATTCTTTCAACCCATAAACTGGTCTCTCTCTATCTCTCTGTAATAGAAAGACAAATTTCAACATCGAGCTCTAGAAATGAGTGTTTGGCTTACATCTGGCAAGAGCAACCGTATAAAGGGGTAAAGATCAGGTCCAGCGTACCCTCTGAGAAGCTAGATTACCGTAGTTGGATCAGCTGTACACGACATGTAATTTATAGCTCGAAATTCACCTCGAACATCTTGACCAAAAGATCTCTCCTCTTCTGAGGGTGGTCCCTTAACTGCTCGAAGAATCGGCATATCACATTGAAGGACGGCGAATGATGGTTGACCAAGCCTGGCGGCTTTTCGAGCGCATCTCCCTCTGTCGGATAAACAGGTGTTCTGACTGTGAACTCGGATGGAATACGAGTAGTCATATTGTCGACATGCTTTGAGCTGGAGTGGTTCGGTCTTCGAGGGTTTCGACAGATCTAATCATCCGGTCGTGATCCAATCTCGGAAGCAAATTTCACCTGACTTTCGTTTGCTTAGTCATCATCGTTTTCGAGTCAAACCCGAAGATCAGTCGTATATTCGACATTTTAGAACGTTCTTACCCAAAACTCGCTGGTTCGAAATTGACCGCATATACCAAGATAGATTCGCAGTCATGCCTTCCTCGCCACCACAAAACAAAATCAAGGTCGCCATCCTTGGAGCTACCGGTAGGTCCAGCCTGACTATTCCTCCAAGTCGAGAAAGGCTGAACACTATTGGTACCATCTAGGAACCGTTGGTCAGAGGTGCGAACCTGACCCTCGAGATTCTGCCACAATCCTTCATCAGTTGACTTTCAACCTTACATCACAGGTTCATCGAGCTCCTTGCAACCCACCCCTACTTTGAGCTACACGTCCTTGCCGCCTCTTCCCGCTCGGCCGGTCAGGAATATGCTAAAGTTGTGAAATGGAAGCTCAAAACTCTCATCCCTGAGAATGTGAAGAAGATGATCGTTCAGGAGTGCAAGGAGGATGCCCCCGGAATCAAAGATTGCGGAGTCATCTTCAGTGGTCTTGACTCGGATGTGGCGGGCGATATCGGTTCGTGGGATTTCATTTCTTTGCATTAAATGCTGTTATTCAACTTTATTCTATCTCCTGTAGAGGCCGCTATGCGAAGAGCAGAGCTTGTCGTCTTTTCCAACGCCAGTAACTATCGACGAGATCCTATCGTACCTCTCGTCGTTCCACTGGTAAACCCTTCTCACTTTGACGTCATCGCTCACCAAAAGGCTTCCCTCGGTCTGGAGAAGGGTTACATCGTGTGCAATGCCAACTGTTCCACCACCGGAGTCGTTGTAGCCCTCAAGGCATTGGAAGACAAGTTCGGACCTTTGAGCACTGTCATGTGCACCACGATGCAGGCCATCTCGGGAGCTGGATACCCAGGAGTTTCCTCCCTTGACATCCTGGATAACGTCGTTCCCCACATCGGAGGAGAGGAAGGAAAGATCGAGTGGGAGACCTCCAAGATCTTGGGTGGAGTTTCCGAGGACCAGAAAGGATTTGACTACCACTCTGCTCACCCCTTGAAGATCTCCGCCAACTGTAACCGAGTACCCGTTATCGACGGACACTTGGCCTGCGTCTCGGTGAAGTTCTCCAAATCTCCTGCTCCCTCCCTTGCAGAGATCCAGGAATGCTTCTCGTCCTTCACCTGCGAGGCTCAGACCTTGGGTAAGGAGTTGGTTCCCTCCGCTCCCAACAGGGCTATCGTCTACCACGAGGCGGCTGACAGGCCTCAGCCGAGGCTGGACCGAGATTTGGAGAATGGTGCTTGCGTTAGTGTGGGGAGATTGAGGGAGTGTGGAGTACTGGATGTCAAGTTTGTGACATTGTTGGATAACGTTAGATTGGGAGCGGCAACGAGCAGTGTCATCAACGCTGAGATTGCCGTTGCCAAGGGATTGATTGTATAATCGTGATAGCATGGTACGATAATGGCATGAACTCAAGAAACTCGTCTCTGATACTGCAAGCGGTTTCGGCGGTAGTCCATCAAACCTTTCAGTATCACGAACATGACTCGGTCGTTTAGCGAGGGCGTTGCGCTTGCACGAAGTAGCTACAGGAGGGATGCGATCGTAATGGTTTCGTTGAATCTGTATCTAGGAAGTAGATCTAGATTTCTTTGTCGAACGTTTATTTCGTGCTGATTGTTGACAGCAGCCATGGACCCGCCACTACTAGATGAACTATATTGCTATGCATCATCCGAGGCGAAACGCGCGTTTCATCACTGTCCACCTCTTGGCCTCTTGCCTCTTGCCTCGTTGAAAGCGAAATAGCGAGAAAAGGCTTCGGACAAAACTTCTAAGCCCGACTCCGCATCGTGATTGAGTTTTCGCTCTACCTGTGCGGCCTGTGCGCAAGCGAGCTACAGTGAGACCGCACAGCATTACCTAACTGATGAACCCTTTGTCTCGAACGAAACAAGCGGATTGTCGGTCATAGCGTTCATAGCGTCGGTGGTCACGCAAAGCTTCCATCACCTCTTCTTTTGGCACCCGTGTGATTTGTGGAGTGAAATGGTGAGTCCGTGCTTGAGGTTCAATAATAATGATTGCCGGTGATCGTCCGAATTGAGATCTGTCAGCGAAAGGAAGGTGAGAGTCATGGCTTTCGAGAATTTGCGATCAAGCAAATGCAAGTCGCAGACTTTGCACAGCTGATCTGCTCGACAAGATCGAGTATTAAAACTTTGCAGCGAAAGTTGAGGGCTTTAGAATTTTTGAATATATTGTGTCTACCTATCTCGAACGAAAACAAACGAAGGACTCGATTATCTAGCGAGATCGGACATATAGTTACCGCAGAATAACTGTAAGAGGCATTGTTCGAATGATCTTAAGGACAAGTAACGCTTATCGGGAGAATTTGAATGGCAGCCTCGACATCAAAGGTCTTTGCACTACACAAAGGATGTCATTCAATCTCAGCGGCGGTGGAGTTGTGAGTATCTATCCTGATTACTTCGACACGAGACAATCGAATTGAAATCAGACGCTCTTGTCCTGAACGTAGAACCGCTTGGGTCGAGTCGACCCGGAGACCGGGAACATCACCATCAATTGCTGGCTCGAAAGTGAAGGACCTTCGTTCGAGTTTGCTCGACCCATGGCTCCCAAGAAACCTCGCGAATCAACCGGGAACAAGGTTGCCAGTGACAAAGTCGCCGTCGTCACGGAGGAAAATGATGGCGGAAAGAAGAACCGAGGGACCGGGGCTGCCGCAACTGAAGACGATGGTAAGCCAGCGGTACCCAAGACCGTGCTCGTACTTTGCTGATCTTATTACATCGACGGCTTCGGCGTTGGTAGACCAACGTTCTGACAAGGCGGAGGCTCTATACATCGTTCCCGACGATGTCAGGAAAGTGATCGAAGGTCAGACCTATCTCAAAATCCGTCCAGAGAATCGCGCGCCGGTCAAGAAGCCTACCAAGCGCAAGACCCCTCCTGCCGAAAGCAGCACCGAGTCAAAGAGGAAAGGGAAAAAGGGTGTTGTCCAAGACAAGGGGGAAAAGGAGAGCCCACAGCAGGGCGATGACAAGGACAGCATGTAGATGTGTCTCTGATATACGTCCTCGAGCGATCGAGTACGATCATCGGCTTTGTACCTGATTGTAGCTCGATCCCGATGTCTCCGATATTCCTTTTACTTGTTCCCTCGTAAGAAAGGTTCGTGCAATCAACTTTGTTCGGTTGTACGTTGGAATACACAGTCGTAATCAATGAATCGTCTCCAAGTGCTAGCGAGGTCCTGTGATCTCGCCAGAGCCTTCTGTTATGTCAATACCGGCATACCAATGACATATCCTGATTGAACTCTGGTCCTGTTGCCTATAACATCCAAATCCGTCAACATGGCAGCCTCGTTTCACAAGTGCTGTCTGTGGCTGATAGGTTGTGATCTTGTGTCTGAATGGATTTCTTGTTCCCAGGTTCATCCAGCAAGTTTGATCCATATCGATGTGTACATCATCAACGTCTGAAATCAGTTATACATGAGCAGGAAATTTTTATCCAAGGCCCTGTGCCGGAGTGGTTAACGGGTGCCCCTGCTATCTAATAGCAGCTCAGGGTATGGCATTTGTCGCTTGTGTTCGAATCACAACGGGGTCGCAACTTTTTGCCCTCTCGAGATCCAGCCGGTCCCGCGCGAAGTCCCATTTACTTCGCCATTTTGCCTGACAGGGGTTCTATCGATCGAGGGCGAGCAATCAAGCCAAAGGTTCTACTGCTGAAACAGTGGTGGTGCGATGCACTTGTGCAACGGCAGTTAAAAAGATTCGGTCAAAACGCTAGTAGTGTCTCAATTCTGATCGCATCTGTCGAATCTACGACGTGGTCATGCACGCTCTCGATCGGATCTATGTGAGCGGTCATCAAGGGCGACTGACTGATTCCTTTTGAAAATGCTCCATGAATTACGATTCCGATATTATAGGGCACCATCTACTTTACAAACGGCCACCCGTTTCTTCCCTCAAGCTGTCGTCCTTTTTCATCGCCAAGCCCAATGCGACTCTACGCCCTCGGCGCCCTACCGTTGTAATCCTGACCAGGTTGCGCGGTGCTGTTGCGTGCGGGCTGTGTCAGATTCCCACAGGAACTTGAATCACGGCAAGTCGCAAGCTCACTAGTTTCCGAAACAATCATAGTCAAAGTCGATCTCCTTGACACGCTGCCTCAACGCGGTCAAGACGGTGTCAAACGAACAAAGCCCATTGCTATCGTAGGGACAGCCGGGGTAAGACTTGTCGATGGGAAGCACGGCGTCGTTGCTGTGAGATCACCAATCTTCAGCATAGAGTCGGGAACGGCGACCTAGCCAACCGATACTCACAGGATAAACCTGACCTGCTTGGTAGGACTGCAGTTGGCACACGACAAGACCTGGATGACCAAGTGCGTTCCGAAGGGTACGGTTTGAGACGCGATGAAAGATCGTCCCTCCTGCCTCTTGTCAGCGGGGAGCGGGCCACTCGCAAAGATGGCGCTCAAGTTCAACGCGGTCAAGGTGTCCAGGACGACGACTTCGTGAGTAGCGTCGGCATAGATGCTCTGGTTGAGAGGGAAGAACGTAGGGTTCGAGTCGAGAGTTCCGTTGGTCGTAGAGTTTTGTTCGGTGATCAGCGTGTTCTCGAAACGAGCGACGAATTCTTCGAGGTATCCTTTGCCTTGAGCGGCAGCGACGGGTGAACCGAATCCATTATTGTAGTACTATAGCATTGTGTACCGGTCAGCTCGAGCTGACGTATGGATCCCAGGGGAAAACTCACAAAGGACAGATCGTAGTAGTACTCATAGTCCAAAAACTCGTCCTGAGTAAACAGACTGCAGAAGTTGGAATACCCGAGAGCGTCCGTCTCGTACGAGCACAGTTGCAGCATCGCAATAACATCAGTGGTCGTGAGATTGACACCGGTAATCAAGCCCTGAACTCTGGTCAAGGTATCGGCGAAAGCGATCTTGCTAAAGTTCGTGGCGACGGTGGAACCGATACTTCCACGAGAAGCGACGTTCGAGTTCTTGCACACCTCGTAAGGAGCCCCGGTATTGTTGAATCCTGCAGCCTCGACGACGATCTCCAAATTGACTTGGTCGAGGTACTCGGGGACACCGAACATTCCCGCAGCAAAGTTGCTCAACGTGTCGACCATACGACGCTGAGATTCCGTTCGGAAGACGGGGAGGGTACCAGTCTCGGTAAAGTTGTTGAGCAGGTGCCCGTACAACTGTCTGAAGCCTACGCCGAGCTCAAAGTTTTGTAGTCGACCATAAGGAGTCAACAACTCGGCTCCCAACTTGTACTGCCAGTCGTTCAAAAAGGTCAAATCCCCAGAAGCCGCAAATCCTCCAGTCTTGGTAGCGTTTTGCAATTTCGCAGAGAAAGTAGTCGGGAGAGAACCAGAGGTAGGGTATCTAGCTCCGTGACGGAAGAGCAAATGGACCTGGGTGATATCGCATCCATCTGGTAACAGTGGAGACGCTTGATCGAGGCCATAGAAGCTAGAATTGACGGTGTACCAAGGAGCGAGGTTTCCCCATTGCTTGAAGATGGAGAAATCGTTGCTTGATCCACCTGAGACTTCGGCACCCACCAAGGGGAAGAATTGATCCCCATTTCCAGGGTAGACGGGCGAGGTCTGGATCGCAAATGGCTCGGCACCGGTGGGCGTAGGACCGGGGAAGCCGACAACGGAAGCAGGAGGGAAGAGAGCGGAATTGACTTTGGCTAATGAGGCAAGGTCTCACTGAACTGTCTGAATTGCTAGTGACGGGTGAAACTTACTGCCAGTTGGAGGATACAGATCAGTGCTGGTCGCTCCAGCAAAACTAGCTCCAGAGGTACTGGTGGCTTGCGAACGCTTGTTGAAGGGAGTAGCAGCGACCAAGCTGAGAGCGGAAAGGACGGCGATGCTCTTCATGTCGAAGTGTTATTATGAGTGATCGATTATGATGGAAGAGATGCAGTCGCTGGTAAGACCGCGAGACAGGTTGAACTAGCAGATCACTGTCAGGACCGGACCGTCTGCCTTATATCCATTCGTCTCCGGTTCACATTGCGTAACACGTTTTTGCTCATCCCGAATTCGCAAGGTGTAGACTTCGGATATGTGCGAGAGCAACGTGTCCAGCATGTCTAGCTACAGAGCTACAGCAGTAGCGACTGTTTCTATCGGATGAGCGTGCTGCGATGTGATTCGGTGGTTTCAGGTCGCACGTTCGTACGTTGGCGAGACACAAGATGGATCATGCCTGAACAAGGTAATGCTCGATATAGCTGGATAGCACCTATATATAGACTTCGCGATGGAGGCGAGGAGCAGTCACGTGATCTATCGGCCGCAATCTCTCAGAGGTTTCAAGATGGTTCATGCGACAAGACGAGCCGAGCGGGTCAAGCTTGATGTCGCACGTTTGCAACGCTTTCATGCGATGATCCATGGAAGCGGGGTGAGCGAGTGTCGCAACTAGTTCAACGAACAGTCAGTCGCTGCAAGCATGCTCTTGCACATCATCATCACCTTCCACCTGTCCAAAGCTGTCAACATGGGGTATATGTATAATCTTCATTGCTGATCGTAAATCGTCATAACCATCACTCGCTCGCTCCCAAAACAAACACGACCTCTTGCGGCCTGACGAACAATGCGACAGTCTTTCCTGGAGCGGCATCTTGATCACGAGGTTCCGCCCATGGTACAGGTGACGCCGACGCGCTTCGTCCGCCCAATCGTCCCAACACCTCGTTCGGAGCTAGAGATCCACCTCGAGAACGTCCTCGACCAGACGTGACGGAGCCAAAGTTCGAATGGCTAGATCGCCTTGCCGGGGTCTTATGAGCTTCGATACGGAAATAGCGTTTCCCATCGACAACGCCATCGACAACGCCATCGCCGATGAGCCTTTCTTTCGTCGCTTGTACTCCGTTCTTCTCCAGCGTTTTCGCTTCGACTTCTACCCCGACCCACTCGCCTTCCTTCCCATCGCTCTCCAGCTTGCCGATGTATCGAGTCATCGCCTTGAACTTGCACACCTTGCCTATCATCAAAGCAACGATACACGGGATTCCCACCGTCAAGCTACTCCCATACGCCGGCGAGACGTCAGGAATACCATCATCCTCTGCAGGTGATAGGATTAAAGCGGGGGCGGGGTTGTTCGTCGTTCGGGAGGGTGGGTCGAAGGCTGAAGCAGGGTGATATCGACCTGGATCGATCGATGTCACCGAACCAGCAGAAGGCGTGCGCATGTTCACGAGAGCCGGACGACTAGGATTGTCAGCTACAGGTAGGCCGAGGATGACCTTGTCACGCGTGTCGAGTTGATCACCGAACGAACGAGGTAGCGTCGAAAGCGGATCCGCGTTGGTCCGATTGATAGCAGAAGGAGAGTTGATCAAGGTGTCTTCCTGGAAACCAATCGACAAGCCCTCACTCCGATGATCAGAGCTTACGACTATAGGAATACTTGTAGGAATGTTTTCGTCAATTGGCGTCACGACATCAGCCTCGGAGATACCATCGCTCGGCTCTTTGCGGACTTCGACAGGACCGTTCTTGGACAATGCGACGTTCCCTCCACCGGCTGTCCCTACTTTCCGAAGCGATGCACGAGCAGCAGAAACCTCCGCACGACTGTCGGGTCCACTGTTTATCCTGTTCCGTTGCGACATGGTGTTGATCGAACTGGTTGGCTTTGTTAAAGAGGTCGTATCTGAAGGCCGAATCAGTGATCCAGGAATGGCTGGAGTTGTACGTAGAGTTTTTGCGACAACGGTCTTGTCAGTCTGAAAGGGCAGCTTTCGAGCGTCATCTAATCTTCTCGGGCTACGAGTGGCAGTCGACGAAACCTTTGCGAGAGAGGAAGCCGTTTGTTTCACGGAGGTCGAGGTTGGCACTTTTTCCCTCGAAGCGAGTGGTGCACGTTGTCCGACCGTGCTAGCAGTAGATCTCACAGAGGCAGAAGAGATCGTGCGAGTATGAGTACCAGCAGGAGTCTGACGCCCTGAGCCGGGCGTCAGGCTAGTCAAAGTCGGTTTCGAGCCAGAGGGTTTCAGTGAAGAACCTGACACAACCCTAGTGGTGCGAGCGTTCAATTCCGGCTTCGAGTTTGATTTCGAGATCATCGAATTCGTTGATTTACTCTGTCCTAGGGAGGTCGGGCTAGAATCCCTTCTGTCTGTAAGTTGGCGAACAGTAGAGCTCTTTCCTTTCCCCAGGTCTGTCGCGGGTGGTGGTGTTTCGCCCAGCTTGTTCCCCAATCTTGGCACCGGCGGCCGGTCTTCCGCGGGTGTCAAACTTGCTTTTTTGGCTCCAGGTGTCGTAGGAGTAGATACAGCTCGTTTTCGGACCGAGGGTGGGCCAGACGGTGTACCGAGTTTCTGCGTCGAACTTGAAGCAGTAGGTTGCCTTGCCAAGCCAGATGTCAATCGAGAAGTTGATCCCGACGCAGCGACCGTACTCAAGCGCGAAGAGGTTCGTATCGTAATGGCGCCATTGCGCAAGTTCCTACTCGTTGCCGGAGATGGCGGTGTTTGCGTCGGTACAGCTATCGACGATCTGGATGGTGTTCCAGGTATAGATTGTCGGGTTGTATGAGCGGCCAAGCGCGTCCCACTGTCGTCTGGGATTGTTTGCGTAGCACGGGTGTCGGGACGACTTAGGTTCACTGTAGGTCCCAAGACTGGAGGCGCTCTAGTACTCAACCGAGTACTTAGCGATGAAACCCGATTTCGCGTCTGTGCATCTGTTGTGGCCTTTATTGGAGCCTTGATTCCCGAGCTGTGCAGTGAGACAGCCATTTTCCTCTTTGGTGTAGGAGGAGGCAGCAAATCATCGACTGCAACAGCAATTGCTGCAATATTGACCTTTGGTGTCAGTTCAGTTCACGGTGTTGTTCATGCGGAACTTACATTGTGATATATCATCAAGTATCGAGTGCTTCAGTCCCGTAAAACCGTCTTCCTGCCGTATTTGAAGCCATCGCACCCGTATGACATTTAGGACTTCGGATTTCGCGCTTTCAATGCACCGACGAGAACGAGAACCATGTACCAAGACAAGCTCTTCCGTAGTTTCGTCTCTTCGATTCAGCAGACGATCGTCTATGACCTGCATAATATCGGATCAGCTACAGCCCTGGAGAATGCGGTTACCTCGGAGACACCCACCTGATACACTTCCGGAGCATACTTGCAATACTCTATTCGCTGGAGACCCTCCACAAGCAGGTTCATCAGCCCTTCCAACACATCGAAATCGGTACTGGACACCTCGAGCAAGGCCAGTAGTTGTTCCGATCCCAACACATCGCTGATACCTTGGAGTGCAACCTGTACTATCCGCTCGGCAATCTCGTCTAGTACATCCTCCATCGTTTCCACCCAGTCATCTCCAGGTTTACCTTCGGACTGTATCCTTCTTCGCGAGTTCACCAGAGCTTTGGTGTATGACACTACCGTCTGAACTCCTGCTCGAGCTACAATTTCATCCACCAGCTGATCGAGGACCTCTTCATCCAATAGCGCGATGTCCTTTGAAAGGCATTCTCCCCAGCCCCTGACAACGTATTCCTTGCATAGCGCGGCAAGGTCCTCGGCATTGACATCCGGATACAGAGCAAAGCGGAGTAATTTTGGTACTCTCTTGAGGCATTTGCGACATCTGCATTCTCTGACCTTGTGAACTTTACCATCAACGGAATCAACACGATTGTCCCAGGCGATACCGTGACCGAATTCCCAAACAAGTCTTCCATCTACCTCCTTTTCCAGCGCGTCCATCTCCAAATATGTCGCTCCCTTTCTCACGAGGAATGCGGTAGTCAAGTCCAGCTGCTTATTGCTGAAGCTAGACAAGGAACCCGAATAGATGTATCCCAGGATGAAATGTACCGCCTGAGGTGTAAAGGGCGGCGAGTGTAGTGAGATGACCGGGATGTTTGCGTGGTTCTTGCTCATGTTATTGAGTGATGTGGTGGACATGGAGGCGCTATTGCTGCTATTCATCCGTTGTGAGAATGAGACCGAAGCCGTATGTGGTTGGAATTCACCCGCATTGAGTAAGACTTGAGCGAAATATGGGCTCCTCGAACATAGCATGAAGCGATGAGCGGAGAAAGTGATCGCTCCAGTCTCCTCATCTACCTCGAAACCTAGATCTTTATCAAGCTCCAGGTTGAAACCTAAAGAGGATGCAGCCCGATTGTTGTTATTTTGAGCTTCTTTTGCGGAGGAGAAAGACGTCGCTCGACGTATGGTAGGCGTCTGGCGAAAGGATGATGGGGGAGGTTTGTTCGTTTTCAAGTTGTCTCCGTTGCTTCTTGCCGAAGGCGAAGGGTTCGGTACTTGAATGATCACATCCGCATATAGTTTCGATCGCCACATGTATGTGAGATCCTGGATGATGAAAGTCGAGTTAGTTGCCGTTGTACGGCATAGCGCTACACGACGGGGAACATACCTGAGCTTGCTTCTCGCGCATCATACTCTTGATATCTTCCTTCCTGACAGCTTCCACAGCTGTACTCTCCGATGAAAGCTGGTCAGTACCGGAGTTTAAGTTGAGTCCTAATCCAACGTCGAACTTCTTGCTATCCACTCGATTGCGCCTCCCTTCTTCTTGCAATAATAACCATTCCATTCCTCCTTCTTCCTCTCCATCTTTCCCAGTTCTCATACCCCCTGCAGCTGAAGGGGCTAGTAGATCGGCATCATACATCCCCTCGAGTCCAGCTCTTAGTATTTCTGCCATACCCATATGACTGAGTACCGTCACTCCATAAGAGTCTTTGGGTCGGTGAGATAGAGCTGATGCAGAACGTATGTATCGAGGAGGAGGTTGATGAGTAACAGGATGAGGCGAAAGGAACGTTGCAGATGATGTTGCGCTAGGTATGAGGGGGGTAGATGGCTGTGAGGAAGAAGAGTTGGAGGAGGGAAAGAACCTGGATTTGAACGATTCTATGGTTCTTGTTTCAGTAAGAGGATACCTTGAGATCACGATAGTAAGCACTCACTTGATGCTCGAGCATAGATTATGGCTGGTATTTGGATATTAGCCATCCAGTAACAAGGATATCGTACGCATAGCGACTAACCTTTATGAGCCCAAATCTCCTCATCCTTATCTCGATGGTTTTCCCTCACATACTCCTCGAAGTCGGCTTCCTCGTCTTCTCCCTCAATTCCACTTCTTATCAGCTCTCCCCATTTCACGTCTCCGAATCGATCACTAGCATGCTCATACAAAGCCTGTAGATCTCTTCTGTAGATAGATTGAGATGCATTTATGAGAGCTCTTAGAGGAGGAAAGGAGGGTGGCGTAGCAGAAGAGGTCGTCATTCCTGAGAAGAACGACGATGTAGTGATGAAGGAACGTGACGCTATTTCTCCTTTTATGTCTTCGTCATGGGATTGAAACGATAGTCGCCACCCGTCTCAGCGAGTCTAGGTCGGGGTTGTGTGTTGTATAGACTCTGGGGGGACGACCTACGCTGTTGTTTGTAGCGGTGATATTGGAATACTCGATCAGACGATCCAAAGGTCCAACTCCCGGCGTTGTTGCTTTTGTGACATCGGTCCTCTCGAGTTGCGTAAAGTTACGTAATCGGTCATTCCCTGTTTCACCTTCCTCGAAGGGCTCGAGGTTAACAGAAACCATGTCCTTTCACTTGATGTACAAGAGTTCAACCCTTCACAGCGTGCCTAGCAAGAGACGTTGCCGAGGAACCTGTACTCCCTCAGACCTTGTTCATAAAAATATAAACCCATCCTTATATTATCCATCGTTACAATACGAGTTAAGCGAGTGAAGCAGACTCATCACTGTGGCCGTGCTAATCACAGATTCATACAACAGTTTCCTTGTGTTCGGTTACACCTTGCGTCTTTCCTTTCATGTACTCCTGCTGAACACTAGCCCTCTCGTCATCAGAACCATCGTTTCGGCCCGCGCCGACAAGTTCTTCGCTCCTGAGTTCTCCAGCCCCTTCTTGGATCGCCACCGCTTGCTCGAAATGGCTCCCATGCTGGTCATAGCGCAATTCCGTCAGTCTCGCAGCTCACAGAGCTTAGCAAGTATGAAAGACTTACGTTCTCAGGTCCGATCAACACCATGATCAACGTCCAACCAATGACACATCCAATCAATACACCTATTTTGTTCGCTGATCAGTAAGTGGTAGACGATTTAGCCAATGACTTCCGTCGAACCTTGAACTTTAGCGTAGTCGGGGTATTCTTTACCCCTGACGATGATTGTCCAATTCTCTCCAGCACGGGCTTCTATTTGAGCAGAAGCGGCAGAAACCATGTTACCTGATCAAGAAACAACGTCAGTATCGGATTTGGACTGAGGAGTATGATCAATACTTACCTAGCTGGTAAGCGATACCGGCAAACGAGGCTCGGAAAGCAGGAGGGGCAGACTCGGAAAGGTAAATTGGCACGACACCCCAAGCTCCTTGAACCCCAAATTGCAAGGCGAAAGCTCCTCCGGCAAGGGCTAACGAAGATGGATAGTGAGTTATCGATCGGTACCCAAGGACTTGAACGAGACTTACCTCCAAAGCTGTGAGGTAAGATCCAAAGAGGGATGAAAGCTCCAGTCCAACAAAGCATGATGATGATAGCTAATCGTCGACCGGTGTACTGTGACGCGTACCCAGCAATGATACCTCCAGCTACAGCTCCACAGTTGGCGATAATTGTCGCTTTACTAGATTGAGGTCCGGTAAAGAACTTGGTCTTTTGTAAGTAAGTTGGATACCTGGAAATCATTTAATTGGTCAGCACTGTTCGCTCGGCCGTTTGGCGACGGGACAACTCACAAATCCTGAGAACCGTGACTTAGGAAGTTGAAACCCGTCATCAGACAAACAGCCCAAATGGCTCTCTTCCAGTTGACTCGTAACATGGCTTTCGCTTCTCTCAAGAACAGTTTACTCGAGCTCTCTCCGTTACTTTCCCTCATCTTAGCCTGCTCTTTAGCCAGAATGAATGATTTGCTCTCGGGAAGGCACGCTCGGAACAGCGCAGCGAAGACGGAGAGACCGGCTCCGACCCAGTAAAGCGAGCGCCAAGTGTGTTTATTATGCGGTACGAGCGTGAGGTTCACGACAGCGGCGATAAGGTAACCTACAGCGTATCCTTGCTGTAGGAAACCGGAGATTAGTCCTCGAGCGTTGGCTGGAACGTTTTCAAGAGCGGTAGAAGCAGCCAAACCCTGTCGTGCGAGAGTTTAGTGGAATGTACAGTGCAAAGCGTCTTCGTAGCTAGGTCTACTCACCCAAATACCTCCCATGGCGACTCCGAATAACGAACGAACAGCCAAGAAAGCAGCATAATCGTTACAGAAAGATGATCCCAGTTCGAAGATGGCAACGAGCAGCAAGTTACAGACGAGGGTCCATTTTCGTCCAAACCGATCGGCAAGGATACCGAAAATGACGGCTCCCACCGATCGGAAAAGCAGAGTCAAGGTGATGGCAGTCGTGATGGCAGTTGTGCTTTTGTCGAATTGCTCACCCAGCCTGACAGCGGTCAGACTGACACTGAAATACTGAACAAAGACGCGATGCGCAAGCGGTTAGCGCGAGATCGCTTCAAGCTTTATCGCAATGACTCACGTCGTATCCATCCATTGTCCAGGCCAACCCTGTCGATCAGCAGAGCAATGATTAGCCATCCTTCGTTCGCCTGTTTGATTGCCACTCATTTCTCACATCCTGATAATAGTAACATCCATCCAGTAAAATCGATACCGGCCATAATCTTGAAAGGGCTGATAAGTTTACTCCTGATCAATCAAACCGCTCAGACACTTGCAAGCCAGGATCCGGACTCACTTCACGATGATATCATCGGATTTCCCAGGTGGTTTGAGCCCTTTGACGAAACGCATGTTGAGATAGTTGAGCTCAGATTTGGTGAGTTTGATTTTGGGAAGAATGCCAAGTCCAGAGAACAGATCGTCTCGACTCAGCTATATATACCCTCGTCACCGACCATAAGAAAAGGCGGGGTCAAACCGAGCCCCACATTGCAGCTGACGAAATTAGACCTCCACCGGAGTTCATCTCAGGGGATCATAGCGATTCGCTCAGATAGCGCAGTCTGTGTCTATATTTGGATCGTGGGCCCGAAACCGAGAAGCGAGCGACGCGGGGAGTGAAGATGAAATAGTTCCAGCTCGGGTTAGCGCGGCCGCGGACGCCAAGCGACAGCCTAAATCGAATATCAGTTGAAATGCATTTCATCGGGGCATTTCCTTTGTATGTGTACAGTACATCCAATGGTTCTAGTACCGTTCGGTCATGACTATGACGAATCGAGAAGATCAGTCGAAGCGCCATAGGCCACGCAAGATAAATCACTCACTCATGACTACTAGCGAGGTCCAGCCCGTGAACGGATGACTGCCATCGAGGGATGGCTCTGGTCAGCATGAGGCAACACTAATGAGCAGTAGAATTGGACAGACCTGCGACGTCCCTCTCCGTTCTGTGCGTCGTATTGTTCCCAGAAGTATCCTGTGCGTTTCCATTCCTGAGAAAAACCTCCGCATCAACACCTCGTCGATATTGCTTCAGTCATGTGCCTTACCTTAAATACGTTCTCAACCACGTTCTTTCGCAAGTCGGTATATATATCGCGCGCAATCTCCTGATAAGGTCCTGGCTCCTGCATATACTTCTCGTGGAGAGCCTTCAAGGCCAACCAGTTCATTTGGATCCAGATAGGCCCTTTCCAGTAGTTCTCGCCCTGCCCGAAATACTCGTCCGAGATGGACAGTGACCGAAGACCGTACGGAGACCACAAGTGGTCAGGCGATTTGATAAGCTGAAGGACGTCCTTCAAGTGGGCCGAGTCAGATGGAATATGTTGAAGGAAGAAGGGGAAGAGCGAGATGTATCCCTTGTGGCAGACATGTACGGATTGGCCTGAAGGGTAAGCGTTGACCTGACTGATCAGCGATAGTCCTTGTTTGACGAACAATCGTGCTTACCGTCCTCGTTCACGGTCACATCACAGTAAGCCTTATCTCTGTCGCTCCAATGGAGTTCATCCATGTTCGCCAAAACTCCTCTCTCATGTCGCTTATACTCTTTGAGGTCACTCTCCTTGCCGAGATACTCTGCTACTTCTCCCATCGTACGAGCGAAGAATCCGACCCAACTCATCAGGTCAACGTGGAGCTCACCCGGGTGAGGAGGTTTCGCCCGAGGGTAGTCGTCCAGTCCACTAGTCAAAACGTGTTCCTCTGTTCTCCCTCTCCACCGGTAGGCTTCCACTCGAGATTTAGGCTGTCGATCCCATTCTGCCAGCTGCCCCTTTTGGGTACGGCGGAACCATAAGTAGTGTCGTCGAAGAGCAGGGTAAATGTCCCGGAGGAACGTTTCAGCCAATTCTGGCTCGTTGAGATGAGCATCAGCGATCTTGTTCGATTTGCTGTTTCCATCAGAAACGACGTTCCCAAAACCGAGCTGGGATTCGAGCATGTCGTGATTTCCCTGCGCTTTCAGCTTGGTGATAAATTTGGTAACTGCCATGACAAGAGTTGGTGGATTCGCGTACGACGGGTACTGCGTTTGGAACTCAGGAGGAACCTTGATGATGTCGACTAGTCAGACAGACCCAAACAAACATTCTGACGATATGAAGTCCAACTCACTTTGCTTCGAGCTTCTTCCCCAAGAATCTGCTCACGAGCAACCCAGCCATCTTCATCCACTAAACTGAACCAGCTTTTTAGGATCTCGAGACTGAAGCAAGCAAGCTGTAAGTCTCGAAAGTTCCGAGAAGATAAGACGACATGCCAGCTTACGCGAGATCGTTATCCCAGTCGGAGATGATCGCTAAATGGAAACCCTCATCCCAATAGAAGCCACGAGGGAAAAAGCTCCTACTAGGGGTAGCTGTGAAAAGCTCCGTAGCCGGAACGACGACAGGCCCTACAGCGAGCGCTCTCTTGCTGCCAATACCCTCTCCCTCATCATCCTCGTCGTCTTCATCTTCACCTTCATCCTCTTCATCATCGGCGTCATATGGCTGCTTAAAGGACCGATCCACGATGGACTGCCCCTGAAAGTATCCGATTCCGCCGATCATACTTGCCGTCATGTCTTGAGCGAAGCGGACATATTCCTCACTCGAATATTCCTCGGGAAGAGCGAACGATGTCGAGAACCTCTGGTTGTAGGCTTGAGATTCGGCTTCTAAAGCGGCTGACAGCGATTCATCTAGTGATATTCCTATCAGTTGATGCACTGCGGCGCCTTTCAACAAATCGCTTACAGTCCCAGATAGGCTCGCTCTCCTCTTTTTCGAAGAAGACATCGAAGCCCCACTTCCCTACTCCAGCTGTATCTGCACCGACCCCGATTTTCTGGAATGCAAAAAGGTTTGCTCCAGGCTGCACCAGGTCGTTCAGCCTGAACAAGAAGGATGGGTCCGGTGGAGAAGATTGATCATATCCTTTCATAAGAGTCACTGCTTTGGTGTTGATCGCCTGGACAACAACGTCTGAGAACAAGTATTAGCGGATTGCACGCATCTTATCTAACAAAAATCAACACACCTTTCACTCGCCACACATTACCCGCAGGTACTGATGCCCCAAAGCAAGAAGTCTTATGCATCGACTCGGCAAAATCGGCATAATGGTTTCCACGTAGATTTATCTGTTCATAAGGATCTGGGCGCATACTGACCTAAGCAAGATTGGCCTGACGATACTTGGAAGAGTGACCCACGATCGACGATACGGATTCGGAATGCCCCCAAATCTGAGGTAAACCCAGAAAGCAGTACATCTCCTTCTATGCCCTGTATGAAGCGTTACGATGATCAGTTCTGATACGGTAAAACAACCAGTTGTGCAACTCACGTCCGAATCTGGGACAGAGTCCAATCTGAGTTCTCCCAAGCCTTCCAGACCAAAGTGGTATATCAAGCTAGTTCTAGAGATTTTGGCTGAGATGGAAAAAAGGAGGGGAATTAGCTGAACTCGTACCGATTTTAGCCAATTCCGACGGGATTTACTTGGGTCGATCGCACCCCCTTCAACTCGTACCGCCCATTCGTCCCCGTTGTCACTTTTGAGGAATTTTGTAGTAATTTTGGCATTGATCTTCCCGTCGATCAAGTCTTGAGCAGCGTAGCGTCGCCCATCGTGCTGGGTGAAAGCATAGGAAGTCAAGCCGTCTGATTGTTCACATGTATGCCGTATTTCTGATTGAGGAACGGAGGATATCAGGTTCAGGTTGTGGGATCAGCGATCTAAGCATTGTGCGTACCTCGATGAGCTGCATAATCGTTCAAACCATGCCACATAAGGCCTGTCATGAGGCTCTCAGCGAGTCGAGGACGGACACCGTGGTACAGCTGTGGCCGATAAGTACCCCATAGTAGACTGTCCTATAGAATGGAATACGAAGCAACATGTAAGATCTGAGCAAGGCTGGAAAGGCTAGACCACGAAGCATAGTATCACTAACGTTGGCGGATTTCTGCGCATCTGCAATATCGAACGAGAGGGCACCTGGCAGTAGACATAGCCCCAATAGCCAAAAGAGGCCAGCCTGAGCATTCAGCATTTTACGAGCCGAACTTGCCGTAATCTGTGTTGCTCTACAAGGGCTAGACGGTTGTTCCTTGTAAGTAAAATATGGTCTACCCGCAACATATGGGCGATACATGTTCATTCCAACGAGATGACGAACCCGGAGGACGTTGTTTCCACCCGGGTAAGTGTTCGCGGTATAGACGCCGTGAAGACAGCTGGCTAGCATGGCTAGGTAGCGGATGTGGCATTATCTGCGAGACCACAATCATGGCCTACTGCGGGTAATTTGGTCTTGTCAACCTTCTGTGCTGCAGATCGTGGCTGTTCATTGCAATTTCAATCTTCTCTCATCTGTCCTTGTGTACCCCGTCTAATGTCCAAATACACGTTGAAGCAGCAAGTCTTCCAAAACCTTTGAGCCAGGCGTTCCAACTACAACTCTCGCAGCCCCTTTGATCGAGGGAGTGTCGGTTGCTCTGTCTGCACCGGTCTTGTCGTTAGTACCGGCAGAGATATCCGATTCAGTCCTCAAGAAGGATTCTTCCCCGGTGCCCCTGAATGACGACGATTTAGCGATTCAGCGATGGGCATTGGAGATTTACATCCGGTCATCACTCACCTTCGATCGACAACGCACATACCCCTGGTCATCTCACCCTTCCTCTCGACTTTGAACACTCTCCTGTTAGCAGTCCAACCTTCCCACCCCTTCTCCAGTAGCAAGCTACCCAGATCCTCGCACCCGCTAGTGGCAAGCGTGTACCATACCGCAACAGGATCGTGCATTTCCATAGCATCCGGAAGTCCGAAAGACTTCATCAACCCCCTAACTCGGATCAACATGGCAGAAGTGAACTGCCTCAAGGGAGTCAGAGAGGTGGATTCTGCCGAATGAATGAGCTTGTCGAACGGGATCGTATGGGGGGTAGTGATATCCAATGGACACATGGTAAAGATTAACATGTTCTTCTCTACGGCGTCAAGAATATCTTGAATAGCGTACTGCAAGCGATTAACCCATGAGTTCAGGCAGTACGAGAGCAGGTGTCATTGCTTACGGGATCAGCGAAACAATTGAATTCGGCAGTAGGACTAGTATTCCCTGGAACATCCAAAGCTCCTCCCATCCAGATGACTTCTCCGACTCGACTGAAAGTCTTAGGGTCACTCCGCAACGCAAGAGCCAGGTTGGTCACTAGCATGACAGTCAGATGCTCAGTCTTTCCATTTTGTTCCATATATAACGAGTCTCAAACAGATACGACTCACAAGGTCCCAAAGCGATGATCCTAACGCTTCCTTCTTCCTCCGTCCTGAGAAGATCAAGGATGACCTCGTGGGCTTCTTTCTTGGAGATATCGAGATTCTCGTGCAGCTCCCCATCTTTGAGAGGAGGAGGGGTGAAGTGAGGGTGGGTTTCGGATATGTTGGAAAGTCCGTCTTTTCCATGCTGGTAGATGGTACAGGTCCAGTCGAATGTGAGATGTCTGTTCTGTCCTCAAATTGATTAGAGTGGGGTGGACGTACGAAATAAGCAGCCAAATCCTTCTCCCCCTCGACCGGTCCCTCGGCTCCTTTAGCAAGAATAGTCTTCTTTCCACTAGCAGCTCCCAATCTCGCATATCGCTCTTTAGCGGCTGGGTCGGATTGCAACTCCTTGGCCAAGGAAGCGTAGATTTTGAGCAGGTTAGAGTAGGCCGACGGGGCTAGCGTGTTTCCGAAGGTAATCGTGATGGCTAAAACGTCCAATTCCGGCTGATGGGACATTTCGAGTTGATCAGTTCCTATGCCTAAGGATGTCTTTTCGAGTCGACTTACAGAGGAAAGAGCCAGAAGAACGGCGAGGACGTCGTCGACACCAGGGCTAGGGCGACAGAAATGATCAGTCGGAAGCGCGGTTGTACATGCAATGCTCAATAACTGACTCGGTATCGACGATGATCTTGCTAGGGGACATGTTGTCAGACGTGGTCTTGATCAGGAAGGAAAGTAAAAGGGTATAGGAGTATTATTTCTCGTAAATAGCTGAGCTTATCTATCGAGCCTAAGAGTCAACAATGAAAGGAAACGTCAGGGCTTGATTCGGTGAAAGGACCAACTTGTTTGATGGCGCAGTCAGTCACTAACAGTAGCCTTCCAGGTATATGTGATCGAGTCCAGACGAGTCTTCAAGATGTCTAGCAAAGCTAGCAAGTCGCAGGTCGCAAGCCGGTATTCTGCTGCCGGTCAAACCTCCGGATCGAACACTTGGCGACATGTGCCGATTCGAGCGGTCTCTCACAATGTAAACAAACGCAATTTTGTCACACGTCATACCTAAAATCGTGGCTTCTGGATTAGAAGTGTTTATTGATAAGAATTTCAACAGCTGAATATCGACTTTGAACCTTGACATGCTGCACCTCTGTAAAAATCCAAGCTCATCGTTCTCCACTGAAAAAGCCACCCTCCACCTATACAACATGGAGAAAGTTCACTTTCAATTGGAATCGACGCTCCCGGAGCTAAAAGACTTACAGGAGAAGGGTCTTTTCACTAAACAAGAGCTCCGCCAGATCACCCTCCATCGAACGAAACATGAGTCCGCCTTGATCAAGAGGGCAGGAAAACCGGAAGATTTCTTGAAATACGCAGAATATGAGATAGGAATCGAGAGGTTAAGGAGGATCCGGTGGAAGCGATTGAGTAAGTTTCCGATTAGTATTTCGAAAACAGTTCTAGCGGCCTGACCTCCCTGATTTCAATGACCAGGATTGGACAAGACGCAACAGCCCCGCTCCATCTCCTCTCATTCGATACCCAGAAGGATCTTGTACATCTTGAGGCGAGCTACTGAGAAGTTCCCTCGAGATCTCAGAGTCTGGCTTGCATATGTCGATTATGCCAAGAGCGAAGGAATGTCCAAGGTGGTCGTCAATGGGTTAACTTCGTGAGTCTCTGGCATTGGATCGGTCTGCCAGACGTTAATCATCTCAAACGCCCGTATATTCCAGTGCCCTTCAATTACATCCTCTAGAACCAGTCCTCTACATCCTCCTATGTCAACACTACCTCGATCCCATTCCTCCCTCTCATAAACGAGCAAACGTCTCTTCCTCCAAAAATTCCACTTTTTCTATAGAAAACATCCCCCCTGCTCGAAAAACTCTGCTGCTCGGATTACGGTTCTTACCGAACAACGTCGATCTCTGGCTAGAATACGTCAAGCTGGAGGTAGGATGGGTCGAGGCGTTGAGGCGAAGATGGAAGGTTTTGGGAATCTTGGATGAGGTCGTCGGTGGGGTCAAGCAAGAGGTAGATGATGCAAGGGATGTCGAGGGCGGGGAGGGGTTCGAGACGAATCCCGCTATAGAGAATGAAGATGGAATGGAGGAGGATGAGGGGAAAGGAGCGTTCGGTGCTGGGGGAGAGGACGCGAGGAAACGGTTGATCAATGGAGACCTGATCCTGACTGTGCTGAAGAACAGTTTCGGCCGATCAGGTCTCAAGGACAACTTGCCCTATCGACTAAGACTGCTGGAACTCTTCCGGGATTATCCTTCTGGGCTGAGAAGTCGGTTACTCAAGGCTGTATACGAGAGCATGCGGTCCTCTGAGACCCTCGTGAAAGACTGTACAGCAAGAAGGATCTGGATCGAAGCCGAGTTGTTCGACGCCAAGTACGACCCGAATGCCTCTGACGAGTTCGAGCAGCCCGTAGGGTACACGCCGATCGAGGGGGAAGGAAAGCGAGTGGTGCTGCACGGAGAAACTCTCGTTTTGGCCATCGCCAAGGTGGCCAAGGGATTAAAAGGGAAGCAGGAAATCGAGTCTGATCTCGAAGTGACGGAGCTTAGCCAATGGCGTGCTCGATGGGAAGAAACGGTGGGGCTTTGGTTGTTGAGATGGACTTCGAGAACGCAGGGAAATGACGATCTGGTATGTCCCTTATTCTTCGATGTGTGAACAGGACGATTCATTGATAAACCGATCGTCGTCTTCAGCAAAAATACCTCCTCGCGTCCTTATCTTCTCTAACAAAACCATCCGATCTCGTCTCCATCCCTTCATCCAACTTACTGGCTTCGCATCTCGCTTTCCTCCTTTCCCTTCCACCGACATCGCCCGTCCTACCTAGTATGAACCGACTAAGGAACACCGCTCGGGATTACACGCAACTGCAGCCGGCGTCGTCGATCATTTGGCAATCGAGGTTGGAAGTGGAGAAGCTGGCCACTTTGGGTGGCGATACTGCCGAGCTCGGACGACTGTACTTGTCCGCAATGGACCGGGTCGGGGCTAGTGAAGGAGCGGTGGAGATTTGGGTACAAGGGTTGAGCTGGTTCGACTCTTTACCTCAGAACGAGCAGGCTGGGTCGACTATCATGCGGGAGCATTGGAGATCTGGATTACGGTCCGCCCGTCGATTCGTTGAAGATTCCAATGTCGGGGTACAAGGAGAGATACTCTATGCTGGCGTCATGTCGGGATGGGTAAAGAGCGTTCTAGCGTCTGAAGTAGGGAACAGCTCGATACACCAAGAACTGGCCAGCAAAGTCGTGGATGTCGTTGTCAGTCCTGACTGGCTGACTCCTGCTAGAGCCCTGTCCGAGGTGTTCGAGGTTGTTGCAGGGCTTGACCAGATCGAGGATGCTACCCTCGCCCCCCTGTTGAAATCGATCTACGAAACTTGGCACAAGCGATCGCGACACAACGCGGAGCAAAAAGTGCTAGCTTGTCTCACGTACGTCTCTTGGCTACTCAACCATACTACTGGCCGTGTCAAGGCTGCGATGGATGTGGTAGAGAACGTCAAGAAGGAGGTCGAGACGGGTGAAGCCGGTGGACTGGAAGGGAAGGGAGGCCCTCTCCGACGGGATCAGCGGTTCATCGAGCAGGAGAGGAGGGAAATGGTTGCTAGGGTAGAAGAAGGTTGGAGGACTATCATCAAAGAGGTCGAGCTTCGCCGGGCTGAGCAGGGGGAGGATAGCGATCAGAGCGACGAGTCTGATTCTGACGACAGCTCGGATAGCTCCGATAGTAGCGAAGGAGATGCTGAGGATGTGGAGATGGAGTGATACAGGGATTGTAGATGACCAAGAGCCACTCAGATATATCTTGCGTTCCTATCAGTCTCCTACCAAAGCTACAGAGGTTGAGGTTATTGTAAAGAAAGTGTTTCAGACCATCCCGGATATGACCAAGCTGATTTTGACGCGACGCGACGAGCTCATTATCGAACGCGAGTCTGAATCTTTAGCTTTCGATCCTGATCGGCTGTTCAACAGATTCAGCGATCATTCAGCGTAGCCCGGCAGATCTTGAAGCCAATATCAGCAGATCAGCAGGTAGACCGACTACCATCAACTAAGCCCTTCAAATAGTTGCGCTCTGGAACCGGAGTCTCGAAAACCTTGAAGATCTCGGCGATACCATGCCGGATGACCGCTTCAAAGACGTAGTGTATTGGCTGGATGAAAGCATAGAATTGACGGAAAGAGAAATGGTAAGGTAATCCCTTCACACGGAGTATCCGATCGGAATCGATAAAGAACTTTCTGTTCTCACCATGCAGCTCAAGGTCATCCTGGATGACGGTCAAGCTGATCAAGCGGCGACGCTAGCCTCGGTTTTGACTTCAGCTCCCACTGAGGAAGATCAACCAGCAAGAAAACCTAGATTCGACTTGGAAAGAGTGACCCACATCATAAGCCGCTCTTGGAATATTCCTGAAAGACACATGCTGGAAGTAGATGAAAACCTAAGCTCGAAGTTTGGGAAAAATATTTGGATAGTGAAAGTAAGGCTGCAGCAACGCTAATACCAGAAGACAAGGGGGATATCTAACTGACAAGAAGATACAAATTTCAGCCAGAGTGGGCTTTTAGGAGTTCCTTGATGGGGTTACAAGCGTGAGTATACTAACCCGGTAGCTTGGATACAGCAACTAAAGCTACGAACGTACTACTAGGCCTCAAGGTTTCTCAGCCGACCCAAAATTGATATTTTCCGGAATCATCATCAACTGCTCAGACGATGTAGGTAGCCTTATGTATGAGCCTGCACAAAGATGCCTCACTTACTGTATTGATCGGATTTACAGTTTCCTGAAGGAGATGTTGAAGCGATCTATGGTGCGGTTTCCGCTTTCGGTGGGCAGTCCAGGAGGTTCGCTACCAAAGAGATCACACATCTTATCTGTGTCAGTCCAACCCCAGTGAGTTGCATACAGGAGAGGAAATGTCATTTTCAAGCTGATCATGATCTATACAGTTGCAATTCGAAGCGGTCACAAATTCAGGACTCGGCATAAAGATGGTTGTACCTGAATGGTAAGACAGGTTTCATTGGATGTACCGCATAGCGAGCTAATTTCTCAGAGCTTTTTAGGATACAAGAATGTATCAAGCTGGGTCGACTGGTTCCTATCCACCCGTTCGAATTTACTTCCGCCACAGAACCCCCTCCGATTCGTGGTGCAAAGTACCACGCCGATCCAACAAAGCCGCTCAGGAAGCATATGGATGAAGCTCTTTCTAGAGGAAAAACGGAGCCCTACCTCGGAGCCAACGCCAGCCAAAAATCCATATTCCAGGCGTCCAATGATGGCCATATCATGGATTACATGAACGCGCATATGGAGACTGTTCTCGAAGTTCGCAAACCGTTTGATGGCAAAAAGGTCCTGCTAGGAAGACCGTTGGAGATCAACGCTCAAACCAAAGAGGCTCTGGATGAATGGATTAAACAGGCCGGGGGTGTCGCGCTACCGAGTGATAGCTATCTCCCGGACTGTGATATATACATCACGAAATGGCGAGAAGGGCCTGAATATTCCAAGGCGAGCATTAAATACGGTCAAATGGGAGGTGCAAATACTAAATTGACATGCAAACAATGCAGGCAGTTCAGCTCAATAAGACTATCGGGACTTTGATGTGGTTCTATCATGTGCTCAAAATGAATCGGCTGACTTCACCCATGGATGAATTGCTTCATTATCCGGTTCCTCAACAAGAGATTGAGGAGTTCAAGGATTTCGTGAGTTTACCCATGGTGTAGTAAAAGGAAATGCTTCACTCCCTATATCTCAATTTGTGCCGAATTAGAAAATTGCCGTGACGAACTACACGGGAGACAGTCGAGAATATATCAAAAAATTGATCACGACAATGGGTGCGACCTGGACAAACAATCTTTCCCGACATGACAACACCCATCTCGTAGCGTCGAAGTAAGCGCAAATAACCTGATGCTTTCAAGTCACAGGCTCTGATTTGTTTGCCGCTTTCTAGTCTCTACGGGGACAAAGTCACGCGAGCGAGGGAATGGGACATGTCTATAGTCAACCACTTTTGGCTGGAAGACTGTTTCATCAAATGGGCGAGTTTGAGCATCGGCAATCCCCGTTATACAGAGTTCCCAGCGGGTGTGAACTATATGACATTGCTCGGTCAAGCTCACCTGTCCAGGGAAAACATCTCCAGATGGGTCAACGAAGCGTTGGCCTGGAGCGAGGAAGAGGAGATGAGCGCGGTCGAGCAGGATATGCAGTTGGGCATGCCTACTCAACCTACCCCCAAAGTGGACGCGAGCAGTTCAGTCACTCGTGAGGCCGCCGAGGGAGTCGATCTTGGAACGGAAACGGTGCCTGAACCGATCGCGGATGCCGGACCATCACGAACGCCATCACGATCTCGGGGGAGTAAAGGTCGAGCGACTGAGCACGAAGCGTCCGCGGAGGAAGAGGAGAACGAACCTACACCCAAACCTAAACGGAGACGTGTGACTGAGCCACGCACCCCGGCGGCTGCGATCGTCTCCACCAAGACGTCCGAGGCTGTACCACCCCCCTCGACGGGCCGAGCCAGACGACAGGCCGCGACGAAAGCTGGGAACGCTTTACACGAGATGGCAGAGGATATGAATCTGTACAACAAGGAGAAGAAGAGGAAGGACATCATACCACCGTCCGAGAGGAAGGCGGCTAGAACGCTCGACGAGCCGGAGACCAGTAAGCGTGGCGCGAGACCGCGTCCACACACGCCGGAGACGGAACATGAAGATGCGGTCACGGAGCAAGAAGACGACGATCAGAAACCGTCGACCGCGAGGGGGAAGTCGAAGCAGATCAAGACGAAGAGGGCGGCGGCGAGCAAGAAGGCGAGGAGCGAGAGTGTCGCGGTGATCGAGGATGAAGTCGATGTCAAGCCGAAGATCGAGGAACCGACCATCGTCCTTCTGACCACTGGGGCTACTTTGACGGCCCCGCAAACGAAGGTGAGTGAGACATACTGTTGTCGATCGCACTGCATCGTTACTGAGGTGAATCGCTCGATGCTAGTTCTTCAAGAGCTACGGAGTTAAAGTGAACCCCAACAAGTGGGAATCATGTGATGTAAGGAAACCGTTTGACGGATGGATCGAACAGAACTGACGCCTTGCTCCTACGCGACTCCAGTACTTGCTCGCGGACTCTCTGAAGCGAACGTCGAAATTCTTACAGGCGATCAACTCTGCGCCTGCGGTAGTATCCCTCGCTTGGGTGCAAGCATGTATGGCGGCGGAGGAGATCCTTGAACCTAGAGAAGAACATCTGTTACGTGATCCGGCGAACGAGGCGAAGCTGCGTTTCAAGTTGAAAGATGCGATCGGGAGGGCAAGGGAGGTGAGGGAGGAGGGTGGGTTGTTGAGGGGTACGACGTTCCTTCTCGTACGTATCTAGTTGCGTTCTTTTTCGAGCCGGTCCGTGATCTCGCTGATGAGATGCTCGCGATACGAAAGACGAACAAGTTGATACCGAACGTCAAGGACGCGCTGTTGGATGCGATCCCGGCGGCTGGGGGGAGGGTGGAGGTCATGAAGAGCAAACGAACGCCCCCGGAGAACGACGGCAAGACGTTTGTCGTGAGTAATCAGGAGGACAAGGCGGTCTGGAAACCCTTTGCCGATAAAGGTATTCCGGTCGTGTGAGTCAACGATTCATTCTTTGCAAAAGAGGTGGAACAGCGATTGAGACTTTCATTTCGATTGTAGGGACAAGGAGTACGTGTTGGCGGGGATCTTTGCGATGCACCTCGATCTCCCGCAGTATAGGTTAGACGAATGAGAGCAGAGCTTGCCACACTCTTAGGTATCTTTCGAAGTGGAGCAGGGCGCATCGATGTATGAGACTGTGCTCGTTATAATGACCATCGACATGTGCGCTTCCTCTACGTTTCAAAAGGCTGGAGCAGTCGTTTCAGCGATCTCGATCGGACCGGCGATCCCGAGCGAGTGATTGAGAATTCGGAATCCGGAAGCAAATGAGGATCACTACGCGCTAGAGCTTTGTCGATGGCGAGATCCAAAAAGTCGAATTACGGATAATTCCAGGTCAGCAAACACGCCAAACAGCGCAAACAGCCTTCAGCTACGGCCACTGCAGCTACCTACTGCACCTACTGCACTTACTACACCCCCTACACCTCTACCGTGTCTGTCCGTGCCATCCCTGTACCCATACACACTACATAGACAAGGTACACAATGGTTCAATCAGATCTACCCACATCCACCACCGACAACCCTCCCGCTAAACCAGAGGTCAAGCCTAACCCAAAGGCTACCCCTTACAAGACTGAGCCTGAATCCTCTCTCCCTCCTAAACCTGATCCTACCACCGACAATGACCCTACCATCTCCAACGGCCCTACCATGGTGGACGTATCCGGTCCCCACGGTCCTACTCCTGACTTCCGAATCGCCAAGGGAGCTCAGGTAGGGAACGCCGATTACTTTGAGACCCTCATTGCTCAGTCGAGTGTCAGCTTGAAGACCAAGCAGGGTGACTCGGTTGCCGCTTCGGCTTTGGACATCATCGAGCTTCTCTCGGTTCAGAACAGTTCCAGCGTCTGGGTATTCGATGATGCCAAGGCGATCGGGTTCGGGTCCAAGGCTTTGAAGTGGGGTGAAGACGTTCAGAACACTGAAGTCGTCGAGCTTCAGACTAGGGCCGGAGCTGGATCTGGGCTTGTGGGATACCTCGCAAACAAGGTCTTTGTCGAACAGGAGACTGGTACTGGAATCAAGACCGTCACCGTTTTGGCCACCGTCGCGACTTTGCCTCTGTTGTTGCCCGTCTTGTCTGCTCTCCCCTCTACCGAGTCTAGCAAGATCGTCATTCACTTGGCTACCACCACGACCTGCCCTGAGACTCTACAGTTCACCAACTCGTTGAGCGCCCTCATCCCCCTCCTTCCCTCCATCCCCGCCGACAAGTTCTCCATCCTCTTCTCCTCTTCCCCCTCGGATATCGTTCACACCACCGCCTCCGCTTACTCTCCTCACCACGGAAAGAACGTCATCAACGTGATCGAATCCACTTTCGCCGGACGTCAGATCAACGATCTCGTCATCCCCCGACTCCCTACCGTTCACCCCGCTCCCACCTTCACCCCTTACGGCCCCGTCAGCTCCGCCAGCTCGATCTTCTTGGTTCCTGCCAGTCACTTGGCCAACATCATCACCTCGTCTGAGCTCGTCAAGGAGAACGGGTCTTCTGCCGTCATCGTCCTGCACTCCTGGGACAACGTCACCGGATTGTCCAAGATCGTTTCCGGCGGAAAGAAGAAGCTCTACTTGATCAACGAGTCTGAAGAGTCTCAGTCGATCTTGAAGGAGAACGTTCTTTCGGCTCTTTACGATCCTCTTGGTTCTCCCTCCAAGCATGTCTTCCCTTGCATCAGGTCCATCGTCGTTCCTTCCGGTTCCGATGTCTTTGAGACCATCAAGTCTGCCGTTCCCGCTGTCGCCGCCAAGAAGGCTGACGAGGAGGTCAAGACGATTACCTTTTTCACCAACCAGACCGAACCTCTTCCTGAACTATTGGCTCAGTTGTTCATGGCCAGTCCTACCCTCGCTACTGCCCTCGACAAGTTCGGCTCGAGCGTCGCTCAGGGTGTCAAGTCCGTCTTGACCCTGCGACCCGCTTCAAAAGACAAGACCGGCCCTGTCACTCCCGTCACCGTTCAGGGTGAGGAGAGCGATGTGGTTTGGATCACTGAACCTCAGATCATCAAGCAGAACAACGTTTTCGACGGATTGAAGCGGAATGGATTGCTCGTCCTCGTCGTCCCCTGGAGCGAGGAGGAAGTCGGTAGCAAGCTCTCTCGATCGGAGAGGGAGACGATCAAGAGCAAGAACGTGAGGGTGTTCTTGCTCCCTCCTAGCAACGATCCGATCGTCCAAGAGGTCGCCTTCTTGATGATGTACACCAGTGCCAAGAAGATCAGCGAGTCCGTCAAGAAGGTCTTGAACGCTTACTATGATGGAAACGTTTCTCGCGAGGCTATCGAGGAGGCTCAAGCCAACTTGACCGAGGTCGCCGGTGTTTCCGAGTGGAAGACCGAGGCTGAGGAGGGCGACAAGGAGGAGGTGGAGAAGAGTGCTTGGGAGTGGGATGCCGTTGCCGGAAAGGACGGAATCGTCGACACCAACACTGATGGAAAGCCCCTCAAGGGCGATTGGACTTTGGCTGCCAAGCACTTCTTGTTCAAGGAGGCTTTCGAGTATGGTGCAGAGGTTGACAAGGACGAGGAGCTCAAGGAGAAGGCTATCCTGGATTTGAGACCTAGTCTCGAGGACCAGACTTACCTCGTGACCGTTGACGAGAACAGGAGGTTGACCCCCGAGACTTACGACCGTAACGTCTTCCACATCGCCTTTGACACCAAGGGTACCGGTCTCAAGTACGAGGTCGGTGAAGCTCTCGGTGTTCACGGATGGAACGATACCGAGGAGGTCAAGGAGTTCATCAAGTGGTACGGTTTGAACGAGGACGACTTGGTCAGCGTGCCCAGTCCTCACGACAACGGGGCTACCTACGAGACCAGGACCATCTTCCAGCTCATGCAGCAAAACTTGGATGTCTTTGGAAAGCCAGGAAAGAGCTTTTACGCGTCCCTCGCTTCTTTGGCCAAGAACAAGAACGAGGAGCGAACTCTCCGTTTCATTGCCGCCCCCGAGGGTGTCGCTCTCTTCAAGAAGATGTCCGAGGTCGAGACCGTCACTTTTGCCGACGTTTTGAGGCAGTTCAAGTCTGCTCGTCCATCGATCGAAGAGTTGGTCGGCCTTGTCCCTGAGATCAAGCCTCGTCATTACTCTATCGCCTCGTCGAACGCTGCTGTCGGAGATCGTGTCGAGCTGCTGATCGTCACTGTCGACTGGGCTACTCCTAGCGGTACTCCTCGATACGGACAGTGCACCAGGTACCTCGTAGGCTTGCCCGTTGGTGCCAAGGTTACCGTGTCTCTCAAACCCAGTGTCATGAAGCTTCCTCCCCTGGACACCCAGCCTATCATCATGGCTGGTCTCGGAACAGGGTAAGCTATGCAATTCATTATATATCGAGTAGTCGCATCCTAATACATCGTTGCCCATAGTGCTGCTCCTTTCCGTGCTTTCATCCAGCACCGTGCTTGGCAAAAGAGCCAAGGTCAGGAGGTTGGACCTCTTGTGTACTACTTCGGTTCCCGTTACAGGTCTCAGGAGTACCTATACGTAAGTCGCAAGTTGTTTGCCGCGGATGACTTTCAAGCTCATGCTTCTTAATCGCAGGGAGAGGAGATCGAGGCTTACATCGCTGGAGGTGTCATTACCCACGCCGGTCTTGCTTTCTCGCGTGATGGGAAGGACAAGATGTACATTCAGCACAAGATGGGACAAGACAAAGAGCTTTTGGCCAAGATGTTGACCGCCGAGGCCCCTGGCGACCAGGCTTACTTCTACTTGTGTGGACCTACTTGGCCGGTACCAGACGTTTACGAAGCACTCGTCAGTGCTCTCAACCAGAATGCCGGCAAATCCAGGGACGATGCCGAGGCTTACATCGAGGAGCTCAAGGAGGCCGAGCGATACGTTCTCGAGGTATACTAGATGTCAGGTTGTAACGTTCAGTATCTACCCACATCATCATCTTGTTCTGCTCAAACCGGTCGTTTCGTGCTGCGAATCCTATTCTTGACGAATGCAGGTGGAAATAAATCCCGGCATCTCCGAATAGAAACTACGTGAACCAGGTCCATTCACTCATTCCCCTAAAATGGCAGACCATGCATCAGAAGATGTTGTTCCAGTTGCAATTTGAAGTACATACTCAACACTTTTACAGTCCTATCGCTCCCTGTGATCATTTGATCGCTTCTGCAAGGCCTCACGCAATGGCTTCCACTCACCGCTCCCGTGCCGAACTGGAAAAGCTCAAGATCCCGGACCTAAAGAAGTTATGCAAAGAGGTAGATTGATTCAATGACACTCGATACAATGTTAAGAGACGATCTCACTACTTCATACTCTACTACATATAGTACAGTGTTGCCGGTTACTCGAAACTAAACAAAAAGGATCTCGTCAACAAGCTCGACTTGCATTTGTCCGCACAGATTGCCGTCGCTACTGAGAGCGTTGCGCATGAACGGCAGCCAATTGCTCACCCTACAGATTCCTCATCATCGGATTTACCAAATTCAGAAGTGAAGACTGTAGATCCTGAAACACCAGCCGATGTGTTGAGACCTCTACCTACCGAGATCGAGCTTTGCAAAACTACTGGTGCCCCATCGTATACACCACTAGAACCTGAAGGCGATACGCATTCCTTATCAAATACCTCGAAGCGCCGGCTCACGAAGAACAAAGTCTCAAAAGGACCTGGAAGAACTGAGTCGTCGATCGTTGCCACTGATGCGACGCGGGAACAGGCGGAGTCGGCCCCACAGCCTTCGCAGGAACGAGGTGAAGCACAACTATTGCCCTCTTCTATCGACAAGAACAAGAGGAAGCTTTCTACCTTGAAGGATCCCAACATTGGTCGTAGAGCGATTAAGAAAACGAAGCCTGACCCGGACGTAAGTCAGTCTCGCTTTCAGTCTGAGGTAATCTCAAGGACTTACGCTCTTTACTTTGATATAGCTCCTATCGGGCTCGCTCGCCACTTATCCGCGAAGCCCAAACCGAGCAACCTCGTTTGATGTTGAGGATCAAAGTAGTCGTATCGTGACCCACTCTACCGCGCTCAAGGACTCCCGCCAGGAAATGCGGGTCGAGAGGGGTCTCAGTGACAATGTTCAGCATACAACATCCGCTAGATCTAATCACACTGCTTTAGCTATCGATACATGGGATGGATCCTCAACTATCAGTGTACTTCTCGCGAGGACGCCAAGAAGACCACCGATCCTTTCCCATAGAATCAGCCCGCACACACAGACTGAAATTAGATCTCCAGTCCGGATCAAGACTATGACAATGACAGGTCAACAACTCCCAAAGAAAAAGCGCTTCACCGCGTTGACCATCAGCAAACCAGTTGAGTCAATCTTAGAGATACTGCCTACAAGGCCAATTACGTTCGAAAAGTTTCTCGAGGTGAACGAGGCTCAAATTTTCAGCAACGTTGTGGCCAGTTCTTTCCTTGAAAGATTGTTTCGGCATCGGAACGAGATACAAAGAGAAGTTCAAGGTACAAGCTCCTCACTTTCAGCCGTGGCTGGCGATTGCGCAACAAAGATACTACCACCTAAGGACCTGAATGTTATCATACGGTTTGTCATTGCCCGTATACATACTTGTTTTCAACTTCCCTTCTGGCAAGATCCCACTTCTCTCGCTCCAGTTACAAATATCAGTCATCTGAGCGGCGGCTTGTGGCTCGTCACAACAAGTCATCGGGCTGAGGCATTAGTAGCTCTACAACAGGCCAAGCAAACGAAAAAAGGGCGAAGGATTCTGATAGAAACCACGCCAGAACCCGAGAACAAATCCGATATAGCTTCGCCATCGATCAGACAAACGTTTCTTGTAATAGGAGCTACAGGGGACGTTGTAGCAGTACGAGACGAGCCTCCCAAGGGCGCACCGAAATTGTCGATCGAAGGCTTTCAGCTCCGTCCGGATTGGTCGATCTATATAACACAGATATTGACAAGCCCCAAGCCCGACTTTTCTTCCAATACATGTAGTCTAGCGGCTCAGATACAAACCAAAACGGGGGAAGATTTCCCGGGAGGAGTCGCGCGAGTTTGGCTCGATCGAGCGCATTCAATCGGCGCGCATGCAGAGATATTGGTCGCTAAGCGGTATGCTTTGAGTAACGTGACTCTCAACAGGTCAGTTTGACCTAGCAAGTAAGTAGTCTTTAAATGATCGAGAAGTCTCGTGCTACAGTATCAGTGGAGAAATACGTTCGACACTGCAGATGGACACGGAATGGACCGGCAACAACGGTATGAGCGCACAACCTAAAAGTTGGAATTCTCTAAACTTGTACCTGCCCGAGTGAGATCATTTTCGTGGCTTGGCTCGTCAAATACTTGAAACTGACTGTAACCTGTTCTTCTGGTATCTTTAGGAATCATCAAGTCGAATCTGTCGCCTTTGTTACCAAGGTGAACGTGCAACAGGTTCCTTTACACCCATCCCTAGCAATCGTTGCGAGGAGATGTGTAGAAGATATCGTGATTCGATACACTGGCCAGATAGTCGGGAGTGTAGAAGAAGGGGTAGCAGAGTTATACCAAAGCGTAATTGGGTGCGATCATCGCGGACTAGCGCTCGGTACTAAGGATGCGGAAGAAGCAACATCTCAATTTTGGACGGGGTTGCGCGATCGGGAATGATACAGCTTGTGAAAATCTTCTCGTTCGGGTTCAATAGACTTCTGGAGGAGACGGAAATTTACAAACAGACACGGCCTACAAATCAAGCTATTCAGAGCCTTGCTTCTTAGCTTCGACGACCTTTCCATCCAGCTTCTTCGCGACCTGAAGCGATCAAGACAAGATTCGTCAATAACGTGCTTCAGGAACATGACAAGATAGACGTTCACCTCTTCACCAATCTCTCTGATTCGCGCTTCATCCAGACCAATGAGCGATACATGTACACCTGAATACCGCAGTATTGAGTTAGCGGAGCAGTTGCTGTAATCGTCATCCAGTTTACCTTTGTAGAGCATGGGGTAAGAACCGCATCGAATCCCATTCTTCCTCTCCCGTTCGTGCAGTTCAGTCAAGTATGGCGCGATAGAACTCTCCGGTTGTTCGGTGAACACTAACAATCGGAAGGGTTTGGCGGAATCAGGAGGAAGAGGAAGGTAGGGGGTAAGGGAGATCAACAGTTGCTCGAACAGCGACGGGATACCTGGGAAAATACAGAGCTGCAAGCACAGTAAGGGATAAGCCTTTAAGTAGATCAATCTCGATCTACGCCGGACCAACCTTCCCTCCTAACCGAACAACGGGGACCCACTTGTCTTCAGCGACGAAGATACATTCAGCTGCATCCCCGGTAGGAAGCATAGCCATCCTGTTCCTGGCGGTTTTTTGCTCTTCGGTCTGAGAATCGATGTCCATACCCCTAGCCTTGGCTCCAGCTCGCATCCTCTTGACGGTCTCATCATCGAGCTTTAAGGGTAGATCGAAGGCCTTTGCCATAGATGGGTAGGTTATATCATCCTGTTGTCGTCATGACATTCAGCTTGGAATTTTAGATATAGACATCTGAGCAAGGCGCATTCACATGTGTTGGGCCGATTCCCCCTGAGCAAACGACAAAGTCATAGTTTTGAGTCATCCTTCTGGCAGCCTCAACGATTTCTTGTTCATCGTCAGCGATGATCTCGATCCTCTTGAGCTCTGTTCATCCGATCCATAGGTAAGATGCAGGCCACCTGAAGAGGCCGTGGCAAACACATACCGATTCCCAGATCGAAACAATGTTTCGCGAAGAAGTTAGAATTAGAATCGCTAAGGAGTACGAATCAGTAACAAGCGAGATACCCATGAAGAAAGCTTGCATACCGAGTCTTGCCGTTGAGTACCTCGTCACTGGTTTACAGAATGAATTGCTCCAGGTCAGCTTCCGACATAGCTGCTCCGTGAACCGATAACAACTCACCCAATGATCAAACATCCAGCAGTCTTGATGTACTTGTCCTTGCCAAGAGGAAGGTTATGCTTCTGCACGTCACTGACTGGGAAGCTGATACTTCCAGGTTGAGTGCTTGATGACGCCATAGTACGGAAGATGTAAGGAGGTTTGTCTCTGGCTGTGTATCGTATCAATTGTGGGATTGAGGCCCTTCCGGTGAGCAGAAGATTATTGAGAGATCGAGGTTGTAGACAGCGGGCCAACATCGACGTCGATAGGGATGTTGAGCATAGCTGGCAGTTACCGTTCACGGTTGACCGCAACGCCGATCAGGTTATACTCAGCTTGCGTCACCGCAAAGCGGGATGTTTCACGTGCAAAGGAGACGGAGTTTCGGCCTAGCTGAATAATGGTATGACAGCAATTTTACAATGAACAACCAGGAGCTATCTCTTTCATAGCCTGTAAACTGCATTTATCTGATGAAGGAGGTCTTAGTCTAAGCAGTTTTTTGCTTCTTCTTCTTAGGTTCTACATCAGCAGCGTCTACCGCCATGACATCGTCATCACTATCATCGATCGTCTCCTTGCTCTTCTCAGCAGGCTTCGATTTGGCAGCTGCTGCAGGGGCGTCGGTTGCTTTCTTCTTCTTCTTTGGTGCATCGCCCTTAGCTGCCTTCTTCTTGGCCTTGTTTTTGGCTTCAACGACCATATCATCCGTAACGTCACTCATTGCGCCGTCAGACTCGACACCCGAGTCGTCAGTGTCGGACGGCGAACTTGGTGCAGAATCGCTTGCAAAGTCGGCATCTTCCTCTATGGTATTATGAAAACCATTCATAAGTCTCTGTGTCTCAGCACGAACTGGGAAGCAATACCTACCAGACTCGTCGTCGTCATCCGCACCGGCCGCTCGCCTATCTTTCGGTGCGGATTTCTTCCGTCGGTCGTCCCCGCTATCAACATCATCGTCGTCTTCATCGGAGCCAAGATCCATAGCATCAAGCGTTCGCATCGTGTTGTCCTCCCCGATCTCTTTCACTCGCACGTTCTTTCGCTCGAGATATGCTTTGACGTGGTTGTATTCGTCCTTGTTAACGGACGTGAACGTGTGTTCGATTTCGGTGGAGAGTTTTACAGTGATGTCGAAAGACCTCAGAACACCGGCAACTCTGTGATTTACACGTCAGCCAAGCACGACTCAAGTTCCTTATAGCTGACTCACCTTGATATCGATGCTTTTGTGATTTTGCTGTAATCCACCAAGATTGGCGTTTTGGCGACGAAAAGCATGGATTTGTCCAAAAAGTGCAGTTCTCCCTGCATTGCCTTGACGTTACATTTGATGCATCCCATACCAGCCGAGCTGTATCCCGCTCAAGGTCACTTCAAGGTTCTCAACTCATTCGCGAAGATCAAATCGTGCTTACCTTGAGAAATCACCTGGACCGACAACTGGCTTCTTTGCCAATTGCTTGAAAAGGATTGATGTGATTTCGTAAGTTGGAGCAGAATAATCCTTTGCCATGTTCGGATATTCTTTTGCTAGTCTCTCACTAAGCACAGAATCGAGTGTGAGTCGAGTGCGTTCGATAGCTGCCAGCAACGATCAAACTCACTCCTCAATATTCAGAGTTACATCGGTCTCCTCAGAGTTGTCCCACTGCATAATCAACCAAGGATACTTTGTCTGTCCCTGACGAAGAGGAGGCTCCAGCCCGACCTTACAGTACGCAAAAGAACACAGCTCCACGTCAACGGTCTGATCCGAGGGAAAGACAACAAGTCTGGCTTACGATGAGCTGCTGATACATGTTATCCGCTCTTGGCAGTAAGAATTGTCGATGTACGTGCTTGTACAGAACCTTGTAATCGTAAGTCTTTCCGTGCAACCGCAGGTGCTCATCATGCATCTCGATCTCATATCGACCTCTGATGAACAAGATGTAAGGAAGGGCATCAGTAATCAAATATCATAACCGTGAGGCTTGTGAACTGACCTTGGCGTAACGACCGAGACATCGGTGAAGGTGACGATAGCATCCCCAGCCTGTTCTCCCAATTCGGCCTGTTCCATGATCGTCTTGTGGAACATCTCAGCCTGACTGATCTCATTCCCGTCCGAATCATACTCTAGCTCTTCCTCCGCGTCTTCCCCCTCTTCTTCGTCCGACCCAGCCTGAGAACCTGCTCGGCTCTTCTTCCCTTGTCTTTGAGGGATGTAGAACCTCATCTCCACCAATTCGTCGGCAGGACGTTCAGGTTTCGCTCCAGCGGCTGCAATGGTAGCAGAAGGTTGAGGAGCGAAATCTAGGGCGACTTCATTTTTACCGGCCATGTTGGAATTGGAGATCGCTTTGAGGGGGATTTCGAATGACACTCTTTGCTGGACGAGGAAAGCGAGATCGTTTGCTGCGCAAAAGAAAGAAAAAGGCCAAAGCAAAGAAACCGCGCAAATCGAGCGTTAGTAGATCCTGAGCTGGCTTCGCTCATGGACTTCATACCTCGGACATCAGTCTTTCCCCAATTCCACCCCTTGACACTGATATCTTTGTGTTCAAGCTCTACTGATCCATCCGTGACCCCGTGTATGGCTTTCTTTGCCAGTTCAAAGTCCTGAGAATAGCAACAACGTCGATGATGACCGATTAGTCGTCGAGGCTTCTGTGACTGCCTTCGTAAGTCGCCATGCACATACGTCTTTTTGCAGATTGTCAAACTGATGCCTCATCCCTTCTTTTCTTGGATCTTTTGGGTCGGATAGAGTGATACGCAATTCGTAACCTCGAGCCACTCTAAATGATAGATACGGACGTCATCTCGTTTAGCTTATTTGTATACTTTTAGAAGGATTCGTTACGATTGTGCTTACCTTTGCCATTGAGCTGCCATAATCTCTCTCCCCATAAACGTTACCACGGGCACTTTCTCATCCGTACATTTCCAACCGAGACCGGTATCCAAGATCCTCAACTCTGTAACAAGGTGGCGGAAAGTCGAAAGTGAGTCGAAGAGGGTTCAGCATAGGAGTCAATCAACGTACGACCAGATGCACGAGCGCTTTGATGGTAAACTGCCAGGGATGAAGTTTGTGGTTAGATACACATATTCTGCATCTTGCCGTTAATCTTACCATCATGCAGATCTAAAAGCTTCTTGCTTGACATTGTATTTGTTTATGTTTGCTTGTTGCCAATGAGTTTGCAGTTGTCGCTCTGGATAAATATCGTGAGCAGACGGAAATTTGAAAACGGTGTGGATTGTGAGAGGAGAATCTAGTTTTCGATGGCACACTAGATATTGAAGCTAGTAGAGCTGAAAGGACCAGATTGCCATATGTAAGAATCGAACCTGGACTTCGAGTAGTTTGACGTTGTTGGAAGCTCTAACGCGCTTGAAATTGCGCGTTCACAAGCGCGTCCAAATGCCACTTTACTTCAGCAAAATATGGGTTTAAATAATGTTGAGGAAGATGATCTGCAAGATATGAGTCAAGGTAGCTGCAAAGATGAAATTTGGGGTAGTAGGTCGAACGGTTTACAGATGGGCAGAATCCTATGCAATTGCTCGTCATCATAGCGTATTTCGTCGTCGCATAATCTCAAACGATCGCGAATATCATATTGCGAGCCATATCACGGTTACACTCATCTTATCAACGGTCATCGAGTCGTCCAAGGTCAGAGATCTAACCCGGAATCCGGATGCGCGACCTGACTTCGTGTCTCCAGGATCTCTAGGTTGTCGCAATCATGGAGCTCCCTTGTACAACCAGAAGCCTCCGTAACCTGACAGCCTCAGCCGCGGTTTGCTCATCCATCTGCTCTCAATAATCACTCTGTACCGTGGTCTCGTATCATGGCAAGTAACGCTCTCCATGAAGCGTTGAACGTGCAAGTCGCAGTAACAGCATTCTTATATCTGAAATCTCTACTGACATGCTTTATCGGTCTCCTTCAACAGGTACATCTCTCAAGATGCATATATCTTCGAACCTAATACCGTTTCTCATGGAGGATTATATCCAGGGGAGAAGACGTCCAGGGAGACCCTGACTGTTGAACGGAGAACCGGTCAGATGACTCTGAATGGTACGTTGAAGGTGTTTGATCGTTTGAACTAGATATTGATAGATTCCGATTCTAGCTCCTAATACTGGTGCACCATTGGGTAGAGAAAAGGTCATTACTTGTTTCGGTATCGCTGGTATCGTAAATCTCGCGACCAGTAAGTCAGAAGCACGAATGATACCTCGAGTCCGAGTTGATGAGTTGTCCGCAGCCGACTATATCATCGTGATCACTTCCCGAACCCCCTCCTGTCGACTCTTGTCCCACCCTATTTATTTGGCCAATGATTTCCGTCTCCTTCCCCTCGCACCAACCAGTACCTCGAGTGCTATCTTAGACAACCCCGTTGAGCGGGAACTCGTTTCGCTAGTCGAACAGGGATTACGAGCAGGAAAGCTATGGTTCTCTTACGGATGGGACCTCACCAACACCTTACAGAGGCAGCAGGATTTGGTTGATTCCGGAAGGAACGAAGAACACATGTGGAGACGAGCGGATGATCGGTTCTTTTGGAACAAGCATTTGATGAGTCGGTTCATTGAGAGGACGGAGTTAGGGGGTCAGGTCAACGATGTGAGTACTCCACACAAAGTGTTTTGCGCAAATATATTCCATGGAACTAAATGTTACTTTGCAGCTGAGTCGTTTCATTCTTCCTATGGTATTCGGCTGTAAGTATCTATGCAACAGCCTCTTCACGATTACACAAACTGATCCGACCTATATTTAGCGGTCGAGCTTCGATCATCTACCATCAACCACCGGGATTTGTTGTTCTGCCTGATATCTCGTCGATCCAGATACCGTGCTGGAACCCGTTACTTCACTCGAGGAATCGATACTACTGGGCATGTCGCCAACTACAATGAGACTGAACAGATCGTTCTTACTGACCCGATCGCAGTGGACCCGCGTACTGGGTTTGCGGCGGGCGGGAACGGACGAGTCGAAGGGAAGGAGAGGAGCAGTTTTGTCCAGATCAGAGGAAGTATACCGTTGTTCTGGGCCGAGGTGAACAACCTTCGATACAAGCCGGACATGCAGATTATGGATGTTCCTGAGACGGTAAGGCCTCTCAGAACATGGGCTTACTGCCGTTACTGATATCGCGATGTGGAGATCAGATAAACGCTCTTAGACTCCATGTTGATGAGCAGGTACGATTATATGGTGACACCTATTTCGTCAACTTGGTCAATAATAAAGGTCACGAACTTCCCGTCAAGGACGCAATGGAGAAAGTCCTCGATGCGTGTGAGGAACCCAAGGCCCATTACGTCTACTTCGATTTCCACCACGAATGCCGTGGACTACGATTCGAGAGGATTCAATTGCTCGTCGATACCCTTCATGACGATCTGGCGAAGATGGGTTACTTCCATGTTAAAGTCACTGATCATGAGACCAAAGCGAAACCCAGTCATCGTCAAACTGGAGTGATCCGATCGAACTGTATGGACTGTTTGGATCGAACCAATGTCGCTCAGGCGGCTCTGGCCAAGGATGCTATGCAAAGACAGCTTCGAAGTACTGGTGTTTTGTCACACAAGGAGAATATCGATGATCATTCCGAGTTCATACACGTGTTCCGCAATGGTCAGTATTCGTCAGACTTACAAGGCCAAGGTGCGAAACTGATAGTATTTTTTTCGATTCGCTTGTAGTTTGGGCCGACCACGCAGACACCATTTCCAAAGCCTACAGTGGTACTGGTGCGCTCAAGACGGACTTTACCAGAACCGGAAAGCGTACCAAGGAAGGAGCGATCCAGGACGGAATCAACAGTGTCATGCGATACGTTAAGAACAACTTCTTCGATGGAAGCAGACAGGTATGTGGCTTGAGAACGGGCCTGGAGCTGTTGTGGTATTCACTCGATATGCTACGTAGGATGCCTATGACGTACTGACGGGCTCTTGGGTAGCCAGGCGAGGCGCCATCCCACCGCTGTCGGATACTAGGCCTCTTCTCACTCGAGCAGTGAGTCCGAACCAGTCCAGGCCGATTGAGACTGTTCTGATCTTCTTGGTTCGTCCAGATGCCATACGTATTGGCGTTCGCGTTCTTCATGATATTCTGTGGCATATTTTTGCCAAAAGCTACGGGTAAGCATGTCTGCGAGAGAGACCCGTTGACCAGCGCATATACTCAATGTACTCCCCGCTACTGCAGAATTTGCTCTTACTTCGTACATTTTCCTTTGGCTGTTCTTGGCTGGAGCGGCAATCTGGTACATTTGGGCGCACGTGAGTAGCCTAGTTTAATCATGGTCCAAGACGGCTTCTAATTGCTTGGTTTATATCTTCAGGGAACCTCATACGTCAATTGGCCTCGTCTCAACGCACCCTATGAGATTTTGTCCTACGAAGGTCCCGGATTTAGATCCGGCAATCGAGGACGAGGGGTAGCAACAATGTGGAACAAGCAGGTCAGGACAGAAGCGGGCGCTCATGGAGTGAGGAAACCAAGGCCCGAGGAGATTGAACTAGGGAGAAAGAAAGGAAACTTGATCGATTGATCTGCTGATTGTCTAGTAGCTAGTCGATATGTGTGCCTAGATTCTGTAGATGGACGTAATGAAAATGATTGCGCCTCGAATCCCACAGGATACCCTCGCCAATCTGCAGGCTATTCAAGACGAGTTGCAAGACACATAGCAACTTGTAGATGGCACGCACCATTTTGCACACGGGATCTTCCAACTGCTAGAGAAGCCGAGAAGTTTGGACCCCAATCTACCAACTCAACTGTCTGTATTTGCCAGTACGCCCCCGCCTCGTCGCATAAGAGATTCAATGCATCCTCTCTTTCGGTAACCTAAATGAACCTTATGAACGCGACGTCCTCCAGATTTAGATGTCAGGTTAACCGGCCCGATCGCCGATCGAGCTTGCTTCGTCACGCTTAGAATGAGCACCTGGATCGTTCTGCATGTCAGCCAACAAGTCCAGGAGACGTCACTCCAGACGGTCCTTGGTATTCCATTCCCTCATCAAGATGGCTGGTCTCGCTGTAAACCCTCTCAAATTCAAAGACTCGGCTCCCCCAGGCTCCAAGTGCGCCTGGGTAGTCTTCCTGCTCTCATCCCCATCCTATCTACCTGGAATTTTGGTTCTCGGCCACTCACTTAAGAAGTACAAGTCGAAGTATCCTTTGATCGTCGCAGTCAACCCAAAGTTACCTCAGGAGACAAAGGATGCTCTGGTGGAAGCGGGTTATGAGGTCAGAACCGTTAAGCCATTGGTTCCTCTTGGCAAAGTCACGACTATTGCTGAGAGGTTCGTGGACACATGGACCAAGCTCGCGCTCTTTGAGTTTGTCGAATACGATGTATGTGTATATGCGATATCTCAAAAGTTTTGGCCTCCGCTGAACTGATCCTCCGTGCATGTTAGCGTCTGGTTCTCATCGATGGCGATATGATGCTGAAACAGAATATGGATGAATTGTTCAACATACCCCTCAAGCCAGATCAAGTTGCTTGCAACTTCGCTTGCGTTTGTAATCTCGACAAGTCCAGTTGGGCACCAGAAGACTGGTAAGTCATAAGACAGAATCATTGAGCTAAAGGCTAATCGCTATATATCAGGACTCGAGAACAGTGCGGTTACACGCAATCGCATCATCCAGACGCAATGACTCATCCCGGTCCAGCTGTCGAATCGACTCCCCGTACACATACGTTGCTCAATTCTGGTCTTGTTGTACTTACGCCGAACCACGAGATTGCCAACAAGATCTCTTCCCTGTTGACGTCCACTGACGCCGAGGATCAGGAGAAGATCGCTAGCTGGATGTTCCCGGACCAGGACTTGCTCGCTGACGTCTTCCGTGGAAAGTGGGTCAGTCTGCCTTGGACTTACAATGCTATCAAAACGATGCGTTACTGGCATGGGAATTTCTACCGCGATGAAGAGGTCCGCAACCTGCATTACATCTGCGACAAGCCTTGGCAGAGGAGACCAGCGAGGAATAGTGAAGAGGAAGTACGCCAGAGCTCTCGAGTGTACAAGGTGGATGCGGGCGATTTCGAGGGCATCAAGGACATGGAATTGGGATTGCCTTCAGAACAGGCTGATGCAATTACTCATGGATGGTGGTGGGAAGAGTATGACGTCATGGTCAATGAGATGAAGACCGATAAATACTCGCACTTGGATTACCTCGAAGGCTTGGTGGCTAAATAGCATAATGCAAGTATGTAATGTTAAGGTCGAGATATTAAGAATAGGTTAGCAAAAGCAGTACATGTACAGGCGTGATCAATGCTTTTGGACGACGACCATGTTTCTTGGTTCAGCGTGATACGCCCGCGTCACATCACAGATTCGATTACAGCTTCTACCTCTTCTTCCGACCGTTCGCTTTGGTCGGGCATCAAGGATTCGCTCGGTGAATGTATTGGAACGTAAGGTGCGCCCGTCGGCATAGCGAGCCCCGCGGCTTCGCTTGGTGTGCTGCCAATTGTAGGCAGGGTCGAAGCGGCTGCATATCCCCTTTCGATCATCATCGGTTTCCAGAAATCGCCGTCTAGATCAAACTGCACTCGCACCATTAGCTCGTTTCTCATGATTGAAGGTTCAGTCTCTTACCTCCATGTGCCACGCAAGCATTTCGGGGGCAGAGACCCCGAATGGCAACAAAGACTCGTTCCGACTACGTCTTTCACTTCTCGTCAGATCCCCGACCGGACCTTTGGTGCCCCTGATCTTGAGCTCTGCGTGCAGTTCCTTAGCCTTTTCGGCATTCTCCATGGCTGCGAGACGCTTGTCTGCAGCTTGAACGATAGCTGGTTTGCCAGATTCGGTTGTGATAGGATAATACGGTTCAACAAAGGGTAATATACTAGTAGATGCGGATACTGAAGTTGGGCCAGTGACCGAAGCAGCGTTTCTTGCGGAGCTACGAGACGGTTTCGTTGACCGAAGCCCGGCAGTCTCCTTCATAGAGCTCGAACGTGCCGTCAACCTGGACCGCTTGGCGACTGCTGGATGTGGGACTTCTTGTGATTCAAGACGAATGTCGTGTTCCAACGGCGGTAGATCCTGAAGGATTGTTTTGGGTCAGTGTTCTTTTCCATACAAACGATCGAACGTCACACGTCGGCCACGTACAATGGGCATGTCTTCCGGCGATGTTGGAGGAGGCGTGATTGTAGAATCTCTTGACATCGCTCGACTAGTGCTGCGCTTTTCTACCCTTACGCTAGGTAAACTGGCGCTTGTTTGACGTTCGAGAGGTTTTGGTCTGAGTCATAGTATCGCGATCAGATTTCCCTGCGCGTAACAGGTCTGCTTTGCTTTGGAGACTCACTTAGCGAGTAGTCTATCGTACCGGGCTAACAGCTCTTTGCCTTCTCTTATCAGTTCACGTTTCAGGCCAGGAATGGTTAGGGTGTGTAACAGTCTGGCGCCCGCGTCCATAGTTTCTCTGTACCGATTCTGTTCCTTTTCTGCTGTTAAGACGTCATCTGTCTTGGGTTCTTCTGCGCCAATGCTTGTCAACTCGTTGTCTTGCGATATGGGAATCGTCTCCGTTTTCTTCCCATTTGTCGCCTCTTCTGCCAGTCGTACTCGTTGACCTCGCTGCATCATCCTGGAAACAGCACCCTCCCATACATCATCGTTCAGATTCTCGAGGTACTCGATCCGCATGTTAAGCTTATAACGAGCGTGCTCCATTCTCTGCCTTTCTGCCAACCTTGCTCTTGATTCGTAACGCTCATACTTTAAATGCAGTGCGTGATAGCGAGCATCTGAACTGTCTTCTGTTTCAGAAGTATGAGCCTATGCACCACAAAAGGAGGTCAACCCGACTGCTTCGAGGTATCGCTAACAACCTCTACTCACACCCCGAGTCTTTCGCTTTTCGTCCAGTACTACGCTATCCTCCTCCGTAACTTTACGAAACCCAGGCATGATCACCCTTTTCCGCTCATTGTTTAGGCTCAAATCCTCCTTCTGCGCTATACCTGAAGCCCTTCTTTTTTTGCTAGGAGAAGGAGAGGAGATAGGATTCAATTCGTTTCTAGACATGGAAGGGGAACTCGGGAGAACAGCAGGGATATTCATAGGCGTAGACCACCAAGCGGGCTCGGGCGTGGAACGCGGTAGGAGAGTTGGTTTTATTTCTGCATAATCCCTTCTCACGAGACATATCGGCATAGATTCGGAAGGTTGGTTTGATGAGAATACTGTTTATCGATTCAATTCTTCTTTTGTCCAGATACTTTCGGATGCACACAGAGACTCACAAGCTCGCGTGAAACATTGGAAGATCATGTCTTCGACATCTTTTCCCGTCACGCTAGATCCCGTTCCAGTACTACTTCCCAATCCTCGCATACGGACTGGCAGTACCCTCTTCTCTTCCGTTCTACGCCTAGACGAAGGCGCAGAACCCGTCGACCGCTGCGGTACGGGGGGTGAAGCTGTACCATTACCCCGGATTACGGGAGATCTTATGCGGACTCTCAACGATTTCCCAGGCTGGCTGTTCATACGGGAAGAGCTCGCTGTTGCATTCAAACGCTGATCCAAGGAGCCCAGATCCAATGCCATCGTGTGGACTGTAGAGGACGCAGTCGCTGACATGCTGGCTTGGAGCTTCAGGTATATGATGTGTTACTAGGCCATGTCAGTTGCAGAACAGTATTTCCAAATCTTGTTCTTGATCAAGAAGGTCACTGCGTATGTTATATCCCTCTTCCAGGGGAGTCGGGTTATACTGCTCGGCCGCTCGACCGAATTGAAGGAGGTTGCTTAACCCTTTCAAATCGACTGACCTAGGAGGTTGAAGTAGGGATCTATCCGTATTTCTAGCTCATGCAATTCGCCCGGTCGCGACCTCCACCTACGCAATACCGGTCAGGAATAAGCACGAATTCATATAATACCTCGACCAACCTCATCGTGCTTGTACAATCGTAGAGGGTCTGCCGTCCACCTAGCATCTTGCACCTGTCTAGGTTACCTCATAAACAACCTTGCCAGCTTGGTTGGCTCGCAACGGTGACTCTACAACTCGCTCACCATGTCTAACATGGCGGGCGTGAACAGGGGCTTTGTGTTGAATGCTCAGAGAGTTGCTCTGGACCTCGACTTCGCTGGGAGCATCAAAGCCACAACATACCTGACTGTGAAACCTACAAACGTCAGATTATCCACGGTCTTTCTCCATGCGGCACCATGCCTCAAGATCACAGCAGTGCATCTCTCAGGTCCGAATATCGATGATCCGTTACCGTCGATCCCAGCTTCTTTCACGCATTATAATCCTCTACTCGGGCTTAGCGATTCCTCAGATGGCCAGACCATAAATTTCAATACGAACGATGTGATACAACGACATCCTGATATCAAGAGAAAGCTGTGGTCGGCGATGACGGAGAAGGACGAAGGCGAGCTGGCCATTGACGTATCGCATGGATGGGTCAGAATCGCACAAACCAAAGATGGAAGCGTATCTCAAACAGGACTGGCAGATATATCGATCCAGATAGACTATGAAATCAATATGTGCGAGGTCGATACTGAAGGAATTGTTTGGCGTCGCCCTGGGGATGCTGGCAACGATTTCGTGAGTTGGTCTATCTCTTACAGTTTCCTAATTTACTCTTCCTTCCATGCTGACACATTGTACGTTGTCCCCTAGCGGATACCTCATATGTTCGTCAACTCATCGGCTCACGACTCTGCCCGTCATTGGCTTCCTTGTTTAGACAATCTATGGGACCGCTGTCCATGGGAATTGGAGATAGCTGTTCCTAGGTACTTAAAACAGGAAGCTGAAAGTGCGGACGAAGGGATCGAGAGAGGTCCAGATGATATCATGATTGAAGATGGCGAGATCGTCCGAGTAGTTGCATCAGCCGAACTCGAAGAACAGGTATGGACAGTATCTCTTCTTAGCTTTACTCATCCCCTCACGTTCCACATTTCAGGTCATACACCCTGAAGATTCTAAGAAAACCATATTTTACTTTGTGCAGAGTAACCCTACGTCGGCGCAACAGATGAGCTTCGCAGCGGGGCCTTTCCATATCCACGTAATTCCCGAGGAGGATCAGACCCGAAGACTGCTCGATAGCCTTGATCCTACCAGCGACGTCCAGCCGTTACTGCTGGCGTATTGCTTACCGGGATTTGAACTGGACTTGGCGAATTCGGTGTCGTGCATGAGGCAGGCTATGAGCTTTTTCGAAGGATACGACGGTTACCCTTACTCATCCTTCAAAATGGTCTTTGTTGAGGACCCGTCTTCCCAGTCATCAACTTCCGCTTCAATGGCGACTTTTTCCCAGGAGTTATTGTACCCTCCTGAAGTCCTGGAACAAGCTCTTATCACACGTCCGATCTTGACTGGCTCTCTTGCTGCGCAGTGGTCAGGGGTCCACATGGTTCCGCGTAGCTATTCCGATATCTGGCTCACACTTGGGTTGTCTTTATACATCAACGCCCAGTTCACAAGGCATCTTCTTGGGAATAATGACTATCGGTATCGGTTGAGGTCCGATATGGACCGCTGCATAGCACTTGACAAAGGCGAACAATATCCCCTCTACGTTCCAGGCGCGATCGCTTTACCGGATCTCGATGCGCTACAATTCATCGCTCTGAAGGCTCCTCTGATTCTACATATGCTTGATATTCGAATGGCCCGACTCGCAACATCCTCGGGACTTGCACGGAATGTCATTCCTGACATTTTTCGTCAAGCTCGAGGAGGTACCTTGCCGGATCGAGCGCTATCAACGGAAAACTTTTTCAGGATATGTCGAAAAGTCAGCAAGAGTCTGGATTTAGCTGCGTTCCAGGAGCAGTGGGTGACTGGAAGTGGTTGTCCAAAATTCGTTATTGGAGCTCAGTACAATAAGAAGGGCCAATCTATTACGGTTTCCGTATTTCAAGGTCCAAGTCAAGCTTGGAGTACAGTTTCCCGGGTGGAACCGCAAAGTCTGGAGTGGAAGTCTCCTACGAAGCATTTTTCTGTGAGTCGATCTACCATTTCAGACTATGAGTCTCACTTATATATCGTGGTCATTTAGGGTGAGATAACATTGTGGGTGCATGAGGGAGACGGTGCTCCGTACGAACACGTAGTGGAAGTAGGCGACGAAGGTCTGACTCATGAATTGGTGTATAACCCTCATCAACGGAGGGCTCATCGCCTAAGGAATGGTCAATATCGTCAAGACAAGGGTCTTCCAGCCTTGCAAGCCGCAGATGAAGCTCCGCCCCTGTCGGCTGAGGTGCTGGATGCAATGCAGTCGGACAGAGACTGGCGCTTTAGCGGATGGAACGAACCTGATGCCATCACGTTTGTCGACCAAGGGTTTGATTGGATCCGTTACGATCCAGAGTGCGAATGGCTCGCAAGTATAGAAGTACTTCCTGAAGTCAGCGCGGGAATCAAAGCCGGTCTGGCCCCTGTACAAATGACGTATTTCTGGACAAGCCAACTGTTAGGTGATCGAGATGTTGCCGCTCAGAAAGAAGTCAGTGTTGCTCGAGATGTTACCTTGTCAGCCTGCTCATAGTTTACCTTTTACATCTTTCCATAGGCGATAACCCACCTGGCCCAAGTCCCTTGTGAACTTACAGCTACCACATTGACAAAAGTCGCATTGGATGATACGTGCTATTACAAAGTCAGAATGTTCGCCATCGAAGCGTTGCCCAGGGTAAGTCTTCACCCTATGTACCTGACGCCATACTTATTCGAGTGTAAAATCAGATGGCAGTCTCACTAGAAACCGGCGAGAAGCTCGGTATCTTCCACCTTGTCAAGATTTTACAGACTCGGTATTGCTCATTTTCACAACGAAGCAACGTGTATACATTGAGGTCTCCGCTACAGCGTCACCTAGCCGATTACATGATTCAACAGGTTGGTACCTCATCCTCACTGCTAGTCGTGCAGAAATTAATGGTGTCATCCAATTGCCGCAGACGCTAATAAGAGTCTTGTCCGTTTGGCCTTGGAACGCAAGCATTCCCAAAGAGGTTGAATTCAGTTGCTGGCTGCGCAACGCCTTGACTACGTCCATTGAAGAAGGGGATACAGAAGCCAATGCGGTGCGGACAATCGTGCCTTTTGATGCCCGTTCTTGGGCTAATTCTGCTGCTGTTCAGTTCTCTCAATCGTTCTATCTTGCCTCCTTGATAACCAATCTGGCTACCCTTCAGAAACGCGTTAGCATACAGGCCCGTCAAGCTGAGGATTTCCTACGCACTGCGGAGAGTATCGATAGGACTATGGCTCTTGACAAAGTCTTGCCTTCATATGGTAATATAATAACTTTGGCTGGGATTCAGGTTGGTAGATTCTATCGGTTCACAAACGCTGGTGATCTTGATCGACCCATCTTCTTAGGCCAAGTTTGCTCTTGCGCTTACCGACAAACAGGTTATGCCGGTACATGTTCCCTTCTTCTTGAGCTATACTAGGTACGTTATATATCCTCATACGCGAAGAGAATGCCCGCTTATATACTCTCGTTCAGAATCGGAAACCTTCCGGCGGTGCGACGACTCGCTATGGACTGTGTTCTAGCGTGTCAAATCCCTCCCAACTGGCTTTACAAGCACCTGCGATACCTGCTGAGAACGGAACAGTCTCTTTCTTTCCGCCGCCATATAGCCGAGGGGTTGACTGGTTCTTGGTTGATGGGGCTGGCATTGGGAGAGGTTGAAGGTATACATGTGCCACAGTCGCGCTACACTGAGACTGTAGAAGGCCGTGCCATTCGCGAAAAGGACGAACTGGAAAAGGACGTTCCAGCATGGCGTAGACGGCTTAACCAGTTTGTGGATGCTGGCAAGCTCTTGATGTCGCAGATTCTGTCAGTCTCTTGTGGCTTTGCATCCGATTCATCCGCTTATTGATCACCTTCTACTTTGTAGTGATACGGGACTGGATAACGAGCTTCGTATTGGCTTTTTGCAGGCAGCGGAGATCCTGACACCCGGTCGACGCGAGGGTGCTGCTGCAAAATTAATTTTGAAACTTGGATCCGGCAGCAAGATCCGGCCGAAAACGACTAGTAGGTAATCTATCTTCTTTTAAACTCAATTCTTTTGACACTAATCGAGCTGCGAGCAGGACCTGCTTTGCCTTCTGAACCGGTACAACAACAGAAGAAACGGCCAAAAGGCCGGCAATACAGAGGGGGATTATCAGAAGAAGACTTTAAGGCGGTGAATATCACCTTAGAGAAGCTTGTGAGCCATCGATCAGAAAGGCTTGGCTATTGTCTGGGCTGATCATTAGATCGATCTAGCTCATACACCCTCGGAGTGATTTCTTCCGATACCCTGTCCCTGATGACCAAAACTTTGCACCTGGGTATGCATAAGAGGCACTTTCTGATTATCTTCATAAAATTGACAAAGGTATTTTACAGATATTACAAAATCATCAAGAGACCTATCGACTTGTCGGCCATCAAGCACAAGCTAATGGACGGCCAATATGAAAACCGACATCAATTCCGAGAAGATCTTGAATTGATCGTATCTAATTGCAAGGCCTATAATGGCGAGAATTCGATCGTCTACAATGCAGCAGTTGAGTTCGAAAAGGTGTTTCGTAATCGTGAGTTCTTATCGATTACCAAGGTCACCAATAAAATATAGCTCTGACGTGATGGTTCCCTTCTCAGAATGGAGTAAAGTGGAAAAAACTTTGTTCAAGAAGGCCCAGGTCGACACCGTGAATGCCTCTCCAGTTCCACCAGCTACTTTGAAATTGAATGTCAAGCGACCTTCTGTATCGAGCGGCGTCGGTGAGGTACGAGACTCTGTTCCGGTAGCCGAGCAGGCTCCGGTTAGTGTTCGTATGAGAGACTTCGCTCAGCCCAGCTTGGTAGTTAAGCCAAAGCTGATCGTCAAGCCTAACGTCGTTCGCTTGCCAAAACCTGCCAAAGACGATGTGGGCTCGGAGATCATGGAGGCCTTGGGTACGACCGAGAGTCGTCCGGTTCCGAAAGTCAAAAAGGTCAAGATTGCAGGCAACGGAGAAGCTCAATCCAACCCTGTGGTGCCTAAACTGAAGATGAGCAATGGCCCGAAGAACGGAACAACAACAAGCGCAGTTCAGATTCAGGCGCCTTCCCTCAAGCGTAAAATCGACAACGTTACTGCACCTCCAGTTGCTCCAACACCTCAGCGCAGTGAAGCCGAGCCATTGGCTCTCCTTCCGCATCAAATCGCCCAACCTCCTGAGAACGTCAAGAGATTGACAGAGAGGGGTTGGACAGTTGATTCGACCCCCTTCAAGCGGGTCCGGGCGTTGAAACTGCTCAAGGATCTCAGTGGGCAATTCTTTGTATTGGTAAGTATGGTGACGAGGATCACCCAGGCAGCTATTGATGATGCATCCCGTATGTAATGTAGTTCGGTCCTCGTCCGGATGAGAAGCTCGCCGCTGGGTACGTCCCGATGCAACAGTTTCTAGTGATGCGCGCTTGACTCTTCCGTCAAATCTTATAGATATTACACCGAAATCAAATCGCCAATGTACTTCGCTCTTATCGAAACGAAGATTGAAAAAGGACAATACCGTACGTTGGGAGAATTTGCTGCGGATCTAGAACAAATCGTTTGGAAGTGAGTTAAGGTAGAAGATGGCCGCCGTTTCCGGTCAGACGACTGACAATGATTACTATTCAAGCTGTCGGAGATACAACGGATTCGCTCATGAACCCGAGAGCCAGTTCGCCAAACCGATGGAGCAGCAGCTATTGAGGCTTTGGCCCAAAACGATGCTGGCGGACGCGATCACTACGGACGAGAAGCGAATATTAGATCAATGGATCAACTTTACTTTGAAGACCCAGGGCGGATCTTGGTTCGCCGATCCAGGTCAGTGCTAGAAGGCCGGTTCAATATCGTTCTTAAAAGTTCATCGACATGTACCTTTTCCACTTGCCAGTTGATCCTGTTGCTCTGAAACTGCCAGACTACTTTAACGTGTTAGTGCAACGCGATGGTAGAACCTTCAAAGACGGTGGTCATCTAACCTGAACATCTTTGGACAGAGTACGGCCACAAGATGCAAGAGACTTGACAATGATAAAGAATAGGCTTAAAATCTTGCCATCACTCTCAACCATCGACAACGATGTTGTTCTGATGGTAGACAACGCTGTGAAATACAACGGGCTAGAGAGTCCCGTTGGGCAAGCTGCAAAAGCTATCGAATACGGATACGATAAGAAGAGAAAAGAAATCCAGCCGTATGGGTCTGCCAGAGGATCGGTTGAAAACAGGGCACCAAAACGGCCTAGACACGAATGATCTCAGCACAAAGCTGAATTAATGAACCTTTTACGACGCATTTACGAAACGAGTTGTATCATCAATCGCATTTCAGCCAGCTCGCAGGTCTGCGCTGTATTATTTGAACTACGTAGATCGAACAAGCATATTATTCTTGAATACATGTTCCCATAGTACAATCGGCAAAGACATCCGCACGAGAATAAGCAGAGTACCGTAATCAGATGAGATGATTGCTCTAGCCTCTTTAAGACTTCGCCCACTACAGAGTAGTGAGGAAGCCTGGAGCTCGCGCATTCCGTATGGATCCGATATTGGACGGGAATGAGCGATTTCCTAAGGGCGGTGTCGTAGTAACCGGGAGAAGGTAAACAAAAGGACCGATAGCAATGGTGGAAACAGTTGATGTGGAACTGGTCGTCGTTATCGTGTGCCAGTCTTCATGAATGAGATACAACCTGTTGATCTGATTGAGAGATGAAAGAAACTATCATGAATCGCGTTCTCGGTTCTGGCTATGGAACTATTCCACCCATTACACTCATCAGTTCTGCCCATTCTTGCGATGGGCTGGATGATGAAAAAATGACTGACGATGTCTTTAAGCTGTCCCTGCGCATCGTCTACTTGCTTCTGCAAGAACTTGGCTTTTTTGCTCAAGTTTGACAAGTCTTCCGAAAGGGATTTCGACTCATTAGCTTGCTCGACTGAGATAGTTTTACGGGATTCGAGGATGAAGCTGCAGACCGGTGCAATTTTAAGCCATGCAACCGATAAGACTAACGCACAGAAGCTCACGCTTTGCCTATTCCCTTGTACATCGGTACGTCGGCATCCTGAGGGATCTCGTTGAGCTGTCGCGTAGTTAGCTCGAGAATCTTCCTCTCTCTAGTCTTGCTGGAGATTTGTGCGTTGACCTGAGTAAGGCTTCGTTGTGAGATCACAGCCTACAGACGTGATTGACGTTAGTCGGTATTCTGAGAAGCAGCTGAATGAATCTGTGCACTGACCTGTTGCTGGATCTGCTGTAAAATCTACTGCCAAGAAGCTTATCAACGCAAACTCTCAAAGGCTACTGCGCTGGAAGCGAACCTTGTGAAGAGTATCATCGGATAAGTTGGCCATTTTTGTTTGGTGACGGTAGAAGCAGTGAAGTGTGATAGACGAGGTATATATAGTGTTTTTCGAAAGGGCGAGGGCACGTCGTGAGGTTTGTGAGCTTAGCGTGACGATCCGCGGTTTGCGGCGAATAAGGCGAGGGAGATGCATATGATGATGATGATGATGATGAGCGATGCTGGTACGATCACTTGAGCGATAAGTGGCTTCTGATCTCTTACCTTTCCATCGATCTACAAAGCCCAGTTGGAAGCCATCGGGACTCATCCGCTTTATACCGTTCATCTTCAAAACTCGGATCGATCACAAGATGGAGGCTCTCTTCTTCAATGTCAGCTGCTGTCACTATACTCGGACGGATCAAAGAGCTCTACTCACATTTATTTTACATCTTCCTGAAATTGCAGGCATCAAACGGTTTCCTTGAGGGGGTAGTCAGGGGATACAAGAATTCCCTTTTGAGTCAGACTGTATATAACAACCTGACTCAATGTGAGAACCTGGAAGGTACGTCAGGTTGCCCGATTGCATTCCCTTTTAGTATTCAGCAATTGTATGCCTTCGATATCAGATTTCAGGCTTCAGCTGTCAGCAACAGACTACGGAAACTTCTTGGCGAATGAACCTCTACCTCTATCTACTGCAGTGATTGCGGAGAAAGTAAGGCCCGTCTCGTAGATCTTCGACGCCTTCAAATGTAGACTGATCCTTTGCCTCTCCTCGTCATCTAGGCTACTCAAAAGTTGGTTGCCGAATTCAACTATATCCGGACCAATGCTGTTGAGCCTCTTTCGACTTTCATGGACTATATCACGTGGGTCCATCGAATCATCACTCATCGTATTCGACTGAGCTAATCATTCGTCTCACATTGCCCTGCTCTGTAGTTACTCTTACATGATTGACAATGTTATTCTGTTGACCTTGGGTACCCTTCACGAGCGAGATACCCACGAGTTGTTAGAAAGGTGCCATCCTCTAGGAGTCTTCGACACAATGCCTGCACTCTGTGTGGCGACGAACGTTGAGGAATTGTACAACAGTGTTTTGGTAGACACCCCTCTCGGTAAGGATAACCGCACCGCCAAGCGGGGTAAAGCGTCGTTAACTATTATCTCGTTTGGTAGCCCCCTACTTCCGAGACTGCCTGTCAGCTCAAGATCTGGACGATCTCAACATCGAAATCATCCGAAACACCTTGTACAAGTCGTATCTGGAAGACTTTTACAGATTTGTACAGACACTGCCAGAGCCTACCCGAGGAGGAATGTCCAAGGTCTTGGCATTCGAGGCAGATCGAAGGACTATCAACAGTGAGTCCTGCAAAGTCAAGGTTGTCTGTTTCCAGCGAGAGTGGCGGCTAATCACAAATATGATGTAACAGTCACTCTGAACAGTTTCGGGACCGATCTTACTAAAGAGCAGCGTGCGCGACTTTTCCCCACCATCGGTCGATTATACCCAGAGGGCAACAACGCCCTTGCTCGTGCTGAAGACGTCGATACGGTAAAGGCGTGTGTCGATTATATCCCAGAATACAAGGCATTCTTCGACAACGCTTCGAAATCGACTGGGAATGGGAATGGGCTGAGCGGTGGGGATGACAGCGACGGCTCTAGTTTGGAGGACGAGTTCTTCAAGCGTGAAGTTCAGGTCAACCGAGATACCTTTATGCAGCAGTTTGGGCTTTCGATTTTCTACAGCTTTGTTAAGCTAAAGGAACAGGTTCGTGCATCAGTATACTTTGTATGCTATTATGCCAGCTGAAGAATTCAATCATGGTTCACAGGAAGTACGAAACCTAACCTGGATAGCGGAGTGCATGTAAGTCAAGTCAATGATCGTTCTTTCGAATCAGCCTGATCACTGATACCTCATTAATAGTATGCAAGACGCCAAAGACCGTATCAACGACTATATTCCTTTGTTCTGATTTGTAGAGTAGCTCAACACTTGTAATCCATTTAGAGCAACCGCATTACTGCGCGGATGTATACCAGTACCTGCTATCTTATAGTAGGATATATGAATACCTCTTTTGAGACGTAATCCACAATTGGTTCTTACAAGAGCTGGTCTCCAACACCTATAGGAGCCTTGAAGGCGTCCGTAGTCTCGTTTTCGGTGGACGATCCTATCGGTGAACAGGTGAATCAAGTCAGCAACTGGAAGGCTGATATGAACACTCATGGTTTGACATTCAAAGGTGTGTATGGCGTATAGCTAAGCTTTCTAATACCCATCACGTTCATGGATATATCTTCCGTACTTATGAATATATCTTCCGTATCGTCCCGTTGCAGGTACTCATGAGGATTGGTTCGTCTACCTCAAGAACTCCTATCCCATCCTGAAGGGGGGCAAGCCATACTGGATGCTCTGGAGGGAGAAGAAGAGGGGACAGATGCACCCATATCAGCGCTTGTTCAAGTGAAGATTGGCCAGTGCGACCAACGTTCTAGAATCAGATCCACAATTCAAGACGCTATGGAAGGACATGCTCCCTATTAAAAATGATGGAAAGGTGGAGGTAGACTGCTACTTGACTGGTTATCCACTTCTCCAATGTGAGAGGGATCCCAAATGGTGGGATGCTATGACGGATAAAGACCTTAGAAAAGCGCAATTAGTCGTACTGTAATCCATGCAATATAAGGTTATCATTCTGTACATGGCTTGTGTAATCAAGCTCTATCCTAATGTATTCGTAATCCAGCCTATGCTCAGTCGTGCTCCGCCTCTTCTGTCTTACAATGCCGAGGAAAACGTAGTCGGAGGTGATGAGTAACCCTCTAACGAAAACGCGTCGGGACTCTTCATGTTATCAGCCACTCTATTGATTGAATATCGATCAGTTACGTCCGAATGAGAACTGGTTCGTGAAACTTACTCTATAATGCAAGATCCCACTTCTCTCTCGGTGATCTCCTCAGGAATTAATTGGGAGGAATCGTAACTCTTTCGCTTGGGTTTCGGTATCCGTTCGACGACCTTTACATTGATGATTTGGCCAGCATCGCCTAGTGCTGGGATTCCCCAAAGTTCGAGCTCCTTTCCATCCCAGTGAAGCCATGAGGGCAGGGCAGAGCCGTCTGAGCTCTCGATTCTGTAGGTAGATGGCGCTGGTGCGGACCATGTGGCCGCGGAAAGCGAGACTTGAGGAGGCGGATCGATGTGCGGGTGTAGGTTGAAAGTTTCATTGGTCTGAGCAATGTATCGACCGTCGTGCAAAGCACTTCCGGTAGAGATGGGTCGACGAGCAGCATATGCTCTAGGGTTGGTAGGCTGGGTCATACTTCCAAATTGGGGCAGAGGAGGCGATAGGACGACATCCTTAGCTGGGATTGCGCGCATTGATACCACACGTTTGCCATCGCTCGAAAAGGCTTGACTACTTCGGTCTCCGAATATGATGGCTTCGGCAGGGTAACCAAGACCAGTCAAATCACTAGGAGCGTAGGCAGTCGAGGCTCTATCTCTAGGTCCTTCTTCATCGGCATCATCGAATGCATCATTGTTGACTGCAATTGCTTCTTGTGATGGGGTATGCGAGGCAACGGAAGCTTGATCGTTTGTAGGAGATTGCGCGGCGAAGCGCTCCCTTGATGGCATCAAACGAGGAGCACGGTGAATATCTGGCTGTTCGAGCGAGTGTCTCTGCGCGAGTGCCAGTACTGCGCTTTCGTCCGAGTATCCTTCTTCTTCCTCCTCTTCCTCGACTGGAGCAAAGTGGCCGGACTCTCCGATGATCTTGCCTAGCGCGGAGGGGCCGTGACTGTAACCAGCAGGAACACGAGTAGCTACCTCATGTGCTCCATTGAGACTCGAGCTAGTCTCAGTGATGCCAGAAATGGTACCGCTTCCGCTGTGCGAGTGAGTGTGTGTAGCAAACGAGGTCGTCCCAGTTCCAGAACCGGTGTGAGTCAAGCTATCAGCTGAGTGGTCCTGAGAACCGATGTGGTCGTGGAATTCACTGAAAGTGTGACCAGAGAAGGTATCGCTGGGAGGTCTGACCATGCTTGCTGCCAAAGGGTTTCGGGGATACCTTGGGGTGAAGTCGTTTCGTGGTCGGGGAATTGAAGGTGCAGATGAGAGAGGTCGACCGTTAGCGGCTAGATAAGTAGTCTGAGCTCCCTCGGCCGAAGACCACTGGAACGTTTCCCTGCTCTCCCAACTCGCTCGGTCGTCGGAACTGGAACCAAAGCTATGAGTGAAGTCGCTAGGTTCACCAGGGTGCAACAGGCTGTCTTGACGAATGATTTCGCCAGGAACCGGGGAAGGGAACTCTAAGCCAGGAACAGAGTGATGACTTCCGTTCGAGTTTCTCTTATCATACGAGCTCTTCCTGAGGATTCCTGCAAGCATGCCCATCTGGACAGGTCGTTCCGCTCCATCTTGGACAACGGCACGGACAGGAGTACTATCTCCTTCCGCACTAGGCCTTTGGATGTAGATACTGTTGAATTTGGGCAGTTCCCCGTTCTGAAGCTTGGCACTCTCGCTTCGAGGCAGATTAGGAGGAGCGCCGAACAAGGAGAAACCGCCAGGTCGGAACGGAGTCTTTTCAGCGTTGGGGGACTTTATGATCCCAGTGAAGCTATCGGTACTCTTCCTCGTCTTCTCCTTGTTCTCATTCTCGCTTTGTTTACGGCGACGGATGCAACAGAATAGGATCAATCCTGCCAAAAGAGCAGCACCGACCAACCCAAAGACGACGCCGAGAGCGATTTTCGCACCGGATGAAAGTCCACCGCTCTTCTTACCATCGCCGAGCGAGGTCGAGCTGTTGGTAGGAGTGATGGAGCTTGTGGGGGAAGGGATAGCTGCGCCGGGAAGTCCCGCCAGTCCGAGGTTGAGAGTAGCGGTAGAGATCAAGTCGGTGGCCGCATCCATAGCGGTGATCCTGACAAACGCCTGAGCCTCGTCCGCTCGCCGATACATGACCCGACCCCTGTGCTTGAATCGTTTGGTGAGTGCGCTAGTCTGATTGGGGGGAGTACCGGACAACTGGAAGTTCGACTGGTCCACGGAGATCCATTCGGTATAGTTGGAAGATGGGGAGATGGTGATGTTCAGGGAAGCGACTTCGCTCGTATTCCTCAAATAAGGTTTGAGGTCATACGAGAACGCCTGACCCAGACTAGCCGTAGCGTTGGGCAAACTGATCATGTTGAAGAGGGATGGGGCAATGGTGAGGGGAACATATACGATAGTACTGGCACTTGCTCCGGCAGCGTTATCGGAGATGGTCACGGGTATATAACTCGGTTCTTGCGTTCCATTGATGTACTGCGAGGGAGTGATTCCACTCAAAGCCAAAGTCGATCTACAGCCAACGCGTAAACTTCAGCAACCTAAGAAACCCCTATTCCGTCGCGCACGAAAATACTTACGCATCGAACGATAACCATGGGAAATTGGTCAGATCGGCGCTGATCTCCAGATCGCTCATCTTGGGGGTGTTACCATTGACATCTACCTGACTCAAATCGAGAACGAAATCTACCGCGCTACCTGCGACCGTGGTGATGTTTCCCAACCCAGCCGTTTCGGGGACATCGATATATTCAGTCGAAACTTGAATGGTGAAGCTGTTCTCCACACCCGAGTATCCCCAGTAATCCGAACCAATGACGACGATGACAAAGGTTCCAGAAGGAGGAGCTACGCCTGAGAAGGTAACGGTAGTATTGTCAAAATTCAACCACGATGGCAGAAAATTCGTTCCCCTCAGATGAGCCGAGTAGTAGATATCCCTATCAAAAGCCATGTAGCCCGGTCGGAAAGTACTTTGCTGGAATCCCATGGAGAACGAGTAATAGGGATGAATGAGAACCCCATCGTTGGATGGAAGGGATGTGGCTGTGTTGAAGTTGTGCAAGTCTGGGTTGGCGATCTGGGTGTCGAAACCAAGGTGAACGGCAGGTGCTTCGTTGGTGGTGACCAAGATGGTGAAGCTCTCCGCGGTCGTTTCTCCATCCGATGCAGTCAAAGTGATGTCAACGACCCCAGCGTCCGCTCTGGCAGGCGATCCGTGAAAGGTCAAAGACGGTTCATCGAAAGTCAACCACGAAGGCAAGGTAGAGGTCGTATAGGAGAGTGAGCCCGAGGTCGAGTTGAAGGTATTTGGGTAAAGAGCCCAGTCGTACTGTTCGCCAGCTCGAGCGATTTCTGGTAGTTGAGCTTGGATTGCGTAGTTGAGGATAGGTTTGGCCGAGACGCAGCTGGCGTAAAGAAGGGAGAGGAGGGTGAGGACGAGCATTTTTGCAAATAGAGTCGGGGGTTTTGGTCTTGAAGGCGAGGATGGTATCGAGAGAGAGAGGATGTAAGCGTCCGGCGTTGAAAGCTCCTGGCTTGGGTTTATACGTGTTTGTTTCCTTCGAGGACGTATGGGATCGCTCTGAATCGATCAGAGGTAGGCCAGCCAGGGATGGTGTGTAGCAGTCCAGCTGGGATTAGAGATGGAGAGGCGGGTCCTTGTTCTTCTTTTATTCCTGCATGTTATGGTGTTGCTTGGTAACAGGTCTCGAGGTCTGAAATTGTATAGCTATGTCGATATCGAGCGCAAGGTCGTGTTGTTTATTTTAGGAACTATGTCAAATAGGTTCTATATTTTTGCAGAAATGAAAAGAGCGTCGAGATGATGGATGATGTTGTGTTGCCGTGCTTGATGGTTGATGGTATCCTGGAAGGTATATGTCCTGGTCGAGACAGACCGTGTCTACGCTACCTCGAACTCGAGGTCGAGCCTGTTTGACCTGGAAATCCCATTCCAAAGAGATTCAAAGTGACGAGAGCGAGCGTCTCGGTTGATTTCCCTTCGAGACGCGTCTTGTCGCACACGCCCTTTACGTACAAATCACGCACACACGCGCGGTCCAGGCGACTCCTCGTTCCTGGTTTCATATCTCACACTCCTGTATCACAATCACATCTCATGTCATGTCATGTCAAATCTCGAATCATAACCGTTTATCGTTTATCGCTATCGTGCACCGTATCATCAGTCATGCCACTCGACCCATTTTAAAAGACCCAAATGTGGAAACCCAAAACCCATGATCAAAACTCGGGCACCTTCTCCGCCTCGATGTTCCAGATCTGTTATGATCCGCAGGATCAGCTCTTAGGTATCAGGGATCAAAGTCATCTCGTCCCCTTTTCCGCTCACCTCATCCGCATACTGTTGTACAGCACGGTCACTGCTAAACTTGCCCATCCTAGCGGTAGTGAGCATAGCACGCTTGACCCACTCCTCGTGGTTGTTCGTGAAGAGATCGTCCGCCAGAGATTCAGCTCGCAAGTAGGATTCGAAATCGTTTGCGACCAGGTACTGCTCGTTCGCATCGCCATCAGCCTCCTCGCTTTTTATACAATTTGACAGAAATCACTTACGTGATCAATATGCTCAACCGTATGGAGAAGAGCAGAGTAGTGATCGCCATCCCCATTCCCAAACGTCCCATTCCTCACCGCCTCGAACACCTAGTCGATCGAGTGAGGGTCGAATCAATCAGGTTGCCCCTCTTGTTGGCAATTCCAAGTCTGCTCACCTTGACCAGCTCCGGAGATCGATCTTGCAAAGACATGGGTTGGTACTGGTTCAAGTACCTTACCTGATCGACATCAGGGGTCAAATGACCAAACAGGAAACACTGCTCTTCGTCCACTTCTTCAGCGATCTCGACTATGATTTTCACCGAAAAGATTCAGTATATAGTCAGTAAAAGCAAGCACGTGAGAAGTCGCCTACCATTCGCTCCATCCACTCTACAAAAATCATACCCGGGCGATTAGAGTGGGACTGTAACTCTCGAAGGATCACATAAACTTACGTTCCAAGCAGAAGAGCTCCGTTGATACTAAGCTTCATGTTTCCAGTACCTAAACGAACCCGTCACTGAGTAAGCGGCGGTATCTATTCCCTCTGTCACTCTCATCTGCCTACCTGACGCTTCAGTCTATCAACAATCGAAAATAGCTTCGTAAGCGCGACGACTCCACGTATCGCACGACCGACCACTCAAACACTCACTCCGGCAGTAGAGATTTGAACACTCAAGTCAGCGGCTGGCATCAACACCTCTGCAAGAGAGACAGAGTAGTCGGCAAGCATGACGACCTTGAACAGATCACCGACGTCGGGATCGTTGTTCTAGCCGTGTCACCACTCCGATCAGCCCAGTCCCTTGTCAAGCAGAGTGGACGACTACTCACAACGACCCTTCCAACATTGTTCACAAGCTGAATCATCAGCTTGGCCTGAGAACATACACGTCAGCGGTGGAAACATCGGACCAAGACCTCTTGGACTCACCATGGCATAACCAGGCGCAGCCTTACCCGCAAAGAAGGCCACATGAGGAGTGACCAACTTCCTCTCGTTTCGGTTCATAGCCTTGATCTTCAAGTATCGATGAATACATCCAAAGATGTTCAACGTTTGACGCTTGTACCTATACCCAGCGTATCAGGCGACTGAAACCCTTGATCTTTCTGAATGGTGCTCACTCGTGAATACGCTTAGCCTGCACAGTGAACATCGCAGTAGGATCCAAAGCGATTCCCAATTCCTTCTCGACGAGCTCGGCGAGACGCAGCTTGTTGCTCTCCTTGATCGCTTGGAACGATTTACGAACTTGAGGGTTCTCTACAAACTTCTCGAATTTGTTGATCTGACTGAGATCCTTGAGCCAATCATCATTGCCAATGCAAGACGTGATCAAGTTGGAAAGCTCGGGGTTGGCCTGATGCAAGAAACGCCTAGGTGTGATACCTGTTTGAGCGAGATTGTCAGCTAAATCTTGTAAAGTCGGATGAACAGGCACTTGCCGTTCGTGACATTTGTAAACTTGTCGGGTCCGTAGAGCTCAACAAAGTCCTTGAACAGGACAGACTTGACAAGACCAGAGTGCAGTTCGGCTACTCCGTTGACCTTGGTGCATCCGACAACGGCCAAAAAGCCCATGCGGACTTTCTTGGGTTGCCCCTCTTCAATCAATGACATCCGCTGAGTGCGTCCTTGGTCACCGGGCCATTTTGCTGCCACCGATTGCAGGAAATTCCAGTTGATCTCATAAATGCTGTGAGGGAAAAGAACAGGGTCAAAAACTGCCTTGAGCGGTATATCTAGCTCTACGGCTCACATCTCCATGTGTCTTGGCAAGAGGTTCTGCATTAAGGCTACTGGCCAAGTTTCGCTTTTAGTGAACCAAGGTTAGCATCATCACCCCACCCTTGAGCGCGACTCGTCCGGCTCACAGTGCTTCAACCATGACGGTATGGTTGGTGTAAGAGAAGACCTTTTGCACGATGTTCCATGCCTCGGCTGAAGACAAGTGCTCTTCGTCGACCAGAACCCTTTGCAATTCCGGAATGGCGATAATCGGATGAGTATCATTGCATTGAATGGCGACCATATCGGGAAGGGACGTCCAGGGGAGATCGAGTTCTACAAAACACATCTGATTAGCCTTCTCGTGCGTGAGCAGCCGATAGCTCGGTACCAAACGGACTTTTGAATCTCCTCAGGATATCCTGCAAACTAGCACAGCACCAGAGATACTATTCGGTAACGAATCCACTCAGTCAAGTCTTCGCAGCTAGCGAGAACCAAACGACCCGTACCTGCTGCTTCAACCTCAATTCCTTTCCTTGCCAAGTTGAATCGTTGGGGTACAACACTCGAGTGATGGTCTCCGCGGATTGAGAAGCTGCGACGGCCCTCTCGTAATCTCCAGCGTTGAACGACTGCAAGTCGAACCCAGCAATAGGCTTGGCTGACCAAAGACGGATGTTGTTTACTGTTTCAAGCAAACACGCGCGTAAGCCTAAGCGAGACCGTACAAGCGAGGACACTCAGGCCTACCATTCTTAGTCCTCCATCCTACCACGTCGAGAGATGTTAGAAAAGCCATCGAGTATCTCCTTGGAACAGTACTCACCAGGAATGGGCACATCATACGCCATCGCCTCGACTTCCTGTCCGCCCCACCAATATGACTTGTCACCTTGTTTCTCAACCTGACCGTAAAATCGAACACGGTAGCGGACCTACATAGACCAGATTAGAGGTGATTCGTATACGCCTTCTGACGGAGCAGAACTTACATCGTTTCGCGCGATCTCGAAAGGGTTAGGTTCGGCCAACCAGGGATCGGGAGCTTCGATCTGACGACCTATCCAGTATATTGTACGACAATCAATATCGCGCCGATATGTGAAGCTATTTCTCTCAGCGAGACTGACCGTTTTCATCGATCAATTGTTTGAAGATTCCAAAGTCGTACCTAAGACCGTACCCCCAAACAGGTAGATCCATGGTCGTAGCGGAATCGAGATAACAAGCTGCCAATCGGCCCAGACCGCCGTTCCCTAGACCTGCATCCCTCTCCTCATCCAAAAGGTCCTCGAAGTTGAATCCGAGTTTCCCCATGGTCTCGGCGACCATATCTTTCATTCCCAAGTTGATAACAGCGTTATCTAACGTCCTTCCCTATATTGTGAACAACGATCAGTTCCCATCGGCAGTCCCGATAAGAGAAACCGTCCGAACCATAAGATACTCCAAGGAAAAGTAGTAAGCTCTCTTGGGTGCGGTCTTGGTATGATAGCTTGTGGTGGTGTTCCACCTCCTAATGAGCTCATCACGGATGGTCAATGCGCAAGCCTGGAACCCGGTCCGATCGTCTGCGCTGAAAGGCTGACGAGCTAGAGTGGCGGTCTGTTGGAAACAAGTCAAGGTCGTGATCGGATTCCAAGGATTAGGTCGGTAGGTAACCGGACTTACGACGTGATGGACTACATGGGCAGCGATGGAGTCTGCGTCCTTCTCCTCGTCAGCCTTGAGAGCCGCTTTCCAGGTCTAAAGGTCCAGCGTAGGTCAGATATGGAATGTCGAAAGAGGAAAAGGGAGACTTACCTTTTCATCCCCGATCGGCCAGGCAGGAGTATGCTTATCATCTTGATTAGGGAAATACTGGCCTATGAGACTTCTACGCGTCAGAATTGGATACTAAAGGACCCTTGATACGAAACGTAATTTCACCTGTCAAACTCCTCTTGTGCATTCTAGGTCTATTGCCAGCTGTGCCATTCCCTCCATCTTCCTTGACCAAAGGTACTCCGATTTGAGAGGTGTCGATCTTGGTATTAGCAACGCTGCTACGACGGGAAAGAGCAGGGGTTTGGTGACCCTTGCTCGAGTGGAATGAACGTTCGGATTTGATGGACGAGCCGGTATGTTGCGGTTGCATGGCAGGTGGAGGAGGAGGAGGAGCGGGATTCGATGCGGACTTGGTCTTTGGAACCATAGTTGCTGTAAGGGTAGAAGAAGCACCAGCGTCAGATCGCTCGATTGCCAAGGTAAAGGGGAATGTGGACCTACCTTTGCTGGATAGCGGTTCGTTTGTTCGATAGGTGCGAGTCGGGCAGGATCGATAAGTGATCGTTGTCTACCTACAGTGTGGAGCTGAAGATGTTCTAGTAAATGCTAGTAAGCAGCAGTGTAATATCGAGCAGTTCGAGGTCGAGTGTGTGCTGGTCGCTGCTGTTGACTGCGCTCACCGACTGTCATCGCTCGCTGCATCTTCGGCGTTCGACGTCCCAGCGGAACTTTCCGGAGTCAAAACGGGCGGCCCTGTCCTAGCGACTTTTTACGTCATCCTTGGTTAGCTCAGGTGACCGCCCGCGCGTGTTGACCGAGGTTTCGAGTTTCAGGTTGGTCGGCTGGTAGGTATGCGTTCGGATCGTTCGGATGGTTGGATGGCTAGGCAAAGCGTATGGTGTACATGCATGTATAGGTTTGTAGTGTAGCAACCTCGAGTCTTGATACGAGCTTGCTTGCTTACCTATACTGTAGCTATCAGCCAGTTCACCTGACAATACGCGTAGGTATACATCCAAGCGGTCGTCGCGAGACATATCGGCCCTCGTTGATAAATGCTTACAATGTTTACAATTCATAACAGCCGAGAGCACGGTAGATTTCAACTGATGTGGTCAAGCATCCGAACAGCCTGGCTGATTTAACGTTTGGTATACATTCAAGCTGGTCTACTGAATTTCCGACACTCCCAGGTTTTCTATCTTGAGCGTCACGAAACAACGCTAATAAAACAGGCTCGAACGATCTCCCAAACCGTACATAATCGTGCGTAAATAATCCAGCTCTTGCAGAGATAAAATCCATGTACGATGAAGCGGGCAAGCCAATGACGCTTGAGCCTCTACCGCGCGGGGCCCCGGGCTCGTGAGTTTGCGTTATCCCGTATTGTTCTCTCGGCTCGGACTAATTCGCTCGCTGTTGTTGTCATTTCATGCGTTATCGTTCATCATTCTTGTCATAAAACTCGTCAAAAGGTCAAAAGGTCATTCCTGCTCTCAGTCTTCGTCTTTCTCTCGCCTGCCTCGTTACTGTCAGGCATTGTATAGACTTATCGAGAACGTACAAGTCATTGCCCAATTCCAGCTTAGACACCCGAACAACATCACATCCCTCAGCGAACAAACGAACGAAGAAGTCAACTAATTAGGGACAAGATGGAAGCTCATCGAGAGTCGGAGTCGACGGAGTCAGAACAGCTTAGTACCGGATTATCAAATCCTCCTAGTGCTTTTCCATTGAAAGAATTCTCTAGGATCAGGGAACAGGCGTCTGAAGCAGGTCACGCAGGACAGAATGAGGTCGGTCGAGCTGAGAAGCTAGTTCAGAGCGAAATGATTGATCCTCATCGATTTTCGGTGTACAAAGTCCGGGTTGAATGATAACAATATACCACCTCCCCTTATTACCGAACCATCCTTTTCTGATTCAACGATCAACAATTATCCTCAAACTCCTCTTTCAAAGGCAGAAGAAGCGGGAGCGGGAGCGGACTCCTTACCTCCCAACTACGAAGACTCCAACCCCTATCAAAATCGAACTTCCCTCGACCTTCCCGCTTATGCCGAAACGACTCCCTCCCAACAACGATCTCTTACGGAGAAGACGCCGACTGCTCCGAGTTCTCTCGTTTCCGATGAGAAGAAACGAATGGATCTGGAAGCCGTGACGGATGCTGTCGAACATACCTATCAAGCAGTACCCCAACTAGTCGATCAGCGGGCAGAGTTGAGGGATACGGCCGCAGGATTGGGGAAGGGGAAGGAACCTCAGAGGAAGATGAGCGTACAGGACGAGAAGGAATTGAACAAGATATTCGATCAGATCGAAAGGGCTCATGGGCATAGTGGGTTGACGTGCATCGTTTCCCCGCGCTGAACGGTATAAGCTGATTGTTCCGATTCTAGAATTACCTGCACAAAGCATGGAGATAGATTCGGATAAAGCGAAAGAGAGGGAAACTCGAAAGGTACGGCCTCTCGCGGACTCGCCTTTACGCTTCTTCGCTAAGTTTTAGTTCTCGTTACCCTCCAGCGAGAATCGTTCTACAACGATCTGGCCGTCTCTTCATCAGCAGGACGACTACACGACCAGGAGTACGATCTCTCTCGCGCAACTCCTCGTTCGTCCCCCTTGGCCAGGACGTTTGCTCAAGCGGGAGTACCTGTCGGATCGGAAGCGAGTGAGCAGATGGATGAGTGGGAGCAACCGAAGAAGGCTAGGGAGATCGTCACGATGGTTCAGGCTATTCGGGATGGACCTGGGCAAATATAGATCGGGAGTTGCGAGACGGGTTGTCTACGAAGCATGGATGCTGTACAGCAACTTGCCGATTTCGAATCGACCGCTGAGCCCATTGCCAAGTATATCTAGGCTATGATATCAATTTAAATGCAAAGAAAGGATACAAGCTACAAACATATAAACCCAAATAAAACGTCCATCTAAACCGGATGAAATCATGTAGAAAGAACGGGCTTTCCGGTAGACTTGAATCCCCTCTTCTCGAAACAACCGAATACCAAATCATAATCCTCAAATTCGTATCCGATTCTGTCCTTCCTCACGTACCCGTCACCCAAGAGGTTCTTGGAGAACGATGTCCATGCTCGCTTGGTTGCTTCGGTCTCGTTGGCTGGTTCCAATACAGCAGAGTCGGCCATGGATGACGTCTCGCTGACATCCATGTTTCCGTTGACGCCATTGGTTTGAGAGAGAAGGGCGTTTTCGGATTCGGTAGAAAGGAACAAGGTGATGCTTAGTCGGCCTGGTTGGAAGATATCGATGACCCTCCTTATCAGAGTCCGTAAATCCGGTCGAGTCGCCTTTTCTGCACCGGCCATGACCACTTGGTTCTTGAGTGGAAGAGGCACGTTGCATTCGAAACTGGCGAAACTCCATCCCTCTTCAGGGGTGACGTGGATGGTCCAGTACCCTCCACCAGGTCGCTCCTCGCCATCCGGGGTCAAAGCGGGATAGCCAGATCCGCTCCCGACGATTCCGTTGGCACTGTAACCACAAGGCTCGAATCCGAAGGAATCGATGATGGATTCCTCTTTGTCGAAAAGCTTGTCAATTCCCAAATGCTGCGTGAGGATGGACCCAAGGTGATGACCCGATCGAGGTCCAGAAGAGGAAGAAGGAGAAACGTCTAGTTCAGGTGGGTGGAAGAAGGGAGCTCTAGCTTCGGGGGATAGGTGAGTCATGAGGATTTCCAACGTTTGATCTTGATGTTCGGATGACGGTCTCTGTACGTTGATCTCCACTTCGTTATCACCATGCCGTATGTGATGGGTGTTGGATTGCTCAGCAATAGCTTTCTTCTCGGGCTCGTCATTTGAAGATGGAGGGTTGATTAGGTATAGTAGCCAGTGATCCCCGTTCATTGGTCCAACGGTGTAAGCATTTCCTTGATGGTCTGCAATCGCGAATAAAGCGGTCAGGCAGACCCGGGGGAAGAATCGTCGGATCTTGCTCACTGAAAACTCCATCAAGGAAATCAACCTCCTCCTTCCAGCCTCTGTGAGGTCCCACTTGTCTCTCTGGGAAAAAGAACGACTTTCTCGAGTAGAAGCATCTAATCATGATCGAGAGGTTAGATTCTTGATCGGACTTGAGGCCTAGCTTGAGCGTACCGGTATACATCGTCGAAGCCACAGTATTCCCTGGCAATCTCGATGATCCTGGTAAGTCCTAACAGGTTGATAGTTGTCCCGCATGTCTTCAGGATGATAAGGTGAGGCGCAATGAAGAGGGAAGATTCGCTGTAGCAGTACGATATCTGGTCTGAGACGGATGACAACCGCTAGCGATCCGAAAAGACATACCTGAGCAGATAGGCGTCGATGTCCTCCCCTTCGATAACGCTCAGTACCTGACATTTGACCACCTTGAGCATATCCTCCCAGACCTCCCTCTTGACCTTCCTCAACCCTCTCCAATCCTGCTGCTCAGCGCCCTCCTTAGGCTCCCTGTACTCGAGTCCGGATCCCAAAGTTCGGTTGACCTTGGGAAGCTGATTGGGTGATGGTGCGAACCATATTTCCAGTAGCTTTTCGGGGCCCTCGAACGGACCTGGGGAAGTGTCGGCGAGGATGGCAGAGGTCGTGGACGGCGCCGAAAGGGGCGGCTGGTGTTGCGATTCGAAAGCAGATACCTCGGCCATGATAGACGTCGATCGGGGCGGGGGTTTCTAGTGGAATGACTAGTAACCTGGCGGTTTGAGATCGAAATTCACTCGGGAAAAGGTCGAAGTTCCGAAATTTAGGTCGCGCATCACTTCGAATGCGGACATCAACGAGCATAACGAGATGCACAGCGGACATCGCACAATGGGTCGATCTCCGCTTCTGGGAGACTCTGGTCAACCTCGAGCTGAACATACCCCTTATTACTACCTGCCCAACGTTCCCAATACCGACCGAAAGCATCAAAGAGCTCGTCGTAGCTCTCATCCTCAATCTGGGCCTCTAGTGATCGTCTTTCCAGCCCAGGAGGAGGGAGACGTGCTCGACGCCATTCTTGAAATTGTTCACTCGAACTAGCCATGTCGAGCGTTCCAAGGAAGAACAAGGATCGAACAGGTACACCTTCTGCCTTGTCTAACTCTGTAAACACCCCAATCGCAATGGATACCCCACTCAAAATGGCAGACGATACCTTCTCTCCCTCGGAGATTACTGCAGCAGTTTCGCAGTTACTGCAAGAGACCACCGCGAGACAACATGAATTACGATCCTCCCGCGAAGCTGGTTTGAGCAGCTTGTACCTCATGATCAGGACCTTGATTCGCGGCCAAGGCTTCGCGCAGATGGAAGATATACGGGACAGCGAGACGGCTAGCAACGATACGAGCAATGCGACCAGCGAGTTGATGGAGAGCCTTGATAAGCTCGATAGAGAAGGTCTGGAAACGTTTCTAGACGAGTATACACTTAAAGAAGGGTTAGTACACGTTTCCCTCTATCCACCCCCGGCGTTTTATGGAAGACGCTCAACAATTTGATTTAGGCTCGAAGCCAGGCATATAAAACTCCCCGAATTGTCACATCTAGATCTACAGTCTCTTTATCCAGCCATCGAATTAACGAAAGCTCCATCGGCAGAGCCAGAAGAAGCAGCAGCAGGACCTTCCCATACCCTTCCTGTTCAACCCGAGACCTCGCCTTCAGCTGCATCTCAATCACCCATCACGCCCTCCCTCACCGGACTTCCCCTTCCTACACCTACAACCCTTCCTCTTCCCCCCTCTCTGGCTTCGATAAATAAGGAGCCCCTTACTTCGGCTCTAGACGCCGAGGGAAATGACGAGCAGATGGATGTGGACGATATCTCGCAGACAATTCCACTGGTGCCTGTTCCCGACTTTTCTATCCCAGTACAATACGAAGCTCCCTCTATATATACCCCAAGAGCGGTGCTCAAGCTTATGAACGAGGAAGAAATGGATGGAGGAGATGGCGACGAGACAGGGCCTGGAAAGATCAAGGACGATATTCTGAAGCCGTGGATAGGTTCTAGCCGTAACCTGGCACTCTTCCAGCCATCGCATCATCCCCTTCTGTACCCCCCGGCTGGAACCGGGTTCCCCTTACCGCCTGTGGACGAATCTTTAAACCCTACCATATCCCCATTTGGAATTCCCCTATCCGAGAGCACACCGAGAATCCCATCCAACTCTCAGGCACTGGAATATAGGCAGAGGAAGGTCGACGAGCTCGTACCGCTTGAGAGTCCCTATGCTGCTGGTTTACACCCGTTGCCCAATGGACTTGTAGGGAGTCTCGGGAAAAGAGGACATAGGCATCATCATCGACGAGATCGAAGACGATCTAGCGTTGGTGGAGGGGACAACACAGGTTCAGAGAAACCCGTGAATACAGCACCTGTTGCGACTACCACGGCTAAAGTGGCTTCTAGCATGATGATACCTGGAACCTCCGCTTATGCGCTTCCACCCGCATACGTTTCGAGACGAAGAGCCGCACTTGCCGATCCTACGCAGGTGCAGGCAGAAAATCAGGAGCTAAGCCAGCAACGTGCCGAACAGAGGGAGAAGGAGGAGGTCGATCTCGTCGAACTAGGGGTATCGTTCTCGGTAAATCCCGTTAGCAAGATGGTCCAGCGGAATAACAAGTGCATGATGTCCAAAGATTGGAAGACGGTATGGAGGGAGATCCAATTCTTGAGGACTCTGGAGCGGGTCGAGGAACTGAAGGACGAAGGAGCATGGGCTTTCAGGCAAATGAAGAAGGCTAGAGGGCCTCCGGGAATTGGGAAAAGCCATTGGGACTGGCTGTTGGACGAAATGAGGTGGATGCAAGCGGACTTCAAGGAGGAGAGAAGGTGGAAGATCGTTCTTGCTAGGGAGATGGCGGCTGAAGTGCAAGTCTGGTGGAATGCCAACGATGAGGAAAAGGCAGAGATGATGGTAGGAGGCAGGAGATGGGGTTTCAAGTGGCAGGCTCCTGATCGTCTCTCGCAAGATACGGATATGGAGGGCGGAGGAGGAGAAGAAGATGAAGCAGAGGCAGTTCTGGAGAGCCTTCGGGAACGCGACCGAGAGGTCGAGACTGCGGAAGAAGCTCTTGCTACTGCCGATCCTGTCGTATCCGCAGACACGCCCGTGGACGACATTGAAATGGACGATGCAGAAGGAGAGGACGATGGCGATGGGGAGCAGGACGATGATGCAGAGGGAGAGAAAGATGAGGAAGATGAGGATGCAGCTGGTGAGGTGGATGAAGATGATGGTTTCATCGGAAATGGCGATATAGAGATGGGTAAGCCGGTTAGACGTCCTAGCTTCACTCGTATGCGTAGTAGCTTACCGATCACTGCGTCGACCAGCTGCTGCAAACGAAGATACAGTCAAGGTCAAGCAAGAGGAGGATGCTCAACCGCAGGCCACCGCACCTCTAAACGGTCAAAGCGAGACTCTTGCAGTGGAGGCTCCTGAGCCTTTACCAGTGGACATCCACCAAGCATTTGCCGCTGCGGCTCCCGCCATCAGAAGGCCCATCTTGAATAGTAATGCTTCCGCTGTGTTTATCGACATCAAGACCGCCGTGAGCGAAGAAGCTGCTGCGAAGCAGGTAGCGGTACCCGAGCACGTTCTGTTGACCGATCTCTTCCCGGACCTCAGCGTGTATAACGGCCCTACTAGACACGAAGAGAAGGTTGAGAAGCGGGTAGATGAAAGCGCCGGAAAGCTTACGCACACTTCAAGGTTGATGGACATTCGACCCGTCATCGTGAGCTCGATCAGGCCAGCGATGACTCGACGACCAGATGGGAAATGGGAAGATCTAGGTCAAGGCTTGTTGCATGAACCTGAAGATGATCTCGAAGAGTTCCGGTGGGACCCAGTCTCGTACCCCGCTCGTAAGTACGACCTTGTTGTCGAGACTATCCCTACTAACATTCATGCCCACAGCCATTTTCGAGGGTAAAAAGGCACGACCACTTCTGGAAGCACCTCGTGACAGAGCTCCTGAACAGCCAAGAAACGCCGCAGTACGAGCTGCATCGATCTTATGGGATGAAGCCGATGACGTGGTGCTCAAGCGTTTAATGGGTGATTATGGTCGTAATTGGAGACTCATCGCGGATCTCTTCAACTCTGCTCGTAACACTATCTCGACCGACAAACGAAGTGCTTGGGACTGTTACCATCGATGGGATCAGAAGTGGGGACCTTCCAAGGCGGCGGCGGCAGCGGCCAGTAATGCCGCTGCGCCTGGAGAGCCTCTGCTTACTCCTGCACAGCAAGAGCTTCAACAGGCTCGCGCTCAAGCACAGGCGATGGCCATTGCCAATCATGCTCAATCGGGGTCTACAGGCCCTCCTCCTGCCCCGGCTGCCATCACGATCCCCCCTCCGGCTCCTGTGGCGCCTGCTGCATTGCCTGCATCGGCGATCCCTACTACTGCTAGCGTCACAGTCGGCGAGGAGAGTGTCAATCCCGATGGCGCTACATCACCGGGAGCTGCTAGAAGGGAAGCCAAGTTACAGCGAGAGGCTCGTTACCAAGGATCCAAGAAGAAGGTTAGGAACAATACTATGCGGGATGCGATTCGAAGATCACAAAAAAGACGCGATATCAACCGGAAGAATAACAGTGAGTCGATTCTGAACAGATATACCGATCGCCACATTGATCTCACTTGCTCTATAGTCCGTGATGCTGTCGATGGTCAACAGGTTGTGACGATCCATGAAAGCCATACAGGGTTCCTTGCTCAACGCGGTGCACCTGTTCCCTCTCCGCAAGAGCTCAGTCAGCTTCAAGCTGAACGGTTTGCGGCGGAACAGGAAAAGCTACGTAACATGCGTCTCGCCGAGCTACGTCAACAACAATTGGCGCAGCAACAGCGCTTACAGCAAGTGCAAATGCAGCAACATCAAGCTCAACAGCATCAGCAGCAGATGCAACAGGCTCGGGCCTCTCAGACTCCACAAAATCAAACGAACGTTCAGACAGGAGGTGCAGGCAGTACACCGCAACTCACTGCCAATCCGCCTACCGCTGGGACTGGTCGACAACCGCCTACCCCGGGTGCAGCCCAGCAGATCGTCATGCAACAAAGTCAGATGGTCACACAAGCTTTACAGCAGGCGGCTCAGCAGCAGATCCAACAACAGGGACCAGGGAATAATGGAGTTCCTGGGGCAGTCAATACAGGCTCCACGCCCAACCCTACGGTGAACGCTCAGGGAGGTGCCATCTCTGCGAACCAGCAGCCGCGGGCGCAGATCACTGCACCGAACGTGATCACTTTGGCAAATGGGACGAGGTTGACTGTTCCTGTCAATCAAGGGTCGCCGAATTTGAGGATGCAGAATCAGGCGCAGCAGCATATCGTCCAGCAAAGGACTGCCAATGGTGGAGCTGGTTCGCCTGTCAATACGGTGCAAGGTCAACCTGGCTCTGCACAAGGGTCGCCTCATTTGAACGGTCAAAACGCCTCTCGACCGGCTTCGAGGACCGGACAATCTAATGCACCGAACTCTCAGGGAGGGGCTGTAAGACCTGGTCAACCTGGAGCTACGGGGCAGGGCGCGCCGAGACAAGGTCAAGCGATCAACCACAATCAGGCAGTCATCACGTCGTTGCTACAAAAGGCGGGGATGTCGACTCTGAATCATATTCCGATCCCGCCCAAACCTGACGGAGGGCAATGGACAGCCACCGAGATTGTTCAACAACAGGTCGCTTACCTTCATGTGAGTGGTGTGGTATAGCTGTTCCGAGATCGAGTAACTTATAGAACCGTTTGTGCTTTGATTTAGAGATTATCGCAACAACATGGAATGCAAGCACAGGCTGCCAACAACGCTCGATCGGGAACGCCTACCAGTTCGAATGCAGGGAGCGCGAACGGAAGTAACGCGAACACCACAGCTGCCCCTAGCAATACGGCGAACAGTAGTAGTAATACGAGTGGGAATGCGACGCCTGCTACCGCCAAAGGACCTCCTGTGAAACAACAGCAAGTCACACCAAAACCGCCGGCAGCTTGAGGTGAAGGACGAAGTGGGTGGGTGGGTCTTGATGTATCAAATCCCGAGTAACGTTGTAATCATCATTGTCAGAATCTGTATCTTGTCTGAATCTATGGTTTGAAGAGCCGAGATGTTTGGATGTTCGCAGCTAGAAGATCAGAATGTTACCAAGCCAGGAAGAGTGGGATGGAGGGACGCTAGAACCTCCTCTTGCCGCGGTCAACGAGCGATCTACGGTCTGACGTACGCATTGATCTCGGTCTCGTCCTAACACCCGTACTCTCGTTTGCTTGACAACACTCACTGCTTCCGTCTCTCGCTCTATATTCTTCTCGTAGTCTGATTTCGGGCTTTGACATCTCATATTAACCGTAGACGAGTGCTCGGAAAGGTCACGAAGGAAATCGAATCGAATAACAATGGTTTCTGCTGGCTTGAAGAGTGAGTTCTCGTTCTCCGGCGCAAACCTCGACGAACAGTGGGGGAAGTTTTACCTGGTTCTGACTATTCGTCTCTGATTCTATCCTTGCTCGCGGACGATTCATCCTGGTTCCATTGGAAACCACTCGAAATGGAATGGCAACGAAACAGCCGTAGTGGGCTTGGCGTTCGTGTTGGCAATGGGGTTCTTACTGGTCATCCTCTCTTGCGCCTTGTGGTCGAATTGGTTACCGCTTTTGACGGGTATGCTACGTTCTTGCACTCGGACGACGGATAAGGCGGACGGAAGAGCTGATCCTGCTTATGAACTTGATAGCCATTACCTTTGTGCTCGCACCTATACCCAACTCTCTATGTTCCCGGTTCGCGGGCGCTGACGATATCTCTCCAGAACACAACAAGTGGGTCTTCTACGATCTTATGCTCTATCGCAAGGGGATCTGAGCTGGTGTTTTCGTCTGTGAATCATCTCTAAACTTCCGCACCCACAGCTCATATACGGATTTCGGTCACTTCCTGACCGCCTTCATCCTCATCTCTGCCCTTTCGCAACCAATCATATTGACTCATTCCGGGCTGGTACATCCAGCCGCAGCATGGATGAGCGTATTAGGGGGAGGTTTGGTTTGGGCAACGATCATGGTCTATGGGAGGTTGTTCCGGGAAGAGAGAGGTTACGATTTCTAATCGTAGATCAAGCGAGGTCGAATAGCATTAGTGGGGCAAGAACGTCCCAGGGGACAGAATGACGGTCAGAGAGGAGTTGTATTGCAGTCGTTTCATAGGTTCACTGTCGTTTGTACAAGGAAATGGACATAAGGTCATCGAGATCGCCGGAAGCTAATTTGTCGGATTTGACCATGACCATATTTCGGAGAGCTGAGCAACGAATAGTTCAGTGAGATCGCTTGTTCCTCGCCAGAGCGATACGGCAGATACAACCTCGCAACAATGTCAGAATCAACCAAGCAAGGCCCTACCTATGTCATCGGTCAGTCTCTTCAACCAACCGTAAAGCGGCGTTCCGAGGATGAACTGAATTGTTTCGTTTCTTTCCTGACTAGAGCATATGGAGGAGGATGACGATCAGACTCGAACACTCCCTCCTTGGGTTCTCCTAGAGTGGGTAGTTGGATTTTGATATCATGACGGATCTTACGAGCTGATGAGCGTCGTCCGCTTAGGTACGGTCAGATGCTCAAAGTAGCCTCCCCCAGCTCAACCGTAGGATTTACCTCCCTCTCGGCCTCGACCCACTCAACCATCTCAACTCAGCTCGAAACGGTCATCTCCAGCTCAAGCTCGTCCCCCAACAAACCCCCCTGCAAGTTCTTCGTCTCCCAAGATCCAATCCTTTCCTACCTCTCCAGCACCTCCCCTCCCACCCCACTAAGCAAAGTCTGTTTGCTCGACCCTAAAGCTCCCAAGGCACTTTCTCCCTCGGACGCAGAAGAGTTCGATTTCTTCCTGTTTGGAGGGATCTTGGGTGACGATCCTCCTCGTGATCGAACGGGAGAATTGAGGAGGATGGGTTTCGAAGGAAGACATTTGAGAGACGTTCAGATGACTACGGACACGGCGTTGCATGTGACCAAGATCGTCGTAGAGGACAAGAGTGAGTGTAATTAGGCGGTACGGAGACCGATCGTGCTGAGCGTTTTTCCGTCTAGTTCCTCTGGAGGAAATAAAATACGTAGACTACCCCACAATCTCGTTCAACGCTCAAGAATCCGTCGAAATGCCTTTCCGTACGTCTCGTCTAATAGCACTTGTTTGATCGAATCTCTTCTGAACCCTCTCACTCTCGACTGACGGACCCACAGGTTACGTGGCCGATGACAAGAGGGAACCTATCCTGCCAGAAGGGATGAGGGAGCTTTTGGAAAAGGATCTCAACAGGACTTTCGAATTTTAGAAGCGGTTGTACATAATCAAACTTGGCATCATGGCCGGTACGAGTCACGTATGCCTCACGATCCATCGTTCATTACACTTGACACCAGGAATGCTCCTGTTACTATCGTTCGTTCCTGCATAGTGATTCACCGATGTTAGTGGATTGTCTGTTCCTGACGTCTCAGTATATGTGTGCATGCATTTGCTGCGTTATGGGCGATTGAGTACTGCCTAGTCCTCGCTGCTGGAGGTAAGTTCCTTCTTTCCAACGTGTTGTGACAGTCGAAACCAATCTTCCTCTTCTCACGTCAGGTAAATTGTGGAACTCAGCTTAGGGTAGGGCTGTCAATTCAGCAATCGACCATGGACTCGATCCATTGATCCACCAAGCTAAAGGACAATGGGCATACTCTCATCCTCCCGTTCCTGCCCCTTCTCCCAAATCACAAGAGGCTGCTCTGAAATGGGAAACATTCCGCTTTGAGCACTTTCGGAAGGCATTCGTAAAGCTCAATGGTCCGTCAGGGGTCATCGATCCTCCGATCACCTGTCGCTGGATGTGCTAGACAGTGGTCTACTTATTTGCGATCGGCCTAAATTCTCTTGCCACTTCGGTTATGTATGCTGGCTGGCTCACAAATCTGTGCATGCTATTTCGAGGAATTTCTACCCCTATGGTGAGCATGCTCTGACCTAGGGTAATCGCACGTGCGCGTCCTCGACATTATCTAGTCGCAACCGGTGCGGCTATCTGCTTCGTATCAGTCTCGACGCACCCTATGGTAAATTCCTGTGGCCTTGGTTGAGTAAGACTAAGATGGATCTGCTGTACCGGTGAGCTAAGAGCAGCAAAATCCCTTCTTTCGATCCGAAACGAATATGCGGAATTTACACGGCAAAAATACGTGGAAAGCATAAAAGATTCAGATGATTATCATAGAGCAACCCAAAATCGATCAGACAAATCAATCGCCCCAGCGTTAAAAGGTATACCTGACCAGCCTAGCTAGATAGAAGAACCACTTCCCATAATTTGACCCCTTCACTGCGCTCAGGGTTGAGCGTGACCAGGGTAACGAGGGTACAACGAAACCTCTCGGACAGTATGCCTGTTCAAGAGCCAGGCGAGAATCCTTTCTGTTCCGAGTCCATATCTAGGTGTCAAGTATATTAGCAATTGCAGTCAAGCATCCACAATAATATTCGAGCTCACCCTCCGTGCTCCATCGTTCCGTAAGTTCGCTGATCGTTATACCTGTAGAGAAAAGCGTGTGATCAGCCATCTGCAAGAACCCAAGACGAAATATAACGGGCTTACCAGTAGTAAGGGGTAGGGTCAATTCCGTGCTCCTTGTAACCCTCTAACAACTGAGCGAGATCGGTAATTCTCATTGATCCTCCAACAATCTCTCCAACACCAGGCATCAGAAGATCACAACTCTCGGTGAAGTGCTCGTCGCCGGGACATCGCTTCATGTAGAACGCCTTCATGGCTCGAGGGAACCCGGTGATGAACATAGGAACGTTCAAAATGTCGGTCATCTTCCTCTCAGCAGCTTCGGCGATGTCATCTCCGACCTCGTGAGGACGGGGGGCGACACTGGGATCGTCGTCCTGGAAGAGGATCTGGTGCTCGTTGAGCCATTCAATGGCCTTCTTGTAATCCATGCGCAAGAATGGTCGGGAGGGAGCGTTGAAGTTAGGGTTAAGTTCTCGGACGAGCTTTCCAGCGACTGGGTCGGCGAGAACGGATTCGACACTCTCGCAGATCTGGAAACGCTCAATTGGTAGTCAGTATCGGGAAGAGAATAGATGAATCCAGTACAACATACCATAGCCTCGATGTGGTTCATCAAATCGTCGAAGTTGATAAAGGCAAGTTCACCCTCGATGTGAGTGTACTCGGCCAAATGTCTAAAGCAATCCAGGCCAAGCGATTTAGTCGCGTCTTCCAATCTGCCTCCAAATCGAAAATCAGACTGACCTTCGTGTGTGACTGTTCTCAGCCCTGAAACTCTCCTGAACACAGAAGACGTCTCCCAAACTAGGCAGACAGGTCTCCAAGAACAACTGACTGCTCTGGGTCAAATAAGCTTCCGAACCATAGTAGTTGAACTTGAACAACGTCGATCCTCCTTCCACAGAAGTCTGAACGATACAGGGAGGGGTGACTTCGAGGACGGTGTTGCGTGCGTAGAAGGAACGGAAGGCGGTAAGGAGGGAAGCTCGGACACGCATGATGGCAGCCGGGGTTTCCGCACGGAGGTCGAGGTGTCGAAGACGTTGACGGACTGAGGGGTCGGCGTGCTATGTATTGTCAGATTCAGAATCAGTGATGCACCGAGCACGACTGTCTGGGAAGATCTGACTTACCTCGTTGAACATGCTCGCGTATGAATCGGTTCCGGTGGGAGCCTTTCCAATGATCCTCCACCAATCCGCAGCCAACTCGTGACCACCTGGAGCAGACTTTCCCTCAGGAACGGCCTTCAGTTCTCCGGTAACCTCAATGGTACATTCAGTAACAAGGTCTAGAGCGTCCAAGGTTTTGGCCAAGTCACCAGTAAGGACAAGCTGGAGGTAACCAGTTCCATCTCGAAGGGTGATGAAGGTCATCTGAGCTTGCTGACGGAGACGGTGAACCCAACCAAAGACTCGAACTCGCTTGTTGCGGAAGTCAGCAAGGTGACCGATCTTGACCTGTGTCAGTGGGAGATGGAGAGAGTGTCAGATCCCAGTCAAAGGATGCCTGTACATGTGAACAACGATCTCACCTTCGAAGCAGTAGCAAGCGAGGTGTCCTCCTTCAGAACAATCTTTCCAGCCTCCTCCCTTCTCTTCAACTCCCTGTCAGCCTTCTCCTTCTCAGCCTTTGCGGTAGCCTCCTTGTTCTCCTCAGCCTTCTTAACCTTCTTCCAATGAGCATCCACAAACTTCTTGTTCTTCTTCATCGCGGCAGCAGAGATGGGCTGCCAATCGTTGATTTCAGGGCTATCGGGCTTGCGGACCATGATAGGACGGTTGATCTGAGCTTCGGCGCTGGGGAAGGAGGTCAATAGAGCGTGAAGGACAGTAAGGAAAGGAGCAGTGGAGGTTCCGGTAGCGGAAGCCTCATCGGATCCAGCCTTCTCGTCGACGTATATGGCCTCTGATTACCGCATCATCCGAATACATGAGCATTATTGCATCAACTGACTCCAAGCCGGAAGATAGTCTTACCTTCCTGAGTACCAGTCTCAACACCTCCCTGGGTCTTCTCCTCACCAACCTTTTCAGAAACTCCAAGGGTCTCAGCGACCTTGTGCGTGATATCAGAGACAGCCTCTTGGATGGATTGAGACATATTGTACGACTATAATCCTACAGAGTACTGTTTGACCCTCGAGGAAGCTGATATAGCCAGGGTTTCGTATAATAATAGGAAGGTGCGTGACTCGAGTAAGACGAACGAATCCTGAGCCTGACATGTTTATCCTACCAACTTTCTCAAGCGCTAACGGCGCGTTTCATATGCAAATCGCTGATGCAGATCATGCCTGCACACAAGCTGTTGACTTTCTGCTTTATGTGGACTGATACTCGTCCACCACTTACGCATGAAGCTGAGTCTTACCAGAAGGCCCGAAGTAAACACAGACCCAGGTTTATGGTTTGCGTCGAGTGCAAGTACTCCTAGATTGCAACGGCTTCAGATGCAACGGGTCGCTGACTTGGTGGCGTCATGTGGAAGGGTTTCTGCATATTGCATGTGATCAGAACACAAATGGTTGCCATTGATGTCGTCGATGCGCGTACCGAGGCCGAGGAGGAATAGAGGCTAGTGGCAGTCATAACATTCGCTCTCCTTAGGTATGGGAAGGAACAAGAGCTTGAATCGTTGAAGATGATTGCGTATGTATGGATATGTGGCACGGATTTACATCGACGACAGTGGTCAGCCTCCACGTCTTTCAACCATTCATCATAGCCTCCTCATCTACTTCTTCCTGAGCGACAACTCTCTCGTTCACAGGCTCGTCGACCACCCTTCCCTCATCTTCCGCTTCTTTTCGTTGTGCCCAAATATCCGGCTCGCCCGTCGTCTCAACCTCCGACGGCTCTTTCCCGTATGCCTTCGGATCCCGCTTGATCAAGGTCTCCTTGAGCTCCAGGACGAATTTGCGCCCCTTTTCCCTCGCCTCTTCCATATCGAGGTCCCAAATCGCCAAAGCATCCTCAATAGTCTTTGCCGCGGAAACCTTCTGACTGATCTCATGCTTCTCCCTTTTCCCCATCATCGAGATCGGTTGAGGAGAAGGTTTGAATTGAGCCAACAAGAATTTCGTATTACTGTAATGATTGCCCAAGTATACGACAAGGGGTAAGAACTGATTGGGTACCAATTCTTCCGCGTTGGAAACGGGTCCTTCCGGTCGGAAAATGGAAGGATTCGATTCCGCTGCTCTGGCGATCATGACTGACGATACACCCGTCTCCTCTCTTATGGATTCCCAATTGTTCCATCCCTGACCGTCTCCATTGCATATGACTGGTACTCCTCTCCTCTTTCCGAGTTGGACGATATCCCCTAATCTCTCCCATAAAGCTTTCGTGGTACTTCTCATATCCCGCGTTCGGCAGTGAACCGTGAGACATCGCACTCCTGTTCGAAGGATCCGGGAGGCAAGGTGAAGGGTTCCTGGTTGTTCTGGCAGTAACCGGATTTTGCAAGAGATGGGGAGGGGGATGGATTTCAATAGATTCCGGAGGATATCTAACAGTAGATCTGGAGTCGAAAGAAGGGCAGCTCCCATTCCACCATGTACGCTATAGCGCAACAGAAATCAAGGTCTCAATAATGGGATCCGATCCAGATAACTTTGCAACGACCTACGAGAATGGTTTAGGACAACCACAATTCAAATCGCTGTGATCCCGTAATCATTTAGCGCAAAGGTCTATCTATGCCTTGGGCGAGAAAAAAGACTCACAATCCCGCAACATCCTGTTGAACAACCTTTGCCGCTTGAACAGCTAATTCCGGATTAGACGATCCGATTTGAAAGATCACTACTCTCAACCGCAGTAAGCAAGATCACGAAAGAGTAAGTATTCTGCTCTTGTATAATATGAAACAGCGAGGAAAGGACGAACAGAATGGTTTCTCCACCGGATGACATTGGAAGATAGGTTTCCCATCTCCTCCCTTTTTGGAATACGTTATCACACCCGTTTTAGCTGTGTCCGGAGTGTCATGACATCGATTGAATCAGTACTCGGTAGTTGTGAGAATAACAAGAGAGAAATACCCACGATCGACCAATCTTTCTGCTCCTATGATTGCCTTGTCGACGACTTCTGGACCCCAGACAAGGCCAGCTTGATAGTGCAAGGACAGTAATCTCTACCAGAGCAAGAGAATAGGATGTATTAGGGGAATCGCAACTTGCATACGCTTGGAGAATAGACTCACGGTAGGTACTGCAGCAGAAAGAATTGTTCAAGCACGTTTCAGAAAGGAGACGGTCAGTCTCTTGCTCTACCTAGTACATCTCAATTAGGAGGAGACGATACTCACAACTACCAGTCCGTACCATTGGAGCAAGTACTAACTTGTTCTCATAATTGATTTCCTTCTCGTACGTCCTCTTGTGTTCGATGTTCATGTTCATCTCCCGTTCGACCAACTCCTCCACTGAGGTCACGGTTGAGGACGAGGGTTCTGCATTCTCTGTAAGAGCAGCAGAGGACATAGAAGAAACTTCTAATTTAGGGCGTTTAGAGGAAGGAGACGGGGACCGAGTGGATACTCGTTTGGTAGGTAATACTGGATTCGTCATGTTTTTTTCCGGAAAGTTTTGGTTGAGGATGAAGGTAGCGGTATGGATCGATTTGGGCTGGCTGAAGACGTAGTATATGCTTGATAATCTGATAGGCTGGCTTTTGATGTAATGCCGAAGTAACATGAATGGTTGTTACTTCAGATCTCAGGTTGCCAGTTGCCAGGTTGAGTCGAACGATAATAATATCGATTGTTATTGAAGTGGAAAGAAAGTCGCTTGAATGAATTCGTTTTTCGCGTGCAAGAATGGATGGATCGAGTATGTTGTACCCCATATACCATGTGCCATGGAAGCCTTACAGCCCGGATCACAGTCTGACCTGTCTGAAGAGGGTTGTGTACTGGCTCAGACTGTTCGACGATGTTAGTTTTACTACGCTGAGGCAATCGATGAAACCGTTTAATTATCTCTCGCAAAAAGACAGTGTTATAGCCCGAGATCCCCGAAGGGATCCACAGGCCTATCCATCATTGAACCAGTGAATGGCCGAAGCCACACAATCCCAGGTTCCTTCCTGAAGACAATGTGTCGCTGTGCAATGGGAAGGACCCCGAGACCCCTGCAAGCTAATTGAAGGCTTGAATGAAACAGAGCTGCCAAGGTAAGTATGATAAGTACCGACTACAACCGCGTTTTGTGGTAACAAACGGGGCGTCTATGCCTGTTGAGGCACATTACCGGTTATTGACTCTCGGCGCGTACCGTTCATTCAACTTCCACAATCGCAGTGACGAACTCATCCGCAAGAATGTAGCATACTCGCTCACTTGTAATGACCCTCCCATCTCTTCCCTAACCTACTCAGTCCACCCATGGCTGCCTTGACACTTACGAACGCTACTCTGCGAGTCCAATCCAGTCCCCAAACTCCCAGCTCGATAGCTCGCTTGAACACCTCCCTACACACCCTCCTTCTGTCTGCTGCGGAACAGGATGACCTTCCTCGACTACCCAGTCCTTCGGCCAGGTATCAAGATTTGGTAGGAGTATTTTATCGGACGTTAGATAATATCGGGGGCAAGAGAATACGGCTAGGGAAAGGAAAGGGCAAGGTGAAAGAAGAGGGAAGGATTGAATGGGCTTTACTTGATGAGGTCAGTACCGTCCAAGCTCTCTGTCTGACCTGCTTAAGAAGTTTACACCGATTGAATAATTTTAGAGCATTCAAGATTCACTTCCTGCGCTGATACACTCTCGATCAGAAGCATCCTCAAGCTCTATCCCAATAACGATAACCTTCTTCAACCCAATACCCTTGACCCGACTGATCCTTCGGCCTATACAACCCTTGTCGACTCAACCCGCCTTGTCTACACAAGACACGATCGACCTGATCTTTCGTTCGGATCCTCCCTTGATGTTTATGCAAGAAGATCTCTGGTTCCCGTCCTCCTTGCCCTCCTCTAACCTTCAAGCGGATCAGGCAGGATACAGAGTCTTATTGACTTTGCCTGTCTCTCAAGGTTACGTTGCCAAGGGAACCACGGAGATCGTGATCCTTGATCCCTTGACTACTTCTTCCGAACCATGGGGGCAAGAATCCGTGCAGTCCTTGAAGGAGAGTTCTAGAGGGAGTAACAGAGAAGAAAAGGAATTCGTTTTCGACCCGGATACCTTTCTGAGCGTTGGGCTGAGAGATGATGCGGAGAGCGACTCGGATAGCGATGATGGAAGTGATGGGGATTTCTTTCGATCTCCCTCTTCTTCAGCTTCTTCTTCTTCTTCCTCGAAAATATTGGACGAGGAATCTGCCTCTACGATTTCTCAATCAGGTTCGCTTACACCTCGAGCTTCTTTGACACCTACAACCCCACCTGTCGCTCCTTCTGACCTGGTTCATCGGGATTCACATCATCTGGGAAATGAAGCAAAATCCAGGACTAGTCATCTTGTTCTTTTCGAACCGGTTTCACTGCCAACTCCACCACTATCTTCCTCTAACAAGGGCAAGTCCCGATTGATCGCTCAGGAAGATGAAGCACTGGCCCGTACGACAAATTCGACTTGTTTCTTGACCTTAAATGGGTTGGCGAGAGCAGGAGTGTTTGTTGGGGATTGGGTGTTTGTGAAGAGTGTATCCACGAGTGAAAGCCGAGGTGAAGACGAGGGAGGGGGTAGACTGGTCAGGGTTGAAGTGGTCGACATGCCATCAGATGAGGAGTGGGATAGTTTGTGAGTCATCTTTCAATATTGGGCGAGATCATCGAGTCGACGAGCTTGTTTGCTGATTTCGTCAATTGTCCGGAATTAGACCGGATCATCCCATTTTCCTGCCTCCTTTGATAGCGCATCATCTGTATCCCATGCCCTCCCGCTTCCAGAATGGCTCGAGATCGATTCAAGTGACTCCTATTCCATCAGGACAACGGGTTCCCTCTCTCCCCGTTGCGAAATACATTACCCTCTCTCGGATAGCTACCCCTATTTCTATAGACAAGCAGTACGAGGAGAGATTCAACAGTGCACTCAAGGAATGGTTCGAATGCGAAGGTGGAAGGAGATTGATCAAGCAGGGAGATGTGGTTGCGGTCCCAATACAGGACGAATCAGACATACCACCGGATGATGACGAGCGGGGATTTAAGTGAGAATCGTATGCTTCCGTCGACGATTATCTTGATACTGACAAGCCTGACCTTCTAGAAACATAGCGGTAGTATATTTCGCAGTATCCTACATGTCGTACGAACCGCTCTTACCTCTAGAAGAGGATTTCGTCAGCTCGATCTCCTCTCGTGCGCGAGCAGGTGAATTCGGTTGTTGGATCGATGTAGAGAAGACTAGGATGATGACCATTAGCGTTCAACATGGGAAGAGTATACCGGGAATGGATAGTTGGTTTGGGCTAGGTAAGCTCATCAACACTTGTACAAGTTGGTACAGTCTGACCAGGCCAATTGCGTTCAGCGGAAGAACCGAAAGTGTTCTCTAGTCTGCTCCATCAACGACTGAAAAACTACATGTCCGCTCATCTAGCGACATCCATAATGGTCCCCTTCAATATTCCATTGCTACTGACGGGTGCTCGCGGGGCGGGCAAATCATCACTTATCAGACGGATAGCGATGGAGCATGGCATACATGTGGTCGAGGTCAGTCGGATTCTGCTATGCGGCGATTGTACAACCACTGAGACCTCATACGCAGGTTGACTGCTATGAAGTTTTGGATGAATCGCCAGGAACGATGGAGGGCACCTTATTAGCTAGACTTGAAAAGGCGCAAAACTGTGCACCTTGCGTCCTACTGTTGCGGCACATCGAAGCGCTGGGTAGAAAAGAATCATCTCAAAAACGAGGCAAAGGTATGCAAGCCTCGATTGTCGAACGGAGCTGCGGGCTGACAAGAGATATTCCCTAGATTCCCCTCTACTCGTCAAATTATCTGCGTCGATGTCGGAAAAGATTGTCTCGCCAGGGTTATCCACAATGTTGATCGGCACTACAACGGAACCCGATCAGGTGTCGGATGATCATATGGCCGTGTTCAAACAAGAGCTGAAACTAGAGGTGATATTGATACTTGCCCTGTGAATTGGAGATTATGCTGACAATGTGACTGAGCGCAGGCACCCAATGAGCATGAACGTCTGACAATCCTGCAGGAGAGCACTAATGATACGCAACTCGCCCTCGATGTCGATCTTGGTAGAATAGCAAGGGAGACTGCTGCTTTGCAAGCGATTGACCTGTGCAATTTGATCGACCGGGCACGGATGGCCTCTATGAAGAAGCTCAGCGAATTAAGGTGTGTACTTACGCTCGGTCGTCCAATTTGTGCTGTCTGACAGAGAACGATAACAGCGATTACTCGTCGAGCGTCCGACACCTTGGTCTCCCTTTGACCCATGCAGACTTCGAGATCGCTTTAGACAAAGCCCGATCTTCGTTAGCGGACGCCATCGGTGCGCCTAAAATCCCTAACGTTTCTTGGGACGATGTGGGAGGATTATCGGAAGTCAAATCCGATATCCTAGATACCATTCAACTGCCTCTTGAACGTCCTGAATTATTCGCCGAGGGGTTGAAGAAACGATCGGGAATCCTTCTTTATGGACCTCCTGGAACGGGAAAAACCCTTCTCGCAAAAGCGGTGGCGACTTCTTGTTCCCTCAACTTCTTCTCTGTAAAAGGACCGGAGCTGCTGAACATGTATATCGGAGAATCAGAGGCCAACGTTCGGAGGGTGTTTCAAAAGGCAAGGGATGCTCAGCCTTGTGTAATTTTCATGGACGAATTGGATTCTATCGCTCCTAAACGTGGAAACCAGGGTGATAGCGGAGGTGTGATGGACAGGATCGTTAGTCAGTTGCTGGCTGAGCTGGACGGGATGTCAGGAGGCAAACAAGGGGCCGGGGTATTTGTTATGGCCGCGACCAATCGACCAGATCTATTGGACCCCGCTTTATTACGACCAGGAAGGTAAGTGGTGATCTTGCATAGGTAGGGTTTTCAACTGAAACCGAGGTTTCTTTGCCAGGTTCGACCGAATGCTCTACCTCAGTGTCAGTACGGACCATGAAACGCAATACAACATCCTCTCTGCTCTCACGCGTAAATTCAATCTTCACCCTTCCCTGGATTTGAGGACTGTCTCCGAACGTTGTCCTTTCAACTACACCGGCGCAGACTTCTATGCACTCTGTTCTGACGCAATGCTGAAGGCCATGACAAGGACGGCAGCTGCCGTAGATAAAAAGATCGGTAAGCTTGCAGCCCTTTCTCTGATGGGCTATGTTGATGGTGTTGTTTCGCGTTGATAGTTGAGTTGGAGAAAGTAGAAGGACCAAGATCATATCCCAAACCTCTTACTCCTCAATATTACCTTTCTGCCATGGCTGAGCCACACGAAACGGACGTGCTCGTCACGGAAGAAGACTTCCTTGCCGCACTCTCCGAACTCACACCCAGCGTCTCGCAAGAGGAGATGAAACATTACGACAAAGTACAACAAGCATTTGCATCAGAGACGTTGAACTCAAAAGGAAAGAAGAAGGAAGTACAAGTCAATGGCAAGGGGAAAGGAAGAGCTAGAAATTGATCGTTGTAGGCTTGAACTAGATGACCAGCGGACATGAGCAATTTCATTTGTACGCGATACGCGAAGATGTCCGTATCGAGTATCGAGCTGTGCCGGTGCCGAGCCTTGAGTGGCATTCCTAATCGTAATCACGAATCCACCGCAAATACAGGACCTGGCCTTTAAAAAGGGCTGTCTCATAGATTTGGGCTTCCCTTTCTGACCTGATTATCTATTTTCATGCTACGCTTTAGGTGGCTTTATCGATGCCTCTTAGGAATTAGGAAGGACCTGTGCTCGCTGAAAAGTCGTGTTCCAGTTTTATAGTAGTGCTGTCGGGTTCATATTCAGGAGTTGGCAGATCAATCGCTTTGAGATACAACAGTAATCTCAGGAGACATATATGACAGACAGCTCCTTTTGATGCCTACATAGTTCTTCGTTAATCTCGCAACAAGCTGGCGATGCCGAGTTGTTGTTCAGCATTTCGGGCCCCTTGCTCTAGTCGCGATGTCATCTTGTTTCCCCGCGTAGATTGATTGGATTGTAACACAACGCACAATTCTTACTCAATTACTCACGTTCATCAGATAGTTTCTCAAAGCAAACAACGATTAGGTTACCTATACCGGCTATACCATAGCCCCCATCTCATGCATAACGCTTCAGCGAGATAGACAGAACACTACCTACCTAGACATTCGAAGAAACGCGACTGACTCGGTCGACAGGGGATACTTTCCAGTATCATGTCGGTCTATCAACCGAGTATAGCTCCTGGCAATGATTATAGCAGTCAATACCAAGGAGGAGCGTCTGAAGCGGGATATGCAGCTAGTAGTGCTGGAGGACAGCGTTCATCTCGTCAGCCTCCAGTACCTCTGCAACCAGTGCCTCTCCTAGACAACTGTAAGTCATATGTATTCAGAGAGAGAGGAAAGGTGACATATCGTTAATTTTTGCGTTCAACACAGCTCATCTTCGACCTGGAGCGCAAGCAGCTTTGTTGTCTAACGAAAAGACTCTTCAACTTTACCGAGAGAACGCAAAGAAGACCAATGATCCGGAACTCATCTTCGAATTCGCTGTTTTCATGATCGAAGCGGCTAAATCCCTAGACGCTGATGCCATGGCCGATGCCCCTTCTCACCCTGCACTATCATCTACAACCGCACCCCAGTCAGCCCTGAACGAACAGAAGAAGGAGGATCTTATCAAGGAAGCCACTGCTCTTCTCAAGCGTCTCGCAGACAGGGGTCATCCTGATGCTCAATACTACTTGGCCGATTGCTACTCGAACGGGATAGGGACTGTGAGGGGAAGACAGGATTTCGACAGAGCTTTCCCGTTGTTCGTCTTGTCTGCGAAACATGGGCATCCCGATGCTGCTTATCGTGCTGGAACTTGCTGTGAGCACGGTTGGGGTTGTAGGCGAGAAAGCGCAAAGGCAGTACAGTTTTATAAGTAAGTGCATCCGCCTAATGTCGCAGGCGAAGCCAACAACTTATACATATCAATCAAACAGGAGAGCTGCCGCTTCGTTACATCCAGGGGCAATGTACCGTCTCGGTACAGCCGAATTGAACGGTTCTCTAGGTCTACAACAGAAACCGAAAGAAGGTGTCAAATGGCTCAAACGTTCTGCCGAACATGCCACTGCCGAATTTCCTCATGCGTTGCACGAACTCGCTCTGCTCCACGAAAGGGGAATTGAGAACGTTTTGTTCGTGGATTTGGAATATGCCACAGAATTGCTTGCTCAGGCAGCGGAATTGGGTTATGCACCGAGTGCGGTGAAGTTGGGGGAATGTTACGAGTATGGGAAGATGGGCTGTCCTATGGATGCCGCCTTGAGTATCCACTACTACGTAAGTCCTGTGTTTCACTCATTCAACCTGTTCCTGGACTCATGAACCTGCAACTCTTAAACAGAACATCGCGGCACAGCAGGATMATCGGGACGGTTGTTTCGCACTGACTGCTTGGTACTTGGTCGGATCTCCGGGAGTCCTTCCACAATCGGATACCGAAGCTTTCTTGTGGGCCAAAAAAGCCGCCGAGATGGGTCTTGCAAAAGCTCAATATGCTGTCGGGTACTTTACCGAGGTCAGTTCCAGGCTTGTGCAGGAAGAGCGATTACCATGCTGAGTTCTACAACTTTCTTTAGGTCGGTATCGGTACACCAGCATCTCCTCACAATGCCATTCAGTGGTACAAAATGGCTGCTGAGAGCGGCGACAAGCGAGCTGAGAAACGATTGAAGAACTTCGGATCTGCAGCTGTCAATGCGGCTCCTAATGCCAGTCGGAGCGAACTCCTCGCCAGAGGCGCAGAAGGTGGAGACGGGAAGGGAGGGAAGGACAAGGATTGCGTGATCATGTGAAGACGCTACGACGAGCGACATGAACGAAAGAAATAAACGAGAAAACCCACGTTCACAAGAAATTTCACGGCGAATGACGACGGAAACGATATCTTACCGGGTGGATTCCCGGCCGGATGGATGAACCCCTACCTTTTGATCCTAGAGGAGACAACGACCAGACTTTCTATTTCACTTCTTCCTTGTATCACTATTGAGCAGAACCACGTCCGCATGGATCCCATCGCTTGACAGTAATTTGGTCCTTTAGTTTGATGTAAACGGCTTCACACATGCTTCGTATATGATCGTTACACGTTCAAGACTTGGGTATCCTATTCAGATCATACAGAAAATCAGGGACCGATTCAATCCAGGAGTAGCGGTTCGTAATCTCGCTTTGTCGCTCCGCCGATTTGCTATAAGAGGATAGTATTAGCTTTGGAACAGCGAGAGTCTGGAGAAAGTCAGGCCTACTGTGATGTCGTCCAAAGATACGGGGCACTGGAAGGAAGCGCTAGAGGAAATGGTTGGAGATACCGTGACGGCGATGATATGAAGTTTGAGCGTCAAATCGTAGTCGATCGTGATGTCGCCAGGGGGAGTGGTCCCGCATTTAGCTGTCGGAACGCCAAGACAAGAGTGGTCAACAAACGGCCCATCCTGGTCGAATCAGATTGTGGACTTGGCTTACCGATCAAGGTACTAAGAACCTTCTTGTCGGGATCTTGAGCGGTGGAATAGTTGACGGTGAAGGGGAAAGTGAAGTTGGTTGCCGAGTTTCCCTTGAACCTATGAAACCAGGTAGAAGGAATAAGTAGGTGATCAGCAGAATCACACAGGGCTGGCTTACTTGATGTCGGTCAAAGAACCACCTCCAAAGCTATGAAGTAAAATCCCTGCGTGGTGAGATTTTGCTACCTGTACCCCTACGTATATCCACTTACTCCGCATCTAGACCGGGCCATTTGGCACTGTACAGATGACCCGCATATCAGCATCTGAGCGATCTGCAAATGGCACCTTGTTGAACTCACACTGCAGTGATCTCCTTGAAATCGGCAGAGAACCAATTGGGGTTCGTAACGCTATCATCAGCAATAGCTAATCAATTTCAGAAAAAAATCTAAAAAGGTAAAAATCAAGCGGTACTAACCCGACAATCAAACTGAAGTTCAGTTGTAGTGAGTCGACATTAATAGAGACCGCATTAGAAGTGGGGATGTTGATGTTCTGCAAACGGATATCAGGGGGACGAATCCACTACGAAAAGGTTCAAGCTCAAAATCAATCACACGCTCAATCAGATCGCTTCCGATCAAGCCTTACCATGGCGACCGCTAGAACGACAGACACGAGGACGAAGAGCGTGCTGAGAATGCAACAAGAGAAGAATCGTCCGAACGTCCTCCAGCCACCTCCCTATCGTACAGGCAGGAAATGGTGAGCTTGATCGCTATATCACGGGTAGCTAGACGTGTTGTTTACCTTTGCCCAGCCCGCTCGGTTCTCCTTTCTCCATTCTCTCAACCAACCAGTAGCTTTAGGAGGGACATCGACGCCTAGGCGAGGTCTCGATCAGCATCTTTGTGCCCCGTCGATTTGACATCACTTCACACGTACCTTGCGTCCATTGACTTGCAGGTCTTTCACCATTCGCGGCCATCCCCACAAAACGGCTCGTCCTGGTTGTACCATCTGGATTAGCTTTCCTCGGCCTAGCGAAAGAGTTCTCGGTTTTCTCTTCGTATGAAGAAAACCGGTCGGTAGACTGTTTAGGTAGAGGGTAGTTGGCTTGACTGTAAGGCCTGGTTTGTTCAGTGTATTGATCCGCCTGCGAGGTGGTCGAGTCGGAATAGGTGTGTTGTACGTTCGGACGGCCTTGACCGTATGGGTCTGAATAGTTCTGGGACATGATGGCTCTTGAGGCAGCTGGGTCAGTCTCCGTGAGTGGCCGAGGTAGTGAATGCTTATGGTATGAGATGTCGAAGGTTAGAACGACAACATAGCTTTGGATCACAATAATCGCGAAGCTGTGTTGACGTTCCGCTCAAACTCTCGCTTACGTAAGATGAATACTCCGTAGCAGCTGAAACACTACAAATCGCTGCGAGAGCAAGCCTTCCCTAAACTAGCTAGTCGTCGTCAGAACCGGATGAGCTTTCAGCATTGGAATCTTTATCCCCTGTCTCAGCATCTACTCCGTCAGTCTGTGATTCTGCTCTGTCCAATTCACATTCTTCGACAGCTTGACGATGATCCAAGACGGCCTGTCTCAAACCGCTTAGACATTCCAGCCTGATGCTCTCAAGGTATTCTCTCAGTTCCTTGTCAGGTAGAGTCGAGTTCTCCATTACGTCGTTAAGCTTGGCTTGAAGCTATACTCCGTTTGTCAGATTTCGCTATACGCTGTATTGCTGAGCTTAACTTACTGCGAGTAGTAATTTCCGCCGGATCATGGTCAAGCGGCTTTCAGAACTAGCATGACCTGATTGTTGCAAGCAACAAGATCAGATCAAGTATAACCAGATTGAAATGAAGGATTCTACCTCTCTTCCTCATATCATCCAATCGATGAGCTACTCTTTCAGCTTCCTCGAGCATATTAGGAGGCAAAGCCGCGAGCTTTGCTAATTCCAGCCCTTTTCGCAAGACGCAAAGCCTAAATTACGCTCAGAAGAATGACTATATCGCAGATCAGACGTACCATAATGACGATTGTCTTCGTCGGAACCCTTGACCACTTTATAGGAGTAGGTGGTGCCGAATCGACTATTGGGTTGTTTCTTGGTCTATTGTAGCAATTCAATGCTTGTCTTCGATACGTTTCGAGACCGGACACTTACTTCGCTGTGAAGATGAAGCCTATGGATGCAGTTCTGAGACTGATTTCGTATGGACAAGAAGAAAGACATCTCATCGCTTACATGTCCACAGAAGGGAAGCCTGCCAAGGTCTCGGATAACTCCTTGAAATGGGTGGCAAATAGCACATAACACTATCTCGCAAAAGGGTCTCAATGTTTCCGCGTGCGGCTGATGAAAGAGAATGCAGACCTTCCTACTGATCAACTCCTCCGCAATCGCTTGACAAATTGCAACCCCTTCGATCGGGGCGGTCCCTCTTCCCAGCTGTGGTCTCGGTCATCAATGCGCGCGGTTCGGAAGAATAGGTGATGGACATACCTCATCCACCAAAACCAAAGAGTCTTTCGTAGCCAGTCCTAGATTTGATTGTCAGTCAGAACCCGTAATCTGAAGTCCAATCATCTCACCCAATATCATAGCCGAGGTAGCCATTTCTTGCGCGAAAGTCGATAATGATCGCTCGATAGAATCATCATTCGAAAGCCTGGCCAGCAACGCGTCATGCAGCTTGATACTAGCGTAATCAGCAGGTATACTATTCCTCGGCTCTCAGTAATAGCTTATTTGGTCTGCTCCTAGTTTTTACCCCTTACTAGGAACCGGCCATAGCCATAACGGTTAGGAGCGCTACTTGGCGTAAGTATGTTGATTTTCCTGCCATACTATAAAGCCAAAGGGTCAGTCCTAACCAGGAAGATGAAATTATTGACATCATACTTGGCGCCTTGTATGAGGAGAAAGGCACTGGAATCAGTAGCCCTGAGTGTCCGTACCATTGTGATCAATTCTGTATCATGCCCAGCACAGCGCTGATGTACTGACAAATAAACGTCATTGGGAATGCAGCCAAATGTGGGCATTCTGTCAAGTATGGGATGCTTCCCGCCCTTTATCTGAAGAACGGGTATCACGTCAGCCGGGATCCACAACTTCAGTATACTTTACCTACCGCTAGCGTGTTAGAAAAGATCGGCCGAGCTATGAAGTGTTCCGATTAACCCATCCGGCGGCCCAGGATAGCCGGAGTGAGCATCACTAACTGTAGCGCTGATGTAAAGCGACTTCTGCAAAACTAAGCAGCATATCGAGTTTACTTATCTGCACGCGTGATCCGAGAATTGGTGTACTCGTTTAGGTCAAGGCTTCCTCCAATGTCAACTTACTGCTTCCGAAACCAGATACAAGCTAGCTACGGTCATGAAGCAAACATCAAGCGGCTCTTTTGGCATTCCCCAGCAGTGAAGCAGATTGTGCGTACAAATCTCTTCTACGATCTCTTTCACTAGCTGATTGACCAATTCTTCGCTCATCAGGAAAGCCTCCTGCTGAGACTCTTTCATTCTTGCGTTCAGCTTTAGCTGCAATGTTGGTAAGTTTTAACGTCACGTTAAATCGTTATGTCACTACTGCGGCTTGGATCTTACAAGATGCTCATGAGTAAAGAAGATTCTGTGCAAATGAGGCTTAGATCAACTTCTGCAGGCCCGCTAAGAAGGTCGACTTGCTTTCCGCTCTTCTTTGAGACCACTCGGAACTCCTTTGGCAATTTATTTCCTTCTAGTTCGTCTTCTCTGATTGTCAAGAGAAATCCTCCCTCATCTTTGAACATCAAACCAAGAGATAGGCCCGTGTCCTCTACAGCCTCGAATGAGACATCGGCACGTGTACCGAGCACGATCTGTATCGACCCACCGTTTGCTTCGTCTCTGACTGGATAAGAACGAGTTCAGCTGGAGTCTATACAGATCTTTGTATGCCCTTACATGTGTGTATATCTTCTATATTCTCCTTGAATGTCCCTCTAGCGACATCCAGCATCGGTTCCAAATCAGCGCGAACAGCATATATCTTCAGGGCTTTCTGGTTGAGCGCTTTCCCTGGGTGGGCGGTTGCATCGTCGTTAATTCTTGCTGTGATTTGATTTCAATGTGAGCCAAGTATAGGGGTAGGAAGCCTTGGCGAGGTACCGTTTATCAATGCCTCTATCTTCGATGCTCTTGGATCGATCAGAAGCTGGACTTATGGTAAGTATATCGATCCACGTCAGTATTCATCACGGCGCTAAGACCTACCTCTTCGGCCGTCTGTAGCAATTCGCTTTTGCAACCCTTAAGCGCCTGGCTTAGTGGAGGAAGCGATTTCAAGATGGATCTTAGCGCAAGTAATTGCCCTAGGCGTCGTTCGTCCGCTCGCGCGTCTGTGCGATTGGTATCCAACTGAGACAGCTGTAAGAGACCAGTTGTAAGAATGAGTTTGTGAACGACGCTCCTAAGCTGTTACCTGAGCTATAAGTAAATCGATGTCCCACTGAACGACGAAGCTTATTGTTTAGCAATATAGGGATACTGCAGGCCGTTCTTACCGCTTTGATGTTCTTGATCCCTGCCTTCAGGGCATTAAACATCGAGTCAGATGCAATCAGTTCTTTTAGAATACGCAATAAATCAGCGCATGTTCGAATCCTTAGATAATGAAACTTACCTTGAACTACATTCAAGCGATTTTGTATGATATGTGGGACTTCAAAGACAAGCCATTTTAAGAAGCTCTACAGCCATGGTGGATTATCGTGACTCACTGGTAGATGGCTGAAGGATGTTGGCCTTGAGCATTCGATAACCCATCTTGGTTTGAGTCTTATCGAGTATACCTAAATAGTGAAACCTTAGCAGTTCAGAGATTGCCGCTTACCGATATCTTGGTCGAATCTAAATAACCTAAAAGACTCATTTTGGAACGAGGATTGACAGCATTCGCAACCAGCTCGATATTTTTCGCTGTATCGGGATCGATAAACATGGTCCCTGATACCAGAAAACGAAGAGTTGGTCCTTATTATCGTCGGACTTTTTATAGCAACGCCTCGCAGCTCACCTTCCGCTGCTTGATACTGTATTTTCTGACTGTTAGGCGCGAAGCCAAGCCCTTTATTGACGGATAAGAAACGATACAGAGCAGACAAAGCACCTAACGCAAAGTACCTGGCAAAGTATGTGGGTCATCGCCTCTACAAGACGACAGCGAAGAGGGTCTACTGACTTCGAGTGAAGGGTCAACATGGTGCCCGCCGTTTGAGCGTCATCAATGATGAAATCCTGCAACTTCTCGTTCCCTGATATTCGTGGTTAGTATCGTTCCAGTGGCGGGGACACCAAGCTAGTATTCATAATTTCGAGCTAACCTTCTTTCTGATTCCAAACAGATCTAGGCATGGCTTCGCAAATCAATCCGGTCTTCGCTTCCATACATTGTACCAAAAGACTAGGTTCATCCTTATTCGAATTTCGCGTCGAAACAAACGTTTTTGATCCCGGTCGGGTGTGTTGAGCGGAGGAGGCAACCGCGTTGTCAGGAACGATGATCGTCACAGCTGGGTGAAGGTAGAGGTGATGAAGAGTCCGGGGGAAAGCTGCAGATCAAAGTGTTTAGACATTGTCAGAACAGCCAATATCGACGGCGACAGACTCACTTTGTCCGTCAGTCAACTAACGGACGGACGGCACGAGCCTTAGCTTTTATCGAAATGGTTTAGAAAAGTCGCCCTCACCTGAGTCACTAACGTCTGATTGCGACATCAGAATCAATCAGTAATCTGAACATATTCCATACCGAGAGGGCGAAGTAACTGACGGTACCGGATATCAGGTCGAAAGATGCAATGCCGATGTCCAGTCCAAGTCCTTTCGTGACGCAGCATGAATAAATCAAGCTTGCATCACACGAAAGTAGCACATGGATCATAGGGAGACATACCTCCAGATTGATAAACAGCGCATACCCACTCTCCCATATCTTCCATATGTGTTCCAGGACGTGTCGATCCAGGACGGACGGAAGCAGCTCTGGTCGACATTGCCGTTCGCGGTCTCGCCAGGGAGGATTGCGGTCTGGTTGGCATTTCGAACGAAACAGTGGTACAGGAATACCTCGCTGTTACGGCGGGTAAATCTAAAGCTTCCAAGCTCTAAAGTCCAGATCGATGGGTACTTGTACCAGTTGTAGATTGTAAAGGAAATGGAGATTGAGGATGATTCGCAAGCGCGGGGCTCCGGGAAGAAGCGGGAAGTGCGGAAGCAAACTTCCAAAAAGGCCCTTCGGTCTATGACTCTCAATATCGCAGGCTATCCATAGACTTTGCGTCTCCACTGCCAGTACGGACGGGCATCTCAAACGCTATCAACGGTCGATCAGTCTCATCACTCAGGGGGAAGTGTATCTACAGGGTAGAGCTGGGTTTGGTGAATGGCAAGAAGAGTTCCCTCCCGAACGACACTTGTCGAGCTTCGGGAGGCTTTGGCAGCCATGTCTCTGGATGATCAAGGGAAGAAGGAGACTTTGGTCAAGTGAGTCAAAGTAGCTTGCCACTAAGATGGAGTTAGGACGGTGCTGAATCTAGATGAGAAGACGTCTTTCCTCTGCGTATAGACGAGAAGCAGCTGAGTTAGCTAAATTAGCTGCACCAAAGCTTCCCCCAAGACGTCCCCAACCTATAAACTCCTTCCTCTGCTTCGATGTAGGTTTAAGCTTCAGAAATCGAAAAGATATACCAGCGAATATCTGATTGGAATGTTTTGCTTCGAATCAGGTCGAAGCAACATGTATCGCGGATAAAACGTTAGATTGGCCCAATGAAGTCATAGTGAGCGAACATTCTTTCTCCCATCCTCCGTCTCTGTTCCTGACTGTTGTCCTTTTTTTCCATCATCAGGAATTTCCTGTGATTCTTCTTCAATGGCACCGCCCGTCAGCTGTCTCTAGTGAACAATCTGAAACGGAAGCAGAGTCCGACAAAGTCAGAACCCCCACCCCTCCAACCTCTCCTTTACCTGAAGCTCTTCCGGAACTCAAGATTATTGATCAATTCCATTCCTACGTCAAACCAACCTGGAGACCTGCTTTATCGACGTTCTGCACATCATTAACAGGGATCAGTCAAGTAAGCCTTTCTGGTTCTCTCCGTCCAGGTGTGTATTTGACCCGTAATTTCTGGATACTAGGCTACGATAGATTCATCCCCTACCTTTCCTGAAGTCTTGCTCAAATTTGAAGACTGGTTGCTAAAGCATGAGCTTATGGAAGATGGATGTCTTGTTCAGGGGGCTTGTTGGGTGACTGACGGGGTAAGGGTTTTCAAGCTTTCTTTTATCGAGAGTATTGCTGATGGGGTATCTTTCTATCACAGCCATGGGATATCAGGGATTTCGTTCGTACAACACCAAATCTAAACCTCAGACGAGATTACTTACTGTTCCTCTTCAATTAGATTCCCAAACAACTTCACATCTCACCTCTTCGTCCCCCCAATTTCCAAAAACCTCATCCTGACTACTTCTCAGGCCCCTATCTTGATGTCAAAGAAGGAATGAAGAATTATCTAAGAGAGCAGTGGTACCGCACAAACGGAATCGATGGGATTGATTTGACATCTACCTTGAGAATGTCAACTAAGCCTGGACCTTACCGTCACGCTCAGAGGAGTCCGAAGTTTTACAGGAACATCGCTGGGCAGCTACAAGCCTTACATATGAGCGGGTTTCAGGGGAGAGAACACTCGGGGATCGACGTAAGTCTTGGTCGCAGCGGGAACTATGGGTATGAGGTGTTCACTGGTGTATACCCTACAGGACGCGAAAAATATCGCACGAATCTTGATTGAATTGGCGAGGCGGGATGTGCTGCTGGAGACGAACGATACTCTTCCTCCAGCTACGAATATGAAACGTTATAATTGGATGGGAGAACGTCCCGGTCAAGTCTTCTGGGACAGGAGAAGCGGATGAACGGCGAGACAGCGATACAAAGAACTTTCACGAGCAGGATGGACGGATGAGGAGATGTATCAGACATCAAAACGTTGTATCGAGGAGTAATAAGACCAACTCGACTTATAGCAGTCGATCATACGATCCCAACTCCAGTACTGGATCACCCGGCCAGAAACCACGGTTTCTGTTTATCCGGACAAGATGGCTTCATCCAATCTCCTAGGAGGTGAGACTACTGCGTTTCGCAGTAGCCTGTCCGACCACCATCATCATTTTCATTCCACGTGTCTCTACGTTCGATCGTCACACGTTTTCTGGATCTGAGTGTGACGAACTTGAACATCTGGAACGTTCCTGTGATGACCACTCATTGCGGCGATCGTACTGTTCTCACAGGATGACACAGATGGAAAGTGACCTTATGGAGCGTGCGCAATCCTTCCATTCCTGCTGTGCTGCACAATCGTATGCTTCCACTCGAACGGTCTGCCGTCTCCTTTTCAGCTGTGTGAGATTCTCGGACATAATGCGGATTTGACTGCCCTGACATACCCAAAGTGAAACGTAGCATCAAGTACAGAGCACAAAGCGCTTTCGATCTTACTTTGGCTGTCCGCCTGTCGTCCGCACCAGGGTCAACAGCCCGCTCCAAATGTTATAAGTAGATCTGGCTCGATTGAATTTGCCCCTCATTATCTGTCCGAGCCAGCTAGCTAACTCATCAACCGTCTCATTCCATCTGTCAGATCCATCGTATCACCATCATGCCTCGTCGGGGATCTGGCTTCCCGCCCAATGTTAACGGAAAATCCGCCGGTGTCCCGAAGGGAGCCGTCACCATCCTGGAATTAGATAACGGAAGGATGTATACGAGTCTGTACATACAGATTTGCAAGAAGACATGGTATTTCTCCCCAGGTGAGTCGGATCTCAAAACTTTCGATCTGCCAGATCGATCTCATGCTAACTGATCTTGACACTTTAGAAGAGATATCTGAACTAGACGCCAAAGACGAAGACGCGTTGATAGCAGGATTCCTTCAACGTCAACGAGTCAATGCAGTACAACAGGCGCTGACTCATACATCTCCATATTATCGTGTGGCGACCTATGGTACGTTGATCCGTAGCGTCCGGTGTGACACATCATAATATTGCAGTCTGACTCGCATGCGGTCTGTTGCTGTAGCAATATGTTCCGCCTGGGAGCAATTCAAAGATCAAAGAGGAAGGGGCATTTGGTGACATTCAACGGTGTGTATAGCGTTCATGGAGATTTATCTTCCGTACTTATGAATATATCTTCCGTGACGTCCCATCAGGTACTCATGAGGATTGGTTTGTCTACCTCAAGAACTCCTATCCTCTCCTGAAGGGGGGCAAGCCATACTGAATGCTCTGGAGGGAGAAGAAGAGGGGACAGACGCACCCATATCAGCGCTTGTTCAAGTGGAGGTTGGCCAGCGTGACCAACGTTCTAGAATCAGATCCACAATTCCAGTCGCTATGGAAGGATTTGCTCCCCAATAAAGATGACGATGGAAAGGTAGAGGTAGATTGCTACCTCACTGGTTATCCACTTCTCCAATGTGAGAGGGATCCCGAATGGTGGGATGGTATGACCGATAAAGACCTCAGAAAATCAGTAGGGGCTACCGACATCAGCTTCGATCATATCTACACACAAGCGGCTGTAGAACGTATGCTGGAGAGGGATACGCCCCCCAACCTCCGTCTCACAAGCTGGACTTTGAACCGGATGAAGCAGAGGTTAGTTTGATACACATACACGCAAGCGCGACTGGGCTTCTGTATCGCTCACACTCACTCTGTCGCTCACACTCTACATGTGATAAACAGCTACCCGCCATGTGTGTTGTATCTGATATTCCTTCTTATCCACCTGGATCCGGAACCTTACTCCAGCTGGGAAGTCAGGACGAGGCTGGCAAGGCTACTCCATGCGGTACAAAAAGGGGTAAATAGACGTTCGATAGACGTTCCATAGACGTCCATAGACGTTCTTCCAGACTGATAAACGCTGCACTCTTCCTGCTCAGTGGTCCATGCCCTTTTCTCACTCTGCTCGAGACTCCATGAAGTGGTCTACGTGGGCGGGTGCGGTCACATATGACCATTACGTGATGGAGAAACTTGGTATGGAATTTCGTACTCCGATACCAAACGTCAGGTCGTTCTGCGGGGTGGATGGACCTGGACCCAGTGTGGCCCTGGCAAAGGAATCGTATGGCTGGAAAGGTACTCCCTCCGTCCATCGTAGTGAGAGGACCATGAACGACAATCGTCCAGCTGATTCGTCATCGATGGACGAGAAGTCTGCGGTCTAGAAGATCAACGACGAACGATGAACAAGCTATTCACGATTCACGAGGAATGGATTGAACATCCTAAAACAAGACTGTGACCGTAATATCTCTTAGACATACACCCTCCCTAACAGAATTCGAGGAGTTATAGTATACAACTCAAAATGGTAAGCTGAGTCGAGCTTGCTGGTCGCAACCATTCTCACCGAGTACTTTGCTGTAGCTTCTTCGTATCCGATCACCAGAAGGTTCCTTCAGAGTAGAAGTGCAAGCAGACACCTCTGGAGAGGAGTTCAGTCAAAAGGTGTGTATACGATCTGGACAGCCTCACTTGCAATCCGTTAAATCATATGATATCGTTCGGCAGATTCTGGCCCTGATACCCGGACCTACTGATCCCACTTCAATCAAGCTTGCTAATCGACCTCATGGAGGTGAAGAAGTACCGATGAATGCTTTGCAGGGGAGGAAAGTCGGGGATATGGGTTTCAAGTGAGTCGTTTTAAACCATGATGCGGAGGAAATTTAACCAGGTTTACTACTTTAGTCACGGCGATATGCTATTCCTTTCCTACAAAGCTGCTGCAGAACTTGCTGAGGAGCCAGTTGCCAGTTCATCGACGCAGACCAAGAAGATGACCGCCCAAACTCTCAGCGGTCAAACTGTGATTATCCCTGCTGCTGAGCCAGATGTTCATTTCGCACCTACTGGAGTGCACGGGGATCGATCAGGCCATGGCACCATCAGTGGCGGACCGAGCGAAGCTGCTCTGACCAAACCGCTGGCGGATTTGACGAAAATCAAGGAGATGAATGTCGATAAATTCTGGAGAGCCAAGGATGGAAAATTACCCAGGAAGAGGGACGAGAAGATGTGCAAGCACGGGGCAAAGGGGATGTGCGATTACTGTATGCCGTTAGAGGTGAGATGGATTGCAAATATGCAAACATATCAGAGCTCAATATTGTTTCGTCTTCGTCCGAAACAGCCTTACGATACTGAATATCAAACGCAACATCAAATCAAGCATCTCTCTTACTATGCTTATTTGACGAAACTGCAAGCTGGAAATTCGAAATCGTCCTCTTCTACCGCCAATCTCCCCCCTCTTACTCCACTCAATTATCGAGTCACAATTCCATGCCCTTCCGAAGCCCATGCCTCATGGCCAGCCGGGATATGTTCTAAATGTCAACCATCCGCCATCACTCTTCAATCTCAGCCCTACCGAATGATCGATCACGTAGAATTTGCTTCGGGAGATTTGATCAACGTGTTCCTCGATTCATGGAGAAAGACTGGGTATCAGAGGTTCGGGTTGTTGATCGGGCGATATCAGCCCTACGAGGAGGTTCCAATGGGAATCAAAGCGGTCGTTGAGGCTATCCACGAGATCAAGCAGGACCATGAGATCGATGGAATCGGTCTGGGAGAATCGTTTAGGGAGGAGATGAAGAAGGTCAATGAGACTGCCAGACTGGTATCTTCGGACCTTCAGATTGTCGGAATGATCTATACAGATCTCACACCGTAAGTCATCGATTCTGCCCCTGATCCACGCATGACTGACCTCATAGATTCCAGTGAACCGGAGGATAAGACCAAGATCCAGTATAAGAGACACGGCCAATCGTACTTCTTCTCTAGCTTGGAGACGATATTTGCTGCCGAAATGCAACTGCTATACCCTACTGCGACTCGATCGTCACCAACGGGTACTTTCTCCTCGAGATTCGTAACTTGCGTTCTGACTGGCGACAAGAGCGGAGGAGCGGAGGCTTTGGCGTTCCAAGTCGCTGAGCAAGGAGTTGCGATGGTACAGGCAGATATGGTCGAAGCTAGTGTTGATCCCGGTACAGTGCGAGTCAAGCAAGAGGACAGTACGCGTTATGTTCCCGATGTGTTTTACAGGTAAGTTGGGTGACGAAGGAGTCACGGTTTTTAAGGCTGACCATGATTGCTCCCTGATCAGCCATAAAAACGAGTATGGGCTGCAAGTGAAATCGAATGCCAAGCCTTGTTTCCCTGTTGAATATCTATTGGTTAATGTGAGTGCTCTAGTGAAAGAGGGGACGCTCAAACGCTGACCACATGCCTCTTTAGCTGACACACGGATTCGTGAAACAACCTCGTCCTCTCTTCAGAACGCTAGAGTTCCCGGTCGAGAACCGCCTAGACAGTCATCAAACGCTGGAAAATACTGCTTCTCAAGTACGAAGGGTCATTCCTAACCTGGATACCTTGGAAAGCGTGACGCTGGACGACCTCGATCAAGAGCAACAGACCGCTTTAGCCAAAGCTTTGAGCGACTGGCATTTGTTCGCCTTCTTACCCGAGTCTGGGCTCTTTGATGAGGTCAGTCGCAGTATCTTGCCACATGCTCGAAGTAAGCGCTTTACTGACGAATCCGTTGAATAGTCGGCGTTGAAAATCATCGGAAGGGTCATACTTGCTCATGAAACTGGCGATTCTGCTGCGCTGCCCGATCTATTAAAGACCGACGCATGGAATGGTTTGATCGAGGTTGCCAAGTCATTACAGGCTGCCAGTGAGTGACCTCAGGTAGCTCACGGATCGCACGCACTGACGTCTTCAATCGCGACAGAACCTCGACCTGCTGCTGGTAATGACGGATTTGAGGAGATCCCTCAACATCTTCTGGATGAGATCAACGGTATGGGCGGCAGCGTCATTGGATCGGGAGGTAATGCGGAAGCACAACCTAGTGGGCCCAAAGCTTGTCCTCATTGCACGTTTGAGAACCCTGCAAGCAACAATGATTGTGAACTATGTGGACTGCCATTGGCAGGTTGAGGTGTAGGATTGTCGTCTACGAGGATGAACAATGACATCCACTCTATGCTATGCTATGCTGTGCTATGACGAGTCATGATTATGCTAGTGTGTCTATTGCTGGCTTACTCAGGTAATTCCCGGACCAGCAGCCTCTCGAACCTGCTCTCCTTCCAACCGTCATGAGCGAGTACGTCGAACAAGACGTCCTCTTCCACCCCGAACGGGGTCAGAACGCCATCGACGTCCGCTTCGTATGGTATTCCCTTCTGTCTCGCCCTCTCCTTTTCTCTCGCCACGATCGCAAGAGTCGCCGCGTTCCGACCGTCGAAAACGCTCTGTATTTCCTTCTTGTCCGGAAAGTATAGCCTGTTCGAGTAAGATCCGGTTGGAACGGTGCGTTTTCGTGCAAAGATGCGGATCGGAGCTCACCTCGGTTCAAGAATGGATAAGATGGCCAGTGCGATCCGAAAGATGGCCGAATCGCCTTCCAGCAGAATAAGATCCCAGACTCGTACGGCCGCCTCGAAGGGTAATTGGTGCAAAAAGAGTGTGGTAAAGTACGTCGAGGGCACCCTTACGCCTACGGATTTACAATTCGAGTAGACTTTTGGAAACAGGTCTGCTTGTAGGTTATCGAATATCTGGAAGTGGTGGAAGGTCTGAGTGGGTGGTCAATCACATGGACGCGGCAGGTCAACTCACTCGGTAATACGCCTCGACCTCGTCTTCTATGGAGCAATAAAATGCCCGGAGACAAGGCCGATCCAACAAGTTTCGAAGACAGATGAAGGCGACGGCGATGTTCATATTCATCAACAACATGCCCGCTATCAAATGAACCCCTCTGACCTGTGCGAGTGAAGGTTCGAGTTCAGATCCGTGAGCTTCCCCTCGTGGATGACACGATGGAGCAGAGACTCACATAACCCATCCCCTCGTCCACTCTGCTGACATACCAAGCACTCAAGAGTTCCTTCAATTCTTCCCGCATGGGTCCCTTTGGTCCGAACAACCTTGTCGTGGGGAGAGTAGCGATGGAGTCGTCCTCGATATACCTTTGGACTTGGGTTGGGAACCGGTCCGATTCGATCGCTTTTCTAGCTCGGTAGGAGTATGCTTTGTAGGATTCTGCGTGCGCGACGGGAAAGCGGGGCGGTTCATACGTTCAGATCATCAGCCTGGGAACGTTCCTTCAAGACACTCGAACGGGACTCCGGACTGACCTTTAGAAAGCGCCAAAGCGTTCCCGATACAACCCGTCCATACTTTCCCCCTCAAATGACCGGGTACGCCTTGAAACCAACACGTCCCGACCTTTTCATCTTTCCTCACTTCATCCTTCCATTCCCCCGGTCGATGAGTGAGGATGTTGGATTCCCAGATCGGGATGGAAAGAGCGAGTCTGGTCTCCTTTTCACGCCGTTTGATCGCTTCGAGTTGACGTTTCTTCGTCTCTGTGGGGGTGGTTCAGAAAGAGGAAGAAAAAACGTAAAAATCAGCACACCCAAACCTCGCATCGTCGTTTTCCCCCCCCGTAGTCCATCGCTCTCCACTCACCCAGCTCTTGAGACTCTTGCATGATGCCTTTCCAACTCTTTAAATGCTTCTCATCCTCTTCCCTGCTCTTCGGGGGGAGGTGGAGTTGACGGGTATGGTTTCGAACTTTATCTAGCATTGAGCTTTTCGAGGTGGTTGTGGAGGTCGTGGGTGTATTTGTGGAAGTGGAAGTGAGTGTGGATGTGGTTGTAGTTGTCGATGTGGGTATGGGGGTGGGAGCGGAGGAAGAGGGGAGGGAAGTCCGTTTACGATTCAAACCGAATGAAGTCATGGTATTAGGGCTCGTGACAGATCCGTTGGGTAAAGATGTCTGCAGCATCGGATTAGCCGAATGAGGGATGGCCGGTGGAGCGTGTATCCTTCCATGCGGATGTCCAGGTTCTTTCCCTTGTTGCCATTGTTCACGATCGCGATCACGTTCATGCCCAGCTTCATCCTCGTCTTCTCCCTCGTCGACCCCCGTTCCTCGTCCCCAGGGGAAACTCAAGGTCGGTGTACCCGAACCCCCACCTGCGACCTGTCTCGGATCCAAAGTCGGTGAAAAAGAAGCTCTGGTACTCGAACTCGGTGTGGAATGGGAGTAGGATGAGAGCGTGGGAGTGGTCGATGAGAATTTCCGAAGGAATGGGAGTTTCGGGATGGGATGTGTGGGGGATGAAGACCGGGGTGAGGGGGATGGGGATGGGGAGGAGAGGGATGAGCGGGATAGAGTAGGACCTGTTGGGATTAGGTTTGTTTGGTAGCTACCATTATCGTTATGGTTGTGGTTGTGGTTGTTTGTAAAAGGATGATCAATGGACGCGCCATTAAGAGTTATACTCTCGAATCCTCCCGTCAAGTCCTCTTCCTCCACTTGATCTTCGCCATTCAGACTACCCTGGAACGATTGTCCAAATTGCACAGGCCGATCGTTAAACTCCCAAGCGTCCTCTGAGATCCTACCTATCCCTTCGGGGACGACCTGGATCTGCGGATAAGTCGGATCGAACGTGATTCGACGGGGGGAAGTTGGGCCGTACGCTACGGCGAGACGTGGAGGGGATTGAGAAGGGTCAGGACTCCGTGGTGTGAGTGGTCGAGGGAGGGGAGGGGCGTGGTGTTGCATGGTTGTGGGTGGTGAAAACGAGACTGTCCAGGTTGAAGATCATAGAGAGTCGGATTTTGAATTGATGAGATGAACGTCGAATATGCTCAATCAACACCGGTTCAAGGTGGAAATAGCGGAACCTTACTACTCGAAGAGTTGACCTCGACCTCGACCTCGACTTGTAAATGGACAAGACTTACCACTGAAATCATCATCGCCATCATCGCCGCCATTCAAGATGACAAAACCACAATTGCCGTGGGAGCCTTCCAAATATAAATTACCAACCGCGCCGCCGCCGGACGAGCAGATTAAACAGGATCAATTTGAAGCGTCCACCGTCGCTGCCGAACGCTGGGGAGGCGCTCTCGATTTCGCAGGGAGAGCTCCGAAAAGGTTGAAACCGAGGAGGACGGTGGACTATACAGCTGCAGTCGCAAGATGGCAGACAGTGAGTCCAGGGGTGGTGGTACTGAAGGGTCATGACCGGAACTGAGCTGATGTATGCATTCGGGCGGTCAGTTACGGAAATTGAACCATGGGTTACCTAATCCTCCACCAGTTTATCCTGGTCCTTCCAACATGTCAAAAGTACGTCCTCCTCTCTTGTCCATTTCTTCACGAACCGCCTGTTGACTATCCCCACGACAGCTCCTCCCCCCTGGCGCCTACCCAAACAACCCCGCTGCTAATATATGCGAAGTCTTCATACACGGTTCGACGAATAAAGAACGTAGTCCTATCAGCGTAGCCAAGGTCAGTCCGCGTCGATTCGCTCATTGACATTCAAGAGTGAATCAGTACACGACCTGACGAGCGATGTGTGGTGTGATTCTAGTGGGCTCCGGATGGGAGGTGGTGTTTGACTGGTAATCAGATGGGACAGTTCACCATCTGGAACGGAGCCACTTTCAATTTCGAATCCCTCAAACAGGTATGTCCTCTTTCCTCGTCTCTTTCACTCCCGTCACTCTCCGACTGATCCCCTACAACCCCTTACTCTGTCCCCCTTACTCGGTAGGCACACGATCACCCCATCCGTTCCCTCGCCTACTCCCACTCCGGTCTCTTCTTCCTCTCAGGAGACCAAGGCGGTATCCTCAAATACTACACCCCAACCATAAACAACCTCGAATCCCTCCTCGCCCACCGAGAATCCATCCGTTCCATCTCCTTCTCCCCGACGGACGAAAAGTTCGTCACGGGCGGGGACGATGGGAGCGTCAAGATCTGGAATTTCGGGGAGAAACAGGAGGAGAGGGTGTTGAGTGGACATGGATGGGACGTTAGGTGTGTCGATTGGCACCCCTCAAAAGGACTCGTCGCCAGTGGGAGTAAGGATATGTTGGTAAAGTTTTGGGATCCCAGGACGGGCAAGGATCTCTCTACCCTGTGAGCCGCCTCGCTCGTTCGTTTCCTTCCATTTCTTTCCGCTAACTCGTCATTCGCAGACGAACGCATAAAGCGGTGGTAAACTCGTTGGAATGGAGCAGGGATGGACACCTCTTGGCTACCGCCGGTGGAGATGGTTTGGTCAGGCTGTTCGATATCAGGACGTTCAAAGAGTTGGAACCGCTCAGAGGTCATGGCAAGGAGGTCACTTGTGAGTCTACCGCCCAGCTGAACATGTCCGATCGATGAGGCGAGCGGTCTGTTGAACAACGCCCTCCCGATACGCGTCCCCAGCCGTCACTTGGCACCCCCTTCATAGCGGCATGTTAACTTCCGGAGGGATGGACGGCTCGATAGCCCACTGGTATCTCTCCTCATCGACCCCTTCCACCCCGCTCTCTTACCTCGAGAACGCTCACGATTCGACAGTCTGGGCGCTAGACTATCATCCGCTCGGATACGTCCTCGCCTCCGCTTCCAAGGATTACTCAACCAGATTCTGGGCCAGGGCGAGACCGACGGGAGGGCAGGAGGTGGATAGGTGGCATATAGGCGATACGGCCAGTGAGGCTGCAGGGAAACCGAAATGGTCTTCCAGACCAGAGGAGGATGATCAGGGTGAGTTCTATATGGTCTGGGTGTTACGTTTCGTCACGTCATTCGAAGGGGGGGCTGATTGGGCGCTCGGCTTGGGTAGATGAGGATGCGCCTCTTCCTGGATTGACAGGGACGAATAATAATCAACAACAAGGTAGGACGATGGTCAAGAACGTCCAGGCTACGCAATCGGATTTCAGTCTGCCCGGTTTATCAGCAACCTTACAACCCGCACCCGTACCCGCACCTACACTTCCTCTTCTCCCGCCACCGGGGATGGGTGGGAATGGATATCCCAACATGCCTCCTCCCACTCTGCCACCTCAGTCTTACGGAGCACCGCCACCCGTACCGAATTATGGCGGCCCACCTCCCGGTCAAGGGTATAACCAACCTATCAATCGAATGCCTCCTTTCGCTCCTCCGCCACCCAACATGGACCCTAACGCAAGCAGGAGAGGGGGACCGTTACCGAGTCAAGAACAGATGCTTCAGCAGATAGGGTACGAACCACCTCAATGGGGAAATAGGGGTAGACGTAGAGGTTGAGGATTAGAACAAAAATGGTATAAGGGTCGAACGACATGACACGGCGGTTGTATAATTTACATTTCACTCGAGAGATGCGAGCTGAGAAGAGACGGATTCTCATCGATAACCGGACGCGGTAGCCGGTCGTTTGTTCATGATGGATTTCGGAGTCAGCTTTGCGATCAAGCCCGCAGATCGTTGTCCCGAAGTCAACAGGTGCTTGTTCTCCTCGTTCTCGTCACGACGTCCGAAAGAGGGCTTACGACGTCTGATCGATCGTTTGGCCATGACCATCGTGTTGGAAGTGACGGGAGGACAGGGTACAGGTGAAGGGAGACTCGGTTGAGCGGTAGTGGGTCGACGTGCGTTCTTGGAAAAGGGCAACAGGGTGGCCGAGATCTTGGACCGTAGAGGTCTTGTAGTCTCATGAGGACTCAAAGAATCCGTCGGTGGCGAGTCTAGGTTGCTTTGAGCAGTGTTGGGCCGAGAAAACGAAAAGATAGGGGTCTTGCCTGCACTACGCAACGGAGAAACGCCCGTGGTGATTGGAGGAAGACTTGGCGGGGGAACTTTGTGCGAGTTGACGCTAGCCACCACCGTACGTCTGACCCGGTTTACCAACCCAGTCTTCATGGCTCTAGATCGGTCGAGAAAGTCCGGAGAACATGAGAACGTGAGAGGCATCACGACCTGCAAAGATTGTTTCGTCAGCATGTAGCCAGCTCCTGGAACGGCAAGCAGTCTCACCTTTTCACCACCAATCGCGTTCCCGCTACTTTCAGACCTTCTATCCTCGACCACATATTCAAACTTCCACTCTATACGACCCTTATCCTCGCTGCCAGATATCTCATATACGCCGTTGCTTTTCAAATTTAAAGTTGCATTCCGCTTCAAACAGTCATAACGCTGGTCACCGTTAACCGCAATTTTTCGCAAAGTAGGCGAGGGTTCGAAAGTCTGGTAAGATCGGTTGACATCAGTCGAAACCATTGATATCCACTCAATATCGTCGACTCACGGAATAATGAAACGGCCAAAGCTCCTTCGTAGCCATCCTGAATTCTAGACATCCAGTATGACCAAACATCGTGCTCGCTTGTCCACCGTAATCTTCAGCCGTCCGAGGTCTTCCAGTCTTGGGCTGAAACGCTTTCGCGCTTCTGAATCGAGCAAACTGAAACACTGGCTGCACTCTTCTGAAAGACTCCTAAAGTTTCGACTACAACGTTAGTTCGTACCCATGACCCTTTCAACCATTTGAACTTACTTGATCAATCGACAGCTGTATCGTTGTACTTTGGTTGATCGGTTTGGCCACGCTTAGATCGCTTATCCAGCTCCCACCTGATGGACCCCTAGCGTGGTTCGTTCCTCTTCCTCGTTGTTCCACTGCGCTATATGATCCCACAGACCCGGGAAGGTTCAATGTTTTCAAGGCGAGGGACGGCTTCAAACGGAGGTTGTCGGAGATCGCGCAGTCAGAAGGTTCGCTTCGTCTTTCGCGGTAGGTGTCGGTATGTTGTGCGAGGTAATCATCCATTTGGGATAAGAAGAAGCTAGCTTCTGCATGTGTCGATGAAGCCGAACCACGTCGCTGTGGCTCTACAGGGTGATCCGGTCCAGATGTGACCTTCGAAAAAGGGGAATGCGATTTAGGGGATATATTTTGTTCATACGCAAGTGGAAATCCATCCATCCGAGGTGATTCGCCAGCGAGTAGCAATTGAGGTTGAAATTCGGAAGAAAAGATGGTGGGAGGTGTATCCGAGGGTAAACCCGCATAAGCTGAGATCGTAAAGGCGGATTCTTCAGTGGTGGTCCGTGCACGGGACTCATAATCGACTTCCTGCCTCAACTTCGAAGATTGAAGCGAATTGCCCAGTGTTGGCGTGCCTCTTAGCCTGGCATGTGCCGAGACTGGCGATGTCGTTCTGTAGCTTTGAGTCGAGACAGGTCGATCGATAATAAGACCTAGTCCGGAAAGCTTGCTATCTCTCTGAGAGAAGCTACGACCGAGACGAGGCACGGACAACGAGCGGGGCGAGTCTAAATGGATAGGGGTTCCTTTCCTCGTGATAGACTGGTTGTCCGAACTTCTAGGCTTGGGTCCGATATCGAATGTACTGGATAGCTAGGAGGGAAACCCTGAGTAATCGAAACTCGCATCATCAGGAATACCAAAGCTTGGACGCCTATAGGAGAACTCTTGGGGAAGTCCCCCGAAATAGATAGGGATGTCGTCCTGGCTGGTAGAGAACTCGCTGTCTAATGAGATGAGAGATGGCCTTCTGTCGATGAGCTCTGTATGATTAAAACTAGGACAAGGTGGATACTGAAGAATCTTGACCGGGGGAGGTCGTTTGCTTCGCCGAGGGGAACCGAATGATGATGGTGAACCGATTGACGGAGAACGGTCGAGCTCAGGTGTTGACAAGCCTTTGCTCGAGGGTGCGGCATCTGTAAAGTAAGAAGAGACAGTGACGGAGGAGGTAGTCACTGAAGGGGAAGCTTTGGCGGGATATACAGCCTGCATTTGATGAGAGTAGTCCTCGTCTGGAGCGATCACTTCGATCTGCACGTGTTGCTGTGTGGATCGATCAGCTAACACTCGCGATCCACAAACGACCTACCTCGATCTGAGCAGAAAAGCACAGTAAATCCGTCTTCATACGTCTTTATGCAAGTGAATTTGACAGGCTGTTATGTGTTGCTCCACAGCCACAAATCTTAATCGCAACAAATGTCGTTGATTGATGGTCGCAATGTTCAAGCAGCTTCCACCTGCCCTGGCGCGTTAGCGGATTCCAACGGCTGCCTAAAGCATCATCATTCCACGTTCCGCAACCGTATCATTGTGCTAACAAGCAATGCTAGACACTTCATTTGTCCATACAAACCAACAAAGCTGAACTTCATGAACTTGAGATCGAGAATACAACCCTTGATTCTATTCTGGGATATCGATTGATCAGTTTCCTCCCTTATAGACGAGAGTGGGCGAAGCCTGGTTGACGGGCAACACAAAGGTCTCGGCGACGTTGCTAAACCACGCAAAAGTGATCAGTGACCTATAGACAAACGTTGTAATCAACAGCACGCACATATGAGGCTTCCTGCTGGCTGCCCAGACGATGTCCTCCGCAACGTCCTCAGCAGTAAGCGGCTGCATTCCCTCGTACACCTTCTTGGCGGCAGACTCGTCTCCTCTGAATCGAGTAATCGAGAAAGCTACGATATCATTCAGCTTGTCAACAACGGCTTCCCCGTTTATCACGTAGAGAGTCTCACATGTCTCTACCAATCCAGGCTGGATCTCGGTAACACGAATAGGGGTATCATACAGTTCCTTCATGAGTGCTACGTTGAATCCTCTGAGAGCGTGTTTCTGATAAAAGACATATGTCAATGCCCGTATCAATCGGAATCGAGGCGAGCATGACTTACAGTAGCACAGTAGATTGAACCACCGCTGTATCCCTCTCGACCGGCAACCGAACCCAAGCTGATCACATGCCCCGACTTGTTCTCCTTGAAGTCTGAGAGAAATGAAGGGATCCAAGGTTCGCACCAAAAAGGAAGCATTGTTTGCAAAATCATCAGCCATACCCCCTAAGCGTTTATGAAGGGAAAACTCACGTCGAACTACTAATTGGGTCTATCAGGAAGAGTAGGATGCGGTATAATTAGGTACTAATCGAATCGAAAAGATTCAAGAAAGCATTACTTACAAGATGAATCATTCCGAGGACATTGGTCTGGAACATGATATCCATATCTTGCTCGTTCCTAAGCAGGGATGGAATAGTAGTTGTAGGTTATAATGAGCTTGCGGGACATCACACAACAGGTAAAGAGGAATGATACACTTACACATCTCCTACGGTTTCCCTACCAAAGACTAGTCCAGCATTGTTTACCAAGACGTCGATCTTCTTGAATTCGGCAGGGAGAACTTCAAACAGACCTATCAAGAATCGCAATTGGCATGAGTACACCGATATCACTATCGCTAATGAGGGTGTATAACTCACGGTCAACTCCTCTCCTGTCTTGAACATCCTGAACCCATTCGAACACCTTTCCACCACCACCAGATCCACCCTCAGCATTGGCCTTGACAGCAGCAGACTTGACCTCTGCTAACTTGTCCGGACGCCTGGCAGAAATGATCAGGTTGGCACCTGCTTTGGCAAAGAGGATAGCTAGAGTACCGGTGTTTTTGTAGTCAGTATAGCTGATTCAAGAGTCTTTCATTCCCTCCGTGTTCCTCGAGAGAGTCTAGCAACTTTAGAAAGGATACTAACCGGTTGCTGCCCCAATTCCACCAGAAGCTCCGGTAATGAGGACGGTCTTATTGACCAATCGGGAGGTGGAAAAGATAGCGCTCATGTTATCGATGTAGGTATTGAGACCAAGACGATGGATAAGGTGAACAGAGTCCAAGGGAAATGATGAGTTCGCAGAGCAGAGTGAATCTTGAGAAGTCCGGGTCCTTCTCCTTACCCGACGATCTGATCAAGGGAGGTGACAACGGGTCGGAGAAGGGCGCAACCTGACATGTTTCATAATGATGGCGTCATTCTGCTGATAATGTCAGGTTCATGCATGATCTACGCCACAACCAAGAAAGTCGATACAGGCCATTATCCATTCTTTTTCTCTCCTCCAAAACGTTCCATTGCCTTACAACCTCCGACCAGACCCAAGAGGCACCCTGTTGCGGGAGACCGATGGGTGAGTCCCCTGAGCAGGAGGTGCACCTTGATTCCACCTTGCGATCAACGCGTTGACTGATTTCCCTTGATTTCCGGCGTTCGTATCTCCCTGCTCTTCGGTAATACTATGCGCACTCTGATTGGAGCTTCGTCTGGCCGACGGTAAAGGACGAACCGATCCTGGTTGTAACCCAGCGTTATCCATGGTCCGTTCAGCGGATTCCCTTCGAGATCCTGGTCGAGAAGATGAAGATGGCAAGAACATTGATCGACTACGGTTCAAGCCCGAAGCCCCCTCTGCCTGTTCAGTTGACATGCCAGCTTTCAACTGAACCGGTTTAGGGGCAGGTTTCGGTACAGTCTGGCCCCTACTCCTCGAACGCGAAGAGGAATCAAACTCGTCCTTTTCCAATTTAGGAGAGGCAAGGGATTCGTAGCGTGCTACCATCTCGTTGATAGAGCTTCTTCGCGATATTGGTGCTGGCCGGCTCGGGTAACCTTCTTTCGACCGGATATCGGCAGATGCTGGCACTCGGCCAGGAGATACAGGGGAGAATGAAGTTGGCGGCAGATGCATGCTTTGGGGGCGGGGAGAAGATGAGCCGGTTTGACGCAGATGATCAGGCTTGTTCGGAAGAGGTCTCGGTTTTGCTGTCTTCGGGGCTGCAGATTGGATCGGTGTGGAATTTTCCGAGTCGATTACGGGAAGATCCCTCATCCCGCTCATAGTGGTCGGACTACTTGCAATAGATTGGCCGGTGCCAAACCGAGATGGCTTAGTATTGACTGGAGGTGGATTCTTCTTGCCCACGTTATTTGGCGGTAACAAAGCAGAGTACCCATAATCATCGAAACTCGCATTATTGCCGCCCGTCAGAAGGTCCACTGGAGTTCGGCTCCGTTCTAATTTAGATGAGGTGCGAGACGTGTTCTCAGTGTTCTGAGCGGCCCGAGGTACATCAGCAATACTACGGCTTGAGTCTAATCTCTCAAACAGTGGTCGTGTTTCCTCCGATCCAGGAGAAGCTACGCCGCCTAAACCAGCAGTTGCCGAGTTTGACCCTGATGGAGGGTCGATACCGGTACTAAGACTGCCAAGCAGGTCAAAGCTGGGCTGTTTCGTCTTAGTTGAACTCATGGGCTTTATTTCGTTGAAGGCCGTTCCTGTCACCTGCGTAGAACGAGCTGGGGGATGCTCGTCAAACGAAAGTAGCCTGGTTTGGTGGCTATCATTATTAGCCCCGCCAGTCACACTGGGCTGATGGAAAGACATCATACGAGCGTTGCTTTGTGAGCTGGATTGACGGCCGAAAGAAGGTCGTAGAGGCTGTTGCATGTGCTCAGGAGACTTTGTGATTGCTGGGACGGAGTCCATTTCCGCACGAGCCGCTAACTGTTCCACTGAAGGGAATCGATCCTCGAAAGTTGAGTTTTCGCCTTTGTCCGCCGTCTGTGATGACAAGGGAGCTGATCGATCCGCATCTTTAGGTACTGGAATATTTATCGTTCTTGAGCTAGTCGGTCGTTCGTGTGGCTTCGACGAGGTTGCAAACGCGTCTCCGAATCCTTTGGTGTCTGCCGGAGTAGAGGGGATCGGTGAGGCCGTTCGAGCCTTGACGAGTGGCTCTGGACTTGCCGATGCGAGCCTCGTACCGTCAAAACCGTCATCGAACCCACTCTGAACCGTCTGTCCAGTGCTGGGAGGACCCAAGTTGGCAGCTTCGGGTGTGAACGCGTCCCCGAAGTCTGCTGCGAACCGCTTGATATCTCGCACAAGATCGTTTTTGGGATGAGCAGAGGTCTGCAAACTGCCATTTTCACCAGTCACTTGTACCTGGACAGACGGTATTTGCGTCCGACTAGTAGGCTTATTGCTCGTCACCGGTTGCCCCGCGGAAGTAGGAGCTCCCTTAGTTGGACGACCTCGACGTTGAGGCTGTATTGAAGCAACCAGCTGTGCTTGTGTATTAGTTATCGCATCGACAGAGCCTAACAGGTCATCGGATGAACGGAAATCCAGCAGATTGCTGGCGTGTCCTGGCGCTTTTGGTGGAGATGACACTACCTGCTGAGATCGAGAGTGCATCTGCAAATGAGTCTAAGTTTGAAATAGGTAATTAGCGTCGATATACTATCGAAACAGCTGTTGTGGTGTGCTTACGTAATCTCGAGAAGACTGGGTTCCTCTCAGTTGGTGGACTTTCGCTAGAATATCGAACACGGTGGGACGTCTAGTAGGCTGCTCTACCAGCATCGATGCTGTCGAATTGATCTGATTCGTTAGCTGGATCCGTGAGCTCAGTGCGAATCCGGACTCTTACCAATCAAATGCTGTAGAACCGGCGAATAAACTGGATATGAAGGAAACGTATACTTCGCATTGACTATTGCCAATGGTCCATGCTCCTCGAATGGCGTAGTGTAGTAACACAGTTTGTACAGGAGGACACCTAAAGCCCACACGTCTGTTTCATCGAGTCATCAGCTGTAAGTTCGTTACGATCAATTTCTAATCGACGTACCTGCAGGCAAACCAACAGGCAACCCTAAGAGTGGTTCGACCATTTCCGGACTCCTGTACTGCAAGGTAGTATGCCTGTTGAGATCGTAAGCCAGTTCTTCTGCTTCTCTCTTCGACCGAGGAGCCTGATTTGCTGGATATGTGGTTGAACCGAAATCGCAGACTTTGTATCTGAATGACGATATCGAGGAGGAGGAAGAGGAACCAGAAGGGGAGAGGGGAGTGCAAAGGATGTTCTCGATCTGTCGTCACTTGTACGTTAGCATGGGAGGCTGCGAGATGATTCGAGTCTGCTTACCTTGAGATCTCGGTGTAGAAGAGGTTGCGACAACGAGTGCATGTGAGCCACTGCCTCACACACATCGACAAATATACTCAGGATCTCATCTTCCCTTAGTCGATCTCTTAAGCGCTTGTTAAGCAGGTCCAGTATACCACCGCCTGTCGTAAGAATGTCATGATGGGTACGTCGGAACAGAACCGCTAAACAGACTGGCTACTAACCAGCACAGAACTCCATCAGAATGAATACCTCCCAACCAGGACCTCCTTCTCTCCGGGATTCCAATCGTTTCATCTCGCTATCGAGGTACTCGACGATTCTGTCGTTCCCTGTCAAAGCTTTCATGACTTGAATTTCCTTTTCTGTCTCTTTCAACATGTCTGTGCCTTGATCATCGCGAAATGCGATCCGTTTCAAACAGTGCGAAGTGAGTTGGTTCGGGCCAATAGGCTGTCGAGAATGAGTAAGGTATACATGTGCATATCCTCCTAAGTACGACAAAAGTAAGGGAGAGTTTTAAGTTAGCATTGTAGCGAAAAGGCCAGGAATTTCTCATTGTCTTACCTTCACTAAGATATTTGTCCACGATCACGACCTGCTTCCCAACCCTAATCTCTTGACCAGGCCGCAGGGTACCTTTCTGTTCTACTGCTCCCGTTGGCATAGGACTATGACGAGCGGGCGGAGTTGCGAATCCCTGAGGGCTCCTCACTTGAAGGCCTGGGTTCACGTATCCGCCCATTGGAGCATAAGCAGGAGCAGGTTGAGGTGCATAGCCAACGGGATAGTTCTGCATCCGAGGCTGCATGGTAGGATAGCCTCTCACAGCCCCTGGTGGAGGAGAGATGACCTGTGGGTATCCGGCCATTCTTGTGAAACGTTAGGAGTCGTGTGAATGTTGATCTGTTTGATCTAGCTGTGGTCCACGTTCGGCGTTGCCAAGGTGCTATCGTTACACGTATCAGGTCGATTGTTCGTATATCAAGCCATAAAATTCGATTTTGGTCGCCAACTAGTAGGACTGATTCCAGTCGTATACGATCGAGATTGAGGGACAGACGTGACAGAAGATAGTAGAGTAGTGATGGCTTTGCTGCTGCAAATCTCGACACGGCTGGCCTGACTGATATCGTCGTGATCACCGAACGAACTACGAATGACGCGTGCAGCGAGCTAGACGACCGGAAGAGCCGATGAGCCTCCGGTATGCAGCGAGACCTGCAAGCCAGGCATTCAGGTCGTCTGACAGGTCCACACCAAATCCATGCGATCAAATCGAACTGCTTCACAGATCTATAATCAGATCCTGCAAAAACAAGTGTTGGTTAGACGTATGGCGGGCCGAGATTTGAAAAAACCCGAAATGTGAAAGAAGATCGAAATAGACTATGTCGGTCCGAGTGGATATCAAGCAGGCAAGCAGGGTACAATTATCAGATTGTCCTGTCAATGAGATTCTATACAACTGATTGTTCATGATGGGAGAGCCGATCGAGCTAGTGGCATCCGTATCGTGATATGTTGCATTAACAGAATTTATCGCTGCAAACCCGGACAAATCGATCAGTTCTCTTCAAATACTGATGAAACGAGAAGACATACTGTTTCAGCTTCGACCGTCTATCTAGCATAGCCTCGCTTAGTCTTCCTTCTTTTCTTGCCTTTTTCAGATCTTTTCTGTCGGATTCGGAAACAACGGATTTTCCCAAATTCCAAGCTTGAAATTTCGCGCTGTAAACATATCATCGTAAGATTAGCAAGGATACAAGGCTCAGAGATGTGTATACCAAGCATGACTGACTTTCTCTCTCGCTCATCAGCCAAGGTACCGTCTTTTTCCGTCCTCCCCCCATCTGTAGTCCTCTTCTTTCCCTGAGGTCCCTCGGCCAACTCCAGCCGAGCTTTGTTGACAAATTCCCTCTGACACTTGATCCTTAATCCCTCAAACTGTCCCATCTCCTCTGAATCTGCTCTTAATTCCACCTGAGGTTTACCTAGGGTGAGTTTTTCCCGGTTTACTGAAACGGAGAGGTATTTGTCGGAAGAGGTTTTGAGGGAGAAGGTAGGGTGGATACCGTCCGTTGATGTTAGTGTTGGCACGAAGGCTTCGAGTGGACCTCGAGATGGTGTAGACGCTGATAATACACCGGAAGTAGCTGCAGTCAAGAACGTTCCGCTATCGATCCATCATGTGGTCAGATAGGGTGATCGAGGTGTAACAGGAGATATGATTGGTGAACTCACGTGCTAGTTCTCAGCGAGACGACGTCCTCCGATCCTGATAACCGCGAGATTACCCAAACATGATTCACATCGGTAGGTTCGACGACCTGTATCGTCTCGTTCACGCTAAGTTCATCTTCTCCTTCAGGGGCGATTGGTAACGTTAAAGGTGCTGCGAACACTCGTTGCCGAGTAGGTTCGTACTGGAAGAAGACAGAAGAGGGAGTCCGTCAGTCCCATCCCTGGATAGGAACGGCTCGGTACCTGTACATACGGCTAGACACGTAGGGGGGTCAGATGGTAAGAGGATGAAAGCAGGTCCAGAGACTTCCATAGGATCCGTAGGGAAAATCCAGCCTAGAACGGAATGTCGTAGTTTATCAGCTATTTATTCGCTTGAAACATAGGCGAGTATCTTACCATTAGGGTCTCCCTCCAACTCGGCATCTGGTCCGTCCTCTACTTCCTTATGAGACCTCTTTTTCTTCTTGGGCTTGTCTTGAGGGAACCGATGATATCAGCTAAGCCTTGGCTTGAATGAACTAGGAGCGCACTACTCACCTCCCTTGAATTTGAGCTTCTTCGATACGATAGCTGACATCTGGTATAATTTTCCGTTTGAGATTGCTCGCTGGGATGGTTCGAGCCTGCGTCAGACCCGCCTGTCTAGATCTATCTTCAGGCTTCAAGGTCTTAGATTCATCATCAGTTGCTGAAGCTAGCTTATCAATCCAACGGTTCAGACCTGTGACTCATGCTTTGACGTGTATTTTCGAAATGATTACCTAATATCGTTTGTACGCATCATCATCGCTCGTTCAATCGACCAGGTTCACTCAACATGGTTAGAGCTCTTCAATCATCACTAATCCTCAAACAAGTATACATCAAAAAGGCGGGATAGAAAGACCCTGATATTAGGATATTCCTTACTGAGAATCTGAATATCGATCAAAATTATTCAAGCACCTTCGACTCAAATCTACTTCAGCGATCTAAGCAAGAACCAATATGAATCACGGAAATTACGATGGTATGTCTCACCGTTCCAGCGTGGCCTCGATCCACGCATCGAGCTGATTATCATTGCTTATCAAAATTGGGATCCTATAAGATGATGAGGACGACGAGGATCTCCCTCTCCCTGGCGGATATGGAAGAGCCGGACAAGGGGCACCCCGTGGCAATCCCGCATTCGGACAAGGAGGAATCCTCTCGCAGTTAATGGGAGGAATGGGAGGAGGCGGATATGGTGGCGGATACAGTGGAATGATGGCCAACGGGATGATGGGGTATGGAGCACCTAGCAGACCGTCGTAAGTCATCATGCCTAATTTTGGGCCATATTGCGTTGCCTAACTGAATCGTCACCCGTTATAGAGCGTTCGATGACTATTTCAAAGCGTATTCCGTTGCTTTCTTGCCTGGACCAGAACGACCAACATTAGCATATGGTGGAAAGGGTGAGTCATAACGCATCGGCTGTCAAGCCATCGTCACTTATAGTTCCTGTCCTGTAGTCATCATGCCTCCGTCTGCTCTTGCTAAACTGAGTAAGATGATATCTGCTTCAGATTGAATTGCTTAACCATAGCTAAACCTACCTTCCACGAAATAGCTAATCTCGATATTGCTTCTCCTTGGACATTTCAATTGCGAAATCCTAAGAACCCATCGGAATTACACACGCATGGAGGTGTTCTCGAATTCATCGCGGATGAAGGATGCGTGTACTTGCCTGCTTGGGTGAGTTGAATCTCAGATCAAGTCAAGATTGACAAACAGACTGACTGAATCTATGCGAATCTCAACAGATGATGAAACGATTAAGACTGGACGAAGGAGACCCAATTCGATTGACAGGAACTGAATTGCCTAAAGGAAAGTTGGTCAAGATTCAAGCTCAGACACCCGATTTCGTTGAAGTCTCGGATCCTAAAGCAGTGTGAGTCTCTTTCCCCAACATCTCTTACGTTTACATGTTGACCCGCTGCTGCGACTATAGGCTTGAAACCGCTCTGCGGTCATACTCGGCTCTGACCAAGAACGACATCATCGAAATCGAATACAATTCTATCCATTTCGAGCTACTGATCATGGAGACGGTTCCTGAAGGAAGTGGTATCAGTGTGATTGATACTGATTTAGAGGTGAACGATCACACCGTACCCCGAAATTGCGGAAGGAAATCTAGACTGATATCTCTGTCATGTTAGGTCGATTTCGAACGTCCTAAAGGTTATGTCACGCCTAAACGAACTTTCACACCGCTACCAACCATGGCGGATAAGCTCAAGATCGATGTCAATGAGCAAGTCTCTTCCGGGATCCCTACTCGAGCTGGATCTGTTGCTTCCTCGAAAGCCGGAACTATGGCTGGATCGTTAGGTGCAGAAAGCGCGTTTGAAAGTTTCAAGGGTTCGGGAATGGCTATGAACGGGAGGAAGAGCAAGGGCAAGGGGAAGAAGAAAGAGATCGAGGAGGTTGATCCGGATAGCAAGATCATCCGAACAGAGTGAGTTTAGTGTCTGAATCCTTGTTCAGAAGTAGGTGCCAATTTGCGGTTCTTCCTGCAGCAAATCGCGTTTCGTAACCAACGAATCGTTGGCCAACTCGGAACGTAAAGTCCCAGCTCCTCTTGTCTTGCCTTTCGGAAAATTATTCTTTGGATATACATACAAACCTTTTGACCCATCGAAGGAGACGAAAAAGGTTGAGCCAGAGGACGGTGCTGGTGTAAGTCGGACTCCACACCATATTCCAGGCGATCTTATTACTGAAGACCTTGAGTCATTCTAGGCCAAACCTTTGCCTTCATTTGTCGGATCTGGATCAACCCTTTCTGGCCGAGGTGGACCCGCTCGACCCGCTCCATCATCGTCTGCTGAGCCTCCTGTGAAAGAAGAAGAAGCGAAACCGGACCCATGGGCGAGTCTGAGCGGGGGATCGACCTTAAACAAGCCGAAGCCTGTACCGGCTCAGAGAGGTGTCTCCGCCGCTCAGCCTATCGAAATCGAGGATGAGGATGAGGAAGAGGAGGAGGAGGATTACGAGTATGGCGCAGCTGATTCTGGATCGGAATTCAATGGGTTTGATGACGATGATGACGATCATGATGCGATCGTTATCGATTCCGATTAAGGATGACAATACGGTAGAAGGAATCATATTCATATGTATAAAATACCATCGTCATATCGACGTACCCATCTGTATCTAAGTATGTTTCATGCCCCGTAACCAACCCCTTGCACCGATCGAGGAGCGACATCACCTACCCCGATGATATCAGCAGAAACCCTTTCGGAATGAGGGAGAATGAAAGGTCAATACTCTGCACAAGTTCTCTCAACTGAAGGACAAGTTTGTTGACTTTGTGGCGCGGAAGCAAAAGATCTCGGCGATGGTTCTTCCCGTTGAACATTTCGTCTCTTGGCCAACGAAATGCTGCCCCGACGGCAGCCTCATCGAACAGATCACAACCGCTTTTCCGGTCGAGGAGATCTTACGACACGTCCAGGCTTTATTATGGTAGGTCTGCTTCAGCCACGCAAATCGCCGCAAAATGGCTTAAAGGAGATTCGTTTTAGTCGACAGATGAAACCCAAAGCAAGAAGAGGAAGAGACAGAGCGAGATAGATCCTACAGGTATCGACAAGGAAAAGCGGCAAAAGAAACAAAAGGCGCAACAGTCTCAAGTCGAAGAGGTGTCTTCACTAGATAGAAAACAGGAGAAACGGCAGCGCAAGGCCGAGAGGGCAGAACGTAGATCAAGAAAAGAAGCTCGAAGTGCTAGGCGGCTTGAAAAGAGTCAACGTCAAGAGGACCTGGCACAAGCTGCTATCGCTACCACAGTTCCAAGCACGAGTGATTCAACGACCAAGACACCTCAACTGGCCAACCTTGAGCATGTCTCAGTGCCGAATGCACATTCCACTGCGAGCGAAACTTTCAAGAAAAAGGCGAAAGACCTAGCAAAATCCGACGCAAAGAAAGCAAAGAAGCAGAAGAAACAATCAAAACCTCAGCCAGAAAAACCTGTTCCATTCAATATACCGAGTTCTAGCTCGGTCGTTATTCAGCCTGTCGCTTCTTCCAGCAAGATCGCGGAAGCCAAGGCAAAACGAAACAATCCTGAGAAAGCAAGAGCAGAGAAAAAGGCTCGACTGGCAGAACTCGACCAGAACGAACTTCTCGCTTCGACCTGGTTAAACAATGCCACTCTGAAAGAGAAAGCTGAGAAAGAAGGCAAGTCCAGTTGGTGGCAAAAAATTGTACATGCAGAGCCTGTTGACGAATCGAATCGATATAGGGTTGGAATACAAATCCGGGCAGTACACGAATACAGAAAAAAAAGCAATCGAAGAATTTCTCGCAAAGTACAAACAGGTAAATAGGATCGGCACGAGGCTAAATCAGTTCTAGCCTGATGTCTCGCTACAGCTACGTGGTATCACCGGAGAACAAATGCAGGAGATGATCGGCGCTACCGGCCGGACAGCCAGATCACGATATGGCTCGTTTTGGAAGGACGTTGGTGGGTGCATCCTGATATATCCTGATATTCAGACATACTGATTTCATTCCCATGTTCAGCGGCTGCCGTTCCGGGAAGACCACTCCGCTCGGTACATGCCTATGTGCAACGAGCCTATGATCCTACCGCTCGGAAAGGTACTTGGATGCTCGAAGAAGACAACGAATTGCAGGCGTGCGTTATTTGTAATCGAAGAGTTCAGTCCATTCCAGACACCTGATAAACCCTCCATTCACAGAGCGTATATGGAACTAGGGCCGCAATGGAAGCAGATTGCAGAAAGGGTCGACCGATCAGCTCTGGATTGCAAGGATCGATATACGAAGCATCTAGCATTCGCTGGAACCAAAAACACAGGCAAGTTCTAGTAAATCAAGGATCCACCAGGTCAATTGACTAAACGCGAGTCGATAGGTCCGTGGTCAGAAGACGAGACCGAACAACTTCGTTTATCCATACTAGAAGTGGCCAGTATCATGGGGATGCAGCTGGAAGATACGTCTGATGATCTGCCCTGGAACACGATTGCAACGAAAATTGGCGGGATTCGTACACCTCAACAGTGCCGTACACATTGGTAAGGCAAAAGCCTTCGGTCCGTACGATCCATGGAGAATGATTGATTGTATTGTTAAACAGGACTGATGTGGTACTTCCTAAAATCCTCACAAACAAAACGGCAAAATGGCAGCCCGAAGATTCTGTGAAACTGGTAAAACGGTCAGTATCGCAATTTTGCTGCTGTAGTCTCGCAAATGTTGAACGACGGAATTGTCTCATTGAACAGCCTCATAGAACAACACAAAGGAGACGTCAGCGAGGTCGATTGGAAGGAAGTACCCGAAATCGGATGGAACGCTAAAAGTCCGCATGTCTGTCACAAAATGTTCAATCGGTTGGCAAAGAATGTTCCAAACTGGAAATCGGTCGAGTTCCCCAGTAAATACTCTAGGCTGGGTCGCTTTCGGACGTATTTAACGTTATACGACTTTATAGGTCTGCTAGAGCAGTTACTTAAAAAAGCACAAAACGAAGTCAAACTGAAAGTCGTCCGAGAAGAAAGCCGAAGGCACCATGTTTTGGCCCAGGCTCAGCACAGATCGGCATCAGCACTAGCTGCTACGCTATTTCACGAATCGAGGTATAAATCCAAGGAGATAATAGAGGATTCTGACCCTGATGCTACCGATGATGAAGAATGATAATATTACAAGTGCATGCATGACTCTTCTCGGGTCTTATACATCAATGTGTCCGTTTATCGTATGGTTCGTTACAACCCAATCAGATGCCCTTTATAACCAGTCGTTAGATCTAGTGAGTTCATGCCCATGGGTTTCCGTCGACATCCTGCAAAGATGCAAGAACAAGGGGTGGCGAAACCTCTTTCACAACATCCGCCTCTTCAATCTGCCTGCCAGCGTGCACAGCCGCGTGCCGCTCCTCTTCAGTCGTATGTATTGTTTGACCTGGTTTTGACTCGACAGTATGTTGGCCGTTATGTCGCTCATCGCCGCGAACATAAACGTGCTGTATGTTATGAGCGTTTGGGTCACCTTTCTGGCGTTCATACTTCTGAGCTTCTTCTACAGCCTGTCGATCATCTACCACAAGATCAACAGCATCAGAAGGTAGAGATCCTGTTGCAATTTCCGGTATACCCTCCGAGTCCGAAGAAGAGCTGTCATCGTCACCTCCTATGGCGAAGGGCGATCGAGTCGGTGTTGGCTGACGTCGTGAAGCTGGACTATTACGACCGCTACCACGGTGGCGTGTGACCCTCAAATGGTTTCCGTTCGGATCATCGGGCCGCCAACCGCCTGACTGTTCAATGTCGCCATCGTACAGCCAGTCCTCATGACCCTGTCCGTTGCTGTCGATGACGACGTCCGAGAGCTTTTTAGGAGAATCACCAGGTGATGGACCAGTCGACCGGCCTTGTTTAGAAGTTGTGTTGGAGCCAGCTGAATCGTAACGAGTTCGAGGTGCTCCGTTCGCCCCTGCGAGGAGACTATTGGTCAATACAGTTCAACTTGTAAAGATATATCATACTAACATTCGCCGTAAACACCACGTTTCTTGTCGCCTTTACCATACTTCCCCTTGCCTTTGTCCTTTTTCTTCGCAGGATCGTTTTTATTCTGGGAACCGCCATCCTGATCTCGATGTAAAAGACGATCACCAGTGTCCTTTGCCTTGCGCATCCACTTTCCAGCAAGAACTCCATCCTCCTCTTCCCAAAGTTTGCGCCTCGCTTCTTCTCTGCTGACGTCCACATTGGGATAACCGATATACTCGATCTTCTTTGCCCTGGAATACATGGCCTCCTCCCACTGATCTTCAGGACCTGCTCCCTCAAAGTCGCAACTGGGCGCTTCCGAACTATCAGAGTCGCTGTCGTATGGCCTGGAATCTGGATGATGGAGAATTCGAGCAGTCTGCTTAGGAAGCAATGGCGCGTAGGCTTCTCTCTCGTTTATCCTGTTCTCCACCCTTCGTTTGACGGCCTTGACAGGCCCACCTTCATGTCGAATGCGATCCTCATCACCAGGTTGTTGGATCCAGTACTTCTGGGTTCCGCCCTTGCTATATCTCAAACCTGCACGGATTCTTCGCATTCGTCCTTCACCGACATGAAGACCTCCTTCAGCCGGTTCGTAGGCTTGATACGAAACCCCACGTCCCTTCAGCGTCTGTTTGGAATCCTCCCAGACGTCACGGGTGCCGAAGGCGTCCCTCAATGCGTAAAAGAATGGCATTCGTGCCTGTGATACATCACGTTGCGATGTTTAGACAGATCGATCATCGAAGAATAGCTGGATGCATGCAAACTTACACAATACTGCAAGTTCTCGTCGATGTAATCACTGGCTTGAAACGCGTATTGCTATCAAATCGATGTTGTTAACTAGCTGTTGACGATAGCTAGAGAGAGAATCCAAACTCACGTGCGCAACAGCGAATAAAGGCATCTCAATACAAACAAGCGAATCCGTCAGAGCCAACGACATGTGCTCCTTATCAGTGTACGCTCCCACTATTAGCTAGCAAGAATCAGTATCCTATACTATGTCGACCGTATGCGACCAGACAGACTCACGTCGCTTGATGGCGCGAACAGCGACGAGCAAAGCGACGGCTAGCCCTTGCCAGAAAGAGAAGAACAGAATTCCTTTGACACACAAAAATTTGGCTAGAAGATGATGATTCTAGTCAATAAACATCGTTATACGAGCGAAGTCTCCGAACTATACTAACGGACGGGTCTAACGCGTCAATTCCGTGTGATAAAGAATCAGCCTCAGGCGTTGTTTCATACGGATTTGAGTCACTCACCGGAAAGGTTTCAAATCCTTGCTGACGCACACCCAGAACATGGCCAAGCAGCTGTCGCAAAGCGATCAGCGACTGCAACCAAAGAAGAAACACAAAAGAAAAGAACTCACTAGAGACTCAAACAGATACTAGCATTGTATATCACACTAACGTACGTATACCCGGAATCAAAGGCGAAATCTCCTTCCCTATATGTGTTCGTCACTTTGAGGATGACCGTAGCCAGAACCAACAGAGGTTTGACTTGGACATATTCTGTATCGTCCATTCGGAAGGAAGGCTGATTAGACGGTCGTGTGACTGCGGGGATCGGACAAGAGCGATATCGAAAAGAGAGACTTACGGAGAATCCCTCGTTTCAGATTCAACAGGACCCAAGGGTCACTTATATCCATAGGGCTCAGGAAAAGATTGAAAGGGAATGGATGAGGGATAGGTGGTCTACCATGTAAGAGGATTAAGAGAGACCTTTCTCCTCCAAGATAAGAGACTAGCAGTTGGAAGAAGGTGTAGATAACAAATGCCTGTTGCATGGTGTGTCGGAGATCAGTAAAGATACGCCTTTATGGAGTCATATTTCTCACTTCGTAAAGATCCCTAACCGTGTCGATAAAGAAAGCCGCGTCGAGGGAAAAGAGAGCGATGATCGAAGCAATAGCGTACAATGGAACCCTAAGGTAAAGCAGAATCATTAGATATCAGGTTTGTGTTCGCAGTCAAGCGTATGCTACTCACATTAGCATGATCCGTACCACAGATCGTTGCAGCAACGGACGTCGATAACTCTTCAGCTGTAAGTAGATAGACCACATTGATACCAAAGTAGCTAAAGAATGACGAGTTTCAGCGGTCATATTTTCTGCATCTGTTACGACACGAAACTAACCAATAGCAGAACATACACCACAGACTATAAGCAGAGACTTTGGTAGAAGGTTTCCCGCCCCTCCACCTGTTTGGTGGCCTGACGAGCTTGACTCGTATGATCCTGGAGCATGATGGCTCGGAGAGGATGGGGCAGGATCCTTAGGGAACGAGGGAAGCGACATGGTGTTCGCAGGCCACTCGTTAAAGGGGCTCAAGAGATAAGAGAGAGAGGAGAAGACTACGGCGCCTCTCTTGAGTCAATTGTCAGATATATTGAACGTTTGGTGAACTTTATGAATGGAGGTGGACGAGGTAAAATCAGAGAATGCGATGATGATGATATCGTTCAGCGATAGGTTCCGGTTTGCTTCCGCAACCTAGCATTCAGCATTCAAGATTCGCAATATCGCAGTGGCAACTGGCTACATCTTCGTTCTTTCGTCTTGTGACATTGCTTGGCATCGCTTAACCCAGATTATTACTGTTCCTCGAAACAGAATCTTGACCGGAAGACAGGCTATCCAAATCTAGCCATGCCCCGAAGCGCACCGCTCTGCCTATCGTGTTCATCAACCATCGTCCTTCGATCGAAATCGAAACCTGACCAGAAAGACCCGTACATCACGCCATGCTGCAATCTCCCCATCTGTGCGAACTGCTTGCAGAGAAATCCTCGACTCAAGGAATGGAACCCTTGTCTCTGGTGTGCTAGTGGCGTGAATACTATCGGGTCAGGATCGAGAACAAAGAGCTCAAAACAGATGGAGGCGGCAAGGGAAAGTAAGAAGGGCGATGAGAGGTTTGAAATTGGAGATGATTCCGATCTGGATGAGGAAGAAATGGATAACCCTCCTCCACCATATGTCTCAGAAAACTTGAAGGAGCCAGAACGCTCAGAGCATCCAGGCAACGGACAGGGCGGTAATCATGCCCTCCAACCAACCGATCTTGATCAAGCGCAGATTCCCGCCGAGCTTGAAGAGGTACAGTCTTATGAGCCTCGCGAACATCTAGTACAAAAGGGGGACACCATTCGTTCCCTTGCTCTGAAGTATAGAATCGATGTAAGTCTTTCAATCAACCTCCCTTCCCATTCGTGTCTTGCTGACGGATGGACCCTATTCGTTTAGCCGTACGACCTCCTTAACCTCAACAAGATCCCCTACTCTGCTTTACATACCAATCCCAACCTCTTACAAACGAGAAAGACCATCCTATTATCTCAGCCCAAGACCAGCAAGGATGAACCCATCGGCGGACCAAATGAGAATGAGCAACGTGCAGCGGAGAGGAGAGTGAAAAGGTCAGTTCGAGGCTGCATATGACACGGCTTTTGATTATGGCAGGCTGATTATAGGCCTTATTGAACAGATTCCAAATCTTGACCAAAACTCCTGACCCAGGTATTGCCAAAGCCTACCTAGCTATCCAGAACTTGGACGACAGTATCTCTACTTCTACGCCCGGTTCGGTTCTTTTCGAATCCGATCCCTTTGATCCTGAAACGTACGAATCACAAACCACACCTGGAGAGGAGACATCTGGGAATAGCGAGAAGGAGAAACCTAAACCGGGTCAGGTTACGGTAGAAGGCCGAGCGGTGGATCGATACTATTCTGACGAAGAATGGGCTGCTCGGATCGCTCAAGAATCTTCTTCCTCCTCGAAGGGTAAGAGCAAGTCTGGTCTCAGAGGACTGTTGGGCAGCAAGGACAAAGGAAAGACAGCAGTGAGGAAGGGAGACTATATTCAGGGTGCTCCTTGGATCGAGAGTCGGTAGATGCGGGAAAGGGGGTAGTTTGGTGTAGCTTTTATATATGGATGTAGCTTCGGCTGAGTGTCTCAAGCTTTGTATCCTAGACGAGTGTGGTTGTTCTGTATCCATCTATCATGTGCTTGACCAGGACGCGCTCGTTTTGGTCAACCGGGTCGAGACGTGTTCATTTCCTTTGCATGGTGCATGTCATCGTTCCACAACCGTAGGCCTACAAATGGTTCAAACTACAATCTTCTTTTGAAAGGGTCAAGCTTCAATAAACATGGTCTCGTCACTTTCCAAGCCTGTAGAACTCACTCGCGATCCAATTCTCTCGAGCCCGACGTGACTACCCTCACCAAACAGTCATTCATCCTACTTGTCCTTCTCGGCTTTAGCAGCAGCTTCTGCCTCTCTCTTCGCGTTGAGCTCCGCCCTGGTCATCCCAGGGCCGCCATCGGATTTGGGAAGACCCTGAACGATGGGAGAGGAAGCGAGACCTCCTTGCTCCTTCGAAAGGCCCTTGACGACGTCAGAGGTAGCGAGACCTCCTCCGGTAACCTGACCGAAACCTGCAGGTTGTTGTTGTTCAGGCTGTTTGCATAGAGGATCAATGAGCGGGGTCCTTTACAGACTGGCTGGTTCAGCTCACAGCGGACATGACTGATGTTAGACAGAAGACCTGATAGATTATTAGAGACGAAAGGATGTTGATGTGCATTCTCACACTACTCTGCTAATGACAGCCAAGGTTGATGTTATACGGGGAGGCGATTCATCATCTCGCTCAACTCCGCGATAAGCTGGATAAGCGCGAGGGTGGTGACCTCATCGTAGCGACAAGCCATGACACCATCGCCATGAAACGTTCAACAATTGCCCCTTGAATCCTGGCCCATTCCTTGCGCTGTCAACAATCATGTCTCCCCCCGCAGTCTTGTCCCATGAAACCTGCTCCTACGTCGTCCTGACGTTTAACCCAGCATCACCCTTCTTCAACCAACCCTCTCTCCTTCAAGAACGATCAGAAATTCCAGCACCGGTAGTACATGTCTCGCAAGTGGGAGAGCTAAAGGACTCGCTTATCTATCAGGTAGCTGGAAGCAAGTCTGAATTCGAAAGGGTGAAGGATCAAGTCATGGCTAGTTTGAGGGAACAGGAAGGTGTCACGGGCGTAAAGGTCTTGGAAGAGCCTAAAATGAGGGCCAAGCGAGGTGGAGAGTTTTGATCGCCCTGACGATCCGATTGTACTAGCCTTGTGAGTTTGACTACTATGAAAGCCTTTACCTTGAATGTTGAATGAAGAGAGCACAGAAGATCCGATTCGACATATATACCCTTATTTCGGACAATCAGCTCAATAGGTTTCTTGGACCACGTTTCTTTCTGTACCGTAGAAAGCAGATAGTCTAGACCCAGTTGATCTTGCTCAACATACCAGAAAGGAACCGGTTGCCGACAAAGGCAAACGAACTAGAGATATGAAGCTGTGCCGGGCATCCGTCAGCCCAACAGGTCGCTTCCGAACCATACTTCCTACGAATCAGCAACTCCTATTTATTCGCGGCAAGAATGCCCTTGATCAGTAATACACACAGCACACAAGCTGGACAGGTGTACAATTCGCACTGCATAGTCGTATCGATAGCAATGCAGTGTCGGGAACAGTAGCAGATATTATAATAGCGAGTCAAGCTTTCAAAATGTTCGAGGCTCAAGACTCAAAGAGCAATTAGAGTCAAATGTCAAGTCTCGAGATCTATCGCATGCTCGAGGGTAGAGAATCAGAGAACCTGCGCATGATCGAATTTGCCCATGAATCGGACTGATGTTCAAGAAGAATCCACCTTCTTCGCGTGTATGGTCGTCATCTTCCTTGAGTAGAGTGCACTCTATACCACTCAATCCGCCATACACCTGAGTCGAGTTTACGTGGTCCAGGATAGTGTCATGGACTTCCTTCAGCGGATAAAAGATCTCAAGGATGTCAAAATTCCTAGCTTGACGATTCAGTTAGGGGACGGAGCTCCTCGAACCTTCACGATCGGACCGGTAGATCATCACGCCCATCCGTATATCTCATTGACGCTGGATATCTTGAAATTTGCTATCAGCTTCTTCGTCGCTTCTTATATCCCTGGTATTATTGCTTGGGTAGATGCATGGTACACGGAGAGGAACACACCGGAATTGAACGTCGAGTTTCCTGCGGTAAGTTAAGGCATTCTGATCACCGAAGATAGTCCAGCTGAGAAATTGCTTGTTGTAGGCCGTCTCGACGGCTTGGACATCGAATATCATCGAAAATGCTACCGTCGAGTCGCACCTGAAGGACGAGAGTCTGCTGCCACCAGGACATGGCGCTCATCCAGCTGATACCAGATACATCACGGCATATGATCCCTCCACCGGGGTAAGTGACCGAAACCTAGCTATCCTGATTAAGTCGTTGATCGCCAGCCCTTACAATAGTATCATATCGAGACTATTCCAGTTCCAACTCAAGCTGACCTGTCTGCTCTCGTCGAACGAGCACATGATGCTTTTCCCAGAATGAAGCATACGACGTTCAGCGAACGTCGAAGATTCTTGAGGACGTTCAAGAAGTGGATGATGAGCAATTTGAGGAACATCGTCAGGTACGTTGCGAGTCGGACACGTATCACGAAGCTCTTGAGGTGTTAAGGATTACATTTGCATTTACAGGGTCGGGGTCCGTGATACAGGCAAGACGGGTGAGTCAAGGTATACAGGATAGCCCACTGCGGACATACGTTGACACATCTCACATGTTGTATAGAGGTCGATGCGACTTTTGGAGAACTCTTGACTGTTTTCTCCAAGATTAATTATTTGCTATCGTATGGTGAATCTGCTTTAGCACCCGAATCCCGGCCTGGAAACCTTTTGTTGGCTCATAAACGATCCAAGGTGTGTTTGCCTGCTGCGAACCTGTCTGAAAGACAAGACATTGATCTCCGGTCTTGGTAGGTCTACTATGAACCCCTCGGCGTTGTTTGCGCGATTGTGTCCTGGTCAGTCCTCTCAAAGCGGAAAATGAATTACCGTACTTAAATACGAGCTGCAGGAATTACCCTTTACATAACGCTCTCTCGCCGATCTTGGCAGCGCTGTTCACGGGAAACACTGTTGTTCTCAAGTGAGTAGATGTGACCGATAGCCACCAACCTCGATACTAAATCCCGCGATCCAAGGTGTTCTGAACACGTCTACTGGAGCTCCCGATGGATAGTCAATGCCATCAAGATTGCGCTCGCTGCTGTCGACATGGATCCCGAGGCGGTCCAGGTGAATAGTAACGATAAGCAGATCAGGTCGAGAGTTCGATCGTTGATTTTCACTTCGTGATCAGCTGGTTTGTTGTTACCCTGAAGATGCTGAAACCATCACAAAGCATCCCTTGATACGACATATCACTTGTGAGTGTATCCTTCTTCAAAAGTCGATCCCAGTCAACTAACATCAAGTTCAGTCATTGGAAGCGAACCTGTTGGAAAGAAGGTGGCTGCATCAGCAGCTGAAAAACTCATTCCTACCTGCATCGAGCTTGGTGGAAAGGATTGCGCTCTGCTCTTGCCCTCAACCAACTTGAAATTTTTCGCTTCTACGTTCATGAGAGCCGCTTTGTGAGTAGTCGAGGGGTATGGTCAAATGACATGAAATCTGATGGGAAGCCCTCATAGCCAGGCAAATGGCCAGAATTGCATCGGTATCGAGCGGTTTATCGTGCATCGGTCGATCTACCAGGAATTTGTCGATATCATGACGCCACGTATAGCAGCACTGCGCTGCGGGCCATCTCTATCGGCAGCACCCGGAACTAATCAGGGTGAAATCTCAACAGTAGATTCTGGAAGTATGATTTCGTCGCGACTGTTTGAACAGTTGGAAGACTCTTTGGCCTCGGCTGAGAAACAGGGCGCAAGGATCCTGGCAGGCGGCAAGCGATTCGAGCATTCTGTCTGGAAGCAAGGTCATTATTTCAGACCTACGTTGATCGTGGACGTCACCTCGGATATGGATATTGCACAACAAGAATTATTTGCGCCCGTCATGACGGTCATGCCATATGATACGGTTGAAGAAGCCGTAGCCATCGCCAACAGTACTCGTTATGGCCTGGGTTCAGCCATTTTTGGAAGCGATAAGAAAGAGTGTCGTACCGTGGCAGAAGTACTCAAGGTTGGAATGGTCGCGATTAACGACTTTGGGGTGTTCTATCTGAACCAAGCCATGCCATTTGGTGGCGTTAACATGAGTGGTCACGGACGGTTTGGTGAGTGTTTTAGGCCTTTGTCCGAATTTTGGCTCGTACTGAGATTTCGCTTTCAGGTGGACCGGAAGGGCTGCGATCGCTTTGCTCGATCAAGGCGGTCTCCGAAGACCGACTTTTCAACTTGATACAGACAGGTATTCCTGGACCTGTCGGTGAGTTTTTCGAGAGGCTTGCATTGGTCGTGCGACTGAGTGGCTTGTGAATATAGACTATCCATTACCATCGCAAGCTGCAAGCTGGTCGTTCCTGGACGGATTGCTCAATCTTGCTTATGGCCAGAGGATTTCCGATCGTGTTGCAGGAGTGTATAATCTCGTGGTAGCGGCTGTGAAGCGATGATTGGGCGATGAGATTACATGCCTCTTACCTATACTTGACACGACTGAGCTAACCGTATAATCTCCTCCCGTGTGATCTCGTTCCTGTAACGTGCCATTCCTGGGCTCAGCGCTGGCAACCAGTATGTGTCATTCGTCTCGCTCCTTCACAAGGTCCAATGTTTTTACAGCCGAAGAGCCTGCTAAAGTATTCACCTGCCAAAGAAGCAATGCAGCTGATAAGTGGACTAGTGAATTGGCGTGCGCTTCTTGACTGAAGCGTGATGGTAATAGATGTTCGGCAACCGGCCGACCCCCTCCACCGAGAACTTCTATATTCACGACGTGCATATTCACCAAGTTGATCAATGAGGGCTCCCTCCATTGGCTGGAGGCTGACCCGGGTTATCCAGCTTCTCCCTGCGAGCACCCCTGGCTTCACGTTTTGCGCGCGTCATAGGGGGATTGCTGATACACCATGTAATCGCCTAGTCTCCTGGATCATCCATGATCTCAGCAGTACATGCAAACATGTCCACGGAAAGCGATGGACATCGGGTGTCAGGTGAAATCGCCGGTATTGTCCGTTCCTCGCCCAAAACTCGTATTTGCAGTGCCCGATCCTTGCACGAAGCCAGGCTGACCGTTCCTTGTCGTCCCAAAAGAGTCCCCTCGTGACTGATGGCTTTACTGCCCGCTTCAGAAACTATCACCAACCAGAGGACGACTGGAGTTGAACATTCTTGACATTTTCACCCAAATGCTTGATCTAAATTGTTGGATACTTCCATCTGCTGAACAATGAAGCTTGGCTGGCGCAATGGCTAGCGCATCCGACTTCTACTGCTGCTTCAATAGAGCGTTTTAGATCATCTGAAGGTTCCGGGTTCGAGTCCCGGGTCGAGTTCGTTTCTTTTTTCTATTGCGAGGGTGCCGCGCGCCCGGAGGCTATCTAGTAGAGCTTGTAGTGCATATATATATAGGCCCATATAGGGCATACCGGACGGCGCTCGCCGTAATCCTTGCTTCAGGACTCAAGCTACACCGTATTACCCAGTTTCATCGGCCCAAGAGACGGCCGTCGAGCTACAGCATGTCGAAGAACCCTCGTTCGGCAGTACAGAGGCTGCCTCTGGTTCCTCTGCCCGCAAGCTCCGCGACCCAGGACATCTTAGAAGATTATGAGGTTCTGCGAGATGAGCATGGTGTGGAGACTGGAAAGAGGAATCTGCTAAGCCTGTCGGAAAGGTGAGCTTACATTGATCTCTCTGGTGGCATTGTCAAGCTTAGGTATGACGCACAAGTACAGTTTGACCGCTCTGCAAGCTTTACGACAAACTCGATATTATCACCTACATCACCTTTTTCCCGTCTTTACTTCCCCTCTCGCTAAAACGAAAGCAAAACCCAAAGGAAAGGGAAAAGAACAGCTACTAGCTCCAGCAAAGAATGAAGAGGACGAGAAAGAAACCATACCTCCACACAAACTGTTCTTGCTTGGAAGCTGTAGGATGGTATTAGGGCCACTTTCCTTCGAGGGAGTTTCATTTTGGGAATGCCGATGGGAGACTGCGATCTCGAAGCCGATAGTTAGCGGAGCCCCGATGGTCAGTTCTCGTTACCAAGTCATATGTGAAGAACTTTATCGATCTTATATGACTGCATGTAGCCTATACGCACATCCGTTCCTAAGCCTTCGCAACAAGCGAATGCCCTAGCTGGACCTTCGAAGGGAGCGCATGTGCCTCCCTCTACGACTGGCAGTAGCATAACGGCACCACAAAGTCGCCCTACTCCAGGATCCATTAGGCCTCCGAATGCTCCGCCAGCTGCTCCAGCAGTAGACATTGTGGGTCACCTCTCACGCATCACGCCTATCAGTACTAAACCCCCTCTCGCCAACAGACAAAAGACCTGATCAATCAAGTCAACTCTCAAGCTGAATCACACCCCTGGCTGTCACGTCTGATCCAACGTGCAGCGACCCATCAAGCAGACCTTTCTGAACTTCGACGGCTAGGAGGAGTAGTGGAGATATTGAGTAAAGGGTTTATTCTGCCTAGAAACCATCAGGAGGGAGAGTTGGCGGCGGGCGATCCTGTGACCTATATGAATAGGGTGATCGCAGCAAAAGAAGCTCGGGCGAATGCCGCGACAGCCAGAATACAATCAGTCAATCCGGCAGCCACTCCTGTTACCCCTGCTACATCCACACCTAGTGGACCCAAATATCCTCTAGTAGTCATATCCTTTGCGGAAAATCCGACAATAAAGTTCGTTCTCCCTACTCCCTTCGCTTATACGTCTTTCCGTCCAGAGGTCGCGTCTCTGGCAAACGAACAATCGACCAACTCGCTTCCAATGGTCCGCAAGCGCGGCCGGATGATCTGCTCTACCTTCCTTCCCTCCAAAGGTTGGGGTACATGGATATCGCCTTCATCCGAATCTACGCGTAAACGAAAATCTCGAACGGAGATACCTGTTTCCAGCGACAAGCCGTTCGGATTGGCAGGGATGGTCGTTCCTCCTGGGTCTATAGAGCCGGTCAATATCCGATTCGAGGATATGGCAGAACAAACTTGGATGCATTTGAGCAGGATTGCCAGAGTCGTCGATGACTGCCTCGCGGAAGAGAGAGCCGAAGACAAGAAAAAGCTCAAACTCGATAAGAAAAGGGAGGAGGAGAAGAAGAGGAGGGACGACGAGAAGGAGGCTGAGAAGCAGAAGCTGCGGGAGAAAGAGGAAGAACAACGAACGGAAAGGGAAAAAGTCACACAGGTAGAGGGTAAATCCACAGAGCGTGTGGCTGCATTGGAAGAACGGGATGAGGATATAGAAGATGTGATTGTCGTCAGATCTACCGTACCGACCGAGCCTGCAGCGCCCGTCCCAGCCAACAGCGGATCTGCAGTCGCTGGCACAGCGCTGGAAGACGATCCTGACCACCCTTCGAAACGTCCGAAAAGGGACATTAAACGGAAACGATGGAGTGAAGGGGAAGAGGCTGATGCTGAGCGACCAAAGCAAAAGACACCTCGGCAGGAACCCAAGGAAGATGTGGTGCAAGACGATGATCCCGAAAAGAGCTTCAAGTCTAGAGTTTTCAAGCAGCTGGTGAGTAGCCTCATCGCCATAAGCCTTCGATATGCGAGCTGACTCTCGGCAACTCTGACAGCTCAAACGGGTCCCTCATAGACAGTACTTGAAGTTGCGATTGTCCGCGCCTTTGCCTGAAGATCTCGTGAGGGTGAGTCATGTTCGATTTGTGCTCAGGAAGATACTTCATATGCTAAAAATTCCGAGCGAATGCAGGCTTCTACACATCCTTTCGACGCTATCCTTCGAAACATTGTTACCAAACAAGCGGCTGTACCCGAACCCGAGCTCATTGTACCAGCACCTCGAACACCGTCAACGAGAGGCCGAAGACCCCGAGGTTCAGGTATCACCAGAGGCGCGAGAAAGATCAGGACAGATGTCGCGGACTCGACCGAAGCTTGAACACCTCATCATTCTTACGATAATACACCCAAAGTTGTATCACTCAGCAATTCAGACATAGACACACTCGCATATAGCATAGATTGAGGCCCTCGAAGATGTCTGCCCTGACATATCGGAAAGCGACGTTCTCGTATGCGAAAGAATCCGGAGAAGACATCATGAGACAGGTCGATGTTTACGTTCCAGAGAAGTTAGAGGCTGGTGCGGATGATGGGATGGATCTGCTTGTCAGTACTAGATGACTGTCGCAGTACCTCGTGCAGGCCTAAATATAATCTCTGTATCTGTCATACAGGTATTTATTCACGGTGGTGCCTGGAGAGCGTAAGCAGCTGTTCGATCCGTGACGCATAATCTGGCCTGACAGTAACCTTTTGCTACACAGCGGTGACAAATCAGACCATCAAAATATACCTCAATTGCTCGCCTCCCACCTCCCCTCCGATCGAGCAAAGCGGCTTGTCATAGCTGTTCCAAATTATACCCTATCGCACAGTCCCGACAATCCGGAGCGACTGGTAAATGTCCATCCAGTCCATAATTTGGATTCCATGCGAAGTATTCTCTGGTTGAATGAGGCCGAAAACATCGAGAAATACGTCGGATCGAAGCTAGGAGAAGGGTCGTTCAGGTCAATATACTTATCAGGCCATTCATGCGGTTCGCATATCCTGTCGAATCTCGTCTTCCTGCTGCCAAATGTCCCTACAAGTTCAGAACCATCCGTTACATCGTGGACGACGGAGGAGAGGGAGAAACTCTTGAACATCGTAAAACAAACAAAAGGAATAGCTTTCCTGGACGGTATCCATGATCTATCAGATCTGGTCACCGAATATCCGTCATATGAATTTTTCGTGGAGAAGGCATTCGGGACATCGAGTGAGGACTGGGATAAGGCTTCCGTGTCCACACAGAGTATTGAAGATCTTTCAGAGAACACGGTCAATCTGCTCAAAAGCCAGCAAGCACCCAAGATTGTGGTAGCGCATGCCACCCAAGACGAGCTCCTGAGTGAAAGACAAAGCCGAACGTGGTTTGAATGGTTGAGGGATTTGGAAGGGGAAGAGAACCTTTCTTATGACAACACGACGCTAGTGGGATCGCATGACGGTTGTTTGCAGCACGAAGGGTTAGGAATTTTGTTAGCCAGACTGTTTTGAAGAGGCAGGAACGGAGCCGAAAGGCCTGGTATGATGATTTGTTAAAGCAATGATACAACATGCAACACGATCGTTTTCCTTTTTGCCGCTTGGATTCCTTCATATCCGTCGTTTTCGCGAAGACGCTTTGTATCTCCAAAGCATGACTATCACCCCGACCAACGCTTGTGCTCCGAGGAGGTATAAAACGGGTGCCAACCAATCTTCATCGCCGGCAACTGCTGAAGCGTTCTTGACCGCGCCGGCGAAGATCGACCTCGATTTAGTTTGATCCGAAGAGAACAGGGTCGCCAATTCGTTCAAAACGGCTTCATCATGTGTCTACAGAATTATAGTGGTCAATATCTGCTGTCAGCTAGTCGCAGAGCCTGGCCGACGTACTTTAGCTCGATCGAGATTCTTGCCTAATGACAGCAATTCTCTTCTAAAGTTGTCCAGAGTCTCACGAGTATTGCTACGTTCGCTTTCGAGCGTGGCTATTCTCGAGGATAGATGAGAAAGTGCGGCTCTAAATGAGACGGTCGTTCAGTCGATATTCCCGATCGCTCCCTTGCTCCTATGCCGCTTACAATATCTCCGCCCCTTCGTCCCCGACAATCGCCATCCTCGCCTTCCCCTTGACCGGATCGACAGAGTTGGCTTTCTGAACGAGAGCCTCGACCTTCCATCCCAAAGCCGTGATGGCTTCCAACATTTTCGCTTGGGAATGTGAGATGATGCGTTCCATGATCGAGTCCTTTACTTTCTTGTTCTTGTTCGCTTCCATTCGAGCGGATGCTCTTTCGATGGTGGCGGCCTGGGTAAGGGAAGACTTGCATGAGCGAAACGTTATATCGAGATGTATTGCGATCCTCGATCTTACCAAATCATCACCCTCGTCCATGATGCTCTGTCCAGCAAGGGACGGCGATTTCTCCTTCCGAAGTGAAGAGTCGTGTTCATCCGATTCCGGATCAAGACAGACCACTAGCAAACCCCAGCCTCGGATCAGATCATTTGCTCCTCCATCCAGTCTAGGCCGATCGATTCGACTTACGATAGAAAAACTCGGCATCGTTGAAATCATCCTGCCAAGTCCCACCCTGTATGGTCTTTTCGTTTCTCAAGAAAGCGACCGGTCTTGGATTCTTGACCAACCCCCTCTCTCTTTCCTCCTCCGTCATACCCTTTGCAATCTCCTCCTCCTCCTCCAAAGGTACCCTACACCTCTCCCCCAACCATCCACCATGCCGAGCGACGGACTCGTTGTCATCCACTACGAAATCCCTCAACCCGGTCGCAGCTATCCCATACCCCATCCCGTAGCCCTTGAACGTGTTCCCCACAACGACTCCACCGAAAAGGATCGTCTCCAAATCGTCCGAAAGTACCCCGGTTCCTAATCCGATACCTACCCTGATGAGCGTGCCTTCGTCCGCTTCGATCGTGTTGTTGATGACCCGCGTGTTTGTATAGTTGCCCTCCCATGGGGAATAATCGGAGAGGAGGATGCCGGACATGGAATCTACTGTACGGGAGAGGATCGTGTTGGAGGAGATGAGGGAGGAGGGGGACCCGTAGATGATTATCGAGGTGTCCGTGACGTCTACAAAGGTCTGTCGAGATGATCAGATCCAGATCTTATCAGTTGAAGTCCTCGAAATTTCCAAGCGTGGACAAGAAAAGACACTTACGTTCCCCTCCACAACGCTCTCCAAACAAGCGAGACTCAATCCACTAGCGATCGGTCGACCCAAGACGGAACCGTCCGGATCATCCCCGTCGACCTCTACAACCCAAGGTTCCCCAATCGGGCCCTGGTTGGCGAACCGCAAATAACAGATGAGTCGCTTTTCGAAAGAAACACAAACGGTAGAGAGGAAAAGAACGAACGATGACGTTCCCCTTGATGACCGCTCCGGTACACCCAACCAAATCCCCTTCTCTAATTTGTAACCCAGTCCATCCCCTGGGGTCTTTTATATGACAATTGATTACTTGTTGAGCCCCGTTGTTCCCTAACAGTACCAGGGGAGAATTTGACCCGGAGAATTCTGATGATGAAGATGAGGACGAGGTCGAAGGGGAACGTTCGGGAATTCGGCCTAGGGTTGGACGGGAACCGTCGATTATGAGGGATGCTAGAGTTATGCTGTGACATCTTCGACAATCGCCTCTGTGAGCCAGATAGGGGTATATTAGCTTTGAAGAGAGAAGAGTGAAGATCGGAGGACTGGGATGTGAGGAGTTGCATGGTTCCTCGATGTGATAGGATGTTCCACATACGTCTGGAACGTGGAAGACGACTACTCACTGAACGACCGTCCCTCCTTCTCCTCCTACCAGTTTCAGAATCGCTTTGTCTTCCTCATCAGTAGGATACCCATGAGTTGATATTTGTTGCGATTTCGCGGTGAATACGATAGGGGAAGTGAGCTGGATGATGGTCCTCGGGCAGAGGGAGATGATCGTTCCTGGTCCACCTGTAGTGGAACATATCACCATCAGGACAAGCTCATATCGAATGATCTCTGAATGAGACTGACCGTCCGAGAGTAACCTGTTTATCTCTTTCCCGTCTACATCCCAGAGACAACCTTCTCGATCGGCAGCGGGACTGGCGGTATCCAAGTACTCGTTCAGTTCGTTCGCCGAGTTGGCTCTGGCTATGACTGATGGGAGTAGTCGTAGTAAGAGTACGAGGAGTGTTTGTGTGAGCATCATGTCATGTTGTTGAGAGTGTGTGCGATGTCGATCGAGAGCGTTTTGACAGGATTGAACTGGTCTTGAATTTTGGTTGAATGAGTTTCTCTAGAGAATCAAGGTTAACGGGGAGTCTCATGTCTGAGCAGGTCAATAACAACCTCTGGAACTGATCTCGAATGCACCTCGATCACAACTCCGACCACCTCTCTTCGCCCTTTTACACTCTCTCGCTCTCGTCTTGACATACACACACAATGGCAGATACATACCAAAAGAAAGAACTCCTAAGCCTGATGGCTCAACCTCCAAACAAGAGTACGTTCCCGCTCCCTATCGCATCTACTTCCGGCGCCTAACGTCCATAACTCGTCTTTCTCCCTCTTCATCAGCATGTGTCGATTGTGGAACTCCTAGTCCTCAATGGGCTTCGGTATCATATGGGACCTACGTCTGCCTAGAATGTAGTGGAGCTCATCGAGGTTCGTGAGCTGATCTCGAACGACCCTAAACCTGACCGCACCCAACCTTATTCCCTCTCACCCTTCACATCATCGCGCTCATCAGGTCTAGGCGTACATCTGTCCTTTATCCGATCATTGACTATGGACAAGTGGAACCCCGATCAGATGGAGAAGATGCGTCAGGGCGGGAACGACAAGTTCAAGGAATTCATTCGTGCTTATGGACCTGAAGGTGGTTGGGACGATAAGGCTAGTATCGCCGAGAAGTACAAGACTTGGGCTGCTGCGCAGTACCGAGAGAAGGTCAGTCCCGGGATCCGGATCAAGGTAGTTATGAGGCGGAGGAGCTCAAGAAAGGATTTCGATTCGACTTGTTCTGAGATAGCTAAGCACGGAAATTGCCGGTGGAACATTCACCAAATCCTCTCCACCCGCATCTTTCAACAAGAAACCTACCCCCAGTCAATCGACTACGCAGAACCGGTCTTCATTCTCGAACAACCCTTCCCGGACTTCTTCCCCCTTTTCCAACGGCGCGCAGGGGGAACAGGGGGAGAGGGGCGGGCAGAGGAGAGCTAATGAGGATTTCTTTGCGGGGTTGGGAGCCGCTAATGAGGGTCGGAGAGAGGATCTGGCTCCTAGTCAAGGTACGTCGATCGTCAATGCGTACAGGCGTGGAATTCGAGATTGACCACTTTTTCTTCTTCTAGGAGGGAAATACGTCGGGTTCGGTTCCGCTCCTCTTCCTTCCTCTTCGAACCCTAACCACCCCTCATTCTCCCTCTCGTCCCACTCCGCCCCCTCCCTCACGGACTTTCAAAAAGATCCCCTTTCCGCCCTGTCCAAAGGCTGGGGTCTCTTCTCCTCCGCCGTCGCAGCGGCAGGATCGACCATCAACGAATCCGTCATCCAACCCGGCATCCAGACCGCTTCCACCACCGTGGGAGACCTCCAATCGGGCGATCCGAGGGAACTGACGGGGAAATTGGCTCTCGGTGCTAAAGGCGCGGGAGGATGGTTGTCCAGCGTGGCCGGGGAAGGATGGGCGAGGGCGAATCAGTTGGCTCAGCAACAACAGGGGTCTCATGCCGGTCATTCGGGATGGGACGAAGAGGAGGATCTGACCGAGCGGTTGGCTCATTTGCGTTCGAACGGGGGGTCCAAGTATGAAGGGTATGAAGGGTACGGGAGGGTGAACGATTCTCGATCGGGGAGTGGTCAGGGTCAGGGTCAGGGGCAGGGGCAGGATGGATGGGGAGCTTGGGGCGAAGAGTCTAGTGCGTTGCACAAGGAGGAGAAGACGGGGAAGAGCAAGGAGGACAAGTGGGATGCGGATTGGTAGCTGTCTTTTCCCGAGCGAGATGGTTAAGCATGTAGCATGATTTGGAATTGCATTCGTCTTTTGGAGGATAGATAGATGAGAGCAGAGGACGGGGTTTTGGGTCTTGATGGCGTTCTTTTGTATGGCTGGTTTGATTTGGATTTCATTTGTCACTTTGTCGATGCGACTTTGGTTCTCGGATGTTCCGTGGATGGATGCTGGCGAACATCGTTCTGGAACGTTGTACGACTCGACGGTCAAAGATCAATTGTTGTCTATCGTTTTGGAACTCTACGTTGTTCCTCTCTGCGTCTTTTCTTCTCTGTCAAGTGGCAAGTGAGAGGTGGAAGTCCAGGTTCTTGAGTGGTACAGACTGGGATAGTAAGATCCCGCTGAAGCAACGTCTACGAAGACTCCAGACCTCGAGCTCCGACGATCACTCGAACAGGAAATCATGATGCTACATCTCTGATCTATGTACTCTGAACCAAGCCTGCAGAACGACTTGCCCTCATTCCATGCGCCCAGAGGTCAAGGGTGTATACCACCATCTTGCCTCTTGCTTGATCTCGGTACCGAATCATGGCGTGACGTAAGTTCCGAGTGCCTCGGTCGACGATGAACGCCCCGTTTGTTACCAACAGGTGCGGTCGTAGTCTGCATAGATCACCACACCAACGGCAGAGGGTGACGACCCGAAGCTTGAGGTGCGATCTTGTCCTGAGAGCGGCTATCTACATTGAGACAACTTAGCTTTGTAGATCAACGATTGTCCTTTTTTTTGATGCCTCTGTTGTTAGGAGATCTATTCCCGCGAGTCGAGGAGTGAGTCGTTATTTTTCGCTGCATTCCCGTGATTATCTGAGCATAGTCCGCAATACCGTCCCCTATTGTTCCGGATGATTGAGGTTCATGTTTCAGAAACACTTCTTTGAGTGGTTGGCTATCGTAGCTAAGACAGGAGGCAGCCGAGAGCGGGGAAGAGAAAGGGATGATCGTCGCAGGCACGAGTCCCGCAGATAATCGCAGTGTCGGCGGCCCGAGTGCTTCAACTTCTCGACTATTGGAAGAGAAAGCATGAGAATGCTAGCAGTATCCTATGTTGATTACACAGACTACATCAGCAACAGCACACGTCTGGATATACACGACTTTTAAAGAATATCTTGAGACATCAGATGGGAAGGGACACTTTTGGATGATGATTAAGGCCATCGTTTAAGACTCTGCTGGATGGATGGTGGAAGCAGATTGCAGATGTTGCATTTCATTCTTCTTGCTCGTTTCAAGCCGTGCTACAAATCCTCCCAACAATAATCCATATCCTCGAGTGAGGTCCTTTAAATCTGTTAAATCCCCAAACCGATAGAAGCAAGCACTTCCTTTTGTCTCGTAGACTTTGACCTTTCGAGGTGCTTCGCTGGATCGCGACACCGCATTTCAGCCAAATCGCTACAGCGACGAAGTCGGAAGTAGTACTCTTGTTTCGTTTCGTTTCGTTTAGCTTGCTTCCTTAGCAGCGTGTATGATACCCAATCAATCAAAGCAGCTGCTTCGCAAACGGATCCGCCAGTGGCGGACGTTGATGGGGTCTTGACCCTACGCACGAGTTCGACGCGAATCTGCCGTGATTCTTCAATCTAGTGTTCGAAATATGTCATCTGAAGTTGTTGCAGCTTTTCAAAATCAACTCATCAACGTTTGTAGGTGAAACGATGACTGTGATGTGGTTGTCCGAGTTCGCCTGTCATTACCGAGCGCGTCAGCCAGTTTGCAGAATGATTTTAGCCATTGAGCGAGAGGGCAACGGACGGAGACCAGGGGGCAGTAACCGCAGTAGAGTTCTCTCATGTGGACTCTCCCAATATGATCACTATCAATATCGTCGAGTACGGATACTCGAGGGTTTTACCATTTTGGCCACATCGATGACCCATTCTTTCACGTGACTCGACGAGATTTCCGTCGATTGAGCGTTCATTCAGAGGAATTAGGAAATTCAGTATCGTCAAGGTCGAATCATCTTGGCTCGATAACCTTCTCTTCCTCCCTTCTTCCCCCCTTCCCTTTCCTTCTCCAAAAGACCGACTCAGGTCAACAGAACTGTAATAACAATGACGACTTCCCTCGCCCAACAACTCCGGGGGATCGCTTCCCTCGATGCGGAACGAATCACTTCCAACCATGGAGCACCCAGCGGGAAATCATATCTCTTCCCACCTTCCCAAGCAAGTTCCATGGATCTGGATTCTATTTATAATGTAGCGTTATCTGGATTCGAAGAACTTTTGGAGCTGGATCCGGGGATGCAGGAATTCGAGGACGAGGTTTTCGCGGAAAGTAGCAAGGGGGTGGACCGGATGGGTTTGAGCAAGGATGAGAATAAGAAGTTGGACGAGGTATTGGAAAGGTGTTTGAGAAGATTGAGCCCTTGGTTAGGGCTCAAAGCTGGAGCGAAATGCTTGGAATGGCTTGTACGGCGGTTCAGGTAAGTCAGAACCTAGCTTGAGTGGTAGATGTACACGGGACTGACAGTGTTTCCTCCCTGCTCGTTCCGCCAGGGTGCATGAGCTCAACGTAGATCCCGTAATCGAAGCTTTCCTGCCTTACCACGACTCCCCTCAATTCCCCCGAATCCTTTCCATCATCCGTCTCGACCCAAAGCTCAAGTCCCCTTATTACTCCCTTCTCAACCCCATGCAGAAATCCCCCACCACGCTGGACCGAGGCCTTTTGTGCAGGTACATGTCCCCTGCAAAGGATAAATCCTTGTTCTTGTTACAACGAATCATGGGGATGCTCAGCAAGGCGGTCGAGGAAGGGGCAGGGTTCAGGACCCTGTTCAGTTTCTGGTCCGCAACGATGGTAGAATTCCTGGAGAAGATTAGGGGAGAAGGAGGAGTTCCAGAAGCCGTCGTGAAAGCTTTGGTGGATGGGTTCGTCAGGGCCTTGGTGATCGAGCGTGGAGGTCGGGATTACGCTACCACCATTTACCCGGCACTCCTGGTCTTCCTTCGATCTATTCCTCTTACCGCCGCACCTTATACCATCATAATACATACCTTGGGGAACAATCGGGATGTCGAGCTGCAACACCGGGTCTTGACTTTGATGATCTGTTTGGAGTATTCTCCAGACGCATGGCAAGTCGACCTAGGGGAGAGGTGGGAGAAGATCTTTTCTATAGCCAAGAACCAGGACAAGATCGGGGAGACGATTACCATAGGGTTGGAGAGATATGGATTGGAAAGGTCTTCCCGATTGATCAGTATCTGGCTTCTGCAACGGGCCAAGGGAACTAGCCCTGTGGTTCGATCCCTCATCAATTCCCCCTCTACGCCTATGGTGGTTCTGAAGACTATCGCAAAGCACTCTACTCGAGTGAGAGAGGGGGAGACGCAGGAAGATACCGCGGCGAGACAATATTTGGGTAGTTTGTTGAATCAGAGGCACCCTGAGCTTGTCGCTACTGCTATCAAAGCCGCTGGAGAAAATGTGCTTTTGCCTAAAGGCTTAGCAGCGACGAGGTCGAGGGCTGATGATATGGAAGTTGATGCTGTGGACGGATCGCTAGAAGACGAAGACATGGAGGACGACGACGTTTCTCCCTTCATTCAGGCCATGTCCGCCGATCTATCGAGACGAGTACAAGGGATCGAAAAGCTGTTGCAAACTTACGAGACGTTCTCGCCAGAAGACAGGCAATCCGCTCAGTCTATCTTGATGAGTCAGTTGACGGAAAACGAGAGTGAACTGATCGATACGATATACGATCACCCGGAAGCCGTCTTGTCGCTTCTGAACCCTTCGGAGCTTATCGACACTTTGGCAGTTCCCATGTACAAGGGAGAGACGAAGCGAGATGTAGTCGTCAAACACGTAACCTTCGCCAGCGCATTACCAGCACTGTACCCGGATGACAAGTACCTGCAAAGCAAGGTCTTCAGGCAGGTATTGTTCCCCATCATGATGTTCACCAAATCGAGAAGAGTTACCGTTTCTGCTGCATGGAAAGCGGTCATCTCCCTTCCAGCTGGATCTATTCCCCTGCTCGAAGGCGTGGAAGACGTTTTCGACCAGAGCAAGGAAGCTGATGAAAACTCGTACAAGGAGAAGATCGACAGGATCGCTGACGTTCTTGCTCAAAACCTGTCCAAGGAGAGTTTGGCTACTGGGAACGTCAAGTTCTTATTAGATCAGACCGCTTCTCAGAACGACATGGTTCGAGCCCATGCCCTCTTGATCGTCTCAAAGTTCTTGGGAGAAGTTGGACCTACCGTTCAGCCATTTGTTCTTTCCGAGTTGAACAAGATCATCCCAAGATGGCCAGTCTACGAGGACGTTGAAGCTGCTTTGAAGCCATCCGATATCGCAGACAGAATTTACTCGAAACCCACTCAGGCCAAGACTTTGGCAGCTCTGCAAGATCACTGTCTGACTGGAATCAGGCATATGAAACTGGGACCTGCAATCCGCCATTGGGTCATGCCTTCCGACTTGAACGATCTGGAACCCGTCCGAACCGCACTGAAGGGGATTTACGGTCTCGTAAACTCGAGCGCTCTGGCTGCTTCTACCGCTAGATCGATCTTGCACTCGATCTTCGGAAAGCTTCGTGAAAGATCCCTAGTTTTCCTTGCTGACACTTGGACGGATGAAAGGCAATCGACCGATGTTCGATTTAGCGCCGCTACTCACGCTCATGCCTACTTGGCCGCCTGTGCCGACGAGAGTGGAAAGTCCCGTACCGATTTCCAATGTTTGATCCCATCCGTACTGATTCTGCTACTGGACGAAGAGAGATCGTTGCGCGAAGCTGGTATGGTTCTTGTCAAGCAGCTATATTCGGCCATTGGCGATACTATCGAGGATATCTACGCCGTTGATGACCTGTACGGTCCCGAGACTGCCAACGTCAAGCTTCTTCAAGTGAAAGAGTCCCGCTCATACCTCGATACCTTGTTAAAAGAAGCCGCAGGTATAGTCGCTGACAAGGACTACCTTGTTACTCTCCACGGCCGCCAGTTGAATCCCTCAATCGCAGAGAGCAAGAAGACTGCTAGTATCCGTCGAGCGATCCTCGCTTTCATGACGTCTCACGTTGTCGGATGGAAGAACCACGGGCCTAGGGTAAAGCTGTTGCGCAGCTTGAGCATGATCAGTGACGTCACGAAGTTGGATGGTCTCATGCTCGTCTTTGACCAACTCAACGATGCCCAGAGCAAAGAAATCGCATGCTTGAAACGACTATCTCTCGTGAAATCTAATGTCTTCCTCGTTGCCATTTTCGATGCCCTCGACAGGCCTATGATCAAGCAAATTGCCAAGGGTAATCACAACAATTTCTTCAAGCTGTTGATTTCACTGTTAGAACGAAGCACGACAGAGCGAGCCAGCGCCTATTTCGATACGATGCGGGAACTGATCCTGACTAGACTGAGCGGGGACGCGTTCACAAGCCTTGCGTTGAATCAGCAGGAAGAGGTCGTTTTGACTGTCGTTCGTGCGTTGGCAGAATTCAACGAAACCTCTCGCAAGTCTACGAAGGCCCTCTTGCGAGATTTGCCCCTGAGCGCGGATGGCATTGTTAGCATCCTACAAACGCTCGGACAAACAGAGGATTCGGACGTCTCTCGTAACAAGAGGAACAAGGCCGCCGAAAATGGTTCTGAGAGGACATTTTCGGTCATCCCCCTTATGGACTTCTTGGAATCCAGGACTGTTTCCGAATTGCCGGTCGATCCTCGATTGGTGACGTTGGGCTTGGAAACTCTCTCAGTCATTCTGGACAACCGAAAGACCATTGATGCTGGTTCTGCGGACTTTGTCGAGCAGTCCTTGCTGACTCTGATGATCAATATCATCGATCAGATTGAGGAGCGCAAGCAGTTGCAGACCGAAACATTCGGCGTCGAAGTCCTCGTCAAGCTCATCCGAAACTCGGCTAATCCTAGAACCTCCCAGATGGCACTCCTGTTCATAGGTAGCCTCGCTCGACTTGTTCCAGATGCGGTCTTGCACAACGTCATGCCCATCTTCACTTATGTCGGATCTAGTGACTTCCAGCGTGACGATGCTTACAGCTTCGCCGTGGTTGAAAAGACGGTTGAGAGCACCGTCCCAGTCATTGTCAACTCGATGCGAGGAAAGACCAGCAACGAGCTTGACTTGTTCGTCGAGGCCCGACCTCTCCTTCGAATCTTTGCCGACATGGCTCAGAGGTTGCCTAAACACCGTACTCTACCTTTCTACGTACACTTAGTGACGTGCATGGGGACCTCGGACTTCCTGGCCCCAGTGACGATGCTCTTGGCAACGGGTGGCAAACGGCTGAGGATCGACAGCGATGCTTCTCGATTGGCCAAGACTCTGCTTGCCAGGTTCGAGCCTGCGCTCCGTTTGCAAGCGATCTCCAATATCCTGCACGAGGTTTCTAGATTGTCATCGACTGACACGGAAGGCAATCAAAGCGCTTTCATGTTCTTTGGCGAAGCCGTTGAAGCGATTCTTGGACCTAGAGCTAGCGTTCTAGTCGACGTAGTCCGAGACGCGTTCGTCTCGCTCCCTGCAAGTCAGCAAGATCAAGCTGCAATTCGGGGTCTTATAGGACAACTGATCGCTTTGTCCGCGGTATCTCACAAGGAGTATCCTCCCTCATTCGACGGCAAGGCATTCCAAGCTTTGTTATCTGATTGTATGGATGTTGCCCTGCAAAAGATCACGGTTGACAGCTTCACAAGTGTCACTCAAGATTTGCTTGCGCGTGAGCAGTCCAACCTCGTGGCACGTGCTCTTGATCTCGTTGTCGAGCGTGTTCCGTTGATTCGAAGCGATCTGCGTACCACGCTCAGCGAGAACATGATGCAGATCACCCAATTATGTTATGGAATCTTACAGCGTTCTGATACTGCTCTACAAACGCTTGCCATTAAGGCCATCAGTGCTTTGACCCGGATATCTGTCGATGCCGAAGACGCTATCGTTTCACAAGCGGTTCCTCATCTCATCAAGATCGGCCGCGGAAACGCAAACAGTTCCGCGACCATGGGTGCTATGGATCTCCTGGTGGACCTGACCAAGCGTTTGGAAAGCCGAATGATTCCTTACATCGCGCCTCTCTTTCAGCTCAGTGCTACCAAATTAGAGGGGGAAGTAACAGAAGGTCGGGTAGCCAACTCCTCCATCGATCTCATAACTGCAGTCGTCATAGCGGTGCCCACTTTCCTGGGCCAAGGGCAGCTAGGTGCAGCTCTATTCTCTGCCATTCAGGCGAATGTCAGCGGCTCTGGGAAGCATTACGATACTTTGATTGCTAGTGTTGCCAAACGAGTACCTACTACCAACCTTGTTCCGGTCGTTTGCGATCTTTGGAAGAAGGTTGTGGGCGCAAGCGATCAGTCGTTACAAAAGTATTTCCGGCTGGTACAAAGGACGATCCGTCACGCAACTCGAGCTGCGCTTCCTGCCTTGGTCAAGGCTGTCTTTGCTCTCTTCTTAGAAGCGTTCGACCTATGCAATGACCCTGCACAGCCCAACATCACTGAGGATCTGATCTTGCCCGCTTTCCTGGACATGGTGGAGAAGCTCAATGAAGCAACTTTCAAGCCGCTCTTTGGCCGAATGTATGATTGGGCTGCCAATTCGGAGTCGTCTGGTGAGTGCCATTCATAGCCTTCTTTAAAGCCATTCGCTAACCTTCAGTATGGGAGCAGATGAAGCGCTTGTACAACGCCGAAAGATCGCTCTTTACCGAATATCCCGAGGCCTCTTTATTAAATTCAGGGTGAGAAGACTTTCGCCGAAAGAAGCACAAATCCGTGCTGATCAATAGTTTTTCCACAACAGTCGATCATGACTCCTTATTTGAACACACTGCTCCCGTTGACTACCGAGATCCTTACCGATTTCTCCCGCGCCCCCGCCCTCGAGACAGATCTCTGGCGTTCGGTCATTGCCATGCTGACTACTTCTTTCCAGGTCGATGAATCAGGTAAGCACTGTGTCTCTTGCTACCGGGGATCCTGACTAACGACCTTCCACCGGACTCTTAGCTTACTGGACTGAACAGCGATACCAAGCGATCATACCTCAGCTGGTCTCGCAGATCAAGGGATTGTCCTTGCTCAGGGCTGACAACGCGAAAGAAGCTCAGCAGCTCGCTGAGTGCTTTGGTGCTTTGGCTGCCTCGACCACTTCTGAGAACGTCCTCAAATCATTCAACATGGCCATCTTGATGACCACCAGGTCGGATGACGCTAACCGACGCTTGATCGCTCTTGTGGTGCTTGAAAAGGCATGGCAACAACAGGAAGAATTAGTGCAGTTCGCCCCGGAAACCGTCGCCGAGTTCTTGAGTGAATGTCTTCAGGACGAGAATGGTGCTGTCGAAACTGCTGCCAGAAAGGTCTTGAAACGAATCGAGAGTCTAGTCGGAGACTTGTCAGCGTATCTAGAGTAGACCTCTTGTATAATGGCTTGTTACAATAATGACATTACGACATTCTACATATGTTTTACAATTGGATGCAAATCGTGCTCATTGTGGTCGTAATATTGCGTCAAGCGTGTTTCGCATAGCGAGTACTTCGCTCAGAAGTAGGCCATCCTGGTCCGAAGGAAGATTGGTCCTGATTTTGATCCGCGTAGGTTTTTGTATTCGCGCTTCGCGTGTGGGACTAATGGGTAAAACGATGGGATTGAGAGTCCTGCGGCGTTTCGATCGAGGTACTGCTGTGAAATCAATGTGTTTGAGTACCGGAACTGTCTGAATCTGCTTCACGTTCGAGTTGTCTGTAGCTAGAATGACGGAAGTTTGCAAGTCGACGGGAGGTGTTGCTTGTTCTTTCAATGCTGGTTCATCCCGGTTGTTGTCCGGAATGACTGTACGGGCTATTTCGACGATTAATTCCTGATGTGTGCTCGAAATAGAGCCCTCGTGCGTTGTTGGTATGACGGTCTCGGCAACGAAATCATCAGACTGCTTCAACGATTCCTCCTTCTTTTCTTCATGAGTGGATGCCTTTAATGGCACCGCTTCAGTTTTTTCGTTATCATCCGAATCGGATGTTTTCGCCAAGCCCGCTTCATCGACATCCGCTATCGGTACAGAATATCGTACTGATGATCCTATCACTTCTCTCTCCTCCTCTTCTTTCTCTTCTTCCTTCTCTTCTTCCATCGCAGCGTCGTCGGGGATTGCTGTCTCCAGAACTGTACCATCCCTGACTCCTGTTGGTTCCTCATCCTTCGCTTCCTCCTCGGCCGTCGGCTTCGGGTCGGTTTTCTCCGAGACAACCGACATCTCTTCCGCCTCATCTTCCTCCAACAATTCACTTTCCAGTCGCTCCATCTTCCTCTTCATTTCCTCAATCTCGTCCATCTTTTTCTGACGCTTGTTCTCCCGTTCGATGGATATCCGATGGATAGAAGGCGACGAACCAGGCATCCGTTTCCCAAGTACGGTCGGCATTTGCTCTCCTTCATCAGAGGAAGGACTGTCAAGAGGGATCCGCTGGATGTTCGGAGCTCGGGATCTGACCGGGGTGGCAATACGGGGAATAGGGGTATCTGAAGGACCTTGCATCGGTTCGTCTTCGACGTCCACTTTGAGGGGTTGCGTTTCGGGTTTTTGTACGTCTGGTACCCGAGTCGGTTCAGGATGAACTACGATGTCCTCTACCTCTTCCTCTTCGACCGGTTCCATGATCGCATCGGCATCTTCATCCCCTATGACACTGGTCGGGATTCTACTCATCCCCTCTTCGTACGCATCCTCTCCCTCGCTCATTCCATCCTCTTCATCCTCCTCATCATCGCTCTGTACGATCCGTCGCGGCGCGTATCCATTCCCTACTAACGAGAACTTGGCTCTTTGAGCCAAACCAGCCGCTTTCTGTATCAACGCCTCATTCGGTTTGACATCCTCTTCCTCCCTCTGCATGTCCGTATCCGTGTCTTCCGATCCTTTCCTCGCTCGTGGTTCTGGCTGAGCGACCTTTCTCGCCACTTGTTTGATCCGCGTCGACGCCCGTTTCTGTACTTCAGGACTGGACGGCCAGCTCGGGGGCGTCTCTTCGCGCGATCGTGATCGAGATCGAGATCGGTGTTGCGTACGAGGGGTAAGATCAACCTCGATCTCACTCGCCGTATATGTATAATTCGGTGGGTTTTTCGATCGTGATCGGGTGGATCTTCTTGGGTTTAGTAGCGGGACGGGAAGAGTGTCTTCTCGGTCTGGTTCCGGTTCCGTGATCGGATTGATGATACTCGAGGTAGGTGCGAGTATGGCCGTCGATTCCGGTGGATCTCGAGGTAAGACGGGTGAAGCCCGTTCTTTACGCTTTCTCGCCTCAGACGCGCGAGGCAGAGGACTTTCAGAATGTCTTTCCCTGGACGGACCTCCCCTGATCCCTTCCTCTTCTTGATCGGAATCTCCCATCTCTTCCATACCCAAATCCAGTCCGAAAGCTAAACCGCAGTGGAGAGAAGAAGAAGCTCAATACCCAACCCAACCCTTTGATCGTGTCAGCGAGATGAAAGAGAACAAGACCTACTCTTTATCCCATCCAACATCCCTCTCAGTTCCGGCCCATCCCCCGCCCCGGTCCCTCCTATAGGTTTCCAAGCCCAATCCACATCAAACCCCTTGATTTGTTCCTTATGTATCGCCAGGGCCAGTTCTTTGAGGTTCTCTCCCTCCTTGGATGGGTCGTCCGGGACGGCTTTGGCGAGATGAAGGAGAGCGGGGAAAGGGTCCGAGGGGTTGGGTGGGGATGGTTGTGGGTCCGAGTTGGGGCGGTAGGGATGAGATGGGGGAGGAGGTTGAGTGGAGGTAGGGAGCTCGGAGGAAGAAGGTGGTTCTTGTTCTCCCCTCGATTGAGCCTCCGAGTGAATTTCGGTTTGTTGGTTCGATCTCGACCACCAATAAGCTAAAACAAGACCGACATCTCTCTCCCTCTCTTCCCTCGTCTTCTCCTCCTTTCCCTCCCTGATATCCTTGAAGATATCCCTAACGCCGTTCTGTAATTCCTTCCTACCCTCTTCTCTATCCCTTGCCAACTCATGTGCAGCCCCGCCAGCTTGTAAGGGAATGTAAAGTGTTTGTGTGGGATGAAAGATGGGCTCGGAAGGGGACCCGTAGTAATTTTGCCATGAGTGGATGTTTAGTTGGAATATCGGAGGTCTTGCAGGATCGCCAGGGAGGGTGGAGGGGAGGGAGAGCGAGTATGAGTGTAGTTTGTACAAGTGTCGTAGATCTTTGGTCAGCGTACTTCCTTGCCTACTCAGATGGAGACGGTCAGTACTCCTTGACTTTGAAGTTCAAGAAGAAAGCTCGCAAGGAGAGAGGACGAACCTGTAAATCTCGTCCGTCTTTTGTAAATCGAATAAGATCCTTATAGTGAACGCTCTATCACTGGCCAAAGCGACGATCTGAGTTTTATCAGAGGAATCATCCGGGTCTCTATACGTTTCAAACTGTTCGTTGACAAGTTGCGAGGTGATTATTGGTTACGAATTGCTGTCTCAAGAATACGAGGAATACGGACTTTAATGATCTGAACGATCCGTGGTTCCGTATAGACCGGGGAAAAGTCCAAGCCGTGTTGGATATCGTGTTGATCTATGAGGTTCGATATCCAATCTGTCACTTCGTTTGCCATGTTTGTGTGATAAACACGAGTCGATCGAGATTCGATGTCGAGGTTGAATCATCTCGAAGATGAGAATATTTGGTGTTAGATGTTCACTTCACTCGCGCTCGAACAGAAATCGCGTTTATTTGTACACGCGAATTTTGATTAGTCAGCGAAAAATTCACACTTTTAGTGAAATTACATGAAACGCGCTTAAATTTAGGGAATAGCGTCACGTCTCCTCATTCCATCAACAACCTCGACATCCTCCACAACCACTTGCAACCTACAATCCCGTCCACTCATTCACCATGGCACCACGCTCACAACCAATGTACACCTGATTCTCCCATAGGATATATCTCATTCTGAAGAACGAACCTCTGTCACGCCGATTAACGAAACGAAGAACACGAAAACGACCAGATCTACACGAATCACGACTTTCAAGGTCATACCGAATTGGGGCCAGTCCTTTCGACTCTCTCCTCCATTTGCAGTGAAAGGAATTTTAACCTGGTCTGAGAGAAAACACCCTATCGACGAGCTGGAACGGGATCTCGATGAGAGTCGCTGGACAACAACATGGAGGGAATTACGGAGGATACGGGGGGGAATATGATGAGATGGAAGAGGAAGAGCATCCTCAACAACACTCACATCAAGGTTCTGCAAGGGAACAACAATACGGACAACAATATTCCAATAACCCTTATCATTCCCAACAACAACAACAACAACAACAACAACAACAACAACAACAGGCTCAGATGCACTACCAGCAACAACAGCAACAACAGCATCAACAACTCTCCCGCCAACCACTTCAGATAGATACCTCTTCAGCGAATCAACAAGGCTATAGTAGTTCTTACTCCACAAACCCCTCTTCCCACTCGCAAAATCAAAACCAAAATCAAACACAAACGCAAACTCAAACCCAAAGCTCAAACCATTCTCAGAACCAGGAGGGGTTGGAACAGGAAGTGACCCTCACGGGGAATTCGAGCGGGAACGAAGACGCCTATGAGGACGAGGACGATGCGTCTTCCGAAGGAATCCCAGATGAAGATATAGATTTCAGTCTTACTTATGCTTTGTCCGTCGTCTCTTCTCTTCTTATGTTCATCTACATCTTTGCTGATCTCTCCTCCAATAGGCACACTTTCATCGCAACGGTAGAGGGACAAGCATCAGTGATGAAAGGAGATTCACTCATCCTTTTGGACGATACGAATTCTTACTGGTGGCTCGTCAAGGTCTTGAAGACGGAGGAAGTCGGATATATACCTGCGGAGAATATCGAGACCCCTTTTGAACGGTTGGCTAGGTTGAACAAGTTTCGGAACGTCGAGGTGAGGGTTTGGTTCGTTGTACTCGGTAAGGAATGGGGGGAGACTGATTGGACAATGACTTCTAGTTGGCCGCTGCGACGACGATCGATAAACAGGCTATAACGATCCCACAAGCGTTGAATACTTCCCCACAGAATCAGATTAAACCATTGAAGAAGAAATATTCCAATCCTTTCTTCCGAACGACGACGCCCCAGAATCAAACACCCTCACAAGGTCATAATGGCAATAACAACTCTCATTTGGATCCATCCGATCTCAATCCCAACTTCAGTCGAAGAGATTCATCGGAAACTTCTTCACAGCTCGGACCCGGTCGGAGGGTCGTCTTTGCCGAACCCACATACGTCGATCATCCGGGAAAAACCTGGTCGGATACTTCGGGATCGGAAGAGGATGATAGGGTTGGGGATGACGATGATGAGATGGAGGAGGACGAGAGGGAGAGAAGTGGGAGTGTGGACGATGTGGATGATAGGGTATATGAGCAGGAGGACAGTGAGGATGATTTTGGGACGGAAGAGGATACTGGACCTCATTATCAGTCTAACCTCGGGAGCGGGATCGGTCCTGGTCATGGTCAGGATCATTTACACCCTGCTGGGAACGGAGCGGTCGTTAGGGGAGGGACACCGGATAGGTACGAAGACGCTCCAGGGAACTCACCCAACCCGGGACTGGCACAGGGACAGGCTCCGGTCTTGCTGGGCAAGGCGATCGATTTGGACGAGATGGAGCCGGATGATGGGATCGAGTGGGAGGATGAGGCTTTGAGATTGAAGAGGGAGAGGGACAGTAGGCAGGCTCAGGCTCAGGGACAGGGGAGGAATCGGTCCGGATCGATCGCGGTTAATCCTCCGGCTTTGGCTCCCGGCTCGACCCAGCCGCTCAGACCGGGTCAATACGAAAGTCAGAAACAATCGATGAGTCAACTACAGTCCTCTCCCCGTGAACATCTTATGGACCCGGCTGAGCTGAGTGCGGATGAAGGGACGAAGAGGATCACGGTCACTCCACCAGTCGCTCAAGGTAATGGCGGTAGTCCTGACGTTCGCACGAACACGCACGGGTACCAGGGACAACCTGTGCTAGGGAACGGAAATGGGCAGCTGCAACAGCAACTCCGACCGGAACCATCGCAGCAACAAGGGTACTTTGGGAACGGACTTGCACCCCGCGATGGCCGATCAGGACCGTTGGTGCAACAGAATCAGATGCAAAATCAGCATGACCCGCAGAGACAGTTACAACCTCAACATCCGCAGAGTATGCAGCAACAGCCGCGCGCGAGGGATATCAGTGGAGCTTCTTCCTTCTCTATCAACACTCAGAATAGTATTCGGAGCATGTCTACCTCTCCCGAATCGGGTTACGAGGACGAGTTCGGTCGACGAGTGGGTAGGAAGGATAAGGACAAGAACGGGAAAGCCGTGGATGAAGGGAGCGTCGTCAAGAAGAAGCGCAGTGGTGTGTTCAGCGGGCTGTTTGGGAAGAAAAAGGACAAGGCAAAAAAGACTGAAAGGGATGAATCGACCAGTTTCGAGTCCGAAAGGCAGTCTTATGACCAGTCGAACCGGTTACAGGAATCTCCCGAGATTAGAACGAACAGCAGTTCGGGACCGAATGGCACTCCTAGAACAAGAGGACCTTCAGTAGAAACTGGCAGCGAGTCATTGCAAGGGAAGCCAACGTTTCCGCATCAGAGAGCACCAGACTCGCCCAATGCCGTTTCTCCACAAGGAATCAGGTTGCAACAGATGGATCAGAAGCAACAGATGCTATATCAACAATATATGGCTCGCTCGCCAGGCAATTCGCCGATCGATGCTTCGCGAGCATACGGCACACAGGCTGCTGCCACTGTTGCACAGTCTTCTGCCGCGCAGAGACTGGCGAGGGCGACAGGGTCCTTTACAGGCCGACCGGGAAGTATCATACTCAACCCTAGTAACCTAAACGGTGGACCCTTGCTGAATGTATTGAGAGTCTTCTCTGGTGAACACCTGGACTCGACCTTCACCTTCAAGACCGTCTTATTGAACGAGACCACTACATCGCGAGACCTGGTCAAGCAGGCTCTGCAGCGTTTCCGAGTCGATACCATGCGTGATTCGGATCTCGACAAGTATTTCCTGACTATCAAGGAGATCGGAGGAGAGGAGCTGGCTCTACAGCCGGATCAGAGACCCTTGGAGGCGTTCAACGAGATGTGTGAAAGGATTGGCGAGGAACAGAGCGCTACAACTAAAACGGTCAAACGATCGTCTGTCGGGTCCATCTCGTCGATATCATCGAACCTCTCTCTTCATCCTGCTATCGCCAAGCTATCCAACGACTTCAGTGACGATTCGAACGTCAAGCTTTATCTCAATCGACACGTCCCTAATGATAGAAACTCCAGCTATTTTGAGCAATACGGACCTGATGGGTTCAATAGCGGTTCCGGATCAAGACCAGAAGAAAGCGGCTCGAACGGAATCGCGAGAGGTAACAAGCCTTCTCCCATCACTACGGGTCACCCAACCGCACCAACCACTATCAGCTCGCCCTCAGCTCGATTTGCGCTGCAAGTGTACCTAGAGGTGGGAGATCTCCCTGATGGCATGGGTTTTGATGCGCAAAGCGAAGCTATAGTACCGAGACCAGCTGCTGGACCAGTTCATAGCCGAAAGAAGCACCTCTTGGTCGCTAGAGGTTCGACCGTAGCCGAAGCTATCGAGGCCGCTCTGGAAAGATTTGGCATCTCCGAGGGAGTTGTCGACGGAGGTGATGAGGTCGAGGACAAAGTCAGCAAGCGCAAGAGCATGCTCAGGGTGCGATACGGCCTTGGCGTGAAAAAGTTCCATGCAGAGGGTAAGAGCCCTTTCATAAACTATCAATTAGCATTTACTCAGCCTTACGTATCCATAGAACGCCTCTTACATGCATCTTCCAAGCTGGTGGACGCATACGAGTCGCCTCCTCGATTCAAACTCGCAGACAAAACGATCACTGATCGACGGAGATCTCGTGAATGGGCGAGAGACCTCTCAGCAAATGATGAAGATATTCAATCTGGAGACCCTATCTTCTTTCTGAGGCGAGTCGGCCAACGGACTGCTGCCATCCATGGCGAGGACAAACATCCTATGGACGAAGTCGCTTTGAAACAAAGACGTCTTTCTGATGCTGCCCAACATGCCTTGGACGTCACCGATGAAGTCAAGACGCCTCAACAGATCATTGCTGAACAACGAGCTGCATCGAGAGCGAAACAAACGGCGATCTTGCGTACTCAAGAAAACGCCGATCAAGGGATAGATGTGGTCGTTGCCGACAAGGGTATCGTCCGAAGTGCTAGATCCTCCGTAGCCGGTTACGACGAAGTCCGTTACTCGTATATAAGCGAAGACGGCGAGACTTTCGATATCAGTCAATACGTGCATGACGAATGGGCAGACGTCGAGGAGGACAACGAATCGAAGATGGAGACCTTGAAGTCCCCTGCTTTCGATCGTACTCAGACCGATCAGACGGTCTATCGTACAGCTCCTAGTACGCCAGACGAAGTACCACCTATGCTCACGGATTCTAGTCGATTCAGTACCACTTCAGCAGGAGGACAGAACGATCTGCTGCATACTATTGTCCAAAAGTCCGAGAATGGGGCAGGAAAGGAATACATTGCAGAAAAGATCGATCGTGTGATCAACAAAGTCATCTCGGATCGTCTTCCCGTCAAGCCTCTGACTCCTGTACAGTATCCACCTTTGGGTCTAAGTCAGGCTTTGGAGTCTATCCCAGAAGACCGTATTCGTGACCAACGATCACTTTCGCCTGCTTCAGACGCGTACGGCTCCACTCTCCGGGATACCGCGATGTCCCCGCAATTAGAGCCTATTCCTCCTGCTTTGCGACAGGCTGTGGAGGAGACTCCTTCTCGAAGCGGGTCGAGGCAGACCATGCACAGTCCTTCTTTGGAAGGTGGATACCGGAGTATCACGCCCGCTATGAGAACACCTGTTCAGATACCGCCCCGAACAGCGGGAGTGTCTAGGCATCAGCGGGCACAGCCGTCTATCGCTTCCATTCTGTCTGATGTGTCTGCCTCTGGACCTGCTAAACCGGGCTCTACTTCGTTGGCAACCATGACCGGGGGCAATATGGCGCTACGGCATCCGACTGAGCCTATCAATCGTTCTTGGCCTAAACCAAAGCAACCTATCCATCACAAGGACGACTTTGGGTTTGGTAGTATGATGGCTGTCATACGCGCGCGGGCAGAACGAGCGCGACCACCTCGACCAAAACAACCAGAATTAGATCCCATTATCGGACGTTGGCTGGGACCTGATATGAGACCCGCTATCAACCGATTACCCGCCCACGCTCGACAAGAATTTGTGACTCAGGCCAAGCAGGTTGAGGCTTTAGAAAGGGAGACATTGGACTTGATGAAGAGAGTTGTGGACCTGCATATACAAGAACGGAAAAAGAAGGAAGCACAGGAGGCGGCGCGGGAACAAAAAGAAGCTGAAGCTACTGAGAACGAGGACACGATTGAGCCATGACATACTGAGCTTGCACATTACGATGAACAGAATATAATAGATAAGTGTGTTGTATGAGATTAGTTCTTTCTGTAAAGATTTCACATGCGTCTCGTACCGTTGATCAAGGCATACGCCAACAGCGTTTCTTGATGGACACTGGTGGGGTAAGTACGGGAACRATATCGCCGAGTGTACGATTCTATCAGAACATATGGCTCTGCTGTAATAACCAGGAGGCCCAGAAGGATCTATTTCAAGCTTTGTGTGATCTCAATGGGTTCCGGAAAGATGGACTGTAGTTCCTACCAAGAAGATAGGGGGGAGGCATGTTTGACAATTTGTATTACAGATGCAGGCCATGTACTGTCTTCACCACTCTTCGAAGAAAAGCATACGATTGGCTCAATGACGCTCATTCTCAGCCTGTAGCACCACCATCTCCAGTCCTGCGCTACCATACTACAGGGACTTATTGCAAGCAGGATGGCGAACTATCTCCGCAGGTCCCATGTCCTGCTCGCAGCGGCAGCACATTCGTCATGTTGCTTCCGGAGCGGACTTATCTTACGTAAGTTCAGCTTCGCTCATATCACTCACAACCATATCTCAAATAGTCGACGTCCAGTTGTAGTCAGGCTCCAGGGAGGCTTCAAGCAACGTCCAGACCATCCAATCTACTTGCCAACAACCTCAGATAAACTTAGTCTCATGTCCTTTGCCAAGTGGAAGAATTCCTCTTCGGCCGGGCCTTCCAGCTTAAGTAGTGCCCCCACTGCGCATCCTGATTTCACAAGGAATCATCTCCGAAGTCAAGATGCCTACCGTCTAGGACACATGCGTTCTCTCGGTATTCAAGGAGAGATAACTGCTCTAGCTGTAGACCCAGTACAGAGTATCATGGCTATCGGAACTTCTACGGGACTGATACATCTGGTCGGATCGCCCGCTTTCCAATGTACCGTACAGCTTTCAACCCTCAGTGCTGGTTCCCCCAACGCAGGGATAGTTCCTGTCAAATTTCTGGTATTCATGTCCGGCTTGGGCAAACTGTGTTGTGTGGATGAGAAGAATACGCTTCATGTCTGGAATACTGGAACAGGTGGTATGGACGATACGAAGAACCAGCCTCTGAAGGAGATTACTACAAGGTCGGTCTGCAGCTACGGATGATTGGTTTGAGGCTTAGATTATCGTTTCGCCGGATCTTATAGTCTATACGGGGATGTTACATATGTAGATCATCCCTCCCCTGCACACTCTCATGTACGTCCGTGTTAACCAAGTCCATGTATTCATGATTAACCATCATCTTCTAACAGCTCTTCTTCACCCTGAAAGACGGAATAACACTGGCATACGATATTCCTCGCCGAAATTTATCTCCTTATAAGATTGAAAATCTATGGAAACAATATGAAGATCGCTTGCGACGGAGTGGAGTTCCTGGGAGATTCCGAGGGACGGGAACGTGCGTCATGTGATATCTGCTGAACTTTTTCATGAGCTGAAAGCTGATACCTTGTGGGATAGGCCGATCGCGGTCTGCTGTGCTATGAATCCTCGCGATCTGAACACGATGTTGGTTGGCTATGAAGGTCAGTTCGAGCAACAACGTCCGCTCGCTCACACATGGCTAACGCGGACTTCGAGCCTGCAGGAGGAGTGATTCACTGGGACATGAAGGAACGAGTCGCAGTGAATACGTTCGAGATGACCTTACCTCCTGGTACGTAACGCAATCGGACTTATGAGCTACGAAAGATGCTAAACAGTATTGAACACGAAGGGGCACCTGGCGGGTCGAGCTATACGGACGCGGTAAGTAATCACGAGAAGAGACAGCATGCATTTTGCTGAGATCTTCTCATCCAGGAAATATGGACGGAACGGACACCAGCAGTCACATCCATTACTTGGAGACCGGACGGTCTAGTCTTCGCTGTTGGCCATGAAGATGGATGCATTTCCATCTGGGCCCTTCAGGATGCGGATAAACCTCTCATGGTCAGAACCCTTACGAAAGAAGATGTGAACATCACGGATGCGGAATCGTTGTTTGACGCTGGAGCTTTGGATCAACAAGGGAACGGAAATCAGCCTGCTCAGCCAGTTACCAGAGAGCCGGTATTCAAGCTGGTATGGGCTTCTTTCCCTGATCGACTCACCTTGAGTACCCTTGGAGCGATCGAACAGAATCTGGAGCCTGTCGAACCGTCTACCAAGCAATATGCGGAAAGGGAAGAGACCATACTGGTGGTTCTTGGAGGCTGTTTATCCAATGAGAGACCAGCTATCAATTGCTTACAAATGCCTGTATACCAAGCCCCTCCGACTTTGAAGGTCACGCCTCTATCACCCTCGGAAGGGCTAGGCATCACTACTCGCAAAGCCTTCCGAGAATCGTTGACGGTCACAGGCGTATCCAGATATCCGACTCAAACGCCTGCAGAAGATTTCATCTTGATCCCGCGATCGAGCCCGTATTTCAATTTATCGCACGATCCGATTGCTCTAGTGACCTTCTTGACGCCGGACGAGAAGCTTGCCCAGCCAAACGCGCTGCATGCAAAGCGAAGCGTAGAAGCATGGTCGTTCCCTCCGCCACGGTCGGGACTTCCGCCAGAAGACACCGGACGCAAGAATTTCCATACTACCACAGACGAAGCGCTATCCGGGTTCGCCATGGCAGCAGTTCCTACGCTCCTCAACGATACGCGTCCAAGACTAGCCACGTCGGAATCAACGGCCTCTTGGAGAATGCCATGGTCACCCAGTCCTGCTTCTCCGGGAATGTCAGCTTTTGATTCTACGAGGGACTTGTCACTTCCTTCAAAACCGACTCGTCCACTCCGACTCCCGTCCATATTCTGGACGGGTGCGACGAACGCTTTGGGTTGCGAGATTTACTCCTTAGATAACCCAACCTTTCGACGGCTGATCGCCTTTGGTATCGAAAAGTCTGGCTCGGAGGCCAAGCCTAGATTACCTTTACGGGGTGGCCTAGCGGTTCCTGACCTGCACAGCACCAATGCTCCGGAAGTCGCTCAAGTAAAAATTGAAAACTACCGGATAATGGCAACTTGGCATGCTGACGGTGCAATTCGGTAAGCAGAACAGCTGTAAGATTTGATCGATCAACGAGGACTAACAATACTACTGGCAACACAGATTTTGGGATTTTAGCCCCCATATCCTCGTCCTACCTGCTCCGCTACGCTTTGAATACCCGGCGCCTTTGCCTCATCTCACAATCTCTATCACGAACATGCTAAAACACCCTTCCCTGAGACATTTGCCCATCTCGCAATTGTACAAAAACAACCCTAGAGCTTTCCGCGTGACTGGTATCGATCTGGCTACTTCGACTTTGGAGTGCCTCATCCACGTTGAATCCGGTGAAGTCTTTATCTACAAGTTTGGAACGACGAAGGAAAGGCCCAGTGATCATCCAAGTCAGGAACCCGGGTCCGCAGAGTCCGACTTGAGCTACTTCAATGAAGTTCATGCAGAGGATGCCTACGATGGGTACGAAGATGGAGATCAAGTAGTTGAATCGTTGACCTCGACAATTCATTTGGCCAACTGGAAAGATGATGGGTTCAAACCGGTGACCATCTTGACAACTCGACGTGGACCAGTTGTTGCTACGGCCATGTCTGATATCGGTCGGTTGATTTCCGTATCATTATAAGCCGACTTACTGATGATCTTTTGCTTCAGGGTTCTTCGCCGTTTCGTACTATGCAAACTCCGTAGCGATAGTGGACTTGAGAGGGCCCGATGTCATCTTGAGAGAAGGGTTCACAGAGGAAGGAATGAAGGTGAAGAGAAAGAAGAAGAATAGCCACAATCTACCAGCGGAACCTACAAGCTGTCTCACACTCCGTTGGGCGGTATGTAAAACAAGTGGAGAGGCTCAGAGATCCCCTCGCTTGATCGCATCGTATGCAAAAGGGTCAGTGGGTATATATACTGAAATTGAACGACCGTTTAATCGCTATACCCATTTAGTCTCACGAAACTCTATACGTTGAACTCGGTACTCGGCGAATGGGTGGTAGACAGCAAGATCGTCACGTTCACACATGAGAGTCTGGTTTCTCCTATCGCTAGTTTCCTCCTATCTTACGCTACCGGAGAACTAATGACAGCTACGGCCGAGGCATTACGGCAGAGCATGAGTTTACAGAACAGCTTAGGAGCCTCTCCGTCTAAATCCGACGCCAAGATTCCTTTGGCTGTTTGGATCGTGGTCGCTAAGCGATCTATTCGTGCGCAGCTTGACTTCAATGGAGAAAGGATCGCCAAAATTGATGTGGCTGAGAGCGATATCATCAGATCCGCTCACATTGTCAACAAGAATAGTAAGGAAGAGCATGCTAAGCCTGGTGTATTTTTTACTAAAGTCTTCGAGTTGGTCCCCTAGGTAACAAAGTGCTGATGACAATCTCTCACAAGGGCTTTGCCATGTTCTACACGTTGCCTTTGTTGGAGTTTATCACGACGATCGATTTAACGTTTGGCAATAGATCGTGAGTTTGATGACTGTCTTTGCGGTATTCGCTAGCTGAAGACATGTATTCCAGACGACCACTCGGCAGAGTGTCTGTCGACTGGAAGTCGGGTGACTGTATCGAATACGTTTCGCCGATGGAGATTTTCGTGAGGACCGTGTTCAATCACCGCAAGCCTCTGTTACCGCGAGTGGATCCAGCATCGATCAAGCACACTGTACCGGCCGCTCCTGTACCGCTAAACGCTACTTGGGGCGTCTCGTCGTGGATCTGGGGAGGCGCACCGATGACGGGGGTTCAGCTAGATGCACTAGGTGAGCTTCTTTCGTGATCCATCCGTCTTATAAACCCAAGCCGATTTCCCTTGCAGTCGCTGGTCCGAATCGCCCGGGTGTGCCACGCCCTGCTCCCAGCTTCAAACCACCCAAGCCTCTGATCTCGTGGGGCGCACCGGCGGACGAAAAGCCGTATACACCGATCAAACCCACTGCACCCAAACGAAACCCTACGACCAGAGACGCTCGTGAGCGTAAAGATGTATATACCGAGATGACGGAAGCTGCGAGAGAACGAGGGTGAGCGCGTTCGTAGGTATCGCGTGATCATGGTTTGATATCAAGTTGTGTCTTTTTCAGGGATCTACTGGACGGACTAGAGGATAAGATGATGGCCATCGGTACGGCAGCGGGGGACATGCTTTCTGAAGCCAAGAAGACTGCAGTGAGTCGATGTCATGATACGACGCGCAATCCCTATCCTGATATCGTTACTTCCTGAAGGCCAAACAATCTGCGAAAGCTACCGCACGAGGTCTGTTCGGGTTTTGAATATGTTTTGCGACTGTTTCACGGTGTCTTGGGTAACTGTGCGGTGTTGTATGCATACAATCATGTATTAGGTATCCTGTCATACACTGTATCACTCGACTACTCGTCATCCTCGTCATCCACTCCACCCCATTCCCTAACAAAGGTGTAGACCTTTCTTCGATTCGAATCCTTGACGCCGTGATCGTTCCCTAGACTGGAAATCTTCATCATCCTGCTGAGGACCGAGTTGGCGATTTCCCTCTCCGATCCGGCGGTCGATTCGCCGACGGTGGTAGAACAGTGTCGAGCGATATTGGGGAACCGACTGGAAGGTGCATCAGAAGCTCCTCCTTCCGTCCGCAACTTCTTCCTTCTAGGCTGTTCCGGTTCTTCTTCTGGCAGGAGGGACAAGAGGAGGGGTTGGAACATGGCTTCCGTCAGCCGTTTTGGGCTCGCAGGGTTGGCAGTGCATGCCAGTAGGTTGATGAACGGTTCGACGATGTCTGCTAAAGGTGCGGCGGTCTGTGAGGGATAGAGATCAGTGAGGGTGTCTATCGAGCGGGAGCGAATGAGAGTGACTTACGTTGGTTTCTTCTGCGAGTACTTTGTCCAGTTCGTCCAGCCAGATATCGGCCAAATGCCACGAGATCGAGGGGGAGACTTTGAGGTCTTTAGAACTGTTCCAGGGGGGTATGAAGACGATCAGGTATTATTTCCGACCCGAACTGCTCTGTTTGATACTCACGATAAAGGTCCTCCGATAGTAGCCAAGAGGATCCCATTATACCTCCTCATCGCTTGCTCGCTCCAACCATCCCTGGCCAACATTCTGAACGTCGCGTTCTGCCAACGACGGATCAACATGTAATACTTGTCCATCCTCAGTCTATCGATCCCCGTCCATTCCCTGACCAAAGCTTCCCAGAACCCGGCGATGAAGTCGAGGGAGGCGGACGTCTTCGGGTCGATCCCGCTTGAACTTGTGGATGTGTTGACTGGGTCGATGCTGAGGATGAGGGAAGAGAGGTCCGTCGCTAGTCTTTGCTGGACGAGTGGTTTATCCGACATCCAGAAACCTGATTGACGGCGACCATATTCCCCAGGTTTAGTCGGCTTGACGCATGAATCCCCCCCATTCCTCTTTGCTTACAATAGAATAACCCCTTCCACAACTTCCTCATCTCAAGCGGTGGTAAGAGATGATCCGAGCTCGTATCCGCCTTGACGACGTCCTCCCCCTGAGCTCCCTTTTGCCCGCTCAGACTCAAGATTCCTCCTCCGGACAAGAACGCTCCCAAGTTCGCGATGGCCTGGTCCCTGATCTTCTTGTCTGCAACGTGTACGGCGAGGATTAGAGATCGACACTGGGCGGGAAGAAAGAGCAAGGAGCAGGACTGACCGGTATGAGCCAATTGTTTCCCCAACGGGAGAGTCGCTTCGGGGACGACCTCTGCCGCCCTTCCCTTTCCCTTGGTTCTCGAGGGCATGGCCGTGATGTCGTCGTCGCTGTATATAAAAGTGTGATCAACTCGCAACTCGATCCAAAATTTCGAACCGGTTCGTATTTCTGAACGTTCAAGTTGTTCGAGCGATATCGCGTGCGGAATCAAAAGTAAACAAATCCATCCTGGGCGGACATCGGTACGTTTTACGTTCAAACGGGGGAACAGGGTCGACGGCGATGATGTCCGTTCCTGACGTTTCACATCGTTCTCCATCGTTTACAAAATCCTAAAACCGCGATCCTATGAAAAGCGCAAATACAACCGGACGTTCAAATCCATCCTCTCCTTCTCACTCCAACCAGCTCTCTGTGAGTTCTAAACAGGTCGATCCAGATCGATCTCGACAACCTCGACGCCCAATTCGACCCCCATCCATTCATCCTGTACCGCGCTCTCCTCCTCTTCCTCCTCCGTCCTCCTCCTGTCCCCCCTCCCTGAGCGAACGGGTACCGGCATCCTAATCAATACCCCCATCTGAACCTCGGCCTTCTCCCCCTGTCCCTCCCTAGTTCTCACTGCAGATTCACCCCGTTCAGCCCGATCGGCCGGGTCGCTCGCCAGAGGAGGAGGAAGAGGAGGGGGATAACCCGTCCCGTCCCCCCTCCGACGAGCGAGCGCGTCCCATTCGGCGAGGACGAGCGAGGCGCCCTTTTTAGGTTCTGGAGCGCGGAAGGCTAGGTTGTTAGGGAACCTTCGGAGGGTGGAGATGGGGAGCGGGGTTAGGTGTTTGTGGGTCCCGTTCATCAGGGGGGTTAGGGAGATTGGGTTCTGCAGGGAAGGGGAAAGGGGGGGGGGGGATGAGGGGGAAGACGATCAATCCATACGAAATTCAAGACGACGGGGAACTCATCCTCAGCCCGAAACTCACTAGCCCACTCGATCCCCCCCAGCCCATCTCCCCCATCTTCCCCCCGTGTGCACGACGCGCACGCCCATCCACAACGTCCCATACCTCGGGAGGTTCGGTGGAAGCGTTGACGCCTTTTACAGAGAGGATGAGGCGTTCCCTCTCCGCGGCGTATCCGGGCATCCCGGGGATCAAGAGGTTTAGTCTTCTTGCCTGGGCGGATGAGGAGAGGAGAGAAGGGATGCGATCGAGATGAGCTTGTTTCAAAGACGAAGATCAAGGACCACACACCCGGCCGTACCTCTTGGATGAAAGCGGCCCTCCTCCTTCTTCCTCTGTACCAGGAGACGAACGAGGCCAGGATGAACACCCCCAGTAATCCGATGAGAATGTAGAATAGCTACATGGCGGGTGAGCGGGTGGTGTCAGCTCGGTGCGTTCTATCGGAACGAATCATAGATCTAAGAAAAAGAGGGGGAGACTCATGACTCACGTTCTTATAGACTAGACGAACCGGGACGGCAGATCCCAGGTGAGGTCGGGTCAGGGTCATGTCCGATCGGTAATCGCACCGATAACTCGATGGCATTGAGGGTGAGGAGATGACTTACAGCCCGATCCGCTGGGTACGAAACCTCCGTACCTCGTACTGGGTGATGGTCCTGAGCTCTCGCTCGTACTGGTGCTCGTGCTCGTGGGCGTGGGGGTGGATGACATGGTCGGTGGATGAGGTATCGATCGGGAGGTGAGGTGAGTGCGGGTAGGACGAGTGATGGATACGGGTATGATGTGTTGAGCGGGCTAGGTATTCCACAATCCCAGTCAGAGTGCAGAAGGACCCTAATATGATCTCCAGAGGCCAGAGGATGGTTCCAAGGTGAGAGAAGAGGTTGCGCTATGGCCGCTCTGCCGGGTCGATAAGGCGAAAGCGAGCACTCGCTTCTTGGCGCCGAGAACGGGTCAGTTGCCGGTCGATCGCGAGGTGGAGGTGGGTGGTGGTCAGTCGGTCGGGGTGTGGTGGGATGGGACAGAGTAGAATGTGAGAGGATGAGATGTAGATGACAGGTAGAGAGAACGACTGGCTGCCTATTTGAACAGACGATGGCTCCAGTTCCGTCGATATCGAGGTAGAATCAAAGAACGATCGCCTCCAACTCACAAAGAATCGCGGAAATTCCCTCCCCAATTACTTCCGAGCGTCCGTGGTAAGCATCCGATAACGCATATTCGCGTATTTTCAGAGCGAAATCGAATACAACTCGTCATCGTGGTGGACTGGCAGCTGGACGGACTGGTCGGTCAGGCAGATTCACTTTGTTCAGTTGGAAGGAGATTACTATTACCCCTATTCGACACTTCCATTCCCATCCCCTTGGATCAGTTAGCAGACATGTCGCCCTCAATCCCAGATCCAGATCCAGATCCTCGTAAGCTCTACCTCATCCCCCGTCCGATCCCCCCCCCCCCCCCCCGCTGACCCGGTTGAGAAAAACAGGTCCACATAAAAAACCTCGGCTTTCCCTTGAACCTACTCCCGTTTCCTCACAACCACAATCACAGTCGCAATCGCAATCGCAATCTCATCCGTCCCCCGCTTCCTCAGAACTGACCAGGTTACCTTCGGAAGAACCCGCCCCGGACATCCAAAGTTCACAAGCTAGCGAACGGGTCGTCGGGCTGTTCGATTTCGCACACGACGATTTCACCCCTCATGATTCTCAAACGAGAACGGGGACGGGGACGGGGGGCAGTGAGGACGAGGGGGAAGAACTGAGTGCGACGCTCAGAGCGGGCAGCGACGGGGATGAGAGCGCGGCGGGGTTGGAAGGGGGGGTGATACAGGATGGAGGACGGGGTTTACGTTCGATATCGATAGACTCTACTGCTCCCCGACTGAAAAGTACGGGCAGTTTAGCTCCCACTGAAGCCCCTTCGAATCCACCTCCACTTCTACCAATGACCGAGCCCGTCCCCCCCATTCCCTCTCCCTCATCTGCTCAACAACCTCAACAAGCACAACAACCTCAAGAAGAAGAAGAAGAAGACTACGAATACGACGATCCTTGGTTCGACGCCGCCTGTCTCACAACGACCACTGAAGATCTTCCCTCGTTGACTCGACCGATCGCCGGGCCTTCGATTGAGGGGGGGCAGTTATCGTCTTCCAACTTGATCACGACCGATCCGAGCGGTTTCAATCCCATCCCTCCCATCCCCACTCCTAATGCCAATCTCGAACTCGACGCCAACCCCAACCCCACCCCCGTCCCGACCTTCTCAACGACCTTCACCCTAGGAACAGGTAAACCCGCCCCGGCCCTGTCCGAATCGAGCAAAGAAAGGGCCAGGAAACTATTCGGGGAAGAAGGAGTCGTCCTCGCTCCCGATCTGGGGGTGAAGGAGGTTACGTTCGAGCGGGAAGATGAGGAAGGGTTTGGATCGCGGGATGCGGATGCGGATGCGGATGTGGATGTGGATGTGCGGGGGAATACACATGCGGACGAGACGTTGGGGATGTCAGGAACGTTGATGGGTGGGTTCAAGACGGGGAAAGGAGGGGTTCTGAAGGGTCCTTCGGAGCAGAGCAGGGAGAGGGTCAGGAAGTTGTTCGCACAGGATTTGGATGGGTTTGATGGGACCATTGAAGAACCACCGACAATGGATCTCTTCCGGACGGCTACCGCACGGGGACAGTCTGACGTGAAGGAAGATGGACCGGCATTCGAAACGCCCAGACGCGATTTCGTTTTAGAAACTCCTACGAAACTGGGGCCCACCTTTCTACCCCCCCTCAACCCGCTCAAGAGCACAACCCCGGGGTCGAGCTTCCGGACCGCTTCCGGATCGAAAGTACCTCGGATCTCAGAGGCCGCCAAGGCCAGAGCGTTGGCTTTGTTTGGGGAGGATTTGATGGGGGTTGATGGGTTTGGGATGGAAACGGGGTTCAAGACGCCCGGTCCTGCCCCTGGACCTGGATTTGGACCTGGAGCGGGAGCGGGAGCGGGGATGGCGGGGTTCGAATCGCCTTCCATCAAACAGAGGAAAGCGCCGTTGTCGGAACAAAAGGAATCCATCCCCGGTCCGATGTTAGGTGAAACTCCCGCTACCCCCAATTGGAAGACGGATAAAACGGCTATAAGGGACGTGACGAACCACCACCCCCGACCCACCCCTATTTCAAACAAATCCAACCTCTCTCGTCCACTCCTCACACCCCTCGCGGGGAATCGGAAAGACTCGTCACCCAGGATCCCTGGCGTCCCGGCTTCTCCTATCCCCTCGACCCCTAGGATGGGGATCGGGCTGGGGATGACTCCACGAGCGAAATCCACTTTGAACAAGAGACCGGTCTTCAGGACCCCGTTCAAGCCCGGAGAGGGGGAGAGGGTGGCTGGGAAGGGATCGATGGAGAGCAAGGTTGGCGTGTTGAGGACACCTGCGGGACCGGTGGTCGCTCGATCGGGAGGCGGGAGGGCGGTCTTTGATTTGAACCGTATGTATCGAATTCATGATCCCGTCCCCCAGCCCAGGGTACTGAAGAACAGTTCGATATCGTAGGTAAAGCACCTAGGGAGTCGATGTTACAAGCCGGGCTCAATCCGAGGAAATTCACCGAGAAGCAATTGATAGAGGCTGGATGGTGAGTCATACGCTAGCTCGCTACTCGGCCCTAAACTTGACCTACGCGTTCAGTCCGCACGAAATCGCAAAGATAGATCCCCAGAATGCCTCGTTCTACCATTTCTCCGTCGGGACCGATATGAAAGGACCGGATGACGCGTATAAACGGATCTCAACGGAAGGGTGTAGTCAGATCGGACCGACGTGGGTGGAACAACACTGGTCCTTGATCCTGTGGAAGTTGGCTAGTATCGTTCGAGCCAAACCCGCGCTTTGGGAGACAAAGTGGACGTATGAGGAGGTGATACGGCAACTCAAATACAGGTACGATCGGATCAATAGTTTGTACGGAGGATAGATGGCTGAATCGGATTTGATACCGACAGATACGAGAGGGAGGTTAATATGGCACAGCGATCCGCCATCAAACGGATACAAGAGCAAGATTCTCCAGCATCCTTACCTATGGTCCTATGTGTTAGCGGGATTTCAAGACAGGATACGAATGGGCAGACCAACGCGGGTCAGCCTACGAGCCTTCTGGAGTTGACCGACGGGTGGTATCGAATTCGAGCCAACGTAGACCCTCCTCTGCAGCGTGCGATCGATGCGGGAAGACTGGGTGTGGGTTATAAAATAGCCATCTCTGGAGCCAGGGTGAGCGGGATTGTAGCTTTGAATTTTTACACTCGGTTCTGATGCACCGCGTTACAGCTCGACGCGACCAAAGAGGGCACAGATGTTCTCGAAGCCTTGAACCGATCTAGCCTGAGGATAAGTGGTAATTCCACGTGCCTTGTCCCGTGGGACCGACGACTTGGATTCTATACCAAGCCGTTCATTGCCACCATGCCAAGTCTCAACAAGGATGGAGGCATAATTCCCCTAATGGCTGTCAAGATCGTCAAGATGTATCCCCTGGCGTACATGTCTCGAGAAAAGGGACAAAAGTCCGCCCCATGGTCAGAAGCGGAGGAGTTCGTACAGCAGGAGCAGTGGTCGGTGAGTACAGGCTCGTCGGTCACTTGAATACGATCGCTGATTCTTGTTATGTATAGCAACGCTACAGCCAAGAGAGCGATCGATTGCGAGACAAGTGCAATGTATGCCATTCAGCTAGCTAGACCAAGCATCTTTGACTGATCCCTGCTATACTATCAGAAACTGCTGCAATCATTAGAAGATGATCTAGATCGGCTAAAGCAGGCTTGTGAAGGGATGGAAGTTGATCCAGGTTAGGAACGGCATCCCATTCATGTTTATACAAAGCTGACTGTCAAACTCTCTGGCATTTGCAGCCGCTCTGGACTCGACCGAGGTCTCTGATGCAGTCTTGGAGAAGTATCATCAGGCTCCCCAGAAAGCGGCCTTCCTTCGAAGTATACCGCCAACGCAGCTCATAGTACTGGCTCAGAAGGCTCAAGAGGAGTTTGCATCCGAGTCGAACAGTGGACGATCAGAAATGGAGGAGGCCCTTCGAGTAAGTCATACCCTTCGTTCTATCCACGTAGTGACTGAGTCTGTCGTCTTTACAGACCATAATGCCACCTCGCACAACGCGCAGCTTTCAAGTCATCAGGCTAGAAGACGCCGTGCCCCTTTCAGCCAACAAACATCAGCCAAAGACCGCTCAGCTACAGATCTGGGACGCTAAACAACTAGAACGAGGTGTTTTACGAGAAGGCACGACATACCTGGTGTCCAACTTGGCACCAGCTCAACCTGCATCATGGTGCGGAATCAAGGAATCAGGAGAAATCTTTCTAAGCACGAATCGGAACACGACATGGAAACGAGTAGAATGAACACGAATTACGACGCATTTATGAAGATCATGACAACTGTACTATTCCAGCTGCTCGAGCAGTCTAGCGATTGAGAAGGAAGAACCTTTTGGATATAAGTGAAATGTAATACATGCATTGATGGAATATTATTCTATTCTTCGGCTTCCGAGCCTGCGGCTTCTCCCTCAGCCTCAGTCCCCTTCTTCCTCCTCTTTCTTTTCCTCTTTTTCTGAGCGCCTTCGTTCTCTCCGCCAGTCTTTTCCCCTGTTGATACTGGCAGTACAGCACGATCCGCTTCTTTCTCCTGCTCGGCGAATTTGACTTTCGTAGCTCGCTCGGGGGCGTCTTCCGTCTCACGAGCCGCAGTTTCCTCTACGTCCTCTTCCCGAACCCTCTTCTTTCCTCTAACTGTATCCGCGTGCTCCTTCTCTCCATCTCGTTGTGCGAGTTCTTTCTTGCTAATTCGACCTGTCAAGGGAGCGCTCTTCTTGCTTCGCTGACTGAGGGGGTTGGGAGCTTTCGGTCCTTGCTTCCTCTGTCTTGCTGGAGTTGTGGATGTGGCGGTAGAAGGGAGATCGGATCCGATGATATTGGCTAGAAGAGGGGTATCGGCATTCATCTGTTCTTTTAGCTTAGCACTTTCGGCCTGTGTTTGATGAAGGGAGACGATTAGTAATGTGAGGGTCAAAAAAAGACCAATCGTATGTCACTTACAGCCTCCTTGTGCTTCAAAGTAGCTTCACTGGGCAGCTCCATGACGAGAACACCTCTCTCGTTGAAATGAGCGATCGGGACTCCAGGAATCATTCGAAGTTGAGATCGTAGACGAGCATGTTGCACAGCTAGAATATAACGATGTTTGTTGGTTTCGCCTGTTCAATGATACAGAACGTTAGTGATGCGAACCCTTTGCTCTGATACCAGATTAACGTACCGACTACGTCCTTGATACAAAGATGCTCCTCGATAGGTTCTCGGTGATTACATCTTCTCCTTTCAAAATTCTTTGCTAGATTCGTTACTGCTTGGTACTCCTTTCCTAACTTGTATAGGGCTTCCACAGAGCACTGAGTTATCACTGGTTATTCAGAATCAGAAGAAATTAGGAAACGGCTAGCAAAGGGAGCCAAAAATCTAAACTGACTGGGTTTGCATTCGCCTTGTACGCAATTCGACAACATCTTGCTCAAATCCAGCTGCATATTAGCTTGCTCCAGTAAAAAGTCGTGCCCCACTAAGTGATAGTTTCGGATTACTCGTCAAGCATCAGTTCACTACATCCACGAGACCGGACGTAGGTATAACTCACCTAACACTTGAAACGGAGATCGGAAACCAAAATTTTGTGAATAGAGGTTCATCAGACGTTTGTACGCCTTCGCTCGTTTTTGTCTCATTTTTGCCGGTGTACAAGTCCTCCTCTGGGTGTTACAAGAGGTCAGGCACTAGACTTCATGCACGATGAGTCTGTCCTATGTGCGGAAAAGGCGATACGGTTCACTGTTCAATGAGGATCACCGCGATAATATAGTCGTCACGTGATCGAACAAACGGTTCCAGTCTAGCGTGTTTCAGGTCTCGCTTGTCCGCTGTGCAGCTTCTGCAGCTTTGCAGAAATTTTCAGAAATCGCTATCTACTAATCGCTCGACCATTTCAAACTGCATGGGGACTTGTGATCCTCCTTTATCGATATCAATATGTTGCTTCCCAATCCTACCCTCAGCAGCATTTCGAGCGAAATATTTGCCATCAGACTCACGCGATCAAATATGATCAGCGCACCGACACTTTTTTATTGTTCATGTTGCGTTTCGAAAATTTTCAGAACTCAAAGCTCAAAGGACCTCATGATGCATATGGCGATCCACTTTAAATACTCAATTGTAGATTGTAGAGCTGGTAGGCCCCATAAATCGTAAGCATTAATCGATCACTCCTAACGGTCTTGCACTCGCACAAATTCATCACCTTCTCTATCGGTTTATAGCGGCGTCACTGTTACAAATTGGTGACTTTGTTCATCCTCGATCGAATTCCACCATATAGTACGTTAGTCTCTTTCGGATTGATATGCATCACTCAGTGCACTGGAGCTTAGCCGTTGTTAATTGGATACAAGGTCACTATGTCAACCATCGTGATACCCCTTCTCCTTGCGCGGAAGATTATGGCTGAGAGAGGCTACCAAATGAGTCTTCAAGACGTTCGTGAGCATCTCGATGAGGATTTACAGCACCATCGGAAGGCAAACCCAGTCCGGACCGAAATATGCTGTCAAGTACTCGGCTATGAATTCTTTAATCGAGAAGCTTTTGAGCTGGAGGACTACTGGATCTCTCCAGGACACAGGGAGCCGACCGACATGCCTTTAGAATTACCAAGGCTTGAATTTCTTGAAGAAAAGCACTACGCTGCAAGATCAGCAACGACTTTGATCGAGAGAATATCAAGGGGTAGTCCAACTGTCGGAATCAACATCCATCACGGTAACGGGGTGCCCTCTACAAGGTCTTTGATTGACCTACGACTAAGTGAGTTTTGAAACGTCGATTTCATGTCCAGGACGATGGTTGATTATAAGTGTCTGTAGCTTCTGTTTCAGACTTGCAATTGAATAGCAAGAATATTGGTAGGTGTCCTGTCCTGACTTGCGAGGGAGAACCTGTACAGAGTCATCTCATGCTCCTGTTATCGACCTCGCTCTCTCAGGTAGATATTTCGCTTGTCGAACGCATTGCCTTCCGGTACTCTTTGGCTCCGGTACAGCGAGATTCATCGTCATTGACCCTTTCGGCCAACATTTTCTCGTCGACGTCGATAATGCGCCTCTGCTTCCGGCTTCCCTTGGAAATCCAACTCAGTCTGATTACGATTTCGTCTATCCTCCTGGTACCATATTCGCTATTAAGGAACCTGAAGTATCTAGAAGACACCTTTACGGGCTAGATGATAAGAGATGGTGGCCTGGACAGGCTAAAGGGCCGGACATTTCCACGTTCATGCTTGCGCCTTGCATCCTGATAGACTGTCCGTCGGATCTCTTGGTATTAGATCGGACAGACGACCCAGCTAAGAGCTTACCTTGGACGGGTCTAGGATCGCCGGTAGATGGATACTCGATACCCCGATGGGAATTTCCTGTCACCGCTAAAAGAGAGCTTGAGGACTGGAACGATCTGGGGTGTAACGTTAGTGCGGCCCATATCGTGTATCTTGCGCTTCTCTAAACACCTATCAGCTGTTGCATAGGCGTACAGGTCCAAACGCTACATGGAAGCTTTATACTACTTCAACAATTGTGTACTACAACATGCCAATCACCCTCAAATCTACAAGCTTCACTTGAACAAAACAGCAGTCGACATGGCCCTGGAGCGTTATCATGATGTAACGAAAGGATGTAACACAGCTCTTATTCTTCTTGGGAAGTCGATAGAAGGCGAGAATACAGCAATTCTATCTGGATGGGAAGAAACAGCTTTAACCAGGAAAGCATTCGCGCTCTATCGTATGGAACGCTGGCAAGCAGCGCAGAAGGTGTACTCTCTCTGCTTGAAAATGCATCCTAGGTCTGATCAGTCTAACAGGGGCATTGAAAAGTGCTTGAAGCGCCAATCGGAAGCTAGAGACGGGACTTACGACTGGAAATCACTGCATGAAAGCGTTACAAGCAAGACCTCGATCACCTTGGTAGATGCAGCGGATTACCTAGGGCCTGTCTACCTTGGACGTACGCCAGAGATGGGTCGAGGACTTCTTGCCAGCCGAGACATCACTGCTGGCGAGCTGATTCTGGCTAACAAGTCTATTCTCACGGTCACAGACACACACCAAGGGCATCGCTATAGCCAATATGGTTATGCTGAGAGAGGTCTGCACCATGCTTTGGCGCGATTACCGAAGAGAACATCGAAGCCCGCAGTCGACGTCCCAGTGTTCGCACACTTCAAACGAGGCCTGACCTACCAAGCCTATCACCAGCCTGAGATGGCGAGATACATGGACAAAATGTATGCTGGAGAGACATACCCCTCTATCTACACTAGCGAAATTTTGACCATCTCTGATATCGATGAAGAGCAACGATTGCCGGTAGATTTTGGGAGAATTCGACGTGTGGCTTTCTTCAATACTACATGTTACCCCTTGCCCGCTCCGAATGAGGCTGAAGATATTGGTCGATTGGCTGGAAAAGCGTGAGACTTACTAAATGATGCGCACTTACCGTCGTCAGTACTGATTTGATGTTCGCTCAACGGTAGCACTGCGATGTATAGCAGCATTTCATTTTTGAATCACGCTTGCATGCCGAACTGTACCACCTCACGTGTTGGAAATTTCAGCCTAATCCGGACGAATTCTGACATAAAGAAGGGTACCATGCTGACTATCAATTATGGGATCGGCGATGGAGCGAAATACTCGTACGATCGACGCCATCAGTTTGCGAACAAGTGCTTCCAGCGCGACTGTCGTTGTGAGCTGTGCGTCGAGGATAGAAACACCAGCGCAAAATCCCAAAAAGCCAGAGCGAGGGAGTATTCTGCCGCAAACGAGTGGTTCGATAGCCAAAAGGCCGCAACACGTATGCTAGGAGACGAAACGCCATTGGGACCCCGACTATCCCGACGACAAACCGTGACACTGCTAAAAACAGTTTCACGGCTGCATTCTGTCTATGCGGATAGTAGCACCAGCTTCAACCCGGTACTGGCTGAGATGGTCGATTCTTGTTTCCAACTTATCCAAATGGGTTCTGATGTTGAAGCTGAGATGAGCAAACAAATCATTGAAGCCTGCGGAGTAGTGATAAGGGGTCGCGAGGCACGATCTCGTGGCATCGCTTATCTGGAAAGCGCACCTCAGGACTGCCCGTTTCGTTCCCTGCCAAAAGGGGAACTCAAAACATTCCGCTCAGCTGTCTTTGTATTGCTTATGAATCTTGTGAACAACGGAAAGCGAGGCCAGGCTGTATACTGGATGAGAGGGTTAGTATGGACCGAGACTATACTCACAGGTAGTCTGTATGCTCTACTCCGGGAACATGAAGATTTGACTCGTTTGTTAGCGGATCTGAGTGAGGGTAAGTAGAAGCAGATCCCAGTTGTTTATGACTGATACTCATTTCCTGACAATAGAGATACGTACGATCTTGGCTGTCAGGGTAAGTACAAGCAGATCCCAGTTGCTTTTGACTGAGACTCATTTCCCGACAATAGAGATACAAACCCTTTAGGCCAACAAGGGAGGACAGTTTGCAACTTATCAGCTAGACATATCTCGACCTAGCCTGGTTGACGACATCAGTATGAGAGAAGAATATCGGAGGGATGCACAACTACGATCTATCATACGCAAGCTAATGTATAAAATCCTCGTGTTCCAGAGAAGAGGTCACCGTTCGATGTATACGCTCGATTGACAGGACGATGTTTGGTCTCACATATGCTCAGTGATCAGCTGATTGAGTCCAGTTAGGGTTCAGTGTGAGAGCCCTATCAGCCGCAGTCGTTTATGCGGCTATGAGAAAAAAATTTCCTCATGCGACGTAGAGACCAGATGGGCTAGTTGAGCTGTACCAGTTTGTGTGGTAAATCCAGTGTCAATAGATCGCGTGTTTCATGTCAGTGGCACTCCCGCGCCAGTAGAACCCTTGCATCGCAAACCACCGATAAATTAGCACCTAGATTCTGCTTCAGTATGAGTATGGCAGAATCTCTGCCCTAAGACAATAATATTTATGACCACTGATGCACTAATGGATCGAGCTGATTGTCAGTCACAGCACGAATGTTTTCACGTCCGCTGTAGTATCTCTTCTCTAGGTTCACCTCTTAGTCAGTACCGCTCTTACAGTAACACCAGTAATTGAATTGGATCAGTCGGATTTCCAAGTTCCAACACAAAATCATGGTTGATCGAAGTTGTCTCAGATCTCAGATCTGCATTTCCCGTTTTTGATCACTGATCACTGAGATCACTACTGATTACTGATTTTGCGCGTCGTTGTCTAGTCTTCCCAAGCTTCCATAGCTCTTAAGCGATCGCGCAGCTCGTGATGGTTCGTCAATCGTGCCAGCGAACCAGTCATGTCCTGATCTATCAACGCTATCACTTGACTGCCAGGCCTTACGATCAAATATATAGTGATCACGGCTTGTCGTATCGCCAGTCGTTAGGTGCATCAATTCCCCACCTTTACTACCGCCAATCTCATCCACGTCAGTAAACCACAATTCAAGGTACGCCACTAGTCAATTGTGGTGCATAGTCCTGATCTTCTTTATCCTTTCATATCGCACAGTCGACTCTGGAACTTCGTTTCGAAGAAAACCACATTGATGTCAGAACTGATCATTCCCATCCAGGTCGTTCAGGGGGTCATGGCTAAGTTGGGATGCCGTATGACGCACCGAGAGGTCCTACAAAAAATGTTCCCAGAACAGGAAAGTGACCTACTGCAAGATCCCGATTTATGTATCGCCTTCGACGAAGTAGTCGGACGGCGTGCATGGTCTGAGGAAGCGGACCTGATGATAGATTACTGGAAATCCGCAGTTGCGAATGACGTCGGTCCCTATGGGCGAGGAATTGCTCTGAAGGACCTAATTGCTGCTCACACGGAAGCTAGAGCTATCACTAGTATGGTCGAGACGCAGGTTAAAGGCCCTACTCTCGGTATCAATCTCCATAGAGATCCTGAGACTCCGTCTGTCAAATCATTACACCAGTTGAAGCCAGGTACGTGAACGCCGGAATGCAGGGGAACCAAGACCAACCGTTCTAAACTCGTTCGTTATAGCTGGTTGTGGTCATCTGAAGCTAAACTACAAGAACGAGGGCAAGTACACCGGGTTGACAGGCGCCCATTCGTGTTCGAATCACCGTCCTGATCTTGTTATTTTATCAGGCGTCTATTTCCTGTGTCGGACCCTCTGTTCGCCTGCATTATTTGCATCTGGCACCGCTAGGTTTCTCGTGGCGGACCCCTACGGCATTCATTCTTCCTTGGATTTCGACAATGCTCCTCTCCTCCCAAACTCGATCGGTCTTCCAAAACAATCGGACTATGACTTTGCATACCCCCCCGGAACAATTTTTGCCGTCAAAGAACCTCGCACACACAAAAGATATTTCAGGTCTCACACTCGTTACTTTATTGGAGCCAAGTTACCCCTTGTCTCCGGGACACTCATGTCTCCAAACATGCTCGTAGACTGTCCCACGGATATCGTAGTATTGAAACCGGAAGACGAACTTCTCAAGGGTGTGATCTGGCAAGGACTTGAGTCGTCGATGAGGGTATGGGAGTATCCGATTGCAAACAAGAGAACGGTCGAAGAATGGAAAGACTTAGGAAGCAAGGTCAGCTTACTCGCCAGCTCTCTCGAAGAGCAATTAAGTTGCACTAATTTGTCGTGTTAAACATGACACTAGGCGTACCAAGAAAAACGTTACATCGAGGCGCTGTTTTGTTACCAAGCTGGCGCTAAGGAACATCCTGACGTGTATGCGTTTCACATGAACCAGGCTGCTGTATACGTTATACTTGAACGTTTCCATGACGTTAGAAAAGCTTCCGACATGGCTCTTAAACTGCTGGATGAGAAACTGGAGGCTCAGGAGACCAAGTTCTTGTTGGATCTGAAGGAAAAGGCTATGATCAGGAAGGCATTTGCCTTCTACCGCTTGAAGAGGTGGAGAGAGGCGGAAGAGCTGTATACTCATTGTCTTCGCCTGTTTCCGCAATCGCAACAAGCGAAGTCGGGTTTGAACAAGGCCAGGTCGCGCCAGAAAGAATCGGAATCTGGCAAATATAATATCGATCGTCTTGCCAAATCGGCGACAAGCACCGAAAAGCGTACCGTTCTGGACGTTGCCGATTTTGTCGGTCCAGTCGAGATGGGGTATACGGAGGGCTACGGCAGAGGTTTAGTCGCCACTCGGGATATCGCTGCAGGAGAGATATTGATCGTGAACAAGCCTATCGTCACTTCCACGGAGGTCGTGCCTGGTCACTCTTATAGTCAGCTGACGTGGCCCGATTTCCTGCCGAAAGGATACCAGTATCCTGTACCAGGAAATCATGAGACCTCAGCAGACGATGTCGAGATAAAATGTATTCGACGGAGACCCGATGTCACGCGACTGAAGCGTGAGCTTACGTATAAATGCTACCACAACCCGGAACTAGCCAAATGGCTCCAGGGATTCTGGGCGGGAGATAGTTACCCGGTTCCTCCAACGAACCCCGATCTAAACTATCCCACCGTTGAGATTGAAGAGCACATTCCTGTGGATTTCGGTCGGATGTGTGCAGTCTCGGTGCACAATACGTTTGGTCTTGGCGGTACTGACCGAGACGAACCTGATGATGGTGCTGAAAGTGTCGAGGAAAGGCCTGGCAGGATGTAAGTCCGGCACGACTCAGTGCCACCAACAAAATACTGAGCGAAACATTTGTAAAAAGGATGGCGCTGTACGGTGGGATCAGTTTCTTCAACCATTCGTGCTCTCCGAACTGCAACGACACAAGCGTGGGAGATGTAAAGATCGTCCGATCGCTCCGTGATATCGATCGAGGAGAAATGGTTACAATTGATTACGGTACCGCTCCTGGGGACACCTACGAAGAACGACAACTCTTGACACGCCGATATTTCGATGGCGACTGTAACTGCTCGCGATGCGTTAACGATCGGAAAATCGGCCTCGAAACACTCAAGTCGCGAGGAGAGGCATATAAAGCGTTGTCAAAGTCTGATAAGGAAACCAGCATAAACATGAAACATATCTCGAGGCAAAGATCTGAGAGGGAAGGAATATTCGACGTGCTCAAAACATTGGTAAAACTGGAAGTTACCCGGAAACAAGATCCAACTAGCCTTTGCCCAAACATATTCTCAGTGCTAGTAACACTCTCTTTCAGAATAATGCCTATCGATGACAAGATGTCTGACGAACTGACCAAACAAGCGATAGAGAGCCTCGGCGTCATCATACGCGGCAGAGAAGATCGATCATGGGGAATCCCTTGCTTGAAAAATGTCGACGCCGACATTCCCTTTCTTTCCCTCCCAAGCTCAAATCAGCGGGACTGGTCAGGCTATCCGATATTGTTAGCGACGGGGTGTATGAGCAGAGGGGATGTGGATGGAATGCGGTACTGGCTGAGGGGGGTGATTTGGGGTGAGCTCATGCTCACAGGGTCTCTTGAGTTGCTCCTCCAGCGCCATAAAGCCATATGTGAATCGTCAGACATGGTTATACCGATCTTACACCAAGGTGAGCAGCATCCCTTACTCGCTCATGACCATCATTAACAGCGTTTGTTTTTCGAATTTAGAGAGCGAGTTGTTGAGACACCGGCTGCAGCTGGACTAACGGAGAGCGACGCAAAGCATGATGACATAAGATTCGGGCGATGAAGTATAAGAAAATTCGTTACGCTACAAGTGGTTGGCATTGTTGGGTTACATGTATAACGAGATCGACAGAGTTCTATTGTAATCGCTCAGAGCGGGGATGAAGTCAAAAGCGGATGATTAGTGTACAGTGTTCTGAAGCTGTCCGCAAGCATAGTCGAGGTCAATCCGTAAGGGCGATATGACTGGGGTTTGTAGCAGTAATCTTGCGCCGCAGCGCTTCGAGACGAGTCTTGATCGATATGATTACTAAAAGCGTTTTGCTCGATCAACAACAGCTCTCCCAGAGTATATTATATCTTTGCACTGACCTCTATCGACCATCTGGCGATCTGTGTCACCTATCTCTATTCCGTCGTGTAACAAGGGATCGAGCAGAGCAAAGAATAACCATAAAGCGTTTTCATACCCGCTTTCTGACGCTAGCAGGTCTTCTCCGACGAGTTCCGATACAGCGGCAGCTCGAGACTATGACACGTTGTTTGAGCGATTCAAAACAATGAAAAAGAAAACATTGTATTGCTTACAAGCTCGATCCCTTTGTCGTAGATCAACTTCTCCACGTAAGAGGCTGAATCCGGCATCTCCTCCGGACACCTAGACTTTGTCCACTCAGCTCTGTCAAAGCAATCGTTGAAACGATGTCGAAACCATTGTACCGCTGACATCGAACAAAGTCAGTATTGGTTAGGTAGACTGGACTGTATCCGCCCAACATACTTTCGTTGAATTCTGCGCTGGTTTGGACGACGTCAACCACTGCCGCTTTGCTTTCCCAAAATTGTTTCGCTTGCTCAACTCCGTTCTGAAGGAATCCAAGTGATTTCAAATAGAGAACCATAGCTTCCGCACAGAGAGTCTCCATGCGTGCTACATTGATATCCATAGATGACGTGGACCCAGAGGATGATCGTCTACGACTCATGGCCGATTGTTGTTGGAAATAGGAGTAAGAATTTGGAGAAAATCCAGTTCCGGTTCCAGATAGACCAGCTCCGGGAGAGGCCTTCGACGGATACATACACTGAGCCAGCTTGGAATCCGCGAACTCGAAGAGGACGTGAGCTTTCTGAGCAAGATCTTCAAGATTGGTCATGAGGGCCTCCTCTGCAGGATCATCCTCTTTGAACGTCAACGATAGCCTAGCTTGCCGCCAAGGACGCCTCGACAATTGACCAAGAGCGTTCACCGGACTGCCGAGTAGCTTCATACCAGCAATCCCCATTGCCTTTGCCCACGCCGATGACCCCGGAGGCGGCGACTCTGCAAAAACCGCTTCATGAGCTGTTTGATGGTAAGTCATTGCGCCTCCGTACGTTGTCACGGCATTTGTTGTCGCACTTGGCACGAGCATAGGGCGACTCCGACTTTGCAAATTGGGTGATGTTGAGACTGAGTGCAAGGAAGGGGGCCTCTGATGCGTCCCTGCAGGTAGCGCGAAAGGTGGCGTAGCGGACAAGGCGAACGGCGGAGAGTAGGATAACGGAGACGAACTTGAGCCGCGGGCCCCTTGAGATGCCACACTTGTTAATGCTGAAACCGGCCTGCCTCGGGTGCTTGTTCTCGAACTTCGTCGCCGGATCAAACCGTCAGGCCGTTTGGCAGCAGCGTCCATTTCTGTAAAATTCCAAGTCGTCAAATTGACTGAAGCATATCACGCAACAGTCACTTACCGTCAGCTAGTGCGTTGACCTCAACTGCCTTCTTCTCGACTACAACATACTCCGAGTCTTGCATAATTCCCTGAGCGTTGACAGGTCCTCCTGAACGCTCTAAAGATGGTTGGCTATCGTGCCTACTACCGTCAGCAACCGTGTCATAGACAGGCCTAGTAGAGTTGCTGTTATTGCGCCCCAAGGTACTATACCGTCTTGCAGTAGAACCAGGTCGGCTGACGGGCGGCAACGTTTGTTCTGCTAGTGGGGAGCTAGTTATGGGTTGTGTTCCTGTCGGCTTTTGGCGATCTTGTGGAGCAATATCAATCGGCCGTGAAGCCGAAGAATTCGATAGCTTTCTGCTATTTGCCGTAGCTATAGCCTGTGGGGCTGTCGGTGTAGGAGCGACATAGTATCTGGGTTCTGAAGTCTTGCGACGCTCCTGTCCAGAAGAACTCGATGTCCGCCTTTCCGTTTGAGAAGCCCTTCTGCTAAGATCCGGTGAATTGGCCGTTTGCAAGGGAAGTTCTGCTGGTCTTGGCAGGGGGGCCATAACCGAAGCCCTGACCAGGTAGCCTTTCCAGACATCGCTCTCGAAGAGATCCTGAAACGGCATTCTGTTCTCTGGATTCTTCTTGAGAAGCTTTCGTATCAACGCCTTGATATCCTCGTCGACAGGAGTGGCAGGTTCTTCTCCACCGGCAGCGGCATCTTTTTGGATTTCTGCAGAAGTCTTTTCGTCTGGAAATTTGATCCGGTCTTCGCCCTTCTCAATCTTCCTTAGCAATTCGACGTGGTTCTGAGCTCTGAAAGGAGGTCTTCCTACAGCCATTTCGTAAAGGACCGCACCGATGGACCAAAGATCCACCTTGGCATCGTATTTTTCATACCTGAGGATTTCCGGAGCCATATAGAGGGGAGAGCCGCACAAAGTTTCTGCCATGGTAGCTGCCGGGAGGATTCGAGCGAAACCAAAATCTGCCACTTTCAAGACAGGAATACCGTATGGGTGACCGTTGAGATATTCTTCTTCTGTCGGCGGATGCAGTAATAAATTCTGTACGAAAGTTCTGATTCAGTGCTGTTCGTGTACAACGACATTGTTTAGGGAACTCACCTGTGGCTTGATATCACGGTGAATCAGATTCCTGACTCTCAGAAACTTAACGGCCTCAGCTAGAAACAAACATATTGGTTGGCTGTGTTCACAACGTGTGCTAATATCGCACCGCACTCACTCAGCTGCCCTAAGAAACATCTCGTCACTACGGCGTCCAAACCACCCTCCTTCGGATGAGGCCAAAACTCCATCCCTCCGACTACTCCTTCAGGAGTTATCTTAGGGTATTCAAGAGTGGTTAGTTTACCTCTCTTCTTGATGTAAATGGAAAGGTCTCCTCCAGAACAGAAAGCCATGATTAGGTAGATATGGTGGTCATTCTTCTGCTCAGCACGGGAAGCAAATCAAAAGTTAGACTACAAGAGGGGCAAGTCAAATTAGAAATACTGACAATGCAATCCTCCAGTTCCACAATATGCCGATGACTGATAGCTTTGAGAATACTAATCTCGCCTTCTAAATTCTCGAGAAGTTTGGGCGTAAGCTTGTTTCGGGAAACAGCTTTGATAGCGATAGGTTGTTTCGTTCGCTTCTCGGCAGAAGGGTGTCAAAACGGATTGCAGAGGTCGGGAGATTCATACGACGATCGTTAGAGAATGGATTGAGAGACATGTCTGTGGACGAACTCAGACTCACGCTTCGATATCCTTTATAGACGGTTGCGAAGCTTCCTCTCCCAATCTCGTTTCCGATGACATAGTTTCCAATCCTCTCCCTCCCAGAAGATGAGGATACCCGTCCAGCTGCAGCCGAAGAGGTCGAAACATCTTCTCTCCTTCGCCTGTTTTTATCTTCGTGAACTTGTGGTGATCTTTGCATTTTGTCCGAATGGTTGGTAGGGTCGAGAGGTAGATTGCGCAACGCCGAGGCGAGACCAGTTTGGCGGTGACGAGGATCCTCTGGTCAGAGGGGTTTTAGAGGCTGTTCTAGACGAAATTGGTTTAACTTAGAGACCACTGATAGCTGGAAGCTTAAGAGGAAAGGACAGGCAGATCACGTCTTGACCTTGATCAGGTGAGGTCCTCGATCGATAAAGGACGATAACATAGAGAAGCCGCGGGAGGTTGTCCTGATACGGTGATCAGATCGGGGAAGCGGAAGGTTATGAGTTGCGGGGTAGATGGGAGAGATTCGCAGATGTAAGGGCGTATGGTTATGTATGAGGTTGCCTGGGTAGAGGGTAGTCAGTGAGGATGATTGGACCTTCAGGGTGCACGGTAAGTAGTGTGTCTGCTACCACTGATAACCAAGCTAAGAACCACCTTGAACCGATCTGATCTCGGTCGAGCGGCGGCAAAATACGCGATAACGATGAACAATCACATCATCCGTCTGCTTCTCCCGAGTCACACGACACGACACGAACACCATCACTCTAGTCATCCTGTCCATCTACCTGCTCGTCATCACTTTCTCCTCCTAGAAGCTTGAGCTCTTGACTGTTCCCTGTTGAAACGGCGCCCTTCTCTCCCTTGTTAGCTTTGCCTGATGAGGTCCGTTTGATGGCTGTATCGGGTATCTCCCCAGCCGGGCTGTGATAGAAGGAAACACAGTTTTGTTATTGTTTTAGGAAGAACATTTCCACCGACACAGCGATCAATATATCGATCGACTCACTTTAACCATCCAAGTGCGACATCGAAAGAATTGTCTATATTGTTAATCCAGCTGATATACCTATCGAGCACAAGAATGATAAGAAGACTAAGCCTCGACGCGCGGACTTCCACCAACTCACACCGCCATGTTTTCTTCGTCCTCTCTTAACCTCTCGTAGATATGCTTGACCTTGAATTCTTTGATGGTCTGAGCATACGGCTCAAATGATATCTACCTCGCCAATTTCATATCAGCTCCTTTTTCTCCTCGGCCTCACTCAACTGAGACATATCTCACCGCTTCATGTCCCGCACTGTTTTGACTTCCCATCGAGCCTATTCGAGCGTTATAACTCTCAAATCGCGGTTGCTCTAGTAACAACCCAAGGGCAGGAGCTTTCGGGATATGAATATCCTCAGGAGCTGTTCAAGTGTCGAATCGATCAGTATCAAGCCATTCAGTTGATTGTGACTTGACACTAACCGAACGTTTTTGGCACAATCGAAGCGGGCGTTCTCGTGCGTGCAGCGAGAATAGCCAGACTAATCATTTTTCGCTGTCAGACAGGAATCCGTGAGCTTATCGTGATTAAGGTGACCATCTCTGTTCGAAAGTAGTACTTGCGATTTGATGCAGCATGAAACTTTGTCCGTGAATCTTCACGCTGACCCATTCGATATTACCATACACTTCGGGAGAATCTACGTTTATCGAGATCATATACCTCTTCACTGTCTTATCGTTATAAGGCTTGAAGAGGGTGTAGTTGTGAAAGTTGCTGTAGTGTCAGATATCAGCTGACGATCCCGCACGGAAGAGGCTGCATGCTCTTACTGCGTCCCAAGATACTCCTTAACAATCTCCCTAAACCGATCCAATTCCTCCGTCCCTATTCTCCATGCTTTTTTTCTCTCGCCCAGTTCAGCACTAGCTCCTGCACCGCCAGCTTGCTCCGTCTGCCAGAAAGCGTGAGTTTCTTCTTGGGGAAGACTGTGCGTTGATCTGTACGATTCGAGGTGTTTTGCTAAGGGTGAAGAAGGTGGAGGAGGAAGGAGACAGTAGGTAGGAAACAGGTATTCGTATACTCTGGTGTCGCAAGATCTATGAATAGAACCGTAGGATCAACGCACTGTCCCTGCTTGCATTTAGAAGGAAGCAGGACTAACGTTCTAGCATTGAATCCCGCGACGGTACGCTGGAAACCCCAAGCTCGAATATCAGGTGGTAACAGTTCATTAAGCTTCTCGATGAAAGTCTCTTGCGTCGGACAACCTGGAGGTTCCACGATCATCTTCAGTGACATCCTATAATCGCTCAGTTCGCATCAATACGATTATATCCGTGTACAGCAGATCCAGTATGATGCCTTACACATTTCCTGCCGCACTGACACCTGCATCTGTTCGAGCAGCTCTCGAGAGATCAACCTTCTTCGGGTCTTCTGAATTGTCTTTCGAAATAGCTCCCATTTCGCATAGGGCCTTGAACACTATCATCTCAATGGTCCTTGCAGAATTGACATTGTCCGTCAACTGGCTATGAGAGAATCATCATTCAGCAACTCTCCATGGGCCCTGAGGAGAAAAAGATACATACTATTGCATCCCATTATATCCGGCCCCACTGAATCCAATGAACAGAGCAGCCTTCTTCTTCGGTAACCTGACCTCTTTCTCCTGTCCCTCTTGCCCTTCCCGTTCCGGTCGTTTCTCCCAGACTCGATCGTGCTTTCCTGGTTTACCCTTGTACTCCTTGCCGCCCTTCTTCTTCGACTTCGCTACATCGGGCTTGTTCGATGGCTGGGAAGGTCCAGCAGCATCAGCAGTCACGGTTATTTCCAGATTTTCATACTCTGATGGGGTAGCAGGGGTAGCGGGGGTAGCGGAGCTGGATTCTTCAGGCTCTAGGTGTTGCTTCTTCGCAGGCCTCTCGTCTATGTCCCTCGCAGTAGCTGATTCAGCTTCGGCGGATCTTTTGAGGGGAGACGGATCTTCTTCCGTCATTATATCAGTCATCATGAAGCTGTAGGAGTTGGGGCAGATTTAACCTGCAAAAGTGCCAAAACGAGTCGATTCAGAAATTTCGGCATGTTCACGCCAATCTAGTTCGAAATTCGCGAACCAGCAGGTTGACATGGCTTTCAATTCGGCCAGAAAATGATATCATCGTATCTTCCTCAAATCCCTTACCGACGTAACTTGTAGACCAAGAACGATGAAGAGAATATTAGCATTCACTTCCTTCGAGTCCAGAAATGCGTAGTACAAGACAGCTACATCGATTGCAGGCTACAAATCAAGTGACGATCGCGAACGCAACACGACGATTCCTGGTTAAAGATGGAAGGAAAAATGGGCTGGTATGGCCAGGATACAAAGAAAGAACAACAACGAGAACAAGGAGAGACCAGTTCTATAGAGCTACAACCTCGTCATAAGGGCCACATCAATCCCAGCAGGACCGCACAAGATACTCAAGTATCTGATACCCAGAACGATATCCGCCCTTTTGTTCAGATCACACAACCGCTACCTCTGTACACGAGCCTGAGAATATACAAGCGCTATAATTCACTCTCAGAACTTATCAGTGCGGAATACTCCTATGAACCTAAGCTGGAAGGAGCCTGGCTCAATTGGATAGTTTGGACTTTAGCAATTCTTGGGTTGGCAGGGAGTTGGTTGTTGAAGGGGGGCTTCGTGAGTCCTAGGTACGCAGGGAGCAGAAGTCTCTTAGTTAACCTTGCTTTTTGGGTGAGATAGTGCGGTACTTGGTGGGGGTGGAGATGGATATGGTCGGGAACGATAGCGATTGTGTTACTTCTTAGCTGCAAGGTTACTTCAGGTACGTCACGAACGCTTTTCGTATCTTTCGACTCACCAGTCTTATTGAGAACAAATTGCTCGACCGCAACAGAATCTGTTGTAGCTTTTCCTAATCTCGGAATACAACTTACAAGCACTACATCCTTGATCCTACCTTCACTATTACCGCATCTACCACCTTTTCTTTTCAGGAGGAAGAGTATTAACAAGTTCATCCCGCTTTCAAACTTGAGAACTACCTCGAGTATCTTCCTAAATGAAGGGTTCTGGAGGTGGAGTGTGGTGTACTATCTCGGAATTTTGACTCGGAGTGGGGATGGAGAGAGAGAAGATATGAGCACGCATGTGGTCTTTCCTGTGAGTCTCGGCGGAAATCGAGAGGATGGTTATAGTTCTGATACAACCAGATATGACCTCTAGGAGCTACGACCTAGATTAGACGTACTGAGAGAAGTGTATTACGGATTGAGAGAGACGATGTTTGACGACTATCATGATGAATGAACAGAGACGATTTACTTCCGATCCGGGATCTGTCTCGGAAGCAGATCGATCGGGTCATGTGTGTTGTCATGATCTTCCTCGTATTTGCCTCGACTTGTTGTTGACAACTTTGAGATTCACCTCGACGCTCGATACCGCCATTGTCGCAGTATTCTACCAGTGGAACCACGCTCATGACGGCAATACAGTTCGAGGAGTTGCCTTATGAGATCTTGCAGGCTATTTTAGGGTACGATGCCATATGCCAGCCGCTCCCGCTTCGTTGCGTGCTTTACTGATTGATGACTCACCTTGCAAAGTTATCTGCCATTGCAAGACCTTCTTCCTATATCGACCCTTTCGAAAACACTATATTCGCTCTCGCTTGCTCCGTCACTCACGGCGTTCCTACCTCCTATACATCGAGCGCTTCTGCGTGGTCCCCCTTATCCTGAAGAACTGGCCAAATTAGGATGTTACACCCATATCTCCCGTACCGTCTTCATCGAGATCCTTGTGCGAGCGAAACCAAGATGGATCCTGGACGAGATGATCGTACCTACACTTCCCGAATTCACATGGCAAGAGATTGTCAGTAGGCGGTTTTTGCCAAGCTGGAAACGATTCAAAGAGAAGGGTGAAAGGTGGAGAGGTTTCTATATGAAGATGCTGAGGAGGTTGGCTCATCGTGAACTTGGCTGTACGCACGAGGAGGCCTGGACAGTGAGTTTCTGCCTGATGTTATAGTTCCGAGCCGTCACTGACACAATGTACCTCATCGATCTTAGCGTTTCTTAATCATCCACCGGAACGGCACAGGATCACTAAACAGAATCGCCTCTTCCCAATTCACCCCTCTAACCATCCTCCCCGAGCTTCTAACTCAAAACAACCTGAGCCAGCACTACCCTCAAACTCGTCTCTTGCTCCAGTTATCCGATGTGAAGATTCTCCTTTTTGGGGTCTTAGCATCCCCCATATCCGTTTTCGTGAACGAAAAGGCATTTAGGGTCTGCCATCCTCCTCGACTCAGGGGGGCAGGGTATGAGAGGGAGGTAGACGATGAAGGAAACGATATTAGGGTAAGGAAACCGGTTATCGGGAGGACGAGGAGTATGTCTGCACCTATGGCGAGCAGTAGACAATCTGAGCGGACTTCGCTCCCCGAGGCTCAACAACCTCCTATACCAAGCCCAGTTATCACGTCCAGCTCAAGAATTGTACCTCCACCGCTAGCTGGCCCATCGACACGTACTCGACGTTCGTCTTCTACGCTGACGAGGATCTTGAAGATGGATCGTCGATCGTCTTCCGGATCGATCCCCCCTCGAAACGCGCTTCCATTCCCAGATCTACCTTCAGCAAGAAGTTCAGGATCTCAAGAACGGATTATACCTAGACTCAACGCCACGGATGAAGAATCGGAGAACAAAAAACGTACAGGTCCTGAAATACGGAACGCTTCGGCGGAGGAAGAAGTTTCTACATTCGAACCTGATCATGATCCATCACGAAAACCCCTCCCTTACAAACCCTTGAGCCATCCACTTCCTGCACCATCTCACACGCTTTTCCCAAATTTCACTCCTGAAAACTACGCAATCAATCAGGCTGATCATTCAGTGGATCCGATATCTGACTCTTCATGCGGGGAACGGAAATCAGTCGATACGAGACAGAAACACAAGGTGATGAGGGAGAGGAAATGGTTGGAAGGCGTAATCAAAGGCGGGGGAGAGGAAGGACCTAGTGAATGGGTAAACGGAGAGGCCAAAGTATGGGTTGGACCAGTTTTGTAAGCCATTCTGGTTGCTATCACGATTCGATCTGCACTTATGCATATTCTCCATTGTGGTCGCAGGCTTATGGCTCAACTGAATCACCCGCATCACCAAGTCGACTGGGAAGATGGACCGGCTACTGCAGCAAAACTTGGACCGGCCGGGATGTACGCGTCGTTTGATTGGGAGGACTTTGAAGCTATCTTCCCTTGGGTCCAATTCGGTCATGAAGGGGATAACCCAGACCTACAAGGGATGGGGAGACGAGATGGGCTAGGATTTGGGGACTGATAGGAGTTCTAACAAGTTGTAGAGTCAGGTACAAAGTTATACATATTCGCCTATGCACAATCGTGACATGGTCCCTGTTTGTCGCGATCATGAGCGAGAAATCATATTTACTGGTTGCGTTACAACACTTTGGAGATGAGCTACCTTCTCTTACACTAGACTGTCATTCTGGCCTATTAGCCCTCAGTTATATCTCAGGCTTCAGCTCTTTCCCTTGTATATTTGTTTCGAGCGGTCTGCCTAATGTCTCATGAGAGTAGCCGAGATGTTGAGTCGCAGCTAGATGCTCGTCATCTTCCCCTAAGACTGGATACCGCCGAGCACAATATGTAATGCTAGCAGCAAATCCGACCGACGCCATAGCGGTGACGATCGTGGCTATCTGTCCCCTATGGAATCGAGGCGCGTCCACGATAGGAAAGGCCACAATCTGATACCAAAGATTCCTGAAACGTTCGTCAAGAAGGTGAGCTAAATTTGCGTCTAATCAAAGCGACGCAGCACAACCTACCAGACGTTCGAAAAGAGGTTCATTCCTGCAAGCGTGACGGCTCGCAACGTTTCGTCCTCCCTTGTCAGAACGTTAGCCCAAGCAAACTGTTGAATGTGATCGCTCAGCTGAGTGCTTCGCAGCTGTCCAAATGGAAACCTGGCTTACATTCGATGCTTGGCCTGCGTAGCTGAGGAAAGGTAAATCAACGTTTGATCAACAATACGTACCGATGCAGAATGGAAATGGTACCTGCCCAATACCTCCCACGCAGTAAGCGAAGAAATGGGTGGCATCGGAAACGTTCCACACGAGGTTGATGATGCACATGATCAGGGTCGAACAGAGCATAATCGGATTGACGATAAACCGATTCTGTGTAGCGTCGCTGTATACGGTCAAGGCATAAGTTGCAACGATGGCAACCGCCGTCATGATGCATGGATAATAGTTTATCTATGGTGTATCATAGGAAGTCAGCGGAGTTTGGAGCTGAAGATCGTACCAGCACTGACCTCTTGCAGAGTATATCGTCCAGTGGACTTAAGCCATAAATTCTGAGTGGCAGACAGAACGTGAGTCGTTTATTGCCAAATTCTAAGTCGGAGACAAGCTTGCCATTTGTGAGTATACACCGACAGACTCGAACGATGTCGCCGAGACCATGAAGAGTGCCGAGAAGAGATAAAACCTCCAGCCGACGAATATCTTCTTCCCACTTTTTCTCAACGATTTAATCGTCATCGGGCCGTGAGCTCTGGTATTAGTCAACCTCGTAAGGCACAAGTGCCTCTCTGCCTCTGTTAGCCACCAAGCCTTGGTTGTGCTTGGTGTATCGGGAAAGCAAAGGAACCCATATATAGCGACGGGAATAGTTATGGCCTGACAACGCAGAAGTCAGCTGCAACTCCGTTTCTGTTTGAACAGCTACGGTACTCACGAAGTCAATGATGAAAAGCCATTGCCCTGAACGGACGAAGGGGGCTGTCAGAATCCGCTAGCTTCCAGCACCCACCTCTTTACTTACACCCTCGGAGATTATGGTGTCCTTCGAGCGTATCAACAATAGCTCCTTGCATCACGCCGGAGAATAGAGTACCAAGTTGCGCTGCAGAGGTAAACACCGCTGTTCGCTTGCCAAGTTCATTCTAAGTATGCTAGAGCGTAAGTGCGCTTCAGACCTGCCAGGGACAATTTCGCTAGCTTACATCCTTATACCAACATCCTAGAATATACTGAGAGGTCGATTGACAGGATAGTTAGTAGGCGTATACACAAACCAACTGCCACAAAATATAGTGCCTACGTGTGTGCCCGAAAATGTAGATGCTTCGAAGAAACCCTGAGTGATTCTTATACCCCAGACTTGATGATAGGTTTTAGTGACTATCAGGAATGGAGCTATCAGTACAAGAAGGATTACTTGAACATGCTGAGAGATTGTACACGTACAGGCCAGACCGATAGTCAGTACTCCCCAACTGCAGACACAGAAGGGGAACCATGTTCGTGGCCGGATCCGGCCTGATGCCAAGATCATAGCAGACGGCCACTGACCTAGGATATATCCTGCAGTGAACATCGTGTTGGCATATGTATACGCGTTTCCGCTGACTGTTTCAACCGATGAGTTGAATATAGAATCGCTGTGATAGTTGGAAGCGACGAACATGCTAGATCTTCCTTCATCCCGGTTACATATGCATTGGCCAGATTGGCTCGGTCCAGGTCTATGCCGTGATTCCGTTATCGGAAGATCTTCACCTGTATTTAGACTGTTGACTTACAGTTGACAAAGTCTAGAAGATGTGAAAGGTAGGTATCAGCTGGCTTACGGTCATCAGAACCTGAAATCGTGCGACTGACAGGAAAGGCAGACATCTGTATGTCGTCAAGCTAGGTCAGCTGATGATGAAAATTGGCCTTACATTCTACTCACAAGATAAAACAAAAGCATCTATCTTCCTCAGTAGCTTCCGCTCAATAGCGTGATCTGGAGGCTTGCCCCAGAGAAGCGTCTCTAAAGATGTCAGCGTTACTGCCATTATCGAGGTCTTGACTGACGGTGGCAAGCAATTGCGGGTGCAGTCAACCTTTATCGAAACGGCGCGATGTCTTGGCGCTGGTTGAAACGAAGCTCCCAAAAGATGCCTTGAGATTACACGGATGAGCTCTGATCAATCGAACAAGAAATAAAGTTTACAGTAAAGTAAAGATCAGAGACGCTTCGATTCCTGTTTTATCAAGCGGCAAAATCGCTTACAAAGATGTCCGGCTTTAGGGCTTTGATCGATAGCAACCAGCTCAGTGATCAAATTTCGGAGTTTCACTTTGTGCGACGGGAATGATGCTGCGGATTCCACTTTGTTGGAATTGTAACAGCTTTATTGAAGAGTAGAGAGATACGGTGGGTGACAAATGAAACACACGAATACTCGCGCGTTCAAGCGCGCTTACTGCTCGCAAACGGCTGGCCAACTAGAAGCGCACTTGTCAGGTGAAACAGCAGGTGAAACGGTACGCATTTTGACGCAGGGTGTGCCTCTACTGTCATGTCGATTCAAGACAATATCAGGAAGTACGTTATGATCGGATAGTGTATGTCGCCCATCCCAGGTGAATACAAGAGTCATGCATGACAAAGAGCGCTTTACATCTCCGATAGAGTCTTTTTCATGGCGTCTACCAAGATCTTGGCATGTTCGTCTCCGAAGATAAGCATAGGTCGTAGTCGCACCTGTTTTCAGGAACGTCAGCTCTGATACATCTCTATTAGTAAGCATTTCAAAGACATCGTGCTCACCGAATGTTCTCCACATCCTCCAATCTGGACCCCGTTCTTCCTCATTAGCCCAACAAACTTATCCCGGTCCTTCGATCCGGTCAAGAAATCCCAAGCCATGAAAGTTCCATCTCCTTTCCCCCTCAATCCTCCCACTAATTTACTGTATCCTTTGAATAACGTCTCGATCTCGTTCCAAAGCTTTTCCCCGGTCTTCTTGACATGATTGACCAAATCATACTGTTCAATGACCTTGATCATCTCCCTTGCCTGTAGCGCTCGCATAGGATCGCCCATCCAGGTATTATAGTTCCTGTAACCCTCACTCGGCCTCGTCTCCCTCTTGTGGAAGACCGGCTGCCTGCATCTTCTTGCTGAAAGTGACGAAATCGGCTTCTTCTCCGGGACCGAGATTCCATTTCTCATGAGCCCAGAAAGTCCCAGTGGCCCCAATACCAGTTTGCACTTCATCCACGATGAAGAATGCGCCGTGTTTTTTGGCGATCAAGCGGAGAGAACGGAAAAAGGAGGGAGAAGCATGTTTGTCTCCTCCCTCGGAGAGGATCGGCTCGATGATTACCGCTGCGACCGGTCTCGTCTTTTTACTGAGTGAGATCGAGATTCGATAAACACCTGACCTCGGGGATTCAAGCAGAGAAGCTTACCTTTCGACTAAGATCCTCTCATACTCCAGCAGACATCTCTGCTCTTCCTTCTCATTCGCCTGCTGATTCTCCTCAAGTGGATATTTGATCTCGGGGAACGGAGCAACTGGCCAATCGAATGCAGGTACATCGACCTTTTATCCATCTCATCGTCAGTCAAGCCGTCGTCGTTTCTGTGTCCTAAACTGACCTTGTGAATCGCTTTACTGCGCGTAGCGCTTAGACTACCGAATAACCGTCCATGGAAACCGGAAGTAAAGGATAGGATGGTGAGATCGGGAGTTCCGGGCAACTTGTTCAGCATGCACGATTCTACCCCAGACAACCGGATAGTATCAGGGACAGCTTGAGGGACACGGTACTTGGACACATACCCATCTCTTCGGCGGTGAATGGCGCTCCTTGACGTTCTCTGTGACGGTAAGCCATGAAAGCACACTTGAAGGCGGTCTCTATAGATGCAACTTTTCAGACTATATAAAAGATCGGTGTCATCCTATTCGAGACTGACCATTCGCACTACTTCCACAAAGTGTAGTGATCAACTGATCCAACCCTTCCGGATGAACACGCATCAACCCCTCCTCCAACCAAGCACTCCATTTCCCCGGTGGGAAACTCCCCAGTGCTGGTCGGTTGATCGCAGCCTTTTGAAATTCCTCAGTCTTGGCAAGTGCTAATAGTGGGGGCGAATTGTATCCGATAGCAATGGAAGAGATCTGGGCGAACACGTCAAGGAGGGTATTATTGTCTGCGTCTTTCAAGTAGTTTCCTAGGGATGCATCGTAATCCACCACCAAGACATGGGTACGGGCATCTTGCCTCGAGTCAATCTGACCCGACTGAGCTCATGTAACTCTATGAGCACATATCCTGTTTCTCATCTCGAGTGCAAACTCACTAGGGCTTTACTTTTGGGTCCAGGGACGGTTTCAGTGAGGACGTGAGGTCCCTTTGGTTCATCGGGTACGATCTCGATTGAAGTGAATCCTCTGCAAGCTGTTGTTAGAACCGGGTTCGCTCGCCGAGCCGTAACCTTTGGCAGGGTCGTCAAGATTCTGCTAGTTCTAGACAACATTTCGACGTATGCGACGTATCGATGATGTATGTGTGTAAGATTTGTAGCCCAGATTTGAGCTTTCAGGGCTGAAGGATTGATGATATGCTCGAACTGTGCGCTCGTTTGATGTTGGTTGATTCGCCTATACCGTTTGTATCCGCGATAACGGTAGTAAATCATCGGCTGTACGTGTCGGCTATCGTCAGCTTGTACTTCGGGTTCGGCCGGTTGGAGGCAACGCCGATAACCATTTCGAGATATCAGATATATCAGGAACAGTCGAGACAAACGCTCTTCATATTTCAACGATACATAGTGTAAAGGTATTACATTGTGTTCCAGTTCATCTCTTTATCTTCTTTCTTTCTTCTTTCCATTCAGTCAAAAAACAATACATTCTTGAACCACTCCATTTCGTGTGAAGTGTATCCGACCTCTAAGTGGGTCTCGTTTCCTCGAGTCTAGGTCGCTCTAGTTGGCAGCGGCCCACTGAACGAGCCACTGCTCCCAGTTGCTCCACTCGCTCTCGACCAATTCACCCTCCTCGTCGTGGTGCTTGTGAGGAGGCTTGAGGACCTCAGGAAGGACGTGGAAGACTCCGTTAAGAGCGGGAATGTCGATGACCTCGGCCTCGACGTCGTTGACAGTGAGGGTAGTCTTGGTGGCTCCTATGGTAGAAATGAACATGAGATAAGCGTGAGACAATTTAGAGCGAGAATGGACGAGTAACGTACCAGGAATAGGCAAAGGCTTAGCCTTGTCGATAACAACCCTCAAAGTACCGTTCTCGAGCAAAGTAGGGAAAGTCTCATCCAAATGGATAGTCTCATCCCCATCAGTGGCGAGCATCATCAAAGCCTCAACCTCATCCTCCAACCAACTCTTCTTCACGTGCTCATGGTGGTGACCGTGCTTGTGACCGCCGTGATCGTGATCATGCTTGGTTCCGACCTTGTGTACGGCCTCGGTGAAGACGGTGTGAGTGGGGATGATGTGGAACTGCAAGATCTTCCTCAAGACATCCTCTCCGAAGGGAGAGAAGAGGAAGAACTGAAGCTTCTTGGGCAACTTCTTGAACGCGTCGGTGGTAGGTACGAAAGCGGTGATAGCGGGAGCACCGACAAAGACGGGGTGATGTTGTTCCTTGGAAAGCTTTCCAGAGAACTCCCAGGCGACCGCACCGGCTCCTCCAATTTTCTGAATGGCGGTGGTGAAGGTATCGAAATCACGGCTGAAGAAGACCGAGTCCAAGACGGAAGGAGGGGGCAAGAGGGGGTGATCGATCTCGTGCAAGTATCCGTTGATGGCCTTCCTGTCCGAGTGAGTGGCAACGACCTTGGCGTAAAAGTTCAATTCGAGGGAAGGAGGAACAAGGTTCTTCTCGACTCGCAATCGAAGAGGCTCTCCGTCGTTCGCTCCAAACTTGGGGATAAGGGCGGTAGCGACGGTCTTGTTGTTAGCCAACTCTCCAGCAGTAACGGCCTGGGGAAGTCCGTGGTACTTCAAGATCTCTCCCAAGATGAACTTGAAGATCCTCTTCTTCCTCTCCTTGTCCTTGTCGTCATCGTGGTCGTGCTCTCCGAAGAGGGTCTGACCGTGAAGAGAGTGGACGTGCAAAAGGGTGTCGAGAGAAGGGTTCTTGACGAGGGTGTCCATAGAGGCGGAAAGCGAGGAGTGGTCCTCGTCACGGTGGTGAGGAGGGTTAGGAATTCCAGAGTTTTCTATAAAGAAAGGGTCAGGTCGAGTAAAGGAACCTAAAAGAGGCAATCAGACGTACCAGGGGCGAAGAAGGTAATGCTAGATTCCCTGTCGTCGAGCACATCCTTGGCATGGCCTCCCTCGATCTCAATAGCTTTGAGGAGCTATCATGAACGTAAATGCGCAATCAGTCGGCGTGAACGTTGTATCACACGCCTTACGGAAACTAACTCACCTTGGAGTACCTATCGCTGTCCTGGTTTAACAACTGCCAAATCGTCTTCTGGCTGTCGTCGCCCTTCAAATTCTTGTGAGTTCGGTGTTCGACATCATCAACGATCCTTCCGATAAAGTCGTCGGCCATCTTGATTCCCTGGGTGACCTGATCGTACCCCATGGCCTTGACTTCCTGCCATTGCTCAGCAGAAAGGGACGGGAGTTCCTCATTGTGGTTGTTCCATGAGGGAAGGTAGAGTGCGGTGGTGGTTGTCGCTGTGGTAGCGACGAGTGCGAGTAACGATGTGAGACGCATCGTTGATGGTTGGTTTGTGGTGAATCTGTAGTGGTAGGTGTCTGCAGTCTAGGTATTGCGAGTGTGGGGTGTTCTTATATATCCCTAGGCTGACTGCGACGATTACTCATTCCGCTGGCTGTGCCTGCGATGGTGAACGTGCTTGCCCCTCGATCTGACGCCACTGCTCAGCTGACAATATTCCCGCAAAGGACGATCGCATCATCGTCGCCTCCACTGCGGAGTCCCCGGCAGCATCCCCGACGGGATGACGACTACCGACGTCATGCTAACACAGGGAGGGGGCAGGGCGATTTGGTGGGTGATTAAAAATGAAGAATGAAGGGGGGTTTGATGGGCAATTTCTTTTTAATTGAGTGGTTCTTGTTTTTTTTTTTGAGTCTGTAAGGCTCAGGTCGAGTACCTTAGGTCTTACAGTCTGAGGTCAGGCAAGTTACGATGGGCAATTAGCCTCCAATTCGCATTTTTAGTAGCGATTCGCGCTTGAATTGCCCGTCTCTCAGAACGCGTGTCCCCGAAACTCGATTCACCGTTTCATCCTTCGATTCCACCTGTCCTCCTTCGCTTTACTTCTGCCGATATCTGTCTACAAAAACGTTTCATCCTTTACTCTCTGGACTCAACGCCTCAATGAGAATATCATCGTCTGTCACTCGACCTATCACTTCGTCCTTCACCCGTACTACAGTATCATCGATCAGAACCATGTCTTCCTCCGCCGGTACGTACCTCTCTCCCTCTCATATCATTTCGCTGTCCAAACTCATCAAAACCTGGTATCGTAGACAAGATCCCTGAGAAGACCACTGCTACCGCAGGAGGACCCGATATGTCCACTTCCACCAACCCGGATGAGATGCCCAAGGAAGCTCTCGAGGCTGAGCCCGATGCGGGTGAGATGAACGAGGCTGTAAGTCTCCCCCGTGTGCTTTCAGCCAGCTATAGGTTCAGTATCTGACAAGCTTTTGCTGTCACTGCTTTACAGAAAGAGGCCGCAGGAATGGCCGCTCTCCCTACCGCTACGTAAATGGTCGTCCATTCTTTGAAGATTGGGATAGTCAGCACGAAACGAATTCAATCCAAAGACAACTGAAGTGACTGAGCACAACAAGTAACGAGAAATGGAACATGAATATGAACATGAATATTTGATTGATTATGATGCATCTCCCCGTTGCAAGTCCACGTCGAAGAAAAGTTATGAAATTTTATTTTGTTCCCCTTGGTTTCCTTGAGTCTATTGATTATGCAACGTTTCATTTCCTTTTCTTTAGTAATATAGACCTTGACCTCCAGCAGCCCCAGTCACTTCATCGGCCACTCCGAATTAGATGGATTCCGTACTGTTATATGGGTTGGAAGCTGTCGGGTACGACACAGAACGAGATGGGATCAGTCACGTCTTCCCTGAACCATAGTGGACGAGACAAGGCACATACGATCGTATGGGAACTTCCTAATGGCAATATCACCCGTATATCCCGTAGGGTCGTACTGCAGTTGAGCCTATTGGTTTCATATCATCAGCTCTCGCGTACGCGAGTGTTCCAGATCGAGGAAGGGGATTTACCAAATCCACGGTCCCCATTGGAGGCACGGATCCGAACGTCCTGATCTCCGTTGCACCGGTATCGTTGTAATTGATCCTTATCATCTGTCTGGTCACCCTGCTCGCATCACCTTTGGCAAAGTTGTGAGGGACCATGAGGACAGATGCCTGAGCTGTGGTCATGATCGTGTTTGGCAAATCGATTTGGGATGGAACATGATGCATCCCCAAATTGAACCTAGAAATCGTTCGTGAGATGGTGTTAGTACGGCAAGAGTGTAGAAACGATATGATGGAGAAGACGTACCAAAGGACGACATCTTCCTGAGCCAAACTCTCGTTATTGAAAAACTTGTCGAATTCGACAATAGGATCATGAGGATCCAAGTTGTTCCAAGCGTGGATCGCGTTGGGTTCCGTATCGTGCTGTCTAGTCACGTACAGTTGATGAGTGGCGTGAGATTGAGTTCGGAAGAGGTTATCGGATTCTTGGATTGTCAGGTGCATTCCACCGTCTATCCTCAGGCTAGTCAGTATGATGCTACGTTTCATGCGATAATATGGGAGGTGGGACTCACGGGGCATGATTCGGTAGCCAGGTGCCTCACCATACTTGTCCAATTTGTCTTCGTTCACAACGATATACGTATCCTTCTCGTTCTCACGGAAATAGATCTTCCCGTCGGCTTCGTTCAGAATCTTGTCTTTCTGAACCTTCATGGTAGATCGGGTGGTGTTGGACTTCAGAAGCGGCTAATTTCAGCGTCCGCTAGATCAAGCACGAGCTGGAGGTACAAGACTGACCCAAACGTATTTGACCTCCGCTGGAACAACGCTATGCCTGTGCAAGGTGTTCTTCGTTCCGTGAATATCGATATCGGCCTGTTGATAGAATTTGTCAGGCGCGGCCAAATGCAAACGTATCGAATTGGCTAACCTTGAATGTTAGAACGCTGATATAAGATACGACATATCAGTACGACAGATCCTCCAGAGCCTTAATACTTTTACTCACTGGTCGTGCATGGATCCGGACAGACCATCATGGATATGGTAGCCATACTCGCCATTGTTAGCGTAAAAGGCCGATTGAATGTATCCCGATGCCTTCACCTCGGTCTTGATCGAACCGTCAAGGAAGAATTCGTAAGTAAAGGTGTAATCATAGTTTCCCCTGTCATGCGTCCAGGTTGTCAGCACATTTCGCCTGACGCTCGCCCGAATGGGGTATTACGGCTTACACTGTGGACACCGATCTGACCATCAACGCGATATTCTTCGTCACACTGATGTACTTGGAGTCAGAATGCCTTTGCAAAGGATACGTCTCTTCGATCTCATAGACAGCTATAGAGGCAGGGTGGGTTCGACTTTCCTCAGCGGCATGGAAAGTACTATTGAGGAAGGAGGCGTATGCTGGAACGTCATAACCGGGAACCACTGCTCGTACCAAGGCTTTAGCATACCATACCATCAAATCCTCTGAATATACTTACGATTGAAGGCATCTTAAGATGTACACCAAACATTTATCAGCATACTGCGTGATGTTCCTTCGTTTCAAGTGTATACACTCACAAGGACCCTATAATTGGCCGAGGTCAGCTTCATGCAACCACGCGCGGCAACGGCAGGCAAAACTTACAAATCCGTAATACGAATCACTGTCGCAAAAAGCGTCGGCTGACTTTAGCATGCTGAAAGGACGATCATGAATGGAGATCTACTCACAGATAACCGATACCGCTCTGTACAGGATCGTTTCCAGCATAATGCCTAAGCGCCATTCTATTAGTCACGAATAGGATGAATGGCAGTTTGAAATCCTACTCACGCGATAGCCTCTTGGAGCCCTAATTCGTAGATGATCCTCTCGCCTTTGAATTTGATATCGAAAAGCCTCGTTCCCGTATCTCTGGTAAAGGTGACGTAGAAAGAGAATTCCCCCCATTCAATGTACTTCTGGTCATGATCGATAGCAAATCTTTGTCCAGCAGGTTGAATCATCATGGGAGGAGGAATATCGTCCATCGGTAAAGCGTCGCCTTGACGATCAGTCGAGACATGTGGTCCCGATGCGTTCTTCTCCAGCTTAGCGATCTTCCCTGAAGCCCATGCTGCTCGGAACTCCTCAGTCGAGCTATACAGCACATCATTGTAGAGCCAAGCTACTAAACCCCAGCCGTTAGGATCACGCCCTGTCATATCGTATTTGAAGAATAGTCCTGTGAAATGAGGATGAGCAAACCATTCTGACGAAAGCATAACTTAAGAGATTCACCCTGAGGTAGAAGCGTCTGTCCCCCCATAATTTCCTGCTCTCCTTCCGGGTTGGCCCAATAGGTGACCCAGATCATGGTCCTTCCGTTTTCGTGCCATAAAGGATCGATACCCTACGATACCATTGGAGGTCAGGGTCACGACTCTCAACAGTTCTGAAGGGCAGAGCTCACCCAGATATCTAAGTTGTCGAGAGTCTGATTAGTGAGATCCATAATGATATCTTCTACGCCTTCTGAGATCTCGATAAATTTATCGTATCGTAAATCCTCATCCGCGTCGTAGTTTCTAGCAATCTCACCTGAATCAGTATGCATTTAGCAGCTCATATTCGAGGGGACCTACGTGATTTTACTCGTTCCTTTAGTAGTGACTTCATCGTAGCTTCTGTACGTAGTGGTACTGTCCACAGGTATGGGTCCAATCAAGAATTCTTGATAGTAAGGCTTTTCGGTCGCAGCGAAACTGATCGATGCCTTGGCGTAACGCTGAGGTTGCTGCCCGCTACCATCCAGATAAGCGAGTGCGTCTGATTTCTTCACGTTCGCCAGGTCGACCACCAGGATAGTATTATCCCAAGAGGTAGCGTTCTCGACTGCAGTCAAATTGAGCTCAGGCTGATCGTGAAGGAACGAGATCACGTCGGCAGCTTCGTCATTATTGAGAGATATCCAAACATTACTCTTGGGAGCGCTGGTTACAGGACCAGTTTGCGTTGTATTGACGGCATTCGTGTAGGTAGATCTTCGACTTGGTCGTCGGAGGTGACCTAGCCCGTGTCCAGGGTATTTGATAGAGTTGACCTTGGGGGTAGGTACAGCTATTACTTTATGGAAAGCCGATGCAGCACAAAGTGCACTTAGTAGAAGGGCTACACTGCGCATCTTGATTAGTGAATAGCGAAAAGGTTGCGGGTGCGCTCAGAACTCACTTGCGTGCGGTGATCTACAACTGGTTACCTATATACCCTTTCGGCGTTGGTGACATGTCGCTATCGGAGTGGATGAGCAGGATAGCTCACAGTCGCCAAGCATAGGGTATATCCGGCACGTTTGAGGGGTCCAAGCCCCATAGAAAGTGCTCGAGCAGTCCACTTTCGAGTGCACGAGTGAGTAAGTGTAGTGACATCCTAAAGATAGGCGAATTCCTGAAGCTCGGGGCGCGAGTCCGGATGCTTTTGTGCTACACTTACTGTACTGATAAGAGCGCGCCAAGACATTGCGCGCCATCTGGCCTCCCGATAAAGGGGTTCTCTGGAAGATCATGATATCGTCGAGTCAAGCGAGGCATACAGTACAACAAGGAGGCATAGAAGGCCACTACAAATCGTCCTCTGGTCCGTCGTTGATAAGCGCCGCATAGTCTTCCGCACTAGCGAGGGTGGGCAATTTCCTCTTCTTCTTCCTCTCCTTCTTGTCCTCCTTGCCGCCTCGCTTCCTCTTGGTTCCAGCGTCGAGCTCTTCCTCTTCAGCTTCTTCATCCGAGTCGGGGAACGCCGACGTAAGCGGTATGTTGGGCATATCATCCAGATCCAGCAGATCATCCGAATCTTCCTCGATAGGGAAGTCCAATTCGTCGTCTGACGAGTCCTCGTCCGAAGCTGTATTATGTGAGAATGATAAGCGATCCACCCCGGTTACCCAAAGCCGAAACGTGGCAACTTACCCGCTGCCATCGCCCTAGATTCATCATCTTCGGCCGAATCAGAAGCGTCACCTCCTTCAAGATCCTCATCCTCTTCATCGTCGTCGCTGAACTCGATGTCGTCGTCGTCGCTATCAGGGTCCATAAGGTGCAGATCGTCTTGCGTTTGGGGCATAGACAATTGCATGGCCTAGATTGAGCTCAATTAGTGGAATGAGACACATTCAGCGTTTCGTTTCGACTTACCTTCCACACTTCTGCTTCCTCCGGATCAGAGTCTTCCTCGTCGTCATCACCTCCCTTGATAGACCCATCAAACTCGGATTCGCCCTTCTTCGTTCGCTTGTTCTTGGCGGACTCCATCTGCTTTTCCCTGTCATGTTTGATAGAGAAGAACTTGTGGAAGAATAGCTACAGAATGCAAATCGCAGTCAGGTTGGGGATCTTCCATGGTTTCCCACCTGTACACACCTGATCAGCAGGAACATCTTCAACCTTCTTGTTCCAGAATTTCTCGTCATTGACATAATTGTCAGCTTGAGCCACCCGACTGCCCTTCCCTTTCACAACGCTAACGCCCCCGGATCTGCTGGCAGCAGCAGGCTGCATGATACTGGCTCCTCTTGCGCTAACAGTCTTCTTTGGGTTTCGGTATGCAAATCGGTCGAGGAACGCAACCAAGGTGTTTTGATCGATATCGGCAGAACCAGAAAGTGGAAGGTTGAGTTCGACAAGTTGATTGGCTTGGAGGGAGACGGATGGATGGAAGTGTTTTGTGAATGGTATCTACATGAGCGCAATCATCAGTCATCTACCGACCCTTCCCAAGAGGTCTTAACTCACAAGCTCCCACAGACAACTGGATTTAGCGTTTGCGAAAGCAGGATCTCGCTTTTTGCCATCGTACTCGTTCGTCGGTTTGTTGTCCACTGCCACTGCCGCTGGCTTCTCCTTCTTCTCCTCTCCCTCCTCCGGTACGTCTTCAAAGTGTTCGACACCGCTGTCCTCGGCTTCGCTGACCAAAGTCGACAAGCCGGAAGTGGTGTTGAAAAGCTGCAAGACCAGCAGATTAGTGGTTAAGATATGGTCTGACTAAGAGAACAGGTCTTACCTCTCCTAGAAGGTACAAGGCTCCACAGATGAATGGTGGTTGATGGCCCATCATGACCTGCAATAAACGCTTGACGAAAGCCATCACTCGGCCAAGGTTCTTGTCCACTCGCATAGCCTTGAACAACAGGTTCAGGTACATGGCTTGTTTGTTCGAGTCGGTCAGTCGAGGATCGAGCAACGATTCATACAGAGTTCGGTAGAATCGGTCAGAGGTTGCCTATGCAGATCAGTGCACCATCAGTAAACGTTAATGACGGGCAACAGCGAATTATCCTACGCACCTCTTTAGCAGAGGAGATTTGGAAGATCAAGGTCAAAGCTCGGATGGAGATGTTGAAAGTTCCCGTATGGGTGACCTTGAACAGCATTTCGGCGTGTTTCTCGAATCTATAAGTCAAAAGGGATCAATCGGTTGGACACGATCTCTGATCGAGTACTGATAGACTTACACTTCATCCTCCAATCGAGCATATGGTAACGCTCGAGTCACACCGGTCAAGACAGCTGCGATCAACTTGGCATCACCCGACTCGACCTCTCCCTCTTTCTTCTTCTCGTCCCTCTTCTTCCCATTCCTTGTCCCCTTCTTCCTTCCCTGCCAATTATGTACCTTCCCCGTGATCTTTTCCTGCCCATCTTCATCCTTGATTTCGGTATCAAGGGTACTGTTGATTCCTAAGAGTTCCCTAAAGACCTCAAAGTACACCTCGACCAATCGAGCGGCAACATCCCTCTCCTTGGTACTCAACATCATCTGGTTCAGAGTGATGATTCCGTAATACCTAGCGTGCTCCGCCGCGGCCTTGTGCATTTCGGCCGAACTCTTCTTTCCTGCTTCCTTCTTATCGAATTTGACGTGCTTAGAAGCGGCGGTAGGAGGTGGTGTAGGTGGTTTTAGGACAAGGGCAGCGACTTCACGGATGACTACGGCTTTCATTGCCGGGTGAGCTTGGAGGAGTACTAATATCAAATGGGAAGCCTTCGAAGCGACTGATTTATCCGTATCACCCTTAGCCATACTAAGCGGTCAGCTACAATCTGCCGACCAGAGCATTCACCAGATATGGACTCACCAACTTGTTAACTCCCAATCGCAACAAATTCTGCTCCTGCTCTGGGTTGCCAGCCAACAGCTTGAAAACGATCCCCAAAGCCTGCATCTTGACGAACGCGACCGTATCGTGCATGTATACCTATATCGAAATTTCCCACTTAGCTAAACGGACTTGCGGGATATCTGGATTCAGAGAACAGGCTTACCTCGAGGATTTGAAGGATGGAAAAGAACCACTTTTTCAGCCAATCTTCGAATGCGAACAAGAGCAGGTGTCGATCCGTCAAAGCCGGGTGGGGAAGAAGTGGCTGATCTGCAAAGTATCTATTCAAGTAGTCCAGAAAGGACCTTGTTTCAGATTCTCGACAGAAGAATCACAGCTGAAATAAAAAGGGCGCACCGTAACTTCGCTCCTTCTTTCCCGCCTCCGCTCACCCACCAATCTCCTAAAGCTCTCATCACGCTCAACCTCTCCTCCCTTCCTCCACCACCCTTCACGACCCCCTCCTGACTTCCACCCGCCATCACCCTCAATCTCTCCAACTCGGCCACTCGATGCAGAGGACTTTCTCGTACCAAAAGGATAAGAGCGGAAAGCTTGTCTTGATGGGTACCATCTGCCAAGATCTGCTTCAAGAAAGCCTGATCGGAAGTGGATTTCTGTTCCATTTCCCGTTTGGGTTTCCCCTTGCCGCTCCCGTTTTGTTGACCAGGAAATACACCTTCCCTAAATTGAGAGAATAGCGCGTTCGCTCGTGAAGTGAGGGCCGCTAATCTGAATTGAGCTAGAGGTTCTAGTGGAGTAGCAGGCTGGGGAAGGGAGGGGAGTGGGATTTGAGCCCAGATGGGGGTTGAGGGTATGTTCTGTCATTGCATGAAATCAGGAGAACGCTATCATCAATGATCAAGCCTTTGAGCCTGTAAGTGACGAGAACTGACCTGTATTCCAGCCTCGGCCGTGACAGCCAAACCAGACTTCTTCACGAACCCAGGGATCTCTTCCGGTTTCTCCTCCACTTTAGGTTTCTCCTCTACTTTCACTGTCTCCGACTTCTCCTCCGCCTTGACCTCATCGATCATGGGAATGTAATCCGTCTGATCTTTGAAAGCATCGGCGGATTCTTCTTCTTGCTCTTCTTCAGATGCTTCGGATTCTACATCTTCCTGCTCTTCCTCCGAGCTGGAAGCGGAGGAAGAACCTTCGGCTTCGTCATCCTCGTCATCGACTGTTGCGTCACCTGGTGCGACCGCGGCAAAATCCAGGGATTTCATGAATGCTGATAGCTCGTTTTTTAGGCTCTTCTACAGAATAGAACGATGCCAAAGGGAAGGGATCGAAAGGAAAGAGCACGTTCACATAGGGAAATCAATATGAAGGTAGCATACTACTGATCGAGCTGATAGGACTTACCTCGTCGGAAGAAACTTCCTTGCCCTTGCCCTTTGCTTTAACAGCTACGGTCTCCCCTTCGATCTCACTCTCATCATCGCTTAAATCCCTCAACATTTCCCAATCCTCCTCGTCTCCTCCAAGCGCCTTGATCTCGTTCCTCAGCAATTCATCCTGCTCGGTCAGAGGTTTTGTAGACTTTCCTTTCTTTGCTGGGGTCGTTACCACCGCAGGAGAAGCGGAAGGAGTGGTACTGGATGGTTTTGGTAGCTGATTCGTAGCAGCCAAAAAGGCTTGTGATGGTTTTCTGGGATCTTTTGATTTTCGGGCCATTGTACAGTGCAGGTGTCTATGTTTTAAGGGAGAGGGAATTGAAGGTGAGATAGGGAATGGTAGATCGATTGTATGAACCATGAAAGAAGGTAGCGTTCGAATAAATTAGTGTAGCTGTTTATTTCCACCCTCAGCTGAGGCCGCTATTTCCAACGTGAACAGGGGGACAACTACCCTACAAACATGATCAACCTCGTAAACGGAAAGCTCCATCACCCACTCAGGTTCAATACTTCAGATCTTGACTACCAGAGATGATGCTCTTCTCAACCTCTATATTTCTCTTTCTATCGTCACTCCTGTCGCTCGTGCGAGCTACAGCACTGACGACCTACTTGCAGGGAAATGAGAAGAGTTGTTTCTATGCCGATGTTGATGGTTAGTCCCGAGCTTTGGGTCTGGGCTTTTATCAGAATGTGTAGGATACTGTTACTGATCTCTTCTTCTATCGTGTTCGTAATCTGTGTTGCACAGGCGCTGGCGAAAAAATCGGTAAGCCCTACATTTCAACACGTCATACCGTCATCTTACCCTTCATACCCACTCCGTCTTATAGGCTTCTACTTCTCAGTACAATCCGGTGGTTCGTTCGATATAGATTACATAGTCTCGGATCCTAAAGAAAGAATCCTTTTGGAAGGAACGGGAGAAAGACAGGGTGATTACATTTTTACCGCGAATTCGGTAAGTTTGCTGGTCTGAGCGCGATTTCGCAAGGGCATCGAGGAGAGAAAAGGGCTGATTAGTTTTTGGCTTGGTCGCTGGATTTCGGATGGTAGATCGGAGAATACTCGTTCTGTTTCGAAAATGAATCGAGCTTGACAGCCAAGCTAATCGATTTTGAGTAAGTCCCGCACAGTCCGTACTTTTCGCTTGGTAATTCATCTATTTCCCTCTTCTTGCCTGTCATCCCTATCGCTGCTATGATTTCCCACCTTCTACCATTCCTCTACATTCTTCCTATCTTTCCCTTCCGTCTACAGCATAATGGTAGAATCAGAACCCCGTCGTGCGCTCCCAGCACAGCCAGGTTCAATAACGGAACATACCTCTTCCTTGGAAGAGAGCATATTCAAATTGAATGGGATGCTTGCGGGCTTGGTCAGGACTCAAAAGTAGTGAGTTATCCTGAGGAGAGAAAGAGAGAGGAAAGAAGGGCACTCACTGATCGGATCCTCACGCTTTTCTGGAACCTTACTGGGACCCTACCTTCCAATTCAATTCCATCGCAATCTTACCTACCCTTTCGCGCTCGCCTGATCCTACCCGCTCTACTCGTTCCCCTTATCCCTATCCCATCGATACTCCTCCGATCTACCACACCAGCTTCCACACTCGACACCACAGAAACCACAGCACCGTCCTTTCGACCGAATCACGGATCTTCTGGTACTCTATTCTCGAGAGTGTCGCTATTGCAGGGATGGCGTTGTTACAAGTCTGGGTGCTGAAGAGCTATTTCGGAAGGACTGGGAGGTGAGTGGTTCGGCTTCCTATTTGGAATCAAGGACTGGGTTGGGAGTTCGGTTCCGTTTGGCTTGATCGGTCTGTGTGACCAGGAGCAGAATCAAGTGAGAAAGTGGCACGATTTGGTCTCTCACGTTGGCGATGATGGACGAAGAGGCGCGAAGGAAGGGCAATAAGACGCCGGGAATGGGACGTGGCGAAGCCTCGAAAGTATCACACAGCAAACCGAAAGATGTGATGAAGACTCGAAGTCGCGATGCTAGCTCTCAATGGCCGATGGGCTTATTCGGGTCCAGGTGCAACAGGCTTCGACGTGGCGCGGCGATGACTTTAAGTGTCCGTGAACAGATCCGTCGAATGTACCGGTTTCACTCTACCTGCCTTTCCATGTAGGCTCGCGACGAGAACCACGAATTGGTACTGTCACATCCGACTCGGAATGACTCAAGTCGTACACTCTTCCTAGCTGACTGATTCCGATAAGCAAAGCTCGTTCGAAGTCGATAAACTTATTCATTACGTTTGTGGTATTACAGACGAGCCAAGGTTTGAGACACGCAGACTTCCAACGGAGCTTTTCTTTCCGACTCGTCGTACAAGAGAGACGGAGATGTAATGTAGTAATAGTACATGACACAATCAATCGGGTTGTTCAGTTGCTCCTCAATAAGCTATGTTTTCCAAGGTCAACTTCGACATCTTCTCTAGGATCTGATAGCAGCGCTGCTCGCCAAACTTGGCCTCGTAACACCAGTTCATTCCTGGTTAGTTGGTTGAGGGTGGAGTCAGAATCATAAAGTTGATGGGTCGCGAAAGAGAGACTGACCTGAGACAAGTACCCGATAAGCGACGTCATCGAATCGGCGAAGCGCTCCGATAAGGTCTTCAAGAAGCGGTTTCTCGAGTTTACCTTCAAAGTGAACGTGTACCACCTTGAAAGGAGCCTTCCTGCAGATTGCATTGAGTATAGAAACTCGGCTGTACCCATCTCCTTTGATCACCACTACAAGCTTATGACCCCTCAGATGGTTTTCATAGAAAGGGAAGCTCAAGTTGTTCCCATCAACTGCAATCTTGAGGATTGTATTTTGAGTGAGGACAAGCCCAATGTTCTTGAGGCTCCCGTGATAGCCGACGTCTCCAGCCTTAGTACGATCTCCAATTTTCTGACAACAGATATCGAAGACTACTGTTTCGAGGTTCAGGTGGTATCGGGGGGCGGTATGTGCATATAATACGAGCTTGAGTGTAATTAGACTTGTATATTGCCAAAGCTTCGGAAGAGGATAGTGTTCCATTTCCTGATCGATGACAATTTCGAGGTGCTAGATATGCTGAGGACGCTCCGGCCAAAGAGTAAGGGAGTCCAGCACAGTGGAGCACAGTGTCGGATATGTAGCAAGCGCATCTCACCAACTGGGGTGTACCAATTCTAGTGAAGTTGTCTCGCTCGTTTGGCCCTCCGTCCTGATCAAATGATACCTGATTAGGGGTATAACTTCCGATAGTCCCGTAGTAACCCGACTGTCGTGATATTTGAGAAGGTCGGTCGCCTCCTGCTCCGCAGCAATAATTTCGATCGGATGTCCCCACACATCCAAAGTAGGCATTCTAACGTATCCTGCTTGTTTACATGGAGACGATCCGAACTACCATCAAAAACAAACAAATTAGGACAAGTGGAGTATCACCGCGAGCTTCGGAGCACTTGCCTTCTCCTTATTCGTCTGATCAACATTGCTTGCGTCGGCTTCCGCAAAGATTGCGTCCCATCCATCTTCATCGCTGACACAGCTTCCATAACCATCTTCCTGATTGTCGGAGTGGTCGACTGTGACTGTGAATGACGGGACGAGCGGAGAAACGGGATAAGGGACGATTTCGATCAATGAGCCAGAGCTGTGCGAGGAGTAGTCTGTGGATGATGGAGAAGTTGTGTGAGGTCCGGGTGACGGGGTGATCACCATCGACAATGAGCACGCACTTTTCGACATGACTGAGCTAGCAGGCCTAATTGGCAGATACTGCTCTTCAATGTTCTGTCAAGTTTCCGAACGATTAGTAGGTTAAGTATTGCTCTGGACGTCTGGCCTACAATTTGATGGGAGAATGACAAGATCTCTCACGGGACTAAACGCGAAAGCTTCCGTTGATGGAAAGTATTCCGAAGTCTGCACAAGGTTGAGCTCTGGACCTTAGAAGGATTTGCTGACGGACAGGAAGACCTAGCTGTCAGATGAACTTGTGTTTGGTTTGCAATGCTTTTATGCTCTTTAAATGGGTATCGGGAAGTTACTGGTTGATGTTATAGGGGTAGCGCCATCACGCGCACGGTCCTGACGTCGCGGTCGTCGCGACGACCGCGACCGAGCTAATCGTCTTTCGTCGCCGCATCTCTCAAACGAGAGAAGTGTGGACAGACCGACAGAACTTCATGCTTTAACGTGGAAACCTAATGAAAGTTAGGATGAGAATGATGGCAGGTACTGACAAACTCGGTAACGATGTCGCCCAGGTTGATGCTCCAAGAAGAAAATCGAACGGCGTTCCTCGCGATCACGCGCGCGAAGTTTCCTCAACCGTCGTTGTAAATCTTGATTGCCGGTATTTTGCTCACTCGATCGTTCTAGCTCCATTATCAGATCGAGTGAGTTTTAAGCTAAGAACTGTCCCGTGAGAACAAGACAGAGACCACTAGTTGACAAATTGAAGCGCAATCGCCACGAAGCGCCCCCAGAAGTTTTCCACGCATATATAAGGCCGATGATTTTGACGTGTTCAAAGGACGATCGAGATCTGCTAATTCCCGACTTTACTACAGCCTTTCCCTTCAGACTATCAACCAACCCTATAATCCCCGAACGTTCAAGGAGTCGTCAAGTGCGGTCGTGCGGAATGTGCTTTGTCCAATATTGGCTCTCAGGAAGGCGACTGCATATTGCCCTTCATACGTGTATCCTCCTCTATCGTAACCAATCAAGCTAGTTTCTTGTGCGGCCCGGTGACTCTCGCTGGAGAAGTTCACTGGTTCGGCTCCTCTGTGTAGAGAGAGTCGTTCATTGGCTCCACGAGATGCTCCGCAGAGTGACAGGTATCAGTCCCCAACCTGAAAACATCTGGTCTGCGGTTCTAATCGAACGACAAGTACGACAACCACGACAACCACGACAGATAGGATAATCCACGGGAACCACGACACTGGCCAACATTGAGTATCTCTATCACATGTCCGGTCAAGCAAGCTGATCACTCAGTCAACAGTATCCATCAAGCCTCGATTAACGTAAGGTGCACCCCATCTTCTCGATGTCAGATAGCCAGCTGACATACGTCCTTTGCAGAGCCCAGCCAGTCAGGCAAGGAGACGTCAATCGACCGGAAGGGAGCCAGTGATCATGATAGGATGTGATTGTTTTCACCCAGTGCTGTATCCGCTTTCCACCATCCGATCCTAGGGGTGGAAAGCGGGGGGAGGTGGCCCTCCCCGTGAGTATTTCCTCCAGTCCGTATCTGAGTCTAGTTACTGACCACCTCACATCGCATCGATTCACTCGAATTTGTCCTTGAACTCATCTCGGGTTTTCCTGCGCTTCGTATTCCTGCTGTCTGCTGTGTTGTATTACTGGTGTTGTCGTGTCGCTATACTATATGTTTGAATGTTCCGCTTGGGAATGTACGCACACGTACTCCTGTTCAGACCATCACGTTTACTTGAATCGCTTGGAACACTTGTTAGCCTCGTTCAGGCGAGTCGCGAGTCCTTGGATCCTATCCCCTTTTGACGTGACAATGAACGCAATGAATGAAGCGTCATAGATTATAACAGCACATGCATCCTGGTACAGCGTCCTCCATACGGCAAAAGGGTATAAAGTATAAAGTAGATCAAATCGTTTAGACCAATCCTATCCACCATAACAAGATTAGAGTACAAATCCCAACAACCGTACCGAGAATAACGGTATCTCTTCTCCGTCGAGAATTGATCATTCCGAGTAGAGAGTTGATACCCGGTAGTGTACCTGAAGCGGTTGTTCAAAAAGCGATTGCGGATCGAGTACAATGGGGGAGTCAATGGAGACAAATGGGGGATTGAGTGACTGTACTTAGAGGCGGCAGCGTGAGCCTGAACTCACTGATAATGCCTCCAACTCTACCCTGAATCCCGCTTAAAGCCGTCCGTTGCTGTGCGAAATCATCCCGAGTAGCATACGCTTGTCTACAAAGAGAATAAGCTGTCTATCGGGGACTTGACATCGCCCGGTCTAACTAACGCACTCGAGAATCTCATCCGCCATATTATTGCTTCGGTCGATGGTGCTTCTCTCGTTCAATAGGCCATCCGTTCTAGAACGATCTCCTTGAGATGGAAGTGAGGATTTGTATGCACTAAGGGATTGCGTTAGCATAAAGTATAAATCAAACACCCAGTCCAGATAGTCTGGCTTACCTGATATCCTTTCTGATCGAACCGAGCAGATTAGTACGTGCCATCGCCGCTTCCACGTTTTGCTATCGAACACCAAGAGCAAGGGTTATCGCAATTGGAGGGTAGCATACACGTGATTAGAAAGGAATATAATGTCATAATACCAGTCAATCGTTGTACGACATCATCAAATACATCCGAAGAGCTTACCCGTGTTCTTATGAAGTCTCTACGGTAATCATCCAGAACGTCCCTATGTCTGGAAGCGGCATGCATCATAGAAGTCGAAGGTGGGACATCTGGGGAATTGAGCAAAGCTGTGAGGTTGTCAATTGCTCCGCTTAGCTGTAAACAAGATATAGTTGGGAGGTACTCTCAATGATCGCTTGGATGGTCAGGCTCACTTTCTCCAGCAATTCTTCAATCTCTTCCTCGATCAGCTTGTATCCTCCAATACCTTCCTCTTGTTCACTCAACCTATCGGTAGAAGGCCGAGGCGAACCCGAGCTGATTTGCGCAGCTACTTTCGAGTAGGAAGTGAGCTTGCTCTCGAGACGGGATTCCAGAGCACGTGCATGTTTTCGAGTGTTGTCCCAGGTCGTAGTCATTGTCAGAGTATTCGTTCGAGCTAGTCGGGTGGTTCAAATGTTTGTGGTAGCCTTACTCTGGTATGAGCCATCATGCATGATTCTCCGCATCGTATCGGTATCTAAGCAGCTCGCTAGATGCCCTAATCTAGTCACGTGATCATCAAGAAACACGGACGAGATCTAGATTCGAGTCGAGGAGTTCTAGATACTAGATACTTTGATGATCGATGATCGACATTTAGGTGCATCTCCATCTGAGTCACTCACTAAAAAGTCCGTTACTCTCTGTGAAAATGGTACGATTCAGGGTCCGACCGCGAAGAGGTACGCAAGCCAAGTTCTGGAGAAGGCATGCTCGATAAACTAATCTTGCCTGTTCGACGTTCATCTTTACAGAACAAATCGTTGTTCCATGCACGCCAGAGCTCACCACTCTATTGGCGTGTTTCGCAACCTCCGGAGATCTACAACACAAGGCTGAATGCGCATCTGCTGCCAAGAGTTTGCATAAGTGCATGGAGACGAGACCAAAGGTCGGGAAGGGCAAAAAGAGCGAGGTGAGTTTGCGATTGTTCCCGTTGCCGGGTTCTGCCAGAACACGATCTTTAGAGGGACAAGTACATCCTTGAATCAAGGTGCTGCTGCTTGAACGCAATGTTACAAGTCTGGCCAGCTTGCGGTGGCCTCCATCCTGGCCTTCTGAATCCGAAGTAACTTCGTTGTACTGATCCTCCCCCGTCCTTCTCTTTTTACCCACAGATCAACGCTCTACTAGGAAAGATCAAGTAAATCTGCTACTCGGCTCTTCCTATTCCCTGATCATCTGGATCTCCTAAAGAATGAGGATTAACTTGTATTTCGAGGTCTAGTTCGAACTGTATAACATCGCATCAGCATATCCCGATTCCTGAACGCTCCGTTTGACCGGTGTGTCATTATCGACTTCCCTCGAGATAGGCACTGTGGCCATGGGATTTCTTAGGCTATAGTCTATACTGAGATTTCGCACAAGGTTGACAGGGAGTGGATGTCGAGTTGGAAAAGGCTTATAATGCTTCACCCGGTAAGTACGATTGAATGACATGGGATACAAGTGATACAGTATTGGGGATACATGGAAAGGGCATAGAACTGATCGTGGAGAGGCACGTAACTTTCGAGTGGAGTGGAGTGGATGGGAGTGGAGTGGGAAAACAATCAGTAGTTGCTCCACCCTAGAGGCATAGGTGGGGCGTTCATCGAGTTGAACCCGATATCACCCCGTATGGCTGGTGGAGTGGATGCCACCGCCGCCATAGGACGGTTCAGGGGGCTAAGTTGAACTTCCTTGGACTGACGGGAGGAAGTATGATCTTTGCGAGCACTGCTAGCCCTTGCAATAGAGGCTGATGTCTTCGGTTCGTCAGGACTGGTCCGATCTTGAGGTTTCCAACTTTTACTCAGCGTCGATTTCCTGAGCGGTACCGTTCTAGAAGTCTGGCTGGAGCTCCAAGGTGAGCCTCCGAAGGAAGAAGAGACTGCAGAATTCGTCCCCTCCCCAATCGTAGAAGCATTGCCCCAAGTGGAGTAGATCGAATCAATCGCAGTGTTTGAAGTCATATGACGCTGCCTAGCCTCTTTTCCGATCGTTTCGGCATCGCTACTGTCGTAGTACGAATCAATGGAATCCCTGACAGACCTCGAATCCGCTGCAGCGGGTTTGCCAGCGACGGGACTGTTGTCCGACAAGACCTCGTTACCGGGAGAATCATAAGCCGCGTTGTACGCGTAAGGATTGGTAGATTGTCTACCCTGCTGTATATCGGTTGGACCTGATACTGGTTGAAGGTAAGCCTGAACGGGAGGTTCGGAGTACTCAGCCTGTTGAGCTGGGAGATGGTGAGGAAGCGGGATGAACGGCATTTGTTGAGGTTGATAGTTCGCTACCACAGGAGTGGCGTTGTTTAAAAGCGGAGGAGGACCTAACCAACTACTCTGACCGACTCTTCCTACCGGAGAAGCCCCTGCCCCAAAGACTTGGCTCTCGATCGGTAAACGATCACGCGTACTCTTAGACGGAACGTAAAAGGAGCTAGCGTTATCGTCCCCGTCTTGGTGATTGGGCTTTTCTCGTTGAGAGAGGATGGAAGGATAAGGAGGAGCATCATCTTCCCTTCGATCATACTTGTCGTTGAAAGACTCGTTATCGTCCGGTCGATCGGAGCTGGAGAACCAACGGCTCCAAAACCTGTCCGATCCTCCTTCTGATTTCCTCTTCTGCGAACGAAAGAGACATCAAACTCCCTTCCAGATGATACGAATAACACATACTCACTCTGCGCAAACAGAAAAACAAGCTCACTCCGAACACTACCAATAGGGCGATGACGATTCCCGCAATCGCTCCACCCCCTATACCCTTTTCAGACCCGGTCGTAGAGCTCGCGCCGGACCCGTCCTTGCTATCGAAAGCCCCGACAGACCCGGATGCAGTAGAAGTGGTGCTGGTCGTACTGGGGGTTTCGGTGTTGCTCGCTGAGGTCGGTTCCGGTTGAGATGACATGGTCGTAGGTACGCTCCTGGATTTGGACGACGCTGGACAGTCATCTCATCTCAGCACCCTTGAAACCTTTTACGCGAGAAGATAGATGAACTTACTGGTTGGAGACGACCTAGAAGTTTGTGCAGCAAATACAGCCGCGCTGCTACTCTCGCTAGTCCATGCAGCGGATGAAGTAGGAGCGATGACGGTGCTCTCCCACTAAACGAATCGAAGATTAGCTTTGTATTGGTTGTTGTGCAACTTTTTCTAAAGGGGAGGGGAGAATGACTTACCTGAGAATCCCATGTCGCGCTGCTACTCCATTCGCTACTCCAAGCAGACGAAGACCAGGAATCAGAAGTCCATGCCGGTGCTTGAGTGGTACTTGAAGCGATCTCAAATGTTGTTGACGTAGTGCTAGCGGAAGGTACCACAGAGGAGGCAGATGTAGAGGTACTCGTAGAGCTGGTAGGTTGTTGCGTGCTAATCGGGGCAGGCTCCGTGCTGGTTGTGACGGGCGTAGAGGTAGGTGCGGTGCTCGTAGTCGAGATTTGACTAGGCGCGACCCCGCTACTTGCGGTCACAGCCTCAGATAAAGTGTTCAAAGCCCCGCTTGTAAGGCTCGTAGGGGGGCTAGTCCCCTGTGTACCTTGTACTCCAGCACCAGGCGCATTGACTTCAGACGTAGGAGCAACAGCTTTTCCAACATCATCCTCGACGATTGAAGCGGTCGGTTGTACCGTCCCCTGTGCTATGATGGGAACAACAGAGACGGGTACATTCGTTACGTCCGCTAATGCATTGTGTGTGCTAGGTGCAGTACCAGTAGAAGTCTGGACGGCCAGGTTCTGAGTGAACAGGGTGCTGGTTGTCTGAGGGACAGGGAGGGTCGTCATGTCAAAGATAGTAGTGTATACAGATGTGGGTATGAGTTGAAATGATCGTGTGAGCGATGGTCGCTGTGAAGAGGGGGGACAGCCTAGTTCAGGCCAATTGAATTGTGGTTTACCAGTTGTTGCAAGTGTTATGCTGTGTCAATTGACGCGGGTATGCAGACGTCAGAGAATCATGAGTAGAATTGAAGATGATAGAATATTATGAGATCGAGCTCGGTGAACCAATCAAGCGACCGTCGATCCTACTTGAAACGCGTATCACTTCTCTAGCAGACGAAACGCCGACCGCTCGAAAAGGAACGCCTGAGCGTTTCAGTGTTATCAATCAATTACTGATTCCGTGACACACGTGTCAAACAATCGCCCCTATAAATCTATAAACGGTGTAAGCCCCGCGTGACTGGCTTGCCGCGGGCCGGCCGGTGTTCACGGACCGTTCTGGCCGGAGCACTACTCGGGATAGGGGTAACCCTGTCCCATATAAGAAACAGCTGCTTGGCTGGCTACTCGCTTGATCATCGTACACCCGCTCACAATCAACCTGCGTATCTACCCTTGTCCTAATCGTCAATCCAACCACAACCTCGATAACCAGCTCATCATGCCTGTCGCTACCACCCGTCCTCTCGTTCCCGGTGTCTGGGCACCCATCCCTACCTTCTTCGACGCGAACGAAGAGATCGGTGAGTCTCCTCCAGCTCCTCTCGCATTGTCACGATTCGATGTCTAATTGCGAAATACCCCGACCATTCTCCCGCAGACGTTCCTACATTCGTAGCGCACACCGTCCGATTGGCTCAGGCCAAGATGAACCCCGTCATCTGTGGATCCATGGGTGAAGCTCATCATCTCACCAACGAGGAGCGTATCACTTTGATCAAGGCTGCGAGGAAAGGATTGGATGAGGCTGGATTGCAGGATTCGGTCATCATCGCCGGAACGTAGGTCTTCATCTCACATCCCCTCTTCTGAGAAGCCTCTTAATTGACCTGTCGTATACGATGAATAGCGGAGTAGGATCTACCAAAGGTTCCATCCAGTTATGCAAAGAAGCCGCTCAAGCCGGAGCCGATTACGCTATCGTCATTCCCTCTGGATACTATGCTGGAGCTTTGAACAGGGAGGCACTGAAGAAGTACTTTGTGGACGTTGCCGAGGCCAGTCCTTTACCTGTTATGATCTACAACTGTGAGTCTTTTTTTCCAAACTGAGACGAGCGATCCATTTGGTCACGAGCTGATGGTACTGGTTTTGGGTTCGCGATACATAGTCCCTGGAGCTGCCGGTGGGATCGATATGGATTCTGATTTGATCATCGATATTGCTAGATCGTCCTCCAACATCTGCGGAGTAAAGCTTACGTGAGTACATCCCTGGCTCCTCTTCACTGTTACAACGAATCGAGCTGATGTTCGTTCTTGGACTGTGTCAGTTGCGGAGCTGTTGGAAAGTTGACGAGGATCACGGCCGCTACGGCTTCTGAAGAGTTCTTGAAGCAATACCCAAGGAAACAGTCGAACGCTCCGTAAGCATATTCATGACAAGCCATACCTCTTGAGCTATCGCTCATCAGCCAGTTCTACCTCTATAGATTCTTGACTCTCGGTGGATTTGCCGATTTCATGCTTCCTACTGTGCTCGGTGCGAAAGCCCACGGCGCAATCATGGGTCTAGGAAACATCTACCCCAACGCCCTGGCCGATCTATTCTACGGTTCTCAATCCCTTCTCCCTTCTTCCAAATCCTTTTCCTCTGAAAGCCGATCGCTAGAGGAGATGACCAAGCTTCAGGGACTAGCATCCGAGGCCGATTGGGCTTTCGTAGCGGTCGGTATTCCCGGGACGAAATGGTACCTACAAAAGACTCGAGGATACGGTGGGGCTTGCAGATTACCAATCTTGCCTTTGAGCGAGGAGAAGGGACAGGGGCTCTTGAAGGATGAGAGAATCAATGCGTTTATGGAGGTGGAGAAGAAGTTGGAGAGTCAGAATGGAAGTGCGAACGGGAACGGCCATTGAGCTAAGAAACGGTTGCGGTTTTGTAACGAGCTTTTGTTGTACTATTGAGATTGGTATTTACGACAACCTGTCTTGGATTTGCTGCAATGTACCTCGTCGAATATCAGTGTCACGCTCTGCTTGTTTCAGCGAGGTGCATCTGGTATCATGTTTTGCCGGTGTATAAGCGAGATTGATCGACTTGGCGCGTCGGGCGATGAGCATATCCAGAACAGAACATGCCTCGTCATACTTTCAATAGCAAGCGACCTTCCTCGTATCACAGCATCACCGACCTCAGCTTCATAGTCCTCAGCAGCAAACAGTGTGAAACTGTCCTAGCCTTCTGTCTCTTTGTACCACTTGCTATCGACGTCACGGGAATGGCTACACCTCATCAGCAACAGATCATAAAGCAATGGCTAGATAAAGTCTTATCCCCCTACCCATCTTCCGATCACATCTCGAGGGAATCTTTGGCAGCTTTGGCTAGGTTTCCCACATTATCAATTAAAACCGAGGCTTATAGTCAGTAGACAGGTCAGAATTGACGTGAGAGCAACCAGGAGGAGCTAATTATCGTCTCAACACGCTTACTTAGCCTACGATTCCGGCCAGACTCAGCTGTTATTGCAACTCCACGGGACGATCCCTATAACGTTTAAATCACAGACGTATCATATTCCTATAACAACATGGTTCCCCCTAGAGTACCCTCGTCGACCTCCGATGGTCTACGTTACTCCGACCAGGGATATGGCTATAAGAAAGAGCGAAGAAGTTGAACCGGGTGGCAGGGTTGGTGGATCGATGTTGGGAATGTGGGAGAGGAAATGGGAGGTGAGTATCGAGCTCAGGATGACGACCAAGCATCGATACTAATGGCATGCTCAACACGATAAGGGCAATTCTTTAGACGCCTTGTTGAGTTGGATGCAAGACCTATTCTCCTCCCAGCCACCCGTATACTCTCGACCTCCTGCTCCCGCTCCAGGACCAGCGACATCTGCTTTAACCTCTTCAGTGACAGCCCCTTTACCGAGTTCACCCTCTCAGCCTCCTCCTAGACCGGCTCCGCCAAGAATCATGACCGGGAACGGGAACCATGGGCTTCAACCACCTGCGGTTCCTGTAAGACCAAGGAGTTTAGTCATGCCTGGAATCGATTCAGGAGTGGCTACTAGTCCTAGATCATCCGAGGTGAGTAAGCCAGACTCATTCCTCAGGTTTGGCATACTCACCGTTCGTGCAATTTTGTCGAGAATTAGCAATTACCTGCATATAGGCCAGCACCTCAACAACCCCCGCCATTACCTGCTTCTCCGCTTCGACAAGCTCCGCCACAAGCTTTCCCGCCTAATATTCCGGGATCATCTACTCCTCCTCCTCGTCCTGGTCCTCCGACAATAGCAGGAAGACCAGCTTCGGGATACGCAACGCCTCCTCGCTCTAACAGCTACCTTCCTCCTGGCGGACAACGACCCATGAGCCCCAGTAGGACGGACTTCGTACCTGGCCAATCGATTAGGCAACAGAGTCTTCCCCCTCCGCAACACAGTGGGATGACACAAAACGAATTCTATGGGCAGGTACAGGGGTATGAGCACGGCAGGATTGTTTCGCCTGGGCTTGCATTGGTACCCCAACCAAGAACTGCACCTAGACCTCCTATACGCGATTTAATGGCGGACGACGATGATGATATTACTCCTTCCGTGTCTACTCCAACGGTCGAAGCATCCGGATCGATCCCTCCTTCCCGACCTCTACCTCCTGCAACTCTTCACCTCCACTCCTTAGTCCTTTCTCACCTCTCCTCCCAGTATACTCCTCTGATGGAACATCTGAATTCTCAGACCTCTCAGCTTCTCAACATACAGGCTGATTTATCTTCCGGAGAACCGGCTATCAAGGACGAGATGGCTCGATTAGAAGCGGTAAGGGATGTTTGTGTCAGTGTGGCCGATAAGGTCGGCGGGGTTGTGGTTGCTGCTGAAGAAAGGGTGAGAGATTTGGAACGAAGAGGAGAAGTAGGAGTGGATGAGGTGGTCTGTAGTATCAGTATCGTTCACAATCAGTAAGTCCAGAGGTCGGATCAATGCTAGTGATAAGTCGCTGATCTTCAAGTTGAATGTAGGTTGATCGATCTTGTTGCGGAAGACAACGCCATCGAGGACACGATCTATCACCTCGCTCGAGCGTTAGATGTTGATCGGATCGACCTGAATACGTTCCTTAAAGTGAGCAGTGCCCGTTCTCTTACCCCCTTACAATCGTTACTGATCTTTGTTCCGATAGCAAACGCGAACACTGGCTAGGGAACAATACCAGAAACGAGCTCTGATCGAGAAGATACAAGGGGAACTGAACAAGGGGATACCAGCGGATCGTTAAGCAGTGACTGCCCTACGGGCGAAAACACGTTGTATCAGCATATTTGTCAATTATTAGCATTGATTGAGCAACACGTTTGTTGCAGAGAAGTCGTAATGGTACAGAGTCCCGCCTTCAGACGTCGAACCTCTGGCTTTTCCAGATGTGTCCTTCAAAATGCATCCCTCAATACCTCTCATCTGTATCTCTTGGATTATGACTCGAGGCTCATTGTTGTTAGGATGTGGTTACCTCAAAATGTTGGCCTCCTCAACAGAGCAGCTGGTAGGTTAATTGGATTCGTGCGACCTGATTTCCTAGCAAGGTACGGAGCGCTTGTCAACATGAATCGCAGCAAACAGCGGATGTCGAGTACCTCGTTCAGGTGGAGAACAAATCGAACAAACGATCTTGAGCGGCGAATTCTGAACAGCGACACGCAGGTAGACTTGCATGCTGACTCTGAGCAGAATCGTGACGGCCACGTCGTTGAGACGAACGGTAGCGTCGTTGCTCGAGTCCTGGACTGTTTAATGTATACCTGAGACTCTGACAATTTTTCTGTTCCTTCATGATACTCTTTCATGCAGATTGGATTATAAGGCAAAGCCTGAACCTCTCATCTGCCCAACCTCGATCTTTCATGATATTATCCCTCGGACGGTCGATCATCCTGAGAGGAGATGGGTTGCAAGCACAATGGGCGGGGATGACCAGCGGGTGAGATGACGAATATGAAGAAACTAGATATATCTGGCTGGGCCCACATGACCTGGTCCTCAGAACCGTTGTTTTGTCGACCAGGACTAAAGCATGCGCGACCAGATTGGCTAGATATTGGATTGATTTGAGAAGTCTACATCGAGCTTTTTTCATAGCATGGTGATATGTGCACGAGATTGGAAGGGAAATTATTCATGGTCGTGATATGGGTAAGAAGACGGGCGAACACTCTAGAAGTCGTCCTCCTACGGTTCGTCGAAATTGTGATCAGCGTTTGGTCGGTATTGAGAAAAATCGAGAACAAGCTTACCTCATCAGGCAAAGGTGCAGCGGCAGCAGCCTCCAACTCCCTGGCGTAGATAGCCTGCTGGGCGGCATCGATCTCGACCTCGGCAGGACGAAGAGCGGGGGCGGCTACGAACTCAAGTTGAGGGTTGCTGAGGAAAAGGGGAATTAGGTACGCCACAAAACCAAACAGATCTGCTCGGACTTACCCGACCAGTTTCCTGGCCAACCAGAGGAAGGGCTTCTCGAAGTTGTAGTTCGACTTGGCAGAAATTTCGTAGTACTGCAAGTTCTTCTTTCGGTGGAAACTGACACCGGAAGGCTTAACCTTTCGCTCCTATAATTGGAGAAATACACCATATCAGTAACTGATGCGGTCAAAGTATAAGATTGCCCTGTCGTCTCAAGAGAACAGATTCTTACCTTGACGTCGACCTTGTTTCCACAGAGGACAATGGGAATGTTCTCACAAACACGCTCCAAGTCTCGGTGCCAGTTGGGTACGTTCTTGTAGGTGATTCGGGAAGTAACGTCGAACATGATGATACCACATTGTCCTACGAAGTCGGGGAGAAGCGCAATCAGCGACATGCAATGGTCAGTGTCGAGTTATCACTAACCCTGGATGTAGTAACCGTCTCGAAGACCTCCGAATTTCTCCTGACCAGCGGTGTCCCAACAGTTAAAGATGATGGTTCCGTAGTTGGTGTGAAAGTTAAGGGGGTGGACCTCAACTCCGAGAGTAGCTGTAAACACAAACAAAACGATCAAGTCTCAGAAGCTAACAAAATAGTAATGATCGAACTTACCGATGTACTTCTTCTCGAACTCTCCAGTCAAATGTCGCTTGACGAAAGTGGTCTACGTTTGGGATGGCGATCAATTACGTCAAGAAGAGTCGTGATGATGCGATATGCAAATTTAACGAAAGCATGCCTTTAGTTACGAACAGCTAGCGACGGTTGCTGTACAAGCTCACCTTTCCGGTACCACCATCTCCACAGAGAACCAACTTGAAGGTGGGGACGTTAGTTTGCTGCAAATTCCGATGATAGATCGAGGTTGTTATTGTTGATGAGTTGTAGATAGAGGAGGCGGACGGGGCATGCAGTCAGCAACAAGCATTCCCCTCAGCATTAGCTGTCGCATCCAACGCACCTCAGCCATTTTTGATATCGTAATTCTTTTGTACGGTTCGTCAAAGAGTCGTTATAGTAGAGTCTAATGAGACAATCTGGAAAGGTGCAAAGTAAAGTAAAGTGGTGATGTTATGGACTTCACAAGAATTTGTTCAAGCTCCATTCAATGTTTACGCTCGTTGGCAACCCTTTTCGCGAAAGTCGCTTTCTCACGCGTTCAAGTAGGAGCGAGCGAGTGTCAATCATGCATGATACAAGTGGTGTTCAAACATGTACAAGATAAAGGTGGCGACTGAAGTGATTACCCATGAATGTCATAGGGATGAGGTTGCAGTTTTCGTGACGTCGTAGCTAATTTTTGCACACGACCATCAACGTAGTTGTCAAGGCACAATCTGGCTAAGCAAAATCGACGTCCGTAGACTGCCCCTAAGCATGTGTAATAGGAGCTTGCGCACGCTTGATGTAACCCATTCCATCAGGACCATTGCTACCATAGGTGAGATTCGATTCACCGGCTTTATCACCCAGAGTTGCGTATAATGGACTTCCAGGTAGCAGATCATCTTGATCGACGACCTTTGAAGTAGGTAGATGGAAGCGTGGCTGCGAGCGAGAACGACTAAGAGTTGGGGAAGCATCGTAGAGAATGCTAGAGATCGAGGTTGCCGATGGGGAAGGACGCATGATATCTCCTAAGCTGTCTGGGCTAGCGATCCCTACCTTCGAGTGTCTTGGATGACTCGAAAGCTGATGTACCTGGTTCGGCGTCGCAGGCATCACGATAGTGCGGCCAGGACTGTTCGGAATAGTGAAGGTGCCAGCCTCTTTGGCGCCCGGGTCCGGGCTGTATGCTGAGGCCTCCCATAGACTTTTCAACCGCCCATCGACTGAGAACTTTCGGATCATTGTGGGTCCCCGCTCAGGGCTCTGATTGGGGGAAAGTCGGGTTGCATACAAGTCCATGATAGTTCCGTTCGATTGCGCGGGTGAGACCAGAAGGCTCCTAGTGGCCGCATCAGCAAACCTATCGTCCTCGGACAGAGATTGCACTGGCTTGCGTCTAGGAGAAGTCGTCATCTCGCTCATCCTCCTGCCAGGTGAGATTTTCCCCCGGGGACTAGGCGATATGACTCGTTCTGGTGACATAGGCTCAGCAAAACCGACTTTCAGACGAGGTGATGTAAGCATTTGAGGAGTTTTCAACATGCTAGGCGTTAATGCTTGTAGATCGATCTGACTGTTTCGGGCGGGGTCATATTGGAAGGAGGGAGATATCGCCCCAGTGAAGGCTCCCTGGTTTCGAGGCGGAGTCGTCTTCTGTGGTGAGTTCTGATAATATATCGAGTTTTGGATGATAGTGTCTGTCATAGAGACGTAAGGGAGTAGGAATTCCGGAGGTTTGTTCTCACTTGTTGCAAGACCCGCAGAAAAGCCTGCTGTCATAGAATTCAAATTTTCCTTCGACGTACCGACCGTAACAATATGCTCTAAGGCTTGCGACTCGGGTCGCTCTCCTCCTCCCCCTGCAGTTGTAGATGATCTGACTGTCTTCGATACCGGCAAGGACAAAACTGCCGGATGGCGTGCAGCGATATTTGGCATCGGCATCAACGGCGAAGACGGAATATCGGTGATATCATGAGGATACCTGGATTTCTGAGAGTACACCGAGCCAGGTGAAGCGACTTGGGGAATTGGGAATTTGTTCAGGATCGACTCTATCTCCACATCTCGGCCTCGCGTCTCGTTACCCCTATCCCCGTTCTCGCGCAGTTCTAGTTCCCTGTCATAAGACAAACTTTCCCTAATCGTAGGCGCGACAGTGCTGTAGGGACGTTGAGCTTGGGAACCCGCCACAGAACCTCTCTCGCTGATGAGAAATTCAGTAGACGCTGATGAGTCGAGTCCTCCGTTGTTGCTCTTCGAAAATACAGTATACGATTGGTTTCGTATGTTCGGAGTGTCGAACCAAGTGGAATTCCTCATGCGTTTCCCGTCCCTCGCCTTGCCCCATCCATACTTGGACTTCTCGCTCAAACCGATCTCGATGGAATCACGAGCCCTTTCTGCTCGGCTTCTCCTTCTTCTGACTCGACATGCCCACAGTCCTCCTATAAGAATCCCTATAGCGATAATAGCTCCTGCCGCACCTGCTATAATTGCGATTGTAGAGGTGGAAATTGGATGAGATATAGGACCTTTATCTGTCGGTAAGATGGATGCCGAAGAGGTCCGAAGCTGACGGTAAGTAGAAGTTGGAGCTATGGAACTTCCAAAGGTGAGGAGGAAAGGAGGCACGTCTTCCTCTTTGAGAGCATCAATTATGATGGGTGATCGGACAGGGATCGCTGAGACCCCGATCGCATTGATCTTGAGAGCGGAGGCTAAAAGTTCAGAATCCTCGACAGGTTGATACATCCCTTGGAAGCCGCCGGCTTGATGATTAGAAATAGCGGCTGAGGGGATGAAATCGTTATGAGAGATGGGTACATCCATTGTCAGATTATTGATTGATCCGATTCTTTAATTATGTTAATCAAGTCATATCAGTTTCAGCGTGGATAGGACGTTAGCTCTAAGGCTCACACTGCGTTGTGTGGAAGTTCATATGATAAGAAACCTGGCCAAGGGTCTAGTTTAGGTAATCCAAGGGATCAAGAATTATGTCAAAATTGCGTATATCGAAAGCGAATGTAAGGGGTAGTAAAGAGCGTAATATGTTCAGTCCGAGCGAAAGGTAGAGATTACGGGGTTTCAGCAGGGCGAGCCAGCTTGGCGTTCAAGCAGAGAGTAGAGAGTGATTATAAGAGGTAAAAGGGTGAGACAAAGGTAAAGCTTGACGAAACTGGAAGTCTAGGATAAGTATGAACATTATTGTTCAGATTGAGATCGGACTGATGAGCCGGAGGGCAGGAAAGATAAACAACATGACTAGCGCGATCATTGATCAAAGTGGGCGACGCGTAAATAGATAACAGGCGATCGATAATGACATGCTTGTGTGAGGTATAAGTTGCAAACTCCCGCTCGTGCTCGACTCTATGATCCTCCGATTTTCTACAGATGTCGGGATTGTCAACGGTCGGGAATGCAACTGCGAATGTAGATGTCCTACTCACGTAAGCACCGTAGTCCTTGTCCGGGTCATACACTTCCCATCGAGATGCGGGGAAGATATGTTTCGATCGCTGGTACCATGAACGCTCCACGACTTTTCCTGCATGCGACTATAGAATCTTAAGATCAGTAAACCTCGCTTCGTCATGCCGAGATGCAGACTCACCTCGTCCCTCTCCTTTGTCGCATCGTGTAACAGTCTCACATCATCGTGCACATCGAAACTGAATAGCGGACCGGATTTCCCTCGAGCTTTATTCACTATGAAATCGTAGAAGGTGTAATGCTGCTCACATTAGTTCACAGTAGTCAGCTAGCGGAACGTTATTAGGTGGTTCAAATGACTCACGTGAGGTATTATAAGATCCTCTTTGATGTACATCATATTATCCACACTTGTGCCTCTAAGTTCTGGAAACTGTGCGCGGCATTTCTCTAAGAAGGTACCAATACTGTCTCCTTTTTTACACTGTACCCGCGAAAAGAATCACTGTTCAGTAACTACACCCTGTACAATGTTATCCCTTAAAACTGACCTCTACCATCTTCCTGTGACCCGTACCATCCCAGTAACTGTAGGTGACCTCGATGGCTTCCGCTTTAGTCTTCTCCTGCTTCTCCAGCCATTCTTTTCTGAGATGTTCCCTTTCTAATCGTTCGCGAGCTTCTCGGTCTCGATCAGGAAGGAAGGAGGTGTCAATGGTTGGGTTCTTCGTCAGTCGGGCTTTTTTGGTGGATGATTCTGCAGTGTTGGGAGGTGAGAGAAGATTGATGAGTATACAGGATGAAAATTCGGTAGGAGCGACTGGCACTTACCCGAACCATCCCCATTCGATCGTTTCTTAGAGAAAGCAGTTTCCTCCTCATCCTCATCAATATCAAAACTGAGTGCTACTCTTTCCTTCTTCTTCTCCTTCTTCTTCCTCTTAGCTTTTCCTGCCTCATCATCCGTTATCTGTTTCTGAGCGGCTTCTCGTCGTTGAGCTTCTTCAATATCGTTACGGGTCTTTCGGAATTCGTCCAGCGTTACCAAACCGATTGTAGATTTCTTCAATTGCTCGTCTACCCCTTCAGTTCGTGAAGTAAATCGAGCTGAAGCGGATTGGTTTCTTCTTTCAGTTTCCTGTACTCAAGATTGATGAGATCTTGACATAGTGAACGAAGTAATGGAAACATGCTTGCCTGTTGAAGTGCTTCCTTCTGCCTGGCTACATCTGCTAACATCTCTTGCCGCTGTTTCTCCAGCATTGCCTGCCTTCGACCCTCATCTTGATTACTTGCCATTTTGACAGACTAGCTGAGATATAGGAGATAGTAGAAGCACGCACGATGAAAGCAAGATCTACTCCAACGGAGAGACAACTCTTGTGCAGGCATTATCAGGAATGATGCCTCCACTTGTCTAGATTTGGCACCGCGGTGCGAATCACGTGTCTCGCCTCTGATTATCAATCCCACCTAACCTTCCAAATGCAGACGCAACGTTACTCTATTCCTGCATTTCACATCAACACCATCAAATAATCACCAGCAATTCTAAGCAACTTCACCGAGAAGAGGGATATTCAATATTAACTATTCCTGCCAGCTACCGGGCGAACCAATCACCACAGCAACTATAGTCAGCGAAATCTGACTCGCTTGGGAGAAGATCTGCAACTCAAGCCGAAGGAGTTATCAATCGTTGGCCGACGTGGAGCAGGAATCTGTATCAAGGGACAACGACCTCGACATATAGACAAGACCTTTATTGAGATTCGCTTTGCGAATTCTCCCCATACAGCCGAACTCTTGACCTGGATACAGTGGTACAGATTCGATAATCATCCGCAAAAGCACGTGTCTCAGCGCACAGAATAGGAATATACCGGAGATATTCTAGCTGGATCGTGTTGATCCACACTTCTGTAAGTCAGCTGAAATAGAAGCATTGGCTCGAGACCAGGACACAGTCTGAAGAGAACATGCGGATATCCATAGTCCACCTATTCCTTCCCAATCACTTTCCTTTGTCCTCGAAGAACATCCGGCTCATCTCCCCGCTCATACACCTCTTTCAACTGAGACTAGTCATCGAGCGGATATCCCAGGCTTAGCAACATCTTTGCAAGGAAATCTGCAAAAAAAAAAAACACTCAATTCTTCCATTCCAAAAACTACCACCCAAAATCTCCCTATCAAGATGTCGACTACCTCCAACCCATACAATGTACTTTCCCCCAACTCACTCGAATTCATGAACGTCCTCGAAAAGCAGCTAGCAGCAGAAGAATCGCAACGATTGGAAAATGGGTTTAATGGATCATACTACCCCGTCCAGCAGAGCATCAACAAGACTTTGCAGGGAAATAATATGAACACGAATCAGAAATCCGTGGGATCTGACATTCCCCTCACTCCTGAGCTACTTGACGCTTTCGCGCAAGAGCTCTTGGCCGCTGGATTCTCCAAGGCAGAGATTGAGAGGTTCAAATCCGGCCAACGAGACTCCCTGAACACCAGTACCAACTCATACTCTAACGGACCGGATTTCGTTCCCACTTCCACAGCAGCGTTCACAAACAAACCAGATAATTACCCTCAACCAGGTGTTCATACACCTGAAGCGTCTTCCTCCGGGAAATCCAGGAATGGAGCGACGGAATCGAACGCGTCTTCTCCGGTCAATCTGATCGGGAATGGGGTTCACATGGATTCGAAGAGGAAGGCTGAAGAGGAGGAGTTGGAGGGACACTTGAATGCTAGACGTCATTTGGAAGACGACGGTAAGTGGGACTATGCGAAGCCTAGACGATCTAAAGGATTGACGGATCCGGCTTGAATGCAACAAAACAGACTCCTCAACAGACGAACCAGATTCACGTAACAAGAAAGGCAACTTGAAGAAGAATTCAAGTCGACGGAAATCGACCAACGGTAGTTCTGCTGCTATGTCTCATGCTGGTGGTCCTCCCGAGGAAGATGCACAGGCGAAAGCCTTGAAGAGGAAGAACCAGAACAGAGCGGCTCAAAAGGCTTTCAGGGAGAGGAGGGAGCAGAGAGTCAAGGATGTGAGTTGAAGTCCAGTTGGCTGAAGCCGATTTGGAACTGATCAGATGGATTGTACTGCAGTTGGAAGATAAAGTTGCCGAGCTGGAAGCTAGCAATGCTGGACGGACATTCGAGAATGAAAACCTGAAGCAGTTGCTCAGTAAACTTCAGAAGGAGAATTTGGCTTTGAAGGAAAGCAAGTTCACCTTCAACGTGCCGTTTCCTGGAGTGACACCCGGAAACCTAAACCAAGCCAACGAATCGAGCGCCAGCACGAGCAAGCCTTCCAGCCCACCCTTGAGTACAGTCAACAGACGAAGCGAAGAACCTGCAACGACAAGCCTTCGCAAATTCAAGGAGATGAGCCCCGCTTCCACCTCGGGCATCTCCAACAACCTGAACTGTCCTTCCAATGACTCGCCGAACTCTGCGTTTGATGCATCCAGTGATGGAGCTTCTCCGCTTACCAGACGAGACACCTCGACTTCCAGCACCGGTGGGGTCGAACACGTTTTCAACCCTGAGCCGTATAACGCTTTCGTCAGTCCAGGAGGGATCACTCAGTACACTCCCTTTGCTGCTGCCGCGGAGAATATCGTAGGGGGTGTGGATTTGCAGGCCATGTTGAACGTCTTCAAGGCTCAATACGGACAGAGACCTGCCGCTCAGCCCACCCCTGCAGGTCAATCGTTGTCTGGGTTTAGTGAATATCGCGAACCATCTGCGGATCCGTTGATCTCCTACCCTGGTATGGGTGGAGATGGCCCTGGACAGGATCTGAGTGGGGTAGAAGGCGATCTATTTGGGGACGACGAGGCTATGAACGAGTTCCTGAGGAGTTTGAGTCAACCGGATGATGCAGGGAACGGCGCTTATAACGTTGCAGATATTCTGAACGATCCTGCTTGGCCATCCCTCAATAACGTCAACAATAGTAATAACAATGTTTCCTCTAGTGTCAGCCCTGATCAAGCGAGGGAAGATCCTTACTCTAGTCAACTCCGACCGAACCCTCCTTATTCCCGGGAAAGCACGGGTGCCACTTCCAACGGCGATCAATCCATCTCTGGTGCCTCCGCCTCGATCGACCCCACCTTTTCCCCAAGCAATTACTTCACCATGTCTCCCGAACCCGGATTGCCTATGTCGGGATCAGGACAAGGGGTAGGAATAATGAGCACCATGGCTCCTGTCTCCTCTGCCAACTTTGATAGGACCGATGTGAATCTGAACAACGTTAATACTGGTGGAATCTGTCCTTTGTCACACTTCCAGGCACAGACGGAGGGAATGAAGCCGGAACAGATCTGGGACACGTTCAAGGATCAGATCGAGACTGGGCAATTGGATGTGAGTAGATTGAGGGTTTCACTATGAAAACGAAGAGATACTGATTTCATTAAACATTCTAGATTTCAAACGGATTCGATTTGGATGACCTTTGTGATAGTTTCAAGGCAAAGGCGAAATGTTCTGGTCGTGCGTAGTGTGACTTCGTTCTACGTCTCGCCAGTTCGCTGATACTAACGTTGCTCGCGCGATGTCAGTGGGACCCGTAATATCCGCCAACGATGTGCATCAGATCATTGGCACGTACAAGGATAAAACGACAAACCCGTTCCTCTAAAAGAACATCATGACCCTCCCTCAAATTTGCTACGCGCTTTTTTATGATTGAGCCCTCCCGTTCCTGCTTGTATGTGATATCTTTCTCCATAAGGACTAATTCTCCGATTCATGCTCCCCCCCTTTCTCGTATCCCGTTCGACGTGTTGTGAATGTACTTGTAGATGTACTTTGTAAGCTACGTTATATAGATATCGTATACCTACCCCAAAAGAGCAACGCCGAGTCAGAGATCGAGATAGAGGGATTGATAAAAGCGCGCATCCGTCGGGCTATCGTCAGCTGAAACGCGCGATTCGATCGACGGCTCCGACGCACGCACTAAATCGCCGAGGTGAGATTCCCGAGTGGAGGTCAGAGGGGCAGCAGTGGAGATTTTGGAGGTGAAAGGTGGAGAACGAATTGGAGCTTGCGATGCAACGCCGATACCTGGGTTTTTCGAGAGCCTGTCTGTGCGTCATTGCCCGGGTCATGGTAGATGAACTTGACACCGTCCACATGCTAGACCATCGCCAGGGTTGCAGCTGGAGCTTGGTAAGGATTACCTCCATCCACATGACAAACAATACATCCGCGATCACGATAGTGAAGGATCGCCGAAATCCGTTAGCGCGATGGAATGAAACGAAGGAACGGCGTTGATGATCAACTTTTTTGCTGAGCAAGCACTAAACGACGTAAACGAGATGATTCCAAGATCCAAGACCGAGCGAAGCTAGTCGAGCACTGGCTATATATAGAGGTGAACAGTTGCTAGTCGAAGGGATACAAGATCTGTTCGTCACACTCAAACACTTGTCTACTCTACCACACCCAGCTATCAGCTACAACTCGCAACTCGCGCATATCTCTTATCATCTATCATCTCTTCTATCTTCACAATGGCTCAATCAAACATCATTCCTCAATCCATCACCAAGGACTCGGCCTATGTTCTGATCTCCCGGGATCTCTACTTTTCTCCCGAAGCTGCTCTTGACTCTTCGTATGTACTCTTTAACTGTCGTTGCGTATGATCCCGATCCTGACCAGACACTCGATCTCTTAGATACACAGTTAATGTCATCGCGCAATACATTCGTAACAAGCAAGCTCAGAGGATCACACCTTTCCTGCTACACAACAAGCTCGTTCGTCTACAAGCCCGACTAGCTCGATCACCCACCGTATGTCTCGCTGCTCATCCTATCACCCATGACTCTCGCTGATCGTTTCTATTACATCCGAACAGATCCCCGAAGCATGGCTCGCAGCTCAGTTCCAAACCGCTCGATCCCTCTGTTCCGTCCCATCCACCTTCACTTCTGAATCCTACATCAAGCGACTCCTCCTCACCTCTAGTTCGGCTTCTACCAGTAGGACCGGTTCCGAATACGGTTCTTCCATCTCTCGTCAAACCACACTCGATTCCGAATTCAACGTACGATCGAAGCGCGGAGAGGCAAAGGAATTCAGGGAAGAGGATTGGATCGAGGGCCCTCCCGCTTATGCTTAAATAACCCGACAATCGACCGAACAAACTAGACATTGGAGGATGGACAATAGATGGAGAACCCTCTCCCACTGTATTATCATTTGTAAATTATCCTTTAAATAGAGTTTCGTTTCGAGCTGTAATCGGTATAATAATGCTCGAGGTCTCGATTAATATATACATGCGCACGGTATCGTGATTGGATTGCGGATTGCACATATCCAATCCGGTTCGTCAACAGACTGTATCTCTTTCAGGATACACATAAAGCTCGTCATGTCATTCATCCGGTAAAATCATTCTTTCAGCTGGTAAATCCAGCCCAGTCGAAACTGGCTTCCACAGGGTCGCGCCTGAGAGCTTCATATTTTGCTCGAGAAGGTCTCCAAATCCTACTGGTATAGTCGTCGGAGCAAGTAAGGATCTTGAGAGGCGAAAACAAGCAGAAAAGTTATTATCTAGCGACAAATACACCGACATTACGCCGAACTCACTCGATCGTGCGCCCAGTCCGTCGCGCTCAATTCCCTACTATGCCCATTCTGAGCGATAAGAACCGCTCGAATCGTCCGCGATCCGCCTTTCTCCTCGGTATGGCTAGCGTCCAAGTGTTTTCGAGTATGTTGACCAGTCTCCCAGGCAAACAAAGCACCTTTTCTGCCCCCGCATGAAATGTATCGCTCGCAAGGTGAGATGGACAACTTCAGGTAGAAATTGGACAAGGTAAGATCCGGGTGATAGTAAGTCAAAGGGAAACGAGCTGAGAGATCATGCGTGGAGTAAGCGGTGATGCTTTGAAAAAAGCCAAGTCCAGTAGTCAGTACTTCAGTTGACTCATCCACCAAAAGATAAACATACTGGCTAGCCCCGTCCAACGAATAGATCATCCCGCTCTTGACCGCTTCGACCATATGGATGATACCTCGGCTTCGACTAGAGGTTTCTAGGGTCCTGTCTTCGCTGCATTGAACAGGTTGAGTGAGGAATTTGCGTGTCTTGCTAGTCCTAAGATCCCATAGCTTGATGACGCTACAAGGCACAAAAGAAGCCGTAAGAGGATAAGATCCGTCGATATGGACAGGGGAGATCTTACCCATCCGACGAACTGCCAGAGGCCAGATGATACATGTTCGACTTTAAGGGCACCAGACTCGTCACACTTTGCGAGCTTGCCCCCGGCTACACCCAGTACACGAATCATCAGCATACTAGTGCCGACTTGTATCGACAGTCCGCTTACCCCATAACGTTCCTTCCTCCCAACAACATGGTGTGCCTGTTTGATGGAAAGGACTGGCCAGATATGATGATCCGGCGCTTCAGCTCCTCTTGCTCTCTTCAAGCGATCGGCAGCTGGTTGCTCTCCAGTGATGCTGCTGTGACGGGAAGAAGTTCGAAGATCATATATATGAATATGCCCATCTCTTCCTGCGCTTGCTAACGTATCTGCAGATACAAGGATATCTTAGCGTTTGTGAGCCTGTGCAATCAGAGCGGGACTTACTCGGATCATACCAAACACAACTCTTCACACTAGCATTATGACCCATAAGTCTCGCGATCATCCCATCTGCTTTCTCCGAACCTTCGTAACCTGCCTCGATTCTCGACGTATCCCAGACGACTGAGCTCTGATCCGCTGATGCAGTAGCAATACGTCGATCATCCTCGGACCATTTGACGTCGAAGATTGCGTTAGTGTGAGGTGCATAAAGTCCTTCTTTCAATTGATAAGGCTCGTCCGTTTCCTCCCCTTCGTCCGTCGATGGTTTCTGCCTGATCGAACTTCCCGCTCCAGCTCCGGACCACTCATCCGAAGCATCCCAACAAGTATCCAAAGAAACCGCACTCTTGTCCGTGTCCCAAACCCTAACACCCCCACTCTCCGTCCCAATCGCCGCATACCTGCCCTCAGCTCTGTTCCAGGCATCTTTAGCTGAATGAGAAAAGGCACAGGCGTATGATGATGTCCAATCTCGAGTAGTAGGACTGGCATGATTGGGATTGGGCTCTACCCGGTAGACGTCCCGCATGTTGTGCGAGACGAATTGGTGCAGGTAAGAAGGGTTCGTAGGTTGAAATGGGTCTTGAAGAGTTGTCACTGGGTAGTCATCGGGGTATCGGCATGTGATGTCTAAATCTTAAGATAAGGAGATACGTACTCTGATGCTGAGGAATACGTTTGCCCATCTTCAAGGTACTAGTCATCTTCTGGAACCCAATCCTGGTCGGAGGCATCCCGATCAAGCTCCCCTTTCGTCTACTACTTCCATAATCTTCCATATCATCATCCTGATCCTCGACGATATTCTCAGCTTGGATGGTTTGAAGAGTCTCATCTTCCTGATCTGCCATTTCGATGTCACTCGAATCGTCGACATTGAAAACCTCATGCTCGGTCCCAGATTCGTTGGACATCTTGATTGGACTGGAAAATTGAAAAGGACCCATTCCACTCAAACCTGAACCTTCTGCTCGAACTCCCTTCCTCTCCCTGCCTCTTCCTAGACCAGCTCTAGCTTGTAAAGACCCCGGTCGAGCCCCGAGGGAAGCTCGCCTATCCTCTTCAACCTGTTTAGCACGAAGTGTAGCCTTACAGAGTTCATCCCAGCCTGAAGTCAGACGACGTTTTTTCTCAGTTGAATCGGGTGAATTAGGGCCACTAGGATGAGATGAAGTTGAGAATCGAGGTTTTAAAAGGGTTTGTTGATGTTTCCGCTTGACTGTAGAGGTAGCCGAGGGGAGGACGAGCTCCGTTCCAGTCGAGGTCAATGCGGGAAATCTTGGAATCATGGATGTGGATGTATGTGTAGAGCTGGGTATAAACGTGCTGTCGGATAGAGGACTGCTAGGGCAAAGGGCCATATCCTGACCGAGTCTGGAACTAGAGCCAGATGGATTGAGGAAGGAGACAGAGTTTGGGGAGATGGGACATAGCGGCATGCTAGCGGTGCCAGGATACAGAACTAAGTTGAAGAGAGTCTGAGTGGTAAGGTGATGGAGGATGACGAACTATGCTTGAGGATGCGATGATGGAGCGAAATAAGAGGTGCCGCCGTAAATGAATCAGTCACGTCACGTCAAAAGCGCGTAGCTACGCGTTTGACTGGGCAGAATGAGGAATGATATCGTCTGATAGCTGATAGTTAGACAGCTCTTTCCCTTCGGAGTGATCACCAATTCAAACGTGCGTAATTGAGGCAAGTTACAAAGCCAAGTTGAACAATTCCCCAGAAAGTTGCACAGCCTTTGACCCGAGGTTGGCCTGGGTGAACTTGGAGGGAAGTCACAGAAGTCGGCGCATTTGACGATCAAAGCAAGGTAGTCGAACGGGACGTTGCGACTGCGATTGTAACAGAAAAGGAAAGCTGTGATAATATTGATAGGGTGTGGATGCATATTTGTGTTCCACGTGTATTTCGTAATCATGTGTAAGTAGTGTCCATGCAGTCATTCGCAGAAGCGCCTCCTTCTCTGTCTTGATCACGATCGTGATCAAATCCCGCTGTACAGTCCCCAAACAGAAGTCAAAGGTCCGTCCCTATCGAGTGTAGCGATGTCAGATATCTTATCAGGTTGTAGATTTGCTTTCCCTCACCAAACAAGACCCTGACTTGTGTTAGCCGGTCGGTCTGGCCATGCGTTGACTGAAAATAGATGTCATGCTGGATTAGTACTCGGTCCGACACCAGTTGTGAAATGGTAGGACTCACCTAATCCATCCCACAGCTCCAAATCTTCAACTCGTATGGGAGTGTCCAAGGTTTGAGGGACAAGGAGTCCTGCGCCTACGGATCCGGAGTACCAAGGATAACTGTGTGAGATTGCAATTGAATCAACTTTAAAAGTATCGTTTCAACTGAACGTTGGGGACTTACACTCTGGTAGTTAATGCAAATTCATCGTTTGCGTAGATCTCGATGACCGAGTTGTCAACGTATACAGTCAAGGAGAGGGTCTTGGTGTCCTGCCCAGCAATAGGCCAAATCCTGAGTTTTCCCATCTCAGTAGCAGAGCCGTCTGCAAAAAGAAGGTTGCGTTGAGCGCAGTATAGCTTCAACTTCAGCAGGCACGCTTACATGATTTGAGTATCGAGCTGTTGTTTCGAACAACTGTAAGTTCCTCTGCGATTGGGTCGTACAGGATGTCCTACACCGTGCCAGGGCCCGTCAATTAGATATGATCTCTGTAACATGCTCGATTGAAAGGCGCTCACGGTATACTCGTCGGTAGAAGCTAGAACACGCATTCCGAATTGACCAGTCGCATTATTGGCAAACGTATAATTTGCCGACCTAAACAACGGGTCAGTGGTGACCTTCCCAAGCGTCAAGATCTAGATTCAACTCACACTCTGTAGAACCTGCCACTCGGCTGAGTATCGAGCTCCATGAATCCCGCCGCCTTGAGCTCATCATCGTTCAACTTTGTGACTCTAGACCCTTGCCTATAGGCATCGACCGTCTCTTGTACAACCTTCTGTCCTACGGTATAGACCGTGATGGATCCGTCCGTCTCATTCTTGACGCCCCATGATCCCTTCTCATACAGCCCCTTCGCGCTGGGAGAAACGTTTCGAGTGTATTTGATACGGATATCTCGGAAGAGGGTGAACGCTCCCTGTTCCACATGCGTCAGTGAGAGACTGACATACCCACCGAGATGCGACCCACTTGATATCCTTGTTGATGCGCAAGAACCATATCCTCATCATCCTGAAATCTACCTATCAGCTCAGCCTACGTGTCGGACGACGATACAAGCTTACCTCGTAAGTCCAACCGACCATCACATGCCTCGAAGCACCACCAGCAGTGTAAGGTACGCTGACAAAAGCATAAGCGGAACCCCAGTCTGCAACACCTCTATCCCCAGGTCGTACCTTCTTTCAGACTTCTTTCTTTCTTGCTAAGATATGAGAGTGGGAAGGGACTCACGCGAAGAGGATTTCGCTAGTCAATCCGCCAGAAGGGGCGAGGCTGTAATTGACCGCTGCCCATAATGGCCAATGCATCTGATGATCGTCCCGTCCTGAGCATGGCCAAAGCAGGAAATTTCAATATTCCAGTCCAGGCACAGATAAAAAAAAAAAACAGGAAACCCCCACCTCGCTCAGTACCCATTCCGATGATATCGACTGCAGTCTCATCGTCCCCGTCATCCTTCGCATAACCAGTCTCGTTCAATCTAGCGATGAAAGCCGTCTCGAAGTTGATTCCAAAGTCTGGTATTCATCAAACAGAGAAAGCCGACCACAAAGAAAACCTATCAATAATCTTCCTATCGTTGTCCCAGCTTGAAACGCTCTGCCAAACTCACTGCCGCTACATTCGCCCCAACTCGCTCTCAGCTCATCTACCCCGAAAAACCGTCCCAACCAATCCCACCTGGTGAACTCGCCCTCTTCCATTTGACTGTAGAGCCAAAGATGGGGGCCCAGACCTACTTGTCCCCCTGAGAGGGAAGAGAACCAGTGGGTCGGCGAGTAGGAGATGTTGTTTCCGCTGGAGGAGAGGAGCCGAGCGAGTGATGGAGATTGGAAAACGTATGGATCTCTGAATCCGGCTGACGATTAGAGATTCATCAGCTCTGACGACGGGTTCTAACGGTTCCCCATCAAAGGCAGAAAGCAATCCCCAAACAAGACCCACTTAAATTCTGCTCCGGCCAAGTCCAAATAACAGGAATTCCCCCCTTCTCTGGGCCCCATCCAAGTTTCTTCCAACTCTCACCCCCATCCTCCGTCCATGCTAAACTCTGCGATTCCGTCCCCTCTTGTTCCCCCGCGACCGCCCCCAACGCTCCAAAGGTGACGCTGGTGTAGATTATGGTAGGGAAACCGAGGTGACCTTTAGGAATTATCGTTCCGTCAAATACGGCACGGATGTCTTGGATCTGAGATGGGTAGAGGGTTCGATGACCTTCTGAGCCGTGGACTATGGGTTTAGATGGGATGGGAGTCGATGGTTTGCATGCAAGAGAGAGGGTGGATCAGGAACTTGCTGAAATTCGGAGAGGAAATACTAGAACGTACAGTCATACCAATGAGTAAAATCTTGCGAATGAGCCTACCACGATCAGGTTTGATATCAATATCACATCCTCCTTAAAAACGTTCAAGCAGATGAAACAATGCTTACTGCTCCTTGTGACACTACACATCATTCAACCGACCAATATCAGTCGAGTATTCACAGAAGCGCAATAGCGCGTGAAAGTGAAGACTCACTGTTCCCGCCAGTTAGATGTCGAGTAGTAGTCTGATAGCCTGCATGAAGACTTCCATCTTCTCTCCAAAACAGGCCCATCGGGTCTAGACGAATGAAGTCGGTTGTCAGTTCCTCCCTGCCCAGCCCCCAGCTCAGCTAAGTAGGACCAACCGTTCATCCATCCTTCAGGAGCGATAAACCTGGCCTTGGGTCGAAAGGTGTTGAAAAGCGTAGCGTTCCCACATTCAGCCAAGATCTCCGAAGTGGTGTAGCTGGATTGATCGGTGCATGCTGAAGACTCGTTTGAGGATCTTTGTGAGAGGAGGTATTCTTGGCCTGGTTGGAAGGTTGCCGAGGCGAGTATAGGAAGCAGAGGTATGAGGGCGAGGTATAACATGTTTGTTGGCCAAGGGAGGAGAAGTGGGCGTAGAGATCCGTTGAAAATGATCCTGTCGAAATATAAGAACGAGCTATCGCTTGCTCATTCGCGGAAGAACATCGGAAGGTTATAGGGGCTAAACCAATTACTCCCGCCGGCTTTGGCTTGACGTCACGTGATAACGCATTGGGCCGATCAGAATCTATGCGTTATCACCCGATGCAGGTCTCGACCTTCCTGAGCTCGATATCCTCGTTTCTGGACTTTTTACCTCGAGTTCCTTCATCCATTCGAAACCACGACCATCCACAGAGACACACGCAAATAATGTTACCAGTCGGAGATATCTTACAAAGAACAGTCGTATTCGGTTGCGTCGGTGTCAGCGTAAGTACATCCCGAATCACATCCCTCCAACGTTCTCAGGCTGATCTCCAGTCCATCTTCCCGATCGCTACGATACGGTGATTCGTCAGACCTGGGCATGCGTAGCAGCATGGCAAGGGCACTCGGCCCGAATGAACAGGGCTCATGACGTGAGTGTCCTTCTATCTCGCACCGCACGAGACTGAAATTGACGAGTGATAATCGCCTCTTCCCCTTTCCCATGATCCTCAATTCGTTCCACACCGACAACTCTCTTGAGGAAAACAGATGTGGTTGAAATCACAAGGACTACCTGCGGGGACTCTGGTAAGTCTCCCCTCTGCTCATACCTCCTCTTTCATACCCTCTCTTTACCCTATCGACCAACGCACAAAACCTCATTTATCTACCTACACCTCCTTCCCCCTTCCGCTTCCACCCATCGAACAAACTTGTACGAAAACTAACCGTCTTATGTTCACTTTGATCTCGATTAGCCACCACCACCTTCAGACTTGAAAGGAAACGTTCAGATCCAAAATGGGAATCCTACGTAATGATCATCCATGTTGACCAGGGAGGAGATCGACCGGGGATCTCAAAGACACGACGGGACAGGAAGAGACGAAGCTTGACACGTTGGATAGAAACGTCCTCGGGTCTATTGAGGCCGAATGGAAGATATGAACAGAAACAAATCATCATCCGGTTGAGAATGGGGAGTCGAAACAATTGGCATCTTCTTGTACACATGTATTTAAACCAAAACATAATCCCCTCCTACGTCTTTCTTTTAGTACAGCCCATGCTCTCCTCCCGCTTAACGTCCCATCCAACCCCCATCCACGACAACACATTCCCCTGAAACGTAATCACTACCCTTCCCAGCCAAGAAAAGCACGATTCCCTCGAAATCCTCTGGTCTGCCCCATCTCTGAGCGGGAATACGCTCCATGATCTGTCTAGAACGTGTGGGGTTGGCGATGAGGGCTTCGTTCATGTCCGTCGCAATGTAACCGGGAGCGATGGAGTTGATATTGATCCCCTTTGAGGACCATTCGTTGGACATTGCTTTGACCTGAGGATCGGGAGGGAGAGGATGAGCTTCCAAAAAGGGGAAAAACGGAGGGGAGATGAGTGGGGCCTTACGATTCCGGAGACACCGTGTTTAGCTGCAGCGTAAGCTGGTACGGTCAATCCACCTGCACAATCGATCGAGAGTAATCAGTTTTCCGTTCGCCTTCCTCGTTCTCCACCGTCGAACACTCACCCTGGAACGAGATCAAGCTCGCAACATTGATGATTTTCCCCCTCCCCTTTCCACCGTACTGTTCGTCACCTTGAGCGTGGGAGGGAGGTTCTTCACCCGATACACCTCCACGAGTGGAGAGCATGTGTCGACCAAAGTCTCGGGAGATGGTGAACACCGTCGATAGGTTTACTTGCAAGACCTTCATGTGAAGCAAACAAGACGACGAGGATGAGCTGTGGAACATTAGATGAAAGGAAAAGCAAAAAGGCCGAGACTGACCTCCTCCCAATCCTCATCGGGGAAATTCTCCGCAGGAGTCCGTCTCTGAATCCCTCCACAGTTCACAACGATATCCACACTCAAACCCAGCTCGCCCTCGCCCTTCCCAGTGACCTTCTGACATAGACCTCGAACTTGTTGCTTATCCGCCAAGTCACATTCGACCACCCAGACCGAGCGGCCGAGGGCTTCGATACTGTTTTTAGTGCTCGAGCTGGAGTTTGATGAGGGACGTTGGACAAGGACAATAGAGGCTCCGGCTTTTGCCAAAGCTAGATTCATGGATTGACCAATCCCTCGGGTTCCTGTTGAAGTGTCAATGGGGTTCTATCAGTCGAGGTTCGATACGATTGGATAGATTAGCCAGACCTACCTCCCGTGATCAAAGCGATCTTGCCTTCCAGGCCAAAGAGGGATGATAGATAGTCGTTTGAAGAAGACATGGTTGGTATGGAGATTAGAGATGATCAGATGTTTGAGATTCGAATGTGATGTCGAGGAGAGCAAGATGTTATAAGAAAGATACAAGGCAGGAAACGCTCCGGTCCGGTTCGATCCGCACCAAGCGCGTCGATCTAATGACTCGCGCCTTTTGTTGACAGACGGTCTGATGGACGCTTGGTATGATGGATATAATATGGTCGATTGACATGCGATGTGTAGAGAGAAAGAGGTACATGATCTGGTATTTATTGTGTATGAGACGCTCAAGCTTGATCCTTGGCGACGACGACTGGTTCTTCTGCCTCACTTGGCTCGATTGTGACCAAAGGCACGGGCTGATGCTCGACGTTGGCCGGGGCAAAGCTCGCGACGGTCGGTGTGGAAGCCCCCGAGCTGGCCCCGTCTTTACTCTCGTTCGAAAACATCCTCTTGAAATTCATCTCCTGCTTCTTCATCCTTATCCTCTCCGCTTCCTCGGTCCCTCCGGTCCGTTTCAATTTCCTTCCCGCTACGAACCCGCTCAGTTCGTTTGAAAACTCGTCGCTCTTCTCTGCGAGTTCCTTCTGCCTCTGTTTCTGTTGTTGTTCGATCGCCGCGAGTCGTCGATTAGGGTCGGATTCTTTCGTCCGGATCTCGAGTAAAAGATCAGAGACGGAAGCCTTTTCGTCCTCTTCACGTATAGCTGGCGATCTCAGCTTTCTCGACCCGTTCGGTCTCACTCCGGCCTGACGCTGGGAGACGTATTCCTTTAGCGTGTCGAATATCTCACAAGCCTGTTTGATATCGTCTTCCAAATCGGCCGTCAGTTTCTCCTGATGTTGCAACAGGTGTTGCTCCTCGACGACGTTCTTGAGCTCTTGATTCCAGGTCTGTTTCCAAGAAGGCGCGGCGAGCGTGATCTGTTCACGTAGGTCCTCCACCTGAGCTTTGGCCTTGACCAAGTCGTCCCTCATGCTCTCCATCTGACCGGGACGAGGCAGGATCTGTCTCTTGAGTACATCCTCCTTGATCGCATCCACCACGTCCGAGACGTCCTCGACGGCCTGGACGGTCTCGGAAGAATGTTTCTCCAACGACCTCTTGGCGGTATCCACCAACGCCCTCGACCCGCTCAGTTTCGTGAGCGCGACCTCCCTCACGGCCAACGTCTGATCGCGAAGAGCTTGGAACGTTTCTTTCGTCTGGCCGACGAAATCGAGGTAGACCTGTCTCATCGCTCCCAAGTCTCGTCTCAGGACTTGAACTTCGTGATGTTGGTTGATCAGATCCAACCGACCCATCCCACCGGTGGTAGTCGAGCCGGCAGAAGGATCTTCCGAACCGCCGGGTAGAGGTACGGGTCTGGCCGTAGGGGTGGTCTCGGTCGAGACCGTCAACCTTACGTGGGGAATGGGGGACTGATCCCTGCCCCTCGTCGCACGTAACGAAGGTGAGGGCGCGGTAAACGTGGGTACCTCGAGTTTCAAAGCGGAAGCTCTCCTACTACTTATGAAACTATTCTTGAGATCCTTGATCTCGTGTGACAAGCTGGTGATCGTGTTATCGAAATGTTGCTTGACTTGATCGAGGGCTGTATGGACGCGTTGTCGCCGTCAGGAACGGAACGAGAAAAAACGATCGCCAGGCCGATGGTACTCACGATCCAGATTCAAACTCAACAACGCGTCCGGCTTGATATCGTCCAAGTCCTCCAACTGATAAGCGATCCCCGTGACGGGTTCCTTTATATAGACGTCCGGAAACAACTCCATCCCCTCCGGACTGTAGTCGAACCGACTGATGAACATCCCCTGGAGGTCGACGATGGAAGTGACGACGTCCCTATCGAGAGTGACCCGCTTGGTCTCCCTCCCGAACTGCAAGAACACCTTGAAAGCGGGCGTCTCCTGCAGGTTCGGGTCGGGTATGGAGCATGTCGTCGCGATGGTATCCAGAGTCGTCTCCCCGATAGAAGGATCGTCATGGATGATCATCGAACTAGGTCTTTCCCTCCTCCCCGGTGAACCCCGGTCGAGTTGAACGATCGGGACGTCCGATCCCGTCCTCTCCTCGTGCCCCTGCCCGTGCTCGTGCTCATCGTCGTTCTCATCCTCGTTCTCCTCCATGACCGTCTCACTGGCCGTCCCCCTGAGCGTATGACCCCCCTGAACATGTCCGAACCCCACAGGTAAAGGGGGTAGAGGAGGCGCCCTCTCGACCCTCCTGGCAGGCCTCACCGGTCCTTCCCCGTAGGCGTATCCAGTTCCCGTCCCAGTCCCAGTGCCCATCCCAGAACCAACCACATCCCCACCCCCGTCCACGCGCGCATACCTCAAAGCGCTCGACCCCTTGACATGCCCCCCCCCTGCCCCGCCCGCGCCCATCCCCGCGCCCTGCCCCTTGAACTGGTACTGCGAGAACCGCCTGGACGCCCTCCTCCCCAATTTCTCCGAGTTCTGTAACGCTGCCAGACTGGCCAGTGCGCCGGGGGTCTGTGAGTGTGGGTCCGGTTCGGCGTGGGGGTGTGGGTGTGCTTGGGGGTAAGGTGCCGGGGTATAGGGGGTGGTAGGATGCACCTCACGTTGGGCGGGTTCCACTCCCGATCCCATCCCCCCCTCTCCCCTCGAACGTCGGTCCCGCTCCCCCCCGGTGAACGTAGGCGGACTACCTAAATCGGAATCCAACGAGAACCTCGAGCCCAGACTCATCCCTTTCCTCTCCCCTCCCCCTCCCCCTTCCCCGTCCCCGTCCCCGTCGCCGCCTCCTTCCCCCTCCCGCTCCGTCCCTCTCGTACTGAACCCTTCTCCCGACCTGTACCCATCTCCCGACCTACGCCCCTCTTGCCGCTGCAACTCCCTCACCCGTCTAGGCGGGGTGACAGGGTTCCGGACCGTCTCATCCAGCATCATCGGTCGGTTATGGCCGTTCAGATCGACCGAGGTTGAACTTCCGGGCCGGGCCTTACTGTGTGGGTGGGAGTGGGGGTTGTCGGGGTATCGGGAAGATCCTTGTGCTTGTGCTTGTGCTTGTGCTTGTGCTTGTGCTTGTGCTTGTGCTTGTCCCTGTCCCAGTGCTTGTTCACGCTCACGCTCACCTCCCCTAGGCCCAAACCTCTCTTCATTCTTGACGGGCACATACGGTCTAGCGGGTGCCGTTCCAGGAGCGGCCATCGCAGGAGCAGGAGCAGATTGCATCGACCCGGAGCTCGACCTGGCCGCAGCTGGGGAGAACGTCGGACTGGGGGTGTTCCGGGGGGGCCTGAAGGCGTCGGGCGGGGCGGGGGGGGGGGGGAGTGGGTTTGTCTGTCGATTACGCGGTTGGGTCCGGGGAGGTGGGTTGGGTGCGTGTGCGTGTGCGTGGGTGGGGTTGTGCGGTTGGGAGTGGAAAGAGGAGGAGGGGGAGGTGGATCGGGTTCGGGCGATGTTACTGCTGATGCTGCCCGGATCGACCAGCCTGATCCTCTCCCCCTGTCCCGTCGCAGACCCCGCTCCCGCTCCCGCTCCCGCTCCCAATTCCCCCCCTGCCAACGCCCTCTCCCTGTCCCTCTCCCTCTCCTCCCTCTCCAACCTGTCCAACAACGACCTCCTCCCCCTCTCGGTACCATCCTTGACGACCCGGATGGCCCGTCGAATGGCGGGTAACCACTCGTCCAGCGATTCTTGGCACGGTTCCATCCCGAGCACGCTCTCGAGGTGTTTTCGGAGTTGGTCCGTTACTGTCGTCAGTTCACTGTGTACAGAGGAGGGGGGTTAGTTGATCAGGATGGGAGGTGTAGGGAACGTGCGGGGGACGAGCGGGGGGAGAGGACGGACGTGATATTGATCCCCTGTTTGAGGAAATGATTGTGAAACTGGACAATCTCATTCCCCAGCTTGACGTAGATATCAGACACCTGCGAGCGCGAGCGTGAGGCAGAGTGTAGAAAGGACCCTTCTGGACGGAGGACTCACGGCATCGTCCGTCGCCCTTCCCCTGGCCCAATCGCTGAGAGCGGTGATGAGTTGGTTGGTAGTCATCAACGTCCTCGTGGCCGTGGCATCTACCATCTCCACGGTCAACGGGGGACGAGAGGAGGGTCGACGGGTGATCGAGCTCATCCTGCCAGCTGCCAGCGTGCGAGTGAGTGCGAGTGAGTGCGAGCGTGTGCGTTGGTGTTCGAACCATGAACAAGACTGGAACGATACAGTGCAGTGCAGTGTGGTAGCGTACTACTAGTTAGTCATACCCTGCTGACACGCGGACATCACTCCTCCCCCATCTCCGCCAGTACGCCCGGGTGTCACCGATCCCTCACTTCCATAACAATCAGTACTACTGCACTCATCGTCTCACACTCCACCAACGCCCGATCCCCTCGACCCAAACACCCAAACGCCCGACCGGATGAGCCCAGCATGACTTCCCCCTCACATCCGCAAGCACAAGCCACGACGCACCCGCTCCTGGCTCACCTCCACCACTCCCTCCTGCACGGCACGTGCTCCGACATCTCCCTCGTCGTGCCCCAATGGAACGTCCGGTACGCGCTGCATCGGGTCGTCCTCGTCCAGGCCGGGTTCTTCCATTCTCTGTTCTGTGGTGGGTTCGGCGAGGGCGAGGAAGAGGGCGAGGGCGGAGAGGCGGGGAGGGACGTCAGGGTGGGGTTCGATGATGTGAACATCACCAGGCAGGGTTTCGAGTGAGTCCCGCTTGGCCGTTCTCGTCGTCGCATCGTATATCGTCGACACCGACGCTGACACTGACATGAACACAGAATCTGCATCTCTCGTCTATACTCGTCCACCCCGCTCCTCTCCCTCCCAAAGGACCAACTCCCAACCGCTCAACACCCATTGACCCCTTCTTTCCCTCCCCGTCCCGTCTCCCATCCCACCTCAAATCCCACCTCAAATCCCACCTCACATCCCAAATCCAATCCCAAATCCAATCCCACCTCCACACATCCCCACTCCTCATCCTCATCCTCACTCCCACACACCCCACACCCCCCACACCTAACGCTAACCCCCTCCACCCTCCTGCACACCCTAGCCACCGCGCTCTACCTAGGGATAAACCCGGTCATCCAGGAATGCCTCGGTTTGGTCCTCGGTTCCGTCGGGCCCGCCAGCTTTGGAGCGTATTTGGGGTTCGCTTGTGGGGATGGCGTGGGCGAGGAATTATTGGGGGAATCGATGGGGAGTGTCAGGGAGCGGGGACTGGCACTGGGACTGGGGAAGGAGTGGAAGGAGACTATCAAGGTGAAGAACGAGGTCAAAGCGGGGGTCGGGTTGGACGATTCGATCCGGTCTGTCCGGTCTGGTCGATCCATGCGATCTAATCAATCCAACAAATCCAACAAATCCGACAATCCACAAACCCCCACCCGTTCCCCTCACCCTCCCTCCCGCTCTTCCTCCCGCTCTCCCTCCCGCTCTCCCTCGTCCACCAACCCCCACCCCCACCCGCACCCGCACCCGCACCCGCACCGGGCTAAATTCTTCTACGGTCCCGTAGGCGACAAGATCGGGGAGGCCTGTCTCGCCTGGTTAGCCCGATGGGGGGTCGATCTTTTCGAGGTGGAGGAGAGGGGTTGGGTGGGGGATTCGGGGGTGGTCAAGGGGGAGACGTCTGGGACTGCGACTGGACCTGCGACTGGGACTGGACCTGGGACTGGACCTGGGACGGGGATGGGGAAGAAGACGATCGGGTTCACTGATGCACCGACGAGAGGGCCGGATCGGTTGAGCTCGAGCGCGCCTGAGGGGAGGACGAGGGGGAGGAGCGTCAGTTGGCAGGCTGATGTGCTTGCGTCTTCTGCCTTGGGAATGGGATCTGGTCAGGGACATGGGCATGGGCATGGATGGACCGACCACCCTCAACCCTCCGAACCCTCTGCCTCACCTCCACCCTCACCCTCACCCCCAACCTCGACCGACCCCCCCGCCTCATCACCAAGGATCTGGGGGCACCAGGGCATCCGAACCGATCTCATCCGAGCCGTCGTCTCTAGCGACTCGTTCTTCATCCTAAACGAGAGGGAACGGTACGAGTTTACCAAACGCGTCATCGCTCTCCGGGTTGCCGGGAGGGAACGGGCGAGGTTTGATCGGCAGCGCGAACGTGAACTTGGGGGACAGCAAGGTGGACAGGGGGGACGGGAAGATGATCTGGGTCTAGCGGGGTTGAGTTTGGGGATCAAGCGGGAGGATGGTTACAGTGAGATCGACGACGAGGAGGAACGGATGAGGGAGGAAGAGGACGAGGAGGACGACGAGTTGAACGAGATCTTTTGGTCCGGCGTCTTTTATAGTCATATGGTTCGTCCCCCCTCCCGTTCGTCCTTTCACGTTCGAAAAGGTGATTTCTGACGCCCACAAGCACGACCTGATAGTCGTTCGACGAGTTGTCTTCCCTGTCGAGCGATATCAACCCGGCCACCGGGGTAGCTTACGTCCCACTGCCCGTCCTCCAAGCGGCTCTATGGGCGGCTCAGGACTTGCAGACGAGGATTTGTAATTATAGACCGGACGGGACCGTCTCCCTCCCCTCCTCCTCCGCTGTGCCTTACAACTTGAACCTCACGCTCCCCCGTTCGCCTTTGAACGCTCGGAATCGACCGAAAAAGACCACGCCGTCCTCCTCGTCGTCGATCGGGATGACGGATGCGGGATTGGTCTGCACGACTTTGGACGTGGTGGAGGATATTGAGAACATGACGAGGACGATGTCGCCCCGTCGCACCGCTGGGGGACGGATCGGAGGGGCTAGTTCACCCAGGATCATCTCGGGGAGACAAAGTCCCGTGGTCGGGTCGCCGAATCGGATGGGATTCAATTCGACCTCGACCTTCAACGCTACAGGAGGGATGGGGGGACCGTTCGTCTCTCCCCTGGAGAAATCTTATTGGCCCGTTCCCACCGACGGAACGCTCAGGATCGGGGACGCCGTCTCCAGCACGACCGCTTTCACGCCTACCGGGCCTCTACCCGATCTCGGTCCTCAACACGGCGGCGCGCCTTTCTTCACCGACGATGCTCCTCCGTTGGAGACGGGTCTTCAGCTCAGGGAACCACGTTCGGATGACAAGTACTTCGGGTTCGGGTCGTCCCGAAGATCAGGCGGGGAGATCTACGCGATGCACAAGGAAGCGGCGATGGAGGACGTCAAGGGGACCGCGCTTTGGAGTCGGTTCGAGCCGTTCAGATTCGCCGTAGAGTTTTGGGGGATCGATCAGTTGGGTGAAAAGGAGAGGGCGTATTCGACCACTCAGTTTCACGCCGGTACGTCGTCGACCGTGTTCGCGTTCGCGCTTGTGCTCGTGTTCGGACCATGACTGATGGCTTGTCGATGGTATGATAGGCAGCTACTTTAACATCTACGTTCAGACGGTGAGACGTAAAGATAAAGGCGTTCAACTGGGGATCTACCTTCACCGTCAATCCATGCTCGAGCCATTACCCGCGGCTTCCCGTCCACCTCGTAAAACCGATCGAGGTCGATCCCTTTCCGCCCTGACCTGGAGCGAATCGTCACCCGCCATCAGTATGCTCCCTCCGGGTCATTCCCGCGTCCGCAACCCGGAACATTCGCTGGCCATGCATAGGACCATGAGCGTCACCCCGGTCGGGACTCATACGATCGCGGGGAACATGAGCCCGCCCGGTGGAGTCGTCTCCGATGAAGAGGCCATGGATCCGGACGAGCCGGGACACGTGACCAGTCCGACCATGACGGGGAACAGGGATGGTTCCGGGTTGACTTCTTCGCCAGCCAGTCCGTATAGAGATCCGAGGAAGACTGCTAAAGTGAGAACATCCCGACCGTTTCCATGTGCAGAGAGACTGACCGATACATCGCGTCCTGCAGGTCTGGTTCGCTGTGAGCTGTGCGAGCGCCATGGGCACCGCTTTGACCCGGTTCAGTTCCGGACCGGACATGTTCTCCGTATCGCAAAGCTGGGGATGGAAGAGTACTTCCTTGCGTTCCCAAGAATACCTATCCACCGGGGCACACGGGCCTTCTTTCGTTGAACGTCTGGATGAGGGAGTACTCGGTTGGGTCAGCGATACGATGGACGAAGACGAGTTCAGGAAGAAGGATCTGAGGAGTTTGAGAGCGACGGTTTGTATGGGTGTGATGTGATTGCGCGATGACGGCGGCTGTACGATTTCGTTTTTTTTTCGGGTTGTAACCACTACCTATACCCCTTGACTTTATGTATCATGTTCGACCTCTCTTGCTGTGCCCTAGAACCACTCTGTCGAACACCATATGACCTCGGTCGCTGAAAATCACTCGTCGCGTATCGCGTTTGTTGACGTTCGAGCTCAATTCCTCCCGCGTTTCTAGGAAGATCATTACTTTTTACCGACATCGTCTAGATCCTTGGCCATATTACTGTCCAGGTTTGCGAATCAAGCTGCAAGGTGCAAGATCGCTCCAGCGCACCTCCTTCGGACCAGTCCCGTTCGGTACCGACCTCTCTACTAGCGAAACCCATGATCCCTCGCAAATAACGACCGGCACAGCCACTAATTTCCCCTCCATCTCCAGGAATAACGTTCAACGTGGGTCAGATAGGGGGATAGGAATTTGATTTGCAAATACTGAAGGATCCTTTCATGTATATACGACAGGCATAACGCAACGTAACGAAACGACCACGACGAAATAAACGAAGACAAATACTCGAAACGTGATTTGTCGCTTCTAACGGGAACATCAAGATGGTCGTCGTAGGAAGCACTACAGCTGGTCTGGCTACAGCCTCTTATGTACCACCCTTTCAACCTTACACTTCGACCGACCCGATAACCTATGTGGGAGGTCCTGCCAGAAGTAAGCTCGTCGTACATCAGGCAACTCACGTCAGAACGCTTAGGTCTTGTTCCACAGCAACGAGTTCTGTTGAACCTTCTCGAACAAGAGTTCCAGGTACACCTACCAAAGGGCCGGTGAGTTGGGGCGGTCGAGATCAGGCGTTTGCAAACTCACTCGACGGTTCAATCATAGGTCAACCCGACGGTACCAGCAATAGCAAATGATATCGATTTTCTAAATACGTATCTGCCGATACACGGGCTCAGGCAAGTTTTTTCGACCTCGGCATCCCATTTCCGCAAGCGATGAAGCATTGGCTGATCTGTCAATCCTCGTTGTCCCCACAGTGACCCGTCCTACCGATACGCCTACTTTCTCTGGTTCGTCCTCCTTGGACTCCTTCTCCTCTACTCCATTCTCCATCACCTGAACCTTCATGTCGGCCCTATCGGGGCTCTATGGGCAAAGTTCGGGATGCGACGGCGTGTCCTTCGAACGAGACAAGAGCCCAACACCAAGACTGCCGGGATGTTAGCGGGAGGAGGGGTTCCTGGAGCAAAAGCAAAGGGGAGACAACAGAGGAGTTGGATCTGGCCTAGTAACGCTCAGGTCATCAGTATCGCTCTGATGAGCGTTGTTATTGCCGTTTTCTGCTTGATTGGGAACGATTATCTGGCAGCAAACTCAGGGACATGGGATCTAGGGACCTCGTTCCAAAGACGAGCAGTACCACCAGTGCAGAAGGCCAACTACAATATCGGAAAGACTTGGTGGACGGCGGGAGGTCGATTCGGATTGATCGCCTTCGCCATGTTCCCCCTCGTCATCCTTTTCGCTCTCAAAGCTCCTCCATTCGCCATCTTCTCACTCCGAGTCTTTACCCATCTGTTTTCCGACAAGCTTGCTCTGATGCATCGATGGGCTGGGCGTTTGATCTGGTTGATCACCACGATCCACGTGGTCTTATGGACCGTACAACTCTTCAAAGATCAGAGAGGGAACGGGAGTAATCGAGCCGTTTGGTTTTTCATGTTCATGTATTCCAAGTTCATCTGGGCTATCGTCGGGTATGCTGCGATGACAGCGATGGTGGCGACGAGTATCAAATGGGTCAGGCAGAAATACTTCGAGGTATGTTTCAGTGATGGAGAATGAATACAAAAGATCATGCTAATCCGCCTGTCCTCGTAGGTCTTCTATGGATCCCACTTGATTTTGACTGTTCTTACCTTGCTGGGCAGCGTGCTTCACTATCCCAAACTGTGGTACTGGATCGCGATCGCAGCGTTCCTTTGGATTGGCGAGCGAATTTACAGACTGGGCCTATTCTCCTGGCGTAACGGTCTTCTCGGGGGCCTGAAGCGAGAAATTCCCTTCGAAGCCGGACATAGATACGGAAACGAAGGTCCAGAATACTCACGGACGCAACAGCACGAGGAGGAGTTTGGGATGAAGGATGTGAGAAGCTCAACTTATAGCTATCAGGATAAACCGTTGCCAAGGGATCCATTCTCAAGTTATTCATTGGATACCGACGCTAGCGATATGGGACTTCGAACGGTTCAAAGTTCATACTACGATCAAGGGACGTACGAGTCTCGATACTCCGTTCCAGATGATCCGGGATATTTCGAAGACGGCAGACGGAGCGGCGGCCAGCCAGGGGCCAATATGACAAGACCTGGAACTTACGCAGCCTTCGAAACGCCAGAGGAAGGATACACGCCTTTGAAAGAAGGAGCGGACCATGTCAGACAACATTCTGAGCCGCTGAGCATCAGACCTTCCCCTAGCATGATGGGCTTGGGAAGGGCAGTCAATATTCCCCCAGGTTACGCCTATGCGCAACTGTTGCCGTCGAAAGTTGTGCGCTTAACTATCCGCATGCCAAGACCTTTCAAGTGGTATGCGGGACAGCATGTATCGCTCTATATGCCGGAAATCAGCAAATGGCAGAGTCATCCTTTCTCAATCTCCACGGCGTGTACCGAAGATAGGGACAACGAGATCATACTGATAGTGAAAACGCGCAAGGGATTCACCAAGAAACTCTTCAACGAGACGCGGAAGAGGCTCTTTGCAGCATCTGGCGTCAGTGTGCAGAAGAAGGCAAGGCAATCGCTCAACTCGGTAATGACACTCGGAAATAGCAATCCTCCGCCCGTTTTGCTGAGAGCCATGTTGGATGGACCTTTCGGATCGGCCGCTCGAGGAAAGCCTGGATTGAATGAAAGCATTATGATCGTTTGCGGGGGAACCGGAGTTTCGTTCGGTATCTCGTGTCTCGAGAGTCTGTGCAATACCATGGCAAGTAGAGTCTCAGGTGATAGGCGAGCTGAAGGAAGCCGTAAATTTTTGACACGTCGAATACGATTTGTGTGGATCGTTCGCGAATTCAGTGAGTGTCGACCGCGAAAGATTCACAGCTTGCTTCGCTGATAGAACGACTTTCGCAGCTGAAATTGCCTGGATCAGTGCTCAGCTGAAGAGGTGTAAAGAATTGGTCCCGTCAAAGGCTTTGCAAATCGATATTTTCGTCACCGGCAGTACAGGCGCTGCGATCAAGCGCAACGCTTCTATCTACCAGAATCTGTACGATCCAACCCCTGGTACATTTGCGCCTCCCAAACCGTCATTTGCAGGGGGACCTGGGCCTCGACGTGGATCTGCCGATAGTGTGACTAGCCAGATGAGCTTGGATGAGGGGTCTGATCTGGCTTACCTAGCTGGACCAGATCAACCGGTCTCTGACGTGGATCCATACTACGAGCAAGATGACGAAGGCATCATCGACCTGACCAATTACGAGGACGAAGAACTCGAGGAGCCAAGTGCATTGGCTATGGAATTTTCTCAGAAGATGAGAAAAGAGGGAAAGATCCGACGAGCCTTGTCGCGCAAACGCAACAAGAAGCATGTTCAAGGCGAATCCATCTCTAAATATCAATACCCTCCACGTAAACCATCGCATCTGGCGTATACCGATGAATCCGTCGGACAATCTCAGACGATCTTTGCTGCGGATGATCGCCCGCCGTCTGCCCAGAACGACTATAGTAATCCATATGCTGAACCCCGACCACTCTACGCTGAACAAGGGCATGCATCCCGCCCCTCACTTGCACCTTCTGCAGCCGAGTCTTACTCAGGGAGATACGATCCTTTCGGTGGATCTCGTGGCGTCTCGCCGGCTCCATCCGTTGGCACGTACGAGTACGACCAGCAATCATACATTGATGGTTCTAGTACACCTCGACCAGTTATCGGCTCACAGAGGGGAAGCATGGTCCTGCTTGAAAACGCTCCAGGAAGCGACTCCATGGCAGATGCAGGGCTTTGGATGGATGCGAAGGATTACGAATCCATGTTGTTCATGTCCGAGATGGCTCGGCCGGGACGTCCCAAGCTAGACGTGATCCTTCAAGAAGAGATCGCTCAAGCTCAGGGGACTATCGGTGTCGGCAGTAAGTACTGATCGCGATCATCAACAAGATCAACCTGCTGACCAGATCGGTTCGACAGCTTGCGGTCCAGCTTCCCTCAACGCCCTTGTCAGAAATACTGTTTCAGCCGAGATCTCCATTTCAAAGGCAATGCGAGGGGACAAGACTGGCGTTATTTCCATCTTTTCAGAGGATTATGAGGCCTGATTAATCTGTATCTGGTTCTTAGAGATGGAACCTATCAACGACTCCTATAGACAGACGGAGATCGATATAGATGACGTATTAATGTTAAAGGGCAGGAGTGGGTTGTCATCACGTTTCAAGTACAACTGAGGGTATCGATACAGATAAGTTGCCACATGCTTCATCAGGTCCAATCATCCTTAAGCTTTGCACTTCAGAATGTCTCATCCACTTTCTTTCCCAACTCTCTTTCCACCGTCCTTTTCAGCTCCGGATCGGAATCTAACTCCTTCCTCCAATTCGACTCGGTAAGCCTCTTCTTGTTGGTCCGCTGAGCAGCATACATCTTCTTCCGCTCGGCTTTTCTTTGAGCGATCTCTTCCTTCTCGAGATCGACTATCCGGTTGTTCGCGCGTTCAGCTTTGACAGCGGATTGCCATCGCCTATCAATGACACGGTCGGAAAGGGTGGTGGCAGTGATAGCTGCAAGCGGGGTATCGAGAGACATAGGAAGAGGTAGAGGAGCATCTAATCGTGGATCAGGACGTAAATCGTCTGGGATCAGTGTAGGGTCGGCGATGAATCCCTCTAGAACTTCGGTTGATAGGAGATCGGAGGGGAACGTTAGATCAATTCCAGGTAACGATGGTGCGAAAAGTATATCCGTCTTCTCTTTGACTGCAGTAGATGTAGGCTCGTTTGATTTGGGAATCCCGTATTCTAGACCATACTTCTCCTCCTGCTCCACCGGTAATCCACAAACTTCGTAAACCCATTCCCATTTGGTAGTAGCAGGTTTCACCCTATCGACAGGAAGATTGTAAACCTTGGCCTCCCATTCTTTCCTCTCTGATTTTTGGGTTCTGAAACCCGTTCCTAATCCGATTTCAGAAGTTTCAGCCAGAGCTCGTTGTCTACGACGAGTAAGCTTGTTTGCCGCAGCTGCTGCTTCGGCTTTGTCTCTGGCTGAGACTAGAGGGATTTCTTGGGAAACTTTTCGGACGAGCGAACGATCTTCCAGTAAACCAAGGATGTGTGTCTTGAAGAATCTGATCCAGAAGTATCAGATTTTGTTAGGGTCGGCATTCCGTAACTGTTGCTTTCACCGAGACCTACTTTGCACCTTGAAACGGATGATCGGGATAGCGAACGGTAGGCATCGGTCTCCAAGGAGCATACCCACCTCGCACGTTATGAGCTCTTCTCATTCTAATTTCTCCATCTTCTTTCAATACATGGAGCGGCTGAGGCGGTAACGGGTTGTGAACAGTATCAGACGGCCATCCTATCAATCCCATTGTGAAGAGCTGTTTCGACTTCAGTCTACCTCTTGTAGCGAGCAAGGTTCGAACGATCTCCACTCCCGTGGGCAGATGAGAAGCTATCTTGGAAGCTGACATAGAGACAGGTAAACTATAGATGACGAGCTAGATGAGCTGAACAAGCAGATCAATGAAACCGGATGAAATAGGTAAAGCAGTGTGTACACTCCCCAAGTCGGTAGTGATGCACACAACTTTGAGAACGCAACTCGATTTCGATCAGCAAATCACGTGATCACCACGAAGCTTTCCGCTTTTCCTATATAACCCTGCTTCCAGTGACTCTGGTCCCTACGTTCCCCTCTTGACCCTTTCTTTCCTCAAGTTGATAACCTTCCAGCTCATATTTGCGTACTCTAAGCCAGTTCCATACCGGCGGCCCTTCTTTTCGGAGATTGGGAACGCCCCCTTGGAACACTTGAGGAAAGGGAACGTGAAAGTCTGATGAAGCAGAGTGACCGATTTATCTGAGCGTCAATTATTCCTGTTCGTACTCCCTTGTTCGGTTCTATTGAAACGAAACACCTTTCTGGTGGGACGTCTCGACCCGTACGATGCTTACATATAGTTCAAGTTGTATTTCTGTGGTATATTCATCGATTGGCACGTTTGGCACCTTTGTTTATGCATCATCCCATACCGAAACTCTTTCAGCGCAATCACTTGTCCGAGATCCGCACCCGACGTTTGTCTTGCATCACGATACATGACGATATTTCCCTGCGACATTTCTTAACCCCTCGCAATGATCCTACGGTATACAAACCTCGATTCGTTCCGGCCTTCATCCAGCGTGAGCCGTTACTCGACCCTTCACAGGTTTGCTCGTCCTCACTTGAGCTGCGCTTCGGGAACAGCAATTCGACAATCTCCTGACCATTTCTCCTCTTCCCACTCAAGCTCGAATACTTCGGTTTAGACAAGAGGAAGACAAGCTTCGTTCTCTTCTGGGATGGCTGTTATTGTGGAAGTGCGTAAAGAGCAATGGATGGGAATTGAATGGAGAGACGTTAGAGGGATCGATGGGCGTCAGCAAACATGGGAAACCTGAATTCGTACGTCATGTACGACCGACACCCGAGCTAAAATGCCTATTGATATGTCGAAATCCCGTGTGCCACCTTTCCTCTTGCAGCTCGACTCAGTGCTGCGTAACAACCAGCTAGACATCGATCACAACATCGCACACGATTCGAACCTTATCTTCTTCGGTGCGAGCTCTTCCCGTTTACCGAGATGTCTCGCAACAAGCGATTCTACTCCGTTCGAGACAGCTATCAGGCGAGTCAAGGTGGGGGTGGATTGCATGAGGTTGGACCGGCCTCAGAGAGAGCTCGAAGGCCTGGAGGAAGTGCTGATAGAGCAGGTAAGCTTCGAATCACGCTTGACAAGAGGACCGAAAGTTTGACTGATAGGGAGTCTGGGCTTCTTATCGACAATCAGATGACGCCTGAGGAGATCCGCTCGTTATCGTCAATCCCCAAATCCACTACTAATCGCAATCGAACGGACCATCTCTTAACCATATGGACCTTAAAAGAGGCCTATATCAAAGCAATCGGAGCGGGCCTGTCGATGGATTTGAAAAGGATCAGTCTTTCCTTCTCCCCTCGAAACCTGGCGTCTTCTCCAAATAATGAGATTGGGGGACAATGCGATATGTGCTCGAACAATTTGATCGTACAGATAGACGATCGAGATCTGACCCATGAGCAAGAGGGGAACTGGCACGTTCTTCTTAGGCAGAAAACGTTAGACGAAGCAGCGGGAGGAGGTCAATATCTTTGGGCTACGTTTTGGTTCGATCCGCAGGGTTGTCAGGGTTGGGGAATAAAAGAGGTACATGGATCAGATTTTTTGGAGGAAGTATGACGAGATCTTGAGAACGGGACCGAGCATATTTCGATGACCGATATCGAGAAATTCTCACCTCGGAACAATAACCACCATAACCCCCTGACCCCTGAGTCATAGATTATATCTTGGACGACCTCGACCATAGCAGAGAGGTTGTCAAAGAAGGCACACTCATTGAAGACTTTACAAGCTTGCTTTTTCTTTTTAATTATCGTTCCAGTCCTGAAGGTTACCGTAGAACTGGTGATGTCAAGGACATCACCATAAGACATCACCATAACACTTGTCCAGGTGGTGGAACAACGCTAAGGGGAGGTAGGGTTGTTGCGGTTGTGAAAATTGATAGGTTTGGACCTGAAACACAGGTCTTGATGTAGATATTTTGATCCCTTTAAAGGATCGATGGGCCGCTAGCCAACTTTTGAAGTCCATGAGTCAACGTAGAGCGGATGGGTTCCCATCGATAACAACGACCGTTCCCTCAGACATGAACCAGAGTGGCGAATTTCGTGGAGGTCACCGGAACCGAAACACGAGTTCGGGTATTTGTTGAGGAGTTAAAACGTCCGCCCGATCGGTACAGGACAATAATGTCAATAAGATGACCTATTCTCAAATCTATGCTTTGCTGTTACGCACATAAACACAGATACCATCATTGTCGCACAATCCCATACAACATCCTATTAAAGATCATCTGGGTCCATAATCCTTGACGTAGTATGCTTACAGAACCCGACTAAACTCTACCATGTCCATCAGCAATCGATTTACCGCTTCCTCTCGCCATGCTGGAAGCGACGATCTTCTAGCTGCTCACCCTACTTCCTCCAGCAACGAGACCGATCCGACCGTGGCACCATTCTTCTTCGAGTTTGTCTCTTGTCATATCTGGTATTGAGCCTTCTCTATACCCGGAGTCATCTGTCTCAGCCCAGATCTTGTTTTAGTGGACATGACCTTATCGATACACAGAAGTCGGACGAGCCGGACAGGTTCTGGATGACAGATTGCGGGCATTTTTTATGTGATAATCACCACCGTGAGTCTACCACGTTGCTTCCCTCTAGTTAGCTCTTCACGTACCTGATATTTACTGATATTCAATGATATTAATGTAAGACGTGCCGGGAGTATGCACGCAATGCGGAAAGAAGCCGATCCAAACATATAAGTTGACAAAAGATGTGAGCATAGCTGATCTTCATTTTGTTCGCTCGAATAGTGTATCATCACTGAGGCAGAACGATATCTTAGTTAGATCCAGCTCTCAAAATATGGTTCAAGAATCCAACGAAAGCGATGACTAGCGCGACCCGGACAGTCGGAGCAAGCAAGATACCTATAGTCGACTTCAAGCTGCTCACAAACCACATGTTCCACCCTTTCTTACCGGCACTACAATCTTTTGGCCTCAGTTTCAGATAACGGAGATGGCGCGAGTGATAAGTCATCAAAGAGATCAGATCAGGGTTCAGAACGTACGTTTCACTTGGTCTTACGTGAATCGAACGGGATCAACTTGAATCACAAGGTCGCGGTGTTCCAGCGAGCGTTGCAGCAAGCGGATCAACAGATACAGAAGACACATGCGCTACGAGAGTAATTCAAACCATGAAGACGCTCACTGATTGAAGCTAATGGGAACCGGAGCATACAGAGAGCTGAGGGTAACGAGGAATGAGCTTCAACGGTTGCGGTCACAAGGAGCACCGCAGACCGATTCTAGCGGATCATCGCGGTTGCAAGCAGGGCAAATCATATCTGATCAATCAAGCGCTCGGCAAACCTGTATTGAGACAAAGGGGAGGCGTCAGAACAGTATGCAGAATGGTTCTATGCATGACAGCCAGCTAAACGCTGTCAATGGGGAAGCAAGTACAGGGTACGATCTTCCTCTGAGCAGGAACCGACAGTTAGGAAACAACCAGGATGATACGATAGTTGACGGGTTCGGACAACCTCTGGACGTGGCCACCGCTTCTTCCAGGAAGAGGTTAAGGGTAGAAACACCTCAGTAAGTTGGTGATTTGACGATGCGCCTACTGTGATAAATCCCGCGTGTTGATGGTTCACTTTGTATGCAAGCGGGCATTATACTTCGAATACTCCTCTTCTCAAGAGTAATGGCCCGTTCGACTCCCGGGCAAGATATGACGACAGATCAGACGACGGTAGAGGACTCAACAATATGCGAATAGGAATGAACAGCTCCATGGCCCTGAGAGAGCATGTGAAGTAAGTCTGAAGAACAAATCACTCTAAACACGCTGTTAATCTGGTCGTACGGCTCAGCAATTACGCATATCGCCCTGGAGAAACGAACCCAGCTGCGCAGCAGCGTACGGTACGACAATTACAAGATTCCCGAACCATGCCGCCGCCTTTATCTATACCTCAGCGTCAGCAAGCAAATGTGACGAGCGGACCTTCCGGTACGTTGTGCGGCGTTCGATTCCGGAACACTGCTAAGTCATTTAAAACATAGTGAGACCACGATCAGTAATGCATCACGGTAGCGATCCAATTCAATACGAGGAAAGAATATCAAGAACTCCTTTATCAGGGGTAAGGCAATCTCAAGGATCGCTCCAGCGTTCTGCGATTGTCCTGGCTGGCACACCCCGACTTGCCAATACTCCACGCCCAAATCGACTTAACCGGGAGCCATTCTATCCTAGTAGAAATAGGTTCTGAAGAGGATTGCATTCCCATGTAGTTTTCCGGTCGACTCGTGTCAGTAGGAGTACAGTGTACATATATCATTGCAGCGCTCAGCATTCCAATCGGTCGCTGAACAATTGAATAGATCGTTCTAAACATCGTCTTCCGCTTTCCTTTTGATGCCTGCTGATACCGATCCGTCGTTCTCAACTTTTACCGTTTGACCAGGAGCAAACCCACTTCCATCTAACGAGCTCAAAGCGCTATGTACTCCAGGTACCCCAGTCGGGGCCTCGAAGATAGGCGTAGATGCTCCTTTGTCTTGTAAGTTAGATGCTGAGGGTGCTGCACCAGATGCGGAAGGAATTCCCGAAGTCTGAGCAAAATTGGGAGGCTGTTGACCTGTCAAAGGATACGGCAGAGTAGCATTCGAAGGGTGAGGAGAGCTGTATCGGTAACGAGGCTGTTGGGCGCGCTTCTCGGCCTACGAGGTTGTTGAGAAAAGTAGGGGTCAGTTTTCCACATCTAAGAGACAAACGATAGATATTGGATCTTACAGGTGAAGCATCCGCATCAGGCCACATCACTCCGTCCTTAGGGGGAAGGACCTGTACAGCAGCTTGACCAGAGGCAGCTCCGTTAGCGGGAGAACCAGACAAGCCGGAGGGAGCGAATGGTGGCAGGCCTGCTGGACTAGGCATGCCTGGCATTCCCATGGGAGGGAAAGGAGGTCGGAAACCGGGTGGAGGCATGTTAGGAGGGAAAGGCAGATTTTGAGGAGCACCAGGGAAGGGAGGCATGGGTGCACCGGGATATTGGGGGAACTGTCCGGGGGGCGGCATGTACATAGGTGGGCTGTATAGATTGGCATCTCGCAATCAGCATTGCGCTTAAGTGTTGTCCCCCTTGTATTCAGACCGACTTACCCGGCTGGGATCATGCTGGGTGGTGGCATACTACATATACACAAGAGTCAACTCGGCTATTAACGTGATTAAAGCATCATGATTGCTCACCCTGGCATGCCTGGCATTCCACCAATCTTCCCTCCGCTCATTAACATCTTGTGTTGATCCAGAGCCATCTTCAAATCCATTTCTCCAATAACACCATGATAAATCCGGGGTCGTTTTGATGGGTTCTGCTGCTGACTCAGACTGACACCATACTCGGCTTCCTTCTTGACCTTCCACTCCTCCCTGTCTTTCGCTGGCACTCCTTCCATACCGAAGATCTCAATGTCATACCCATCTCTGCCTGGCAATGTATTCTCTAGCCTGCAAGTCGAGGGGTACGAATCAGCTTCGAAACTTCGTCAGACGGATCAATAGATTCCTGATTCCTACTTGTCTGGCTCAGTCTTATGCACTTGCTGACAGTGAACCATCAGACCACCAGCGGTATTCAGCTTTCTAGGACAGTGTCGACATTTGAAATGCTTCGCCTTCTGATGTTGTAGCAATACTAATCAGAGAAAAAGTAAGTACAAGCAGTATATTTCGCTGCGAGAGTACTTGCCTTTCTCATCCTCGAACTCTCGCTCACAATACCAACACCAAGGCTTGAGACTCTGTTTCAAGAACGAAGACGTGCCATTCAATACGAAGCTAGCAAGCGCGAGAAGTGTTTGACGCTCCGGCTTACAAATTGAGTCTTCTTCGACTTCTTCTTTGCCATTATAGCTAGCTATTTGTCTATCGATAATATGTTCGTTGCACTCCAGCGTGTGGTGACGTTTCGACTGTGAAATCAAGGAGACGAAGATGTCTCTAGGTAGTGAGATCAGAGCTGATACTCACCGACTTAAAGAGATTAAGGCGCACAGATCTCAGCCTGAACATCACCACTCGTGCTCATGTCGTCAGCTTTCTAACTCATCTATATATGGCTTCATCATAGCTCTACGCATACTCTCACGCACTTGAAGTAAACCCGGTCTTTCAGGATGTCTCTGACACCAGCACGGCCGCTCAAGCGAGCCGCGGAAACGCCTACCACGCAGCAACGGAGACCCTTCGCTACACCCACTCGAACACCTCTTGCAGTTACGGTAGGTGCAAGCGGCACCGCTCGAGCTCACAGACATCGAATGTATTCTCCATCCGTCGGATCTCCTAGGACTCCTATGAATAGAACTCTACGTCCAGGCTCTGCTCTGCGGGATCATGGTCCTAGTTTGCTTAGGCGGGAACATTCTGTTGAACCATCTGTCGCTTCAGGATATACGTTTGGGCATGAAGAAGAGCAGGATTTGTTGCGAGATTTCCATCAGAATATGGAAGTAGATGTCATCAGAGGTCTACCTGCTGGAACGATTTTGGGGAGAGATGCCTACCACCAAGTCGCTGTTCAAGGGAACGTTCCGCAAGAGGTGCGGAGCATACTATATGACGCAGGTCAGTGCACTTTACCCCCGAATCGAGTTCAGTCCGCTCAATATTCGGGTTTCCTCAGATCATAGAACAGAGCCTTATAGGGCTTTCGTCGATCCTATGACCGGTTTCGCGGCAGTATCTACCCCTCAACAGGTCTTTGCCTGGAACTACGCCAAGGTTAGCTTCCCTACGAATGTCTTAAGATAAATCATGGACTCACAAAGCACGTTACGCCTCAGAGATCCGCGTTCTCACCAACATGCTATATCTTCGACGCTCCTACCCCTACCCCGCATGTCTGTTTCGTTCCGTCCCAAACACCTCAAATCCGTGAACCTGGTATAATATTGATCGATTCGGTGCCTGCTGACTCGTCAGGGGGAAGCGGGGACGTCATATACTATGAAAACGTGACTCTTGCTCTCAAGAATGCACAAGCGATTCAGGGAAGACTGGGATTGAAGGACGGGGAGTATGTCAATGGGGTTGATCGAGTAGACGTGAGTTCGATACGATAAGCAGTTTGGAACTTCGAAACCGAGCGTTCCTCTCATAACAGGCCAGTATGCTATTGATATCAACAAGTCAAGCAAGAGTTTTGAGACAAGCCATTTCAACAATGGATGGCAGACCAAAATTGACTCTACCGAGTCCGTTTGTAAAGCCAAATAACACTTGGCTATCCCGTTCTACCGACGTACTTTTCGCAAAATCGTCAAGAGATGTAGGAGTGACTGGGATGACGATCGGAAAAGAGGATATTGATACCTCGCTGATAACCTCGTCACTCAACGGAGGCATGGGTATCGGGTTATTCATGGGTACACCACGACACAAAAACAGAGGTATCGAGAGTAACGTTGCACTCAACGGAGTTGGGATGCGCCGAGAGGTTTGGGTCGCAGGGGAAGGAAGTATCTCGGGCTGGACCTTGACGGAGGATGACGCCAAGTTTCTCAAGGAGATTCCTGTTCTGTCTGAAGTTGCTGCTCATCCGTCGGCTAGCGGATTCTCACAGTTCCGGTTGCGGGATATCGCTGCGCTCGAGAGCGGTAATATAGCGACCTTAGTTTCCTTCTCACTGAGGCCCAAGAATAGAAGTCGCACAGTCATGGGACCGACGTCATACGCGATTGCTATCGTGAATCCCGCTCAGCCTGAGGGACTCATAGTGTCAGCCTTCATCAGGTTGCAATATACCTCAGTAAGCCCGGCTTCTTCAAGTGACTCGGTTGACACATAGAATGACCCTTATTCATTCAGGCTGAGGATGAGAGACCACTGTCACGCGCCAAATTAGCTGTGCCAGGCAGAGGAAGTGTGGCGTTCGTACAATTGAGTTCTGCTATCATAACGGCATCGTTAGAGAAAGGTATGTTATCGCAACTAAAGCTGGTCTTAAGAGGGATCCTAATGTATCCCTCATATATCAGATACGTTCTACCAACAATCCGTAATATTGAAAGACCCCGAGGTCAATCCCGTTCTTGGGCTTGGGTTTGACAGGAACGCCGTCATGCCTCCATATGATAGGCGTGGCGTCAATCGCAACGCGCAGGTGACGATATTTGCGAGCCGGACTGGGCTTCTAGGAGTTCAAGTAGATCCTGTCAAGATATTTGATTATCAGCCAGGATCAACGGACACTGCACGTCAAGCTCAACTGGAAAATAAGCTTGAACAAGCGGTATTCTTCGATGGATTAGCGAACCCAATTACCTTCAGCTTGAGTGTTGATTCCGCGGAAGATCTCGAGTCGGCAGTACTAGCTGTATCTGAGCTATTAGTGACATCCAAATCGACCTATTTGAAGGCACAACTGGCTGTCTCTGAGCAGTTGAGGGAACGCCAATTGCGTCTCCTACACTTGATCACTATAGTGCGCGAGATGGGATTGATTGACGATCTGTCCCAACGAAGCCGAAAAAAACTAGCTGAAGATTCAACGGTGATTTCGGTTGGAACTGCACTATGGGATTTGCTTGAGATGAAAGACCGTCTCATTCAATCTGCAACTCGGACACCTCTGGGAATGCTTGGGCATATCGTTGCACACTTGATGGAAGAGAAGGGTGGTCTTGACGAGGATGCCGATTCAATTCGATCGTTCTTCCTATACGATCTGAAGGACATTCCTGTTATCCTGCAGAGGACTGCTTTGGAAGCGTCCTCGCATTATGGCAGACTAGGAGATTCAAGGGACAGCGAATCTATCCAATGGCTCACTGACTGGATCCTGGAGGCGGGTACGATCTTCCAAGCTGCTATGCAACCTGCAGCACTAGACACTCGCGAGGATAACATGCTGGCATACGAGATTGATCAGGAAACTGTGGACCAAGACGTCTCGAGCTATCTGACAGACAAGGACACGCTTGCTGGATTACGATATCTATATGAGAGAACGATAGACATTCTCAGCGTTCGCAGTGAACACTTCGGTTCGGTAATCGATGAGGAGACTTCCCCGGATTCCGAGTCGAATATGCAGGAGCATTTCGAGAAACAACTCGCGTTGAAATCTGTAATAAAGAATCTAGCAGTGCCCGTGCTGTTCGCTTTGGAGGAACAGGCAAGGCTAGAAATGAGCATCATACAAAGAAGACAAGATAACGGAGCAGCGGAGTCATCGAAAAGCCGTCTGATCGAGGACAGCCACAGGACTATCATGCCCCTAGCCTCGATTGATATAGATTTTGCGTACGAAGTGGCGGAAATGTTCGAGCGAGAGTACACGCTTGCACAGATGTCCGTCCGAGCAGACATCGGATCGCCACAAAGGATCTCTCTCTATCTTGAGGGTCATTTTGGCAGACAAAACATTGCTCATTCAGTTCACGGACATCGTTTTGCGCAAGAACTTTTTGATTACTACCTCGATAACAGTCAGTCACTAAATGAGGTTATCGCTCTGCCTAAACTCATTTCAAGTAATCAATAGAACATTTTCATGCGATCCTCCAATATTCGACAATCTATACTACGGCGGTGTCTGATTTCCTGTCAAAGAAAGGCCGTCGAGATCTGGCCACCATTCACTATCTTATGAACGACGATCTGACAGCAGCTACTGAACAAGCGCTCAAGGCGAGCTCGTTGGAGTCTTCGGCTCATGGGCAGACGGTCCTCCTCAGCATCGCCAAGTTAACAACAGCTACCATCGCAGCACGGGGAGAATCTTTACTCGGAAGTGCCTTTTCGCGTGAGTTACATTCTCACAAACGTTCCACTCGTTGTCGCGCACGCTCACGTCCCTTTTTTCTTACGGCATGATAATAGCTATGGATCGAGAGCTGGCCTTACTGCAGACAACCTCAGAATTGAAAACTCGATTACGTGGCACTGGGACCTATAAAGAACATTTGCGCCAAGCAGATGCTTACATTAAAACCCACCTTGGCCGATTTCAAGAATTAGGGCTGACAGGTCTGGAAGAGCTCTATCGTCAGGGGGCTACGTCGGTCCTCCAAGGCAAGAGCGTCGACCGCGAGACTGTCATCGATTTGTTAACGATCAAGGAGGTCAACGAAGATGAAGGAATCGATGATTTCGTCACCGCGCTCAAGATTCTACAGGACTGGAGAGAACACACGACTTTCACTACTAGACAGAGCACTTGTCTCGAAACGATTTGGAGACGAATTTACTTGGCCGAAGAGTGAGTGTCGGAGATCTCGTCTCATCCGAGTGTGTGCAACTGACGATCCATACAGTTGGGGAGTATTGGACAATCCTGCTCTCACAGACATAGAAAAACAGTCTTGGCTCGATCACACTCTTTGTTTGCGGATCTTGAAACGAATGAGGGGCGAATGTCAGTCATTCTATAGGGCTTAGCTGTTGCATTTTTACTCAACTGTACTTGTTTCACAGTACCAAGTGATTTTATTGTGGCCCCTTCGAAGGCAGCTGAAAGTCCTTCCGAAGGTGAAGTCAAAGCTCGATTCAAAGACACGGCTGGCTTGGATATAGCAGGGGTGTATCGGGATTTACAGGAAGAAGCGAGATTGCTAAGCGAAGTTCCCGGTTTGAATGACACTATAATAAGTGAATTGACGTTGAGAGCGGTGGCTTCGAATACAGCAGCATGACATTGGACACCGGTCCGGGGTTGAACCATTGTTTGTATCGCTAGCGTATCATGACATTCACGAGAAGATTAATGACAGCATGGGCAAATCACGTCAGCGATCTTGGTCCGTTTGTCAATCTCTGAAGTACTGGGCTTCTGATCAACAGTAAGGAAGGGACAACACCACATGGAGAAGATGCCAGAGACCAATCTCGGCGGTTGCCGGAAGGCTTGACTTGCGCGCTGAACAAGGGCTGCGATGCAAATATCGGTTTCTACGGTGCTGTACGCGAGTACATTACTGCACACAATTTGAAATATTTTTCAATCTGATATTCCGATACGTCAAGGGGTTACATTCTGGTCAAAATTCGTCAACTAATATCCGCGACCTCTGCCTCTGAAGGTAAACAATCTTCATTGCATCAGCATCGGGCAGGTCGGATTGGAGCACAATCAGCTTACCTTCCACGACCACGATACGGTGCGTATCCACCTCTTGGCTGATATCCGCCCCGATAACCTCCCCTTCCGCGACCTCGACCTCTTGCTCCATCTCGCTGCCATACTGGCTTGTTAGTTCGTTTCGCAGTGACCTACAGTCGTTAGCATGACATAGAAGATAAGCTTGGCAGCTGAAGAGAATGATGCAATGGCACGTACAGAGAGTTGTCGATTACGAAAGAGGGATTCGTTTAATACCATAGCGTTGGTGACCGAGGAGGCTTCAGCGAATTCGACGTAGGCATATCTGGTGTCACACATGATTGGTTAATCAATCAGTTTCAATGAGCGGTATATGGGGCAATGAAGACTGTCTCACTTACCCTTTGGGATGACCTGTGAACTTATCGCAGAGGATAGTGATTCTGTTAATAGCTCCGCAAGCTTGGAAGTGTTGTTGTATTTCTTCAGGCGTAGCAGCATAGTCGACCTGTTGAGAGAAACGGTCAGCTCGTTCCGATATATCCGAGGAAGCCGTAACACAGCGGCCGTGTATGAATAGGATGTATGCTTACATTTCCAACATATACTGATCTGCCATCTACCTCCTCCCTCGCATCCGCTTCTTCTGCTTCTGTCGCTCCAGCAGCGCCCCCACTTGGACCAGCTTCTCCGCTTGCTGCAACTGGTCTATCCGAAGTCGCCCCTTCTAGGGTTTTCTGCAGTTCTTTTGACTGCAATGATGAAGTTTGTAGAAAAGATTCTTCATACAAATTTCGAAGCACTCACTTGTTGCAGCTCAGAATCCGTCGAGGCTAATTGCCGTTTCAATTCAGCAATTTCCTTTGAAACAATCTCTGGTCAATCGCCAGCACTTAATGTGTCCTCGGGAGCCTTTCAATCAAAAAGATTCAAGCTGACTACTAACCTTGTCGTCCTCGTCCTCGTCCGTAAAATCTACCTGCATGTTTTCACGACGTTCGTCTGACATTGTCGCAAATTTCTGTGATAATTGTCCCGTCAAACTGAGTGATTTCCAGTCGCTGAGAGATGATAGCGTCTTGTTCAAGATATCACAGTCTGTTGCACGGTCGAGTCAAATGCTTATGATTGCAAGTTGGAAAGTGCGATACCAGCCTTTTATCCAACATAGTGAGCCAGAAGTCGCTAATCGCTAAGTCGTACCCAATTTCTTCAGTCTCAGAAATGAGTACAAAAGCGGTATCTGCATTACGTAAGCAGGAGACACTGGAACCGCAATTGCCACATCATGGCCTGATACATGGTGTTACCCCTCGGGGCAAACCTCTTGCATGGTTGATGTCATGCCTCATACAGTGCATACAGCTATCCCGATGTATGCTGTACAATGGCGTGAGATACTGCCACCCTCACGTTGGAGGTGAAGGTGGTCGCGTATGACGCTCGCTCGGTAACTCTCGTTGCTGCTGTTTGTCTGCAGTACATCTTGGACTGCAAAACACTTCACTAGTATAGCGCCATAGCGAGACCTGTCTAGGCCTAAAAATGTGGACTTATGCTACTTCTGCTACGGAACCTTCCAGCATTTCCGTCTGAATGAGACCGACCCACATAGACAGCGACAGCCGAACGTCGGAACTGTTCCGACAAATGCCTGTAACCTTTCTAGCTAACGAAGCTCCACTCGCCTCTCCTTTTTACGCAAGGGCTTCCTCTTCACCTTTTTACGCATGGTCTTCCTCTTTGCCTTTTTACTCGGGACCTTCCTCTTCGCCGGCCTGTCTGCGCAGCGACCACCGTTTGCCTCGTCACTGCGCCAGACCGTCAAGGTTACGGAGCTTGCGGGACCGAGATGCAGGTATATGGGTCTGTTCAATACAATGTATCGGTCTCGTCTTAGCGAAAGAGCCCGCTACGATCTGTACTGATGATCAAGCTTAAAGGATTGTTCCTAACGGCTTTGAGGAACCATTCCTTGGTTTCGCGACTAGGGGTATTTGGTGATGTATGAATGTCTTGATCAGGGTCGAACGATTCCGCTCGCGCAACTTTGGATCCGGCCTAAAACTCCGAAGGCCTCGCCGAGTTGATGCCTGCTTAAGAATCCGTGAAACCCTTTCCGGCCGATATGAACTTATCCAAACCCACCGGTGGTCCATCCAGCATTTCTGAGTGTCCATCGAGTTTGTGATACACGGCGCGTTGTGCTATGCTATGTAATCGGTGAACGTCCGGGAGAGATTGTGCCAAGGTGAAGGTGTCAGGGGAGCAAGGTCCCATACATGTCGTGGTACTTGTACAAGTGGTAAAATAAGCACAAGGAATGGAAGTCGCCCCTAGGCTCGAACTGATACTAATGGATTCAAGGGAAATGATTCGAACAGGTGAAAGCGTAGATTGTCCGTGAGGTCAAGGTCAGCATCAAGTCAGCTGGAAAAGAACATACAATTCACACCACCGGGATCCGGACGAGGTCTTGATTTCGATAGTTCGAAGACGAGGCAACTTTCGCAAGAAGTATTGCATTGCAAAGACTGTCTTCAACATGTACGGTACGCCTAGCAGGACAATCTGAACGCAGCAAACGGGTTTCAGTTGGGCTTTCATGATGATGAAATTGAAGGGAATGTACCTCTAGATGGTGAGAGAACGGGGATTTAACAACCAACCTATAGACCGTGTTGAAGGTGCTTCCCAAAAAGATCTTTCGATCTATGGGCTCTGAACCATGGTTCACAGCTTCATTATAGAGCGTTTCCTTTCGAAAAGTTTACAACTTTGACTGACCTGGAGTCGGTACGGTGTCCGTGCTGCTTGGCTGGAAGTCATGAAAGTCGTCGTAGTCGACAACGCTGACAACGATACGGGGAGCCACGTCCATGTTGGCGGCGAGAATGTCGATGAGATGGGATGATAAAGCCAACGAGTCTGAAGGCTCAGTATCGCTCAAGCAGAAAATTACTGAAGTGTTATGAGGATTCAAATCCGTCTCGGATTCTATGTTATGCGATATGAATCACCCGTCGATTCTGATGCATGATCATACTACTTAATTCTACTTACAATTGACTGTATGTTTCTCAAAACTCGGCCTTTTCCTGCCAGCAGCCGTAAGTACCAATACAGGAAAGCGATTGAAGATGGTCGTATCGTATGGTACATGTACATACCAATCGTTTGAACGGGAAGCTCTCGGATTGAAGCGATTGAATTGCGGTTGATGGCACGTCGCGGTTCAGCACAAGGGACGTGTGTTGCCGCTATGGTTTCGTGTCAACGGGTATGAGGTGGGTAGCTTGGGGAGACGTTCTACTCTATAGCTTTAGCTTGTTTCTGATTTCTTGTTCCCTGCTTCCTCGGTAATCGTTACGATGCTGGACATTTTCCAAAGGAAGGGCCGTGCTTAGATCGAAAAGTGCGGATGGATAGCGCTAGTGTCACATCAGCACAGACCGCAAATCAGGGGTAGCGCGCGATCCTCCGCGTTTCAGATGGGACTTTCTTTGGTCCGACTTCTTCAAATCCTTGGGCCTCTGCGGCCGATCGTATGCTGACATCCCCGGACAACACGAAACAAGGCAAAAACTCGAGACAACGTGTTGGTATAAGGAAGCCCAAAGAAACCGAACTCTTTGATAGTGCGTCTTCCAAAAACACAAAATAGGTAGGTACCCAGGGTCTGGCCAGTGTTGAGGGCAAGCATATTCTCGCTCGACGTGGTGCGTGCATCAGAAAGAAAGGAGGTGTTTTCATCGTTCGGAGTGCCAACTGCAGTAGAAAGGCGGTCCCCCACAATTGAGCTTCAGCCAATCCATCGGTGGATCGTCATCCACTCGATTTTCTCCGACTGACTCCGCTGTGTTCGTACATGTTACTGCTATGCTGCGATTGTTTTCACTGCGATTCAAGTGAAACGCCCTTGGACCATATTTCTTCCTTGTCGACCCAACCGTGAGCCTAGTTTTACATCTGTGTGATATATAGCATATAGCATGACAAGCTCGTAAAGACGTTTGATAAGGTCAATAACAGAAGGTCCTGATCTATCAGCTTCGATCTTGTTCGTAGCCTCCTTCTGATGCTGCGTAGCTTCGTGTATGCGTGCGGCTCCTTCACCTCCCACGTCTGAGCTGTTCAAGTGCGTTCAACACATAGCTCCGGGCGTAGAAAACTCTTGAAATTGGTCCAAATCCCGATAGCGTCTCGCTGCAACACGACAAGGGTAAAGCTTGTTAAAGTAGATGATAAATAGGACCTTCAAGAGCGAGTATAAACAGGTAATAACCGGATGGGACACAACACCGGGCTCAGCGTGGGAAACGTTGAGCCATGGATAAGCGGGGCATACCCACGAGGCGCGAGCAATGAGACACGCAGGTCAAACTCGATCACGACCGCTGATCCATTTCGGAGATTTGGCATCAAGAGATATATGATATACCGGTTTAAACCATTCAATGCATCGCAGCTGGTCTCGATCTATCGGGAGAGAATTCCGTGCGACAAAGCGAAGGCAATCTTAGCTCTGCTTGGGCATACCCCGGTAGATATTCAGCTTCGATGCCGCCGCAGGTCCCCTCAAAAGACGGTTGGAAGGCATTGAATAATGCCGACTGCTCAAGAAATAGAACGGTCGAAGATCAAGTCCAGCACCATTTAATATCAGCTACTTGAAGTACCGCATCGTTCGGCCGGACCGTCAACCCGGTTGGCGACTCCTGCGAGTCGAAACGTCAACTGAACAGCAGACGTGCAAGTCTAGCGAAACATCCTTCGAGGCAACCGGTTCCCTTGCAATCGTCTTCGACGCGACTCCAAGGTGAGTCTATTTGGCGTACAACTTAGCTGACCCTAAACAAGGTCACGAAACTAGGAGGGCCAATATCGGCAGCCTTTGCCTTTGCTCTTGACGTGGATAGCGTAATAAGTTGGCCAAATATTTGGCCAAATTATTACGCAATAATCCTCAGACCTGTCGCGCTACGATACGATTTTGCGTGTCGCAGGTCGACAAGTCTCAGGAAAGAGTTTCGACCCTCGTTCATCTGAAACACCTTGAGGCCGCAGGAAGTCATCATACCTTGTGGATGTGCTTGCTGGACTGGTGCTGAGGCGCCGTTATCTGGAGGAATTTTGGCGGGGCAACAGTTATCCGGCCGATCGGTTCAAGGCCTTCAAGGCATATATATCGCGTCCATTAAATGAATGATGTGGAGGTCCGAGCTACCAAGAGGCCGGCAAGAGGAATATGTAGATCTGATGCAGGTTGTGTCATTGGAATCGCCAAGTCTCTATTGACTATCGAGGAGTTTTGAGGAGTTTCGGAATCCACGATCCCGGCTCACGAACTGGGGTTCTACTGAGATTGAAGACGGAAATAGTGATGATTTTCCAAGTCATATTACATGCTACATCGATAAACTAAGAAATTGGCGAAAGACCTTGACGAAGCCCACCCCGAACCCTTTCGCGTCCACCGTGACTGGCAATTGACGAACCGAGACCGGGTGGACCAGAATCTATCGGAAGACGACAACAATCAATATCACAATCGGTCCGACTCATCGAACGACTGAATGACTTACTTGACTGCGCACAATCTTGTATCGAAAAACGTTGGGAAATCATCAAAGGATCCGACTGCAGAGGTGTACGGTCCGACTACAATGCGCGATTGGGGATCAGCTAGGTATTGTTTAGACGGTAAGCATCTGGACTCACCGATACATCAACGGTTCGGTACCGATCCTGGAATCCGACGACTGGAGCTAGCCGTGCCTTTCTCGTTGGCTCGCCCTCGGTCTTGATGATTGCTGGACGTCAAGGAAAGATCGATCAGGACTTACTCGCGGTGTAGACGTCAGACTTGGTTGGCGCCGGTTAGCCAATGTCGAGCGGAAGCCGGAACTGCGAAGAGGAATGAGCAAGCGATGGGCTGGAGGAAACGCTCACTACGCTACTACACTACTACGCTCGACGCCGTCTCTCCAATCTTCTAAAGGTTTCGAACTAGCCCCGGAGCCTTATAGGTGCTTACCTCCGCGTTCCGAAGCATAGAGGCACCGTACATGGGGACTAATGGCCGAGAAACCTTTCTCGTCAGTGACCTCTGCCAAGGCGGCAATTCTCCCGGACTATTTCTACCCCTCGGGAGTGGCAGCTGTCAAAGCGAATCGACCGCTTCCAAACGGACCTTGAGGCCATTTTGTTGTGTGTTGCGTGAAAAAGGGCTGGATCAATCTTCCGGTCAATGTCTCGCACCTCTCCAGCTTATATGCCTGCCAGCAGGCCGCCCGTCACGTCAACTGGATCGCGTACTGCGAATCCATGTCGTCATCCGTATGATGATCATCGTCACAGTCGTCATGATCACCGTCACAACCGTCATGATCATCGCACAATCGTTTCTTTTTGGGGATCGACTTTCTGTGGGGATCGAGTTTCTTTGGGGATCGAGGCTGTGTGGATCGCTCGGTGCAGGCTTGAGTCAGCTGAGCAGATGAGCAGAGTAGCGTGTCACATGAATTATATCAACTTATACAACGTTATCACTCGTGCCCGTCTCTACGATCTCAATGTTCTACAATCTCTAAGCTCTACGTCTCCATCTATATTCACCACTTGCTATACTGCTACTACAGCTACTACCTAGCTACCTACTACATCCTTTCGCAATGTTTGAATGTCTCCTTCTTATTGTCGACCGAGATGATTTCCTTCAGCGTAAAGACGGCTCGAAGAAGGGACGAACTCCCCTTCCAAGAGGTGGCGGATCAACACCAACCTTAGGCCAACGGTTGACCGATTTCCTTGGAACTACCTTTAATTTATCGCTCTCCCTTAATAAGGAACACGTCGAGGATGGGCTGTGTCACGGGGTGCTCGTTCAACTTTAGTCAATTACGGTTTCGTACGTTTTCGGTCGGTTCAGGTCGGTTCGGATATCGTTTGTAAGGATTCTCTCGCAGTTCGTTCGTTTGGTTCTAAGTCAAACTAGCACGCTAATGTAATGACCTTGCTCAACTAGCCGTAGCTAACCAATTATTATTGGTAAATTGATATTTTATATCGTCGCTTGAGTTCCCACTCAAGCCGTCTCATAACCTATCTCGACATTCCTCGTTCAAATACTCTACGGCCCCCTACGGTACGAACCGGGCCCGTGCGCTTCAGTACCTTAGCACGCCTGGGATCGGCGCTAGCCACTCAACGAATACGGCATGCGCTTCCTCCAGGTGCCGAGTACTCTCTATTGTCCTCCTGTGACAGGCTGCTCAATGTAGTGGTTACAAGTCTTACAAGTCAGGCCCTCCACAAGATTTTCGCCATGGAGCACTTTCTGCGAACCTTGCCCCGCTTGAGAACATTGGTCATTTATGCTGAAGGGAAAGAGCCTAAGGTCATGACGTTCAGGTAGGTTGGTAAATGTTCTGGGAGAGATGATGTTCTTATATATACAATCCCTAACAACAGGTACAAGCAGCCTTACCCCTCGTTTCACCCTCACGCTCTATTCTCACATTTTGAAGATAGATGGGGGGATGTCTACCGGTTGGGCTCAAACTCTGTCACGGTTCATAAGGGTCACTTGAGGTGGGGCTCACTCAGAAAGCCAATGGTCATGCAAGCAAGAGGAATGTTCAAGAGGTCGTACCCACAAATGGTTGACACCCTCTCTACTGCCTTGCGGGCTGAAACCGGATATGAGAGTTTCTATCGGGAAAGTGGGGACCCGTAGTAAGTCAACCGTCAATTTGGTATCGATTCATGTTGATTTGATGATGTCGTCTGGTACCTGACTTCGTCAATTGCTTCCCTAGTAAGCTGTCATTGAAAGGCGCCACCGGTAAGGGCTTGAACGAAAAGGAGTTCATGATTGTAAAAGAGGGGACAATCCACGGGAAGGGATGGGTAGAGGTCAATAACGGTAAGTGGCAAATGAATCTTGTGAGCCTGTTTATTGACTGGACCTTTGCTCAATTCAGGCAAGGCGTTCAGGGAATTCCTGACCAACAACAAGATTTACGATCAATTCGTATTTTCTAAGTGGATGCCGGACAGTCTCACAGAGGTTGGTGATCAGCCTATCGGTCATATGGGACTCGAACAACAATTGGGTAAGTGTGGCCAACGTGATTGTCCCTCACAAAGCTCTGACACCCTGCCGTTCTTGAGGTCCTATGAAGCCCTCCATGATCTCTACATCAGCTAGATGGGAGGCGGTCGAGTGGATGCTGGAAGAGGAAACCTCTGACGACTCTCCTACCGCTACCGCTCCTATCCCCCCTTCTACCGCTCCTCCCCCCGCTCATCCTCCTACCGTTCGGCACCCCCCTCCCCCTCCCCCTCACTTGCTAATGCCTACTCCAGGTTGGCGGAAACTGGAGCCAATCGTTAAAGTGGAAGACGAGGAAGTGGCTTTGACACTGTTTGCTGACGATAGGGTAAAGCGTAAGAGGGAGAAGAGCGGGGAGAATACCGCGCCTCTCCCGAAGCGATCAGAATATATGTAATAATTATGATCGTGCAGTACAACAAGCATAGTACAAGGCTTCAATTCATGTCCATAAACCCCTGCTCGTAAGGTTCCATATCCATGTGCTGCGTAAGTCCGCCCTTATCGTCTTCTTTATCCTTGTCCTTGGGTTTGCGTCTAGGGATGTTTCCCGCATTTCGTTTTGCCCATCGAAGACCGCAGGCCTATTGCGAGATTGTAAGCAGCTGTTACTGCGCTGGAAAGTACCGCGAATTTACTTACATTGCAGAGAGTCTTGGGGCCCAAGGGACCCTAGAAAGGAAATGCATCGTCAGTCAGCCTAGCTATTCGGCTGCGAGGAGGCAGAACATCCTTACCTTTCGCCATTCCGGAGAATCGTTTCGTCCACAGTTGCGGCAAAGATACTCGGGGTTCTTGATCTTCTGCTTCTTCGCCTTCTTCTCATCAGACATGGCGGACATTGAAGGTCCAGCTTGATCATGATATTGAAATTGCTGGATGTGCAAGGAATTTCCACCAGGCGAGGCTTGCCGAACAGCTGGGTTTGGTCGATCATCGTCCTCGTATCCGTCGTCTTCATCGGATGACTCCATGTTACCCATATATGAAGTTTGCGGCGGGGCTGTTTTGTTAATCGGTACGCTCGGCCCCATCGTGCTACCTTGAGGACCAATATAAGAGGAACTTGCGACTTGATTTATATGAGCGCCTGGACGATCGGTACATCAGCCTCGAGAATAAACCGAATATAAATTGGTCAGACTTACGAGGTACATAAGGACGAGCTTGTAAATCCTGTGAAGCGTATTTAGCGAGATTATCCATTGCGAGTTGAGCTACAACTTACTCGTAATTCCTGTCGCAATCGCTCATTTTCCATCTTGAGCTCAAGGAATGAATCCAACATCTTCGCTCCCCCATCGCCTTGACCTTGCCATTTCCTGCCCATTATCCAGAACGCTTTGCAAGAGCGCTCGTCGTCGTCTGCCGGATTCCGGCCTTCGTTTATTCCAGACTGAAACGTCTTTCGTTGAGCACGGGTGGTGCCCATCACACCGCCACCATCGAAGCCGCCATTACTACCAGTAGAGTCGGGACTCCGAGGCTCATCATCATCGCCACCTAGAATTGACAAGTGATGTTATTAAGAACCGATCTAGACTGGACAGGGAAATACGTTCGAGCGTACCAAAGAATGGATGGCCTCTCAGTTCGAACAAAGTCTCCTTGCCATCCTTGTTTAGCATCCTAGTATAAGCGTTTAGCGTTTTGTTGGGGCCTGCAAAGCCACCCATTGGTACATTGTGTGGTATAGTAGGAGGGTCATAAGCGGACGTTCTTGAACTGCTGAGTTGATAGTGATGCTGTAGAGGTGGAGATCCCAAACTTATCTCGCTCTGTGAAGCGATCGAGCTCCGGATGTTCTGCATTAATCGTGCAAGATCCATAGCTGACCGGGAGGAGAAACTACTTTAGTACGTGAACAATGGAATAGCCGTGATTCCTCAAAACTCACGATATATCAGATCGGCCCAATCCTTTTCCTCGATCTCCTCAGGTTTGAATCCTAGCAGTTCATGAGTAGCAGGAGAAGCGAACATAATCTTCCATCCACTTTGACCCTTCCCTGGACCAGTCTGAGGAGAAGGATCGTATGGCACCAGACACCAGACTGCAGCACCCACTAGCTCTTGCATCAAGAGCTGAGGCCATCGCTTTCTTTTCATGAACTATGATGGAAGATAAGCTTAGCGAGATATCTCGACAATCAACTGTTATAAAACGGGTCTACCAACTTCAAAAGTTTCTGGGTCAGCCGCACCTGGCACCAAACTTGATGGACCAGGCCCACCGGATGCAGAAGGTCCAGCCAATCCTGCCATTTGATCGTTGTAGCTGCCAATACTCTCAGCAGGGCTGGTGCCCTCTTGTTGTCCAATATTCATTGGATTGCCATATCCTGTCGTCATCCCACCCATACCCCTGCCCATCACGGGGTTTCCAGACTGTCCGATCTGTGTGGGCATCATATGCATGTTCATAGCTTGATTAATGCTGTTATTTCGAGCCTGTTGTGCAGCTTGTTGATCCGAAGCAGTCGATGATGGCACATTCACGCCGAGATTGTAAGGGTATTGATTGGTCGAGGATGTGCCCTGGTAATTGTCCATGGCATGCGGTATGTAAGAGGTACCTAGCCCACTCGTCATTGAAGCAGGATTATAAAAATTCGCGTGATTTTGCCCTCCAACACTTCCTGTCACAGGACCCTGGTTCCCTTCTTGGCCAGACGAGCCGCCGCTAGAGCTGCCGTTGTTTGAACCAGGGCCAGTAGTCATTCTCTTTTGTTCATGAGCCTGCAGCTGTTGTCGCTTCTTCTCAGGGAGTTGTAACGACAGTCGGAAGGGTCCGGACCCCGAGCTTGAAGCTTGAGGATTGTTCTGTTGTTGCTGCATGTGGCTATCCTATGTCGGGCTTGTTTGTAGGAAATATTTGACTTATTACTGTTTAGCAGATAAATTGTGTTATTAGCGATCTAGACATAGGGAAACGCATGAGCCAGAGATTTACACGCTTCCGTTTGTATCAAGAGAGACTCCAGTTTATCTTAAAATCTACTTGGATGCTACGGAGATATTGAACCGCTAATCTCGACTTGCGTAAGGTTCAAGGGAAAGCTTCGTGCGTTACTGCGCAGTGATGCTCGAGGTGCAGTCGGCTTGTTCGATTCGCAAGAAGTTCGGCTGGTCAAATAGGTCGAGTCTTCTATGTAAGATGCTCCAGAAGAATTAAGCCTACCCGATTGAAGAGGTTGTCAGTTGATATAGGAAGCACATTTGGGTCGTTCATTCCCCTTCCTTTGCTCGAATGCTTGCACTCACAGGTGAACGCTCGATCGAGAGTGATCGGCGACGCGTGAGAAAGCGTGTGGGGCCTGCTTGCAGCCGTGTGTGTGCATTGTTTCATCGGTAGTCTACATTACGACCTGCGCAAAGTTTCCGTACAACGCAGACCGTACATTATAGTAGATTTCTCCTACGTTACCCTCCATCTCTATCTTTCCTTCGGCGGTCTTCCGTACTGCCACAACAGATGAACCCATTCCGGACCCAAGCTTGTCTCCACGCAACAGAGCCGGGACCCCTGGTCCACAGATAAGCATACCTTCACCCGCAAACTCCGCTGGTATGGACATGGTTGATAGCTTAGCTTTAAGAGTGTTCAACCGCAAGTCACCGATGAACAGTGTCTGGGGCAAATGAGTTGGCGAGGTCTTGGCGAGTACCGACTGCGTGGTCGTGAGCGAAGTGTACGAGATTTCATTTGTACCCATTCTGCCAACGGCTTCTTCAGTAACATCGGCAATGACCTGCTGTTCGTCCTTGATGGGAAGTTCCAAGACCGGAATACTCATGTTTGCGCCTATGTGTATCTGCCCGCTGACCTTGGCCACCTCGTAATCCTCGAACTAGGCATTGGAGTGTGAGATCAGCACGAGTCAAGAGAAGGGCACATGTGAATACTACCTTTGACCATCGTCCTTGCACGTCTGTCATCAGGCTCTCACTCAATGAGATCGAATAACTTTGGGTCTGTTCACCTATCGTGACAATCTCATCTCTTCCCGGGGCATATATTTCCTTGGTCAGGTTGGTGATTGCATGCAGGTTCACCAGCAGGTCATCAGTCGCTTCTTCGTAAGATCGGATCATGATCTGACGTGTACGTTTTCGATCAATAAAACACAGAATTTACCATGGCTCCAAAATGACTCACCAATTTTCGTGGATTTAGTTGGGGGATTATCGTCTTGATCGCTCGTCCATCGTGTTGCCCCTCCATATCCACGTAGAAGACCTCACAATTTAGTTGTATCTCGACATTTTCTTCCTCGTACTTTGAAGGAGGCTCGGGCGGTTCTTTCTGTAGTGTAATGTGGGATCAGAAAACTCGTATACCCACCTGTTGAGTTTCCGGGACTTGCCTCCTTTTCCTCCTCCTCCTTCTTCTTCCGTTTAGCTTCTTTTACCTCATCACTCTCCTGATCCTCTTCGATTTCCCTCCCTTTTCTAACCCATGCGCCAACATCGATACCCTCACCATATACGTCCACCCTTCTTCCTTTCCTTTCAACAAAGGGGAACATCCTGAACCTAGCCAACCCTGAGCTTCCCTGATTGGTAGAAGCGAGGCCAGTAGACTTGAAGAACCCGGTAGTACGCACTTGCTGACCCTTGACATATATGTCAAAGGAGGTATTTCTGACATCGTCCGTCTCCATGAATGGGTTTCCTGCACCAGTGCCAGTCACCCCGATCTTCAGATTTCTACTGTCTGGTTCGTTCGGATCGAGTCCTCCGTCATCGTTTTCGCCGTCATCCGAATCGTCCGAGTCACTCTCGAGATCGTCGGCCTCCAGCATTCTACGGCTCCTCTCTTTTGCAGCGACTGCTGCAGCCTCTTTCTCCCTCGCAAGTCTTTCGATCTCCAAGAAATCTTCCAGCTCTTGTCCTTGCAATGGGATCTTTCTGTTCAACCGGATTCGCATCGATACTCCCGCTCCACTCAATCCGCTTGGTTTCTCGTCGGGACGAGGGAATAGGCGAATACTGTCCCCTACTTTCCCCGTTCCGTATTTCCCCTGTTCTCCTTGAACCTCATTCCATCGTTCAAATATCTCCTGAGCCAGAGTTCCTTCTTCCGATCGTCCCGTCAGAATTAGCTTGACCGCGTGAGAACTGGCCATCCCGGCGAACAATCGACGAGAGAAACCGTAATTCATGCTGATTGGCACGGCCAGGACGCATCTCGGTCCCCAGTTCAGATTCCTCGCTTCTTCTTCGTACTGTTCGATCGAATGGAAGAACCTCAAGTGCCTGAATTTCAATGCTCCGGTAGTCGCTTCCCCAGTCTCTTCCGGTAAAGGTCGTTTTCGTTTGTTCCCCGACCGGGCGTTATCAGCAGCACTTCCCAGGCCTTCATCCGAAGCGACGTTCCCACCCATCCATTCCATCAAACTTCGAGCGACTCGAACGGCCTCTTCTCCATTACGGGAGACCAAGCATAAAGGATAATTCCAGAGAGGTATTCTTGCTCTCATTGTTCCCACATGAGTAGCGGATTGCGAGATTTGATACGCCCAATGCTGATCCAGCAGAACAAGCAGTTCCAGCAGCCTCGGTGAGGGATCGACAGGAAACAGTATGCCCTCCCCTCTGCGCATAGAGTCGTTGATGAGATCCAGCAATCTTCCAACCCTATCTTTTACCTTGGCTCCCCGTCTCAAACTCCTTCCACCTTCTACCAAGAGCAAATCTGGACGGCCCAAGCCGCCCGAAGAGATGAGAGAAGGGGATAGCAGCACAGTCCCGTTCAGATGTCGTTCAGTCGTGTGATTCAGACCTATGGCATATAGCAGAGTACCGGAGGTTGGCGAACGGAGTTTGAAGAGGGAGCCTCCCAAAGTTTGACCGGATGGATGAGGAGTGAGGAGGAGATGAGAAAGCAAGCCTACGGACGTATGCCAAAGGTAGAGAATTCAGGCGACTGGGACTCGACGACAAAGTAAGAAGCTACTTACCGCTTAGATGGATAGGCTGACTGTACCTGATGGCCTTGACTTGATCAAAGGCTTCGTTAATCTCTTCGGGCGTGCAGATGAATGGTCCTGTACACTCATCCTCCTTGCTTTTTACTTTGGGCTCAACTTCGTTGATCCACCCTTCGGCTTCTTCAAGACACACGAGTCGTCCAATCTCTGCGGTAGGTTGGGTTGCATATACAGGACATTTCAGGTTCCAGTGCGTTCTTGCGTAAGGATATAAAGAGGTGTAGGAAGTGGGAGAGTGGGAAAGAAGTAGGAGATCGATCGACGGCGCGAGGCTGCAGAGTATGAAAGAAACCCTTCAAGCTCAGTTCGTGACTGATTCGCATACCTGGACTTACTCTCTGATCTTTCGTTGATAAGCCGAATCATAACCATCCTCGCATGTCACCCTAGGATCGGCACCTCCCAAATCCAAGAGGATCTTAACGTCGTCAAGCTCGAGAAGGTATGATACTGGTGAGGTCGCTAGTGAAGAGCCGTGGGTTGTAGCGGACCCAGAAAGGGGGGTAAAGGTGATCATATCATAGGGCGGCCTGCGAGCTGCGAGGATTACTATAAAGTTGTGAGGCTGATGTATGGTCTGTATCGTCAAGTCGGTCAAGCCTTGTCTGCCTCGAACGTCCCTACCGCTACCTGCCCTGAGTTTCAGGACACGGCAATATGGATATGCATTTGAACCACTTTACAGAACGCATACGTTTGAGCCTCCACCTCGGTCTAGAATCTGGGCATAATTGTGTCCGTGGTCCGTACTTTCCCGAGTTCCCGATCAACGTGACTGCTGTTTCCACGCGAGGGAGATCCAATTATTCCCATATCCACCCACCTAGCACCTGTCAGCCAATGCAGCCAAAGTCTTCATCACAGTCTTCCATCTCGAGCTTATTATCACTTGGGCACAATACGATCAAACACTGCAAACTCTAGCTGAAATAGCTCACGTTCGCCACGACCACAATCACCGTTTCGCGCACTCTTCGTTACCTTATCAAGCATTACCATACCATGTCGCCTCAACCCAAGCAGATCGTAATCGTCGGTGGTGGAATCATTGGAACATGCACAGCGTACTATACTGCAATCTCTCCGCACTTTTCAGCCGAGAAAGGAGACAGCGTTATCTTGGTGGAAGCTACTGAGGTTGCTGGAGCTGCTAGTGGAAAGGCGGGTGGGCTCTTGGCGTTGGATTGGCATGGTCAGGCCACGACCAGTGAGTACCGCTTGTCGATGCTGAAACCAAACAAGGCTGATGCTCTTGTTCGCGGACTTGTCCATTAATTGTTAGGTATCTCGGCACTCTCTTACAAGTTGCATGCCGAACTAGCAGATAAATATGGAGGTGATAAATGGGGATACAGAACGGTGGATACTCTTGTTAGTCGTTTTCATCGCCACATATCCTTTTCTTTCGTTTATTAAGTATATTGTCCTACATTTCGAACGATAGTCTGTCACTACCGATCTCACTGAGAAAACTCGAAAACGATCACCCGTATCATGGTTACCAGAAGGAACCGTTCATCACTCCCGAGTACTAGGTACCCAGAAGACCACTGCTCAAGTCCACCCTCAACTTTTTACTAAAGAAATCTTGCGGATGTTTCTCGAACGTCCGGGAACCAAGCTCGTACTTGGTAGTGCAGCCGGATACGACACGTCATCTCGCCACTTGTCCGTTAAACTAAAGGATACCGGTAAACTCGAAAAACTCCCGACCACTCATCTTGTCCTAGCTGCAGGACCATGGACCGGATCTCTGGCGAAAACACTGCTCCCCGCAGCTCAAGCAAAGACGATAGGCGTTTCCGGTTCACGAGCCCATAGCTTAGTACTGAAAACTGAAGAGCGCTTGACGGCCCATGCTTTGTTTACGGATATGACGCTCGAGGATGGGGACACAGCTGAGCCGGAGATATACGCTCGACCGGATGGAACGGTTTATATGTGAGTAAATAGTGCTTCGAACGTGTTTCGACTGCTGACCGATCTCATTACGTGTCCTGTCAATTTTCTAGCTGCGGCGCATCTGACAACGAACCCCTCCCAGCCCTCTCATCGGACGTGAAACCCGACGCATTCTCCATCGAACTACTACACACTCAAGCGGAAGCTTTGACCCCTCATTTTTCTCCTGCTGGCAGTACGACCATTGCTGAGCAAGCGTGTTTCTTACCGATCTCAGATCGAGGTCGACCAATGATTGGACCGGTCCAGGGGATCGATGGAGTTTACGTTGCTAGTGGTCATAGTTGTTGGGGTATCACGCAAGGTCCTGGTACAGGTCTGGTGATGAGTGAGATTCTTTTGCAAGGTCAGCCGCACAGCGCGGATATCAAGAAGTTGTCAATCTAGTGTCTACATCTACGAACGATATGCATCTCGGGGGATCTAGCAATGTTGGCTGAGGTGCATAACATCCCCTGCCATCTTGTCGAGATGGCTGTTCAAGGCTTGGGGATTAGGTACACCAAATTTGGATGTAATTATTCTAGGTTCGTGTCCCTCCATAATTATTATTTTCAAATTTCGGAAGAGGAGTCCCCCGAAGAATGTCTCGCTCAGAATCTAGAGATACTTGGATAGGTCTTGGTGAGTTGCGATTGCGTTCAGCCGGGAACGCAGGCGGGGAAATCACAAGCCCTGACCCGTTGAAGCGAGCGAAGACGGGAGATCAAAACCGAATCATGACACGAAGCCATCAATCACTTCATTGCATTAGACCAATCCCCTTTGTATCTCGGATGCGTAGAACGCCTAGCAATCCCGATTCACTAGTAGCTAGTAGTCTACAATACGTTGGTATCCTTTGCGGGGCTTCCAAATCCTGGTGCTGTATCACCCACCACCTCAGTGATTGCGAGCGCAACGACTTCGTCAACAATCAACAATCATCGAAATCTACCACCCAGGACCTTGCCTCAGATCGAGTTCATGTACATTATCAGGACCTGAACTCAAACTTGACAAACTGTCCCCCATCCTCAAGTCTTCGAACATGAACTTCTTCTCGTCCAAATCCCGTCATAAATCGCCTGCAGAATGGGTCAGGATTCTAAAGGAGAACAGCGCAAGGTTGGAAGGTGCTCAAGATGCTGGGAATACGGCTGAAATCCGCAAAGTCAGTAAAAGATAGGGTGATATACGTAGGACTGGATAATGACTGATTCGTGTATTCAGGCCAGCGAGGAGATATCCAGAAGTCTCCAGGCGCTGAAATCAATCCTCAATGGCGAATCAGGAGGTACGATCAGGCTCGATTGTGTTTCTGTAGGTGAAAAGATTTAAGCTGTGCTAAATCATACTTTGGCGACTATCAGACCAAGACTCTTTAGGAGGCATCACTCAACTTGCGAATGAGGTCTATTCGCAGGATATCTTGAAGCTCCTTGTGAACAACATGCCTCGATATGATTTCGAGGTAAAGTCACCAGACTACTACTACCACGGGTCATTCTGATGACGTTGGTTTCATTTCTCCAGGCCAAGAAGGACGCCTCGCAGATCTTCAACCTTCTCCTTCGACGACAGATCGGTCACAGAAGTCCGACAGTTGACTACGTCGGTCGGAATAAGGATTTGATTTACCTGGTTCTGCGAGGGTGAGCGACTTGTCTGTCGAGCGAGCCATCTGTCGTTGATTGTCTTGACTGATTTACGGGATCTTAATGCCAACCATTTGATCAGATATGAAAACGAAGATGTTGCTCTAAACACTGGAACGATCCTGAAGGAGCTACTACGATACGAGAACCTGGCCAGGATATTGCTGAACTCTGATGAGTACGTGTTCGATCTTCGATTGACCAATACGCTCTTACCTATCCTTACAACGGCACTACAGGTTCTATCTGTTTCATGAGTATATTGAGAAGACCAACTTTGGCACGAGCTGCGATGCGTTTGCGAACATGAAAGTCAGTACATATGGTCATCTTATCTGCCTTCTACTAAGCGAACAATCATGTCGCAGGAATGCCTGACGAGGCACAAGCCTATGGTTGCGCAATATCTTGATCAGCACTATGATCGAGTGAGTATTGTAAGATCATAAAGCGCAGGGTGGCTCTGCTAACATCCTTTCCAGTTCTTCGACGCCTATAAAGGCCTCGTCCTCTCTCCGAATTACGTGACGAAACGACAATCCCTCAAGCTACTAGGAGAGATCCTCTTGGACAGAGCAAACTATGGGATAATGACTCGGTACATCGCGAGTACGGAGAATCTCCAGATCATCATGAACACGTTGAGGGATAAGAGCCGGAACATTCAATTTGAAGCGTTCCATGTGTTCAAAGTGAGCGCATATATACCCTCTCGAGCTATAAGCTTTGATATTCTAACTGCCATTCCATATAATACTGCTCACTTAAAACTAGGTCTTTGTCGCCAATCCGAACAAGCCACCTGCTGTTGCTAACATACTGAGGAAGAACAAAGAGAAACTTCTCATCTATCTCAGAGACTTTCACAAGGAAAGAGACGATGAACTATTCAATGTGAGTAACTAGCTGACCTCGCATCATGCAGAGTCTCATGTTTTGTGTTCCCTGAATCCAGGACGAGAAGGCGTATCTTATCCAGCAAAGTAGGCTTCGGCGGTCGCCGTTTTCCGCGATACACCTGCTGATTGATCGCCCTCCTCTCAGTCGAGGCTCTTTAACGACTTTACGACCATTCTTGAATGCGGCCAACTATTTCAATTCCTAGTTTGTAGTCAATCTCCAACGGCAGTCCCGGCTGCTCATTCTGACGACCTTGACGAGTTTCTGGCTTGGCTTGATTGCGGCCTTTTAATTTCCCCTGTTGTGCATGTAGTGGTGGTACACGTGATGTCATGACACCGGCAATTCTATTTTTAGTCGCTTAGCCGATTGCCTCTTATTCACCGCAGTCTATATAGCCTCCATGGTCTTGGCTTCTTGATCTTCGTTCTCCTTGTAGTCACACGATAACCTCGAGGACACCTCTCAGACTTACACTCCAATCGATCTTCCAGATCTACCACATTCAGCAAATACAGTACTCTAATGGTTGAAGAAACGTCTATACCTTCCGAACTTGAACCCGATATATGGAACTATCGCCCCCAGCCGCATATCAATTCACAACTACATAAATCGTCCACACGAGGTGGGAGCCGAAAGCGATCCTCCCGCATACTTTTGCGTTTATCTCTTCTTGTCGTCCTTGGCCTTACCTTTTTGACCACTGCTTGTGCAACCTCGCTCAAAAGCAAAGTTGTTGCCCAATATGCCGATCCAGATGTTCAAGTCGATCAATCAAACGCATACTCCGAGGGTATCGTCTTGGAGAAAGATCAAGATCGCTTCACATCCAAGGAACTCTCATCCCTCAGTTCGACCTTGCAATACCTCTCTTCGACCTCCTTGACGTCCATGTTCGCCGACTATCGAGATTTCAAGAATAGGAAAAAGGAGATGTACAACTCTTTCTGGTCGGAACTTCGAGCTTCCTTTGACTCGCCAGAAGACCATGGAAAGAGAACGCTTAGCAAACGAGGCATGTCTACTGCTAACAAGGTAGAAGCCGCAATGATTGCTCCTCTAGTCATCCTTAGGTATGTAGACCGTATCGCTTCGGCGTACCTGCTAGTGCTGAAGGCTAAACACCCTTGATATTCAACAGTGGAGTATTTGCTGGATTGACTCTTGGGTACTTTTCTGTCGATCCGACTCAGTTGCAAGTGCTCTCAATCTCTGGGACACCAACACAACAGAAATATGCAAGGAAGATCATGCCTGTCAGAAAGAACGGACATCTGCTATTAACAAGTTTGGTCATTGTCAATATGCTGGTCAACGAGGCATTGGTAATCCACTGGTATCTTCTGTTGCTTTGAATACCAACTTATCTGCGATCTCTTCCACAGCCTGTTGTAGCAGACGAGCCCCTTGGGGGAGGAGTACAAGCTGTCATTGTGTCTACTGTCTTGATCGTTATGTAAGTGTCCATCTACTAAAGCTGGAATATCAATCCAAATTGATCAGTTTCTGAGTGCAGCTTCGCGGAAATCATTCCGCAGTCGGTTTGTGCCAGACATGGGCTATGGGTCGGAGCCAAGATGGCTCCTTTCGTGAGAATTCTGATGTACGCTGTGGTAAGTTCTGAATCTGGCTCACGTAGATTTTCACGTAAATTTCATGTGCTGACTCCTACGATCATGATAGTTCATCATTGCCTATCCTGTATCTAAGCTATTAGAGTACGTTCTGGGAGCGCATCATGGGATCATTTACCGACGATCGGAGTTGAGAGAACTCATCAAAATTCATCAAGCTGGTGTGGGCGGCGGTGACTTGGACCAGGATACCGTGACGATGACACAAGGCGCTCTTGGACTACAAGACAAGGTAAGATATACCGTTACGTACCGTATATCCAAAGATGTCAACCCTGATTCTCGCGTCATCAAATTAGGTTGTCAAGGATGTTATGACTGGAATCGAACAAGTTTTCATGCTTCCACTCGACGCCAAGCTCGATTACGAGACTTTAGGGCAGGTCGTCCGATCTGGTCACTCTCGTATTCCCGTCTATACTATGGTCGAGGTGCCTGACATCGCGTCAGGAAAAGCAGGTCAAACCCGGACCGACAAACGAATTCTAGGCAATCTGCTAGTCAAGAGCTGTGTGTTACTGGATCCTGAAGACGCCACGCCTCTCGCGACAATGCCACTGAACACAATGCCTTCGGTTCCTTGGGACGAGCCTTTGACACAGATTCTGAATGTATTCCAGGAAGGGAGATCTCATATGGCTATCGTTTCCAAGAGAGGTAAACGACTCCCTCAGGAAGCAGGCGACACCGAGTCTGTCATGTCTTCCGCGGCTGTCGGTATGAGGAAAAGAATCTTGCGAAAAATCAAAGAGAAGGTCGCAGGTTCCGACAGCGGCTCTTCCGATGAGGAGGCCGGCAGTACCGAAAGTCAAAACGAAAAGGGCAAGGCCAAACGCTCCGGGGGCAAGGTGGCCTCCGCGGTTCCCGGCGCAAACAAGATCGCTCAAGCCGTTCAACTCAACCAGCAAGAAATGGTATTGCCTTCCGATGCACAGCTTGAGCCCGAGTCGATGGAAAAGGTAAGCTACCGCTTATCGTTACGTTCTCTGAATTCCTCTCACGTCTCGTGCCCTGATTTCAGTTCTTGGAAGGGCTTGAAGGAACGCCTTTGGGTATCGTGACCCTTGAAGATATCCTAGAAGCATTGATTGGCGAAGAAATCTACGACGAATTCGACCCTCCTGAAGAAACCGGCCATAATAAGTCAGCTGCTAGCGTCTTCGTACCCAAAGAGGCTTTGGAAGCCGAGCAAGCCGCAGCGATGCGCCGCCTGCAACTGAGTCAGGCTGCCACTATTGTATTCGGCGGATCCGTCGAGCCTACCGACAGCGTAGGACCAGACATGCCCTCTTCAAACCCTACCAAGAAGCTATCCACAAGATTGGGCGTCCCGGCCGCCATGAAATTCGCCGCCAGAAGGACTCAGTCCGTTCCGGGCAAACGACGTAGCACCGGAGGTGAAGACAAAACTGTGGCAGAAGTCAAACGAGCCCATGACGTCGATACTCCTCTGCGAACCGAGTCTCCTGAACCGCTTCCTCAGCTTGAACTCGGTCCGGTCATCTCTGGAGAGACCGCCTTTCTTGATGAGAAGGGTATATCAGCTCATGCCGCTCAATTGGGTCCTTCGAAAAGGGCAGTTGCCTTTGCAGAGAAAGATCCCCTTTCTGCGGTACCGGCTCGCCTTTTAGACGCCGTACCTTCACCCAAGTCGTCTAGTCCTGCAAGCTCCGCTGCTGCGTTACCTAGCGACCTTTCTGCTGCGGTCTTGCACGAACGCGGTCGACGAAGAGGAGCAGGCGGATCGATCACGCCACCCATCTCGATCGTCTCGCCTGGTGGTGCAGTTGCTTCTATTGGCTGTGAAATTCCGCGGGCTCAATCCGCTTCTGGTGTGTCTCGAACGTCAAACCATCCAGGAATAGTAGCACCTGTCCCGAGGAAAGGAGTATTCAAGAGTGCTCCGGGAGTCGTCAGCCCTACCCCCTTAACATCCACACCAGAACCGAACTAGCTTTCATTGATCAGAAATTTCAGAAACATTGTTCTTGTAAAATTGTTCTCCGTGTAGCGTAAGCCGCGTAGGCGTGCGCGAAATCGATATATGAACTTTGCGTCGAGGTGCACTTTTATATAGATATATAGGTCTATAGGATCTATAGACCAATTGAACCAATTTAAATTTTTCAGTAACAATGTCCGTACTAGATTCTCTTGTGAACGCTTTATAGCAGGAGATTGATACATCCGGGATCACTGATGCCCTCGTCGAAAGGATTCAACAACTGCCTGCAGAGATCACTGCCGCTCTCTCCGACACTGCTGAAGAGGATACATGCAAAGAGAAGCTTTTCCCTTTGTTCAAGAGGCTGCAAAAGAGGGGAATCCCGCTTCAAGAGCGGGAAGCTTTCTTTGCTTCGACTGATAAGGAGGCTCTCTCTCTGATTAAAAAAATCAATGGCATTTGGGGAAGTACAATGCAATGGCGAAAACCTATGCTCGGAAGCGGGCTACCCAAGAAAACCAAATTGAAAGCAGTTTGAAAATTTGCTAGAACTACCAATAACTACGAGGATGCACACAACATTGTGAAGTCCTACATGACCATTAAAAAGGGCTATTATACACAAATCCATTTGCCTCCAACTGAGAGAGCTTTCAAGGACATGGTCGAGTCGAGGACCAGATCGCCGAGGAACGGGTCGAACGGATCATCGCACGGGTTGTCCGAGTCGAACAGGTCGTCGAACGGGTTTTCGAACGGGTCGTCGGTCCAACGAGTAAGTCCCCGGGTGATCGAATTTTCTTCACAGTTCGATTACTTATCACGGTATCGCTTGTTATACTCAGGTCGTTGAACGGATTGTCGAACAAGTCAGAGAGCATTTGGAGAAGCAGCAACAATGTTGACATACACATAGAACAAGGATACCACCATGAAATGAACATGTCATCTCATAAAGTGGATCAGATAGAGGATTCATGGTATAGAGAGCATGCTAGCTTGTTTCAACCTGGTGTACCTGGCACACTTTATGGAGCGCAGCTACAACATTTGCGCAACAATCCTACAGGACTCAGGGAGAGTCACGAACTATTGAAGAGCGCCCTTTCGGACTGCATCTTGATTACACTGCCAATAACATTCAAGGACCTCTCAAATCTACCACGCTTTCAAAGAGACAAGAGTTCTTCAGAGGAGGAAGAGAAACTCAAAGCATGGCACAAGCTGGTTGAGACGATGTCTACAATTGAAGGTAGCGTAGTTGTTCAGACATCATGCAGAACAACCGTACTTTACAAAATCGCTTCGGCTTTGAAAGGTGACGCTTCACCATCAACTCTACAAGACCATGTGGCAGCATTGAAAAATTCCTGGAAACAGCAATTCTCTTCACTGCCCCAACCTACAAAGAATGATCACCGTCACCAGGATTCAACACAGCAGAATGGAGAACATGGAGTTTGGCACTTTGCTTGGTGGAATGAACAGGGTCATGAGCACAATGGACCAATCTGCTCTAGTGATGCAGTCAGTGGAAGCTACAGGCATTGGATTGCAGGAAATTTCTTGCATCAGATGGCTCCATTTCAAAGGCAAGCTGGGCATATCTTAAGGATACTTGAACCTGAACAGCATAAGCGGGTAAATAATGCTATGAACGCAATGGAAGATGCCAACGGTGCAATCAAGACCATCCGCACGGACCCAGCCAGCTCATTCCTTGGTATGGCAGTGGTTGCCAATCGCCAGGTCCTCCCTCATCAAGACTCTGCTGATACTAAATTTGAATTTATTGGCATGACAAATGTCGGGCAATTCACTGGCGGTGAATTGGTCGTTGGAATAGATGGCATGCAGGTGAAACTACAATACAAGCCGGGTGATTTTTGCCTATTTAACTCGGCTTTGCTTGTTCACGCAGTCGCACCGTTTCAAGGGGAAAGGACTGCACTCGTGTTGTTCTCACATGAGAAAGTTCTCAAATCAGTTGAAACCTTCTCCAACACACCGATGGCCGTCACATCGAGGACCGACACACCGATGACCGTCACACCGATTGATGATGCGATATTGTAAAAGATGCGAAAGCTGCGGACCGCACGAACGCATGATCCGATTATGATTTCTTGAAGAAGCTCGTAAGGGACTGTTGACCCTTTTGTTTAGTCTTGCTTGCTCCAGCGACGGCACTCTTAGTCGTGACGGTCTTAGGCTTAGAGGTTTTCACGATCTCTTCCTCGATCGGCTGGGTTGAGACCGTCGATGCGAACTTCTTTGGCTTCTTGAGAGCCCGCGGTACGCCTTCATCGGAAGAGTAAGACTCTTCGCCCGAGACATCTTCCGTCACTGATTGCGATTTCGGTCAGCCCTACGCGACTTGATTGCTCGGAAAAGTCTCAGACACAGACCTATGTATCCCTTACTATTCATCTTGGTCTCTGATCGTACCACTCTCCTCCTTTTTCGAACCCTTACGGCGCCGTCCTCTTTTGTAGCCAAAGAACTGCCCCCATCGTCCGCACTTGGTGTTGTACCTCGTTTCTGTATCGCTCCAGGCCTCGAACCGGCCATACCCTTGCCGGACATTCTAGCTGAAGTTTCCTCTATGGTAGAGACAACGTGTCAGAACAGTCAAGCGCGATCGCTGACGACAAGAAAAATGCGTGCCTACCTCCTTCCAACATGTCCTCCTCCGCGATCATCGCATCACTACTCGGTACGCCAGCAGCCTCGTCGTCCCAAAAGCTTTCGAGGATAAGCTTCTCCGCGTCAGCAGAATTCAATTTGGCAAGCGGTCTAGTAAACTTATTTCCAGGCTGTTCAATACAGAACCGATTTCGTCGGACTTAGCAAGGGCCCTCGGACAGCCAGATACCAGGCAAGCTTACGATAGAGACCCTTTTCCCTTTGCCCTTGACCAGCTCTGATTCGGTTTCCGTACCTGAAGGACTTTCCGATGTGACCTTTTTCTTCCTGATGCCCTTCTATATGTATATATAAGTGACCGATTGCAACCTCCCATTATATGGCGAACTAGCTCACCGTATCCTTCGTTATCTCCGTGTTCCTGGTAGGCTTGTTTTCGGCTACAGCTGCGGTTACACTTTTGGCGGTGGCGGGAGCTGTTGGGCGCTTGGATTTGGTAACTATTGCTTTCGCTGCCGCAGATTTCGAAGATTCTCCAGGCTACACGAAAGAGACAGCCGTCAACCATCCCGAACATATAAGCCATTCTCATGTATCACTTACTTTGTTGGTATTGTTCAAGGCGAAGCTTCCCGATATTGAGCCATATAGAGTTGCATCTCGGTAGTCGTCCCGTTGCCGAAGACGTAAGGTTGGGGGTAAGTATTGCGCAGGGTCCTACGAGAATAAGCAGGAATTCTTATTTAGAGTTTCAGTCTGTTTCGTATCAGATAGTATTCCTCACGCCGATCGAGCTGGATGACAGGGAGTACAGCTGTACGCTGACAGTGTTGGGTATAAGCAATTGAGATTTTTCTGACGACCCGAAGAAAGTCAGTGATGCTGCTTTGTGTCTGATGACAGATAGCATACCCTCAAGCATGTTCTTTCCGCCGACGAGTAGCATCGCTCTTCGCAAGATAGTCTGGTTCTTCAGCGGATAGGCTTCTTCCTCCTTCAACCCTGTGATACGCGGTTTTGCTTCGTTATTTGTTTTGGTAAGGTCTTCATCATCGACTTCCATCTGCGTGGCCTCTTCTTGGCTGCTAGTTGGCGTATCGCGCTTTCCATCTTGGCTTACGGAACTGCCACTATCTTCAGGCAAGTAGGTCCCGCTCAAGAGATATGTTGGAAAAAGAGCAGGGTTGGCTTCGAAATATGCAGCTAAAAGACTGGAAAGTCTTGCTGTCAGAAGATGACTCTGCCTGGCAAGCACGAAAACCACTCACTTTTTTGCGGAATTGATATCGATTGCGACCTCTCGAGCAATCTCCCTGTATGTGACCTGGATGGGAAAGTCAGATCTCGATTATGATCTCGAAGGCATATTTCTAGTATCTTACAATCCTTTGCTCCAGCTCCACCCAGCGTGAAAGCTTCTCCGACGCCCGTTTCCGCTGTTCAGACGTTACAGAGCTTTCCATTTTAAGACCGCCTGGTGTCACTTGTGCGTACCAGCCGTTAGGTGCCTTGTAGCTTGTGACGAAATGTTATTGCTGAGCGGAAATCTTAGAGCTCGTTCGCGGGATAACGCGACGCGTTGAAACGTTGAAACGATACGATATATGGCTTTTGGCTTGTGGATGGCTCCTCCGGGTCCATCAATTCCTCAGAGATTGTCTTCATTCGCAAACCAAAGCGAAGCGATATCCCTGCTCAGGGAATCGATCGAGCATACCTGGCAAGCCTACAGAGCTTACAGACAGCTGTCTGTACCGACGAACTCTATCATATCATTGCATGATGTCCGCTTCACGCGGAAGCAACCTGACGATGACGAAGCGAGACCGCAGGTATGAATCCTCTCCCATGTTATGTATAGAACATGCCATCGTATCCAGATTTTTCCCGTTACTTATTACTCTATCGAAACTGAAGATCGACAGGAGATGTCCACTATCAACATCCATCGCGCAACTCAAGAAGGTCCGTTCTGTCAAAGTCATACCTTGTCATGTTGAGCACTGACTCGGGAACTGGACAGGCCAGGTTGGCCTTGTCAAGTCTCTCTTGAACCAGGATGCAAATCTCGTTAATACACGAGATGCTGTCAGTATTGCTCTTATAGGTCTCTTTCCTTCGAGAGCAAAACCTACTGAAATGCTATGTTATACCGATCCAGGACCAGAGGACGCCCTTACATTGGGCTGCATCTGGAGACAGCTTAGCGTTATTACAGTTGCTACTATCCTACGAACCGGAGATTGATGCGAAAGACGAGAGCGGTTGGACGCCATTAATGATCGCAGGTACGCTTTTCCTCTAAAAGGACCCGATGGGTAAACGAATCATGCTCATTTGCCGTTTTGGCATCATTTCTCCGTGATACAGTTTCGGCCGGACAGACGGATGCAGTGCATGGATTAGTAGAAGCAGGTGCTAATGTCAATGAAGTGAACATGAAAGGTCAAACGCCACTGTCAGTATTTTTGTCGACCTTCATCCTGTTGCTGAAGATTGCATAGCTGACAATGATCGATATGTCGATGTCAGGTTTTATGCTGCTTCAAAGAATTACCTTGCAGTAAGTATTTTCAATCTTGCAGAAATCCTAGAACACTAATGGTCTCCGTCACTATTGGATATGGATAGATTGGCCGGTATCTGATTGGGAAGGGAGCCGACGTAAGGTTTATGAGCGAAATCGAAAAGAGGGGAGAGTTGCTTATTCATGGATGCAAACTTTGCAGATCAACCTGAAAGACAGGGCATCACAGACGCCGCTGCATAGAGCCGCCACGACAGGATCCATTTCACTACTTCAATTGCTTCTACATCCTCCAGAAGGTCGACCTAAAACGAGGTTGAATGGTATGGACCGAGCTGGTATGTTTTGGCTCAAGCCTTGACCTCGTTGCTGTCGCTTAGTCGGTATCGATGTCGATAGGAAATACCGCATTGCATCTGGCTATGGAGTCGGGACATGGAGAAGCAGCTGTGACGCTGATTGAAGCAGGTGCTGACAGGGAGAGGGTGAGTGGCATGTCCGATTTTCGAATCCTAGTAGTGCTGACCACCCGAGCCGAAGACCAATTCGGAAGGACAGACGCCGGAAGAGATTGATGGTATAGGAGAGAAAGAACAGAAGAAGGTCCGACAGTACCTGGAATCGCGAGTCGGTCCAAGAGACGGATAGTCCCATATGGCAACGCAATATATCATCATCTTAATGCTTTCGATGTCAGTGTTCCTATTCACGAAGAGCCAAGAGATCGGAGAAAGGCATCAGATATCGGTACGCCAGTTTATGAGCTTTGTTCTATTTCTGACGTTCGTTGGTACAACTCGCTGCGAAAGCGAGAGAAACTTTGCCATCTCTTTCGCCCGATATCTGGTAGCGTGCGCTAGACCGTTAAGCGGTTATCAGATAAGCGGGAGCTTTTTCGGAAAAAACAGTCCGTAGGCTGCTTTTCAGAGGGAATGCAGGCACAGTTTACGAATCTAGATTGGATAGCAAACCATGACCTCCCATTCTCCCCGACTTCGCAATGTTTTGTGATCTCAATAACCTCCTTCAGCTCCCGGGATTTCTGTAAGCGATTCGCGTCGAATTTTCTCGGTGGATGAGCATACCAATAGCTATCAGATAAAAGGTCACCAATGGCTCTCGCTCAGATGGGATGCGATGCTGCAGATGTGTACGTACTTATCAGAACTTTGCAGTTAGCTCGATTGCCCCCCCGCCCTTATCTTGCATAGTAGCATATCTGGCCTTCGAGATGCCTTCCGACACGTCCGAGATGCTGCACATCCTAGCAAACAATCTCACGGAGATCGTGATCATGCAGGCCGCGGCTGCAGCTGGAGGAAACGCAACGACTGGCGGAGGCACAACTGCCGCTGCAAAGAAGAAAAAGCCAAAGCATTATATTTTCATGGCGCGAGATAGCTGGTATACTATCGCCGGGGTCATAGGGTTCTTCATGGTTCTGAACGTCTTCACTCGAGGCATCGCTTATTGGGAGCGAAGGAGATACGCCAATAAGGTATCGGAGTTTGGCAAGGAAGGACTGGCGTCACATAAGACTCCTCACATATCCCGGGTACCCCAAGCTGGATCGACTGTGATCCAAAATCTTGGGTTGTGCAGCACTCTGCCTGCTTGGTTAGGAGGTGCAACTTTTGGTGAACTGTTCTTCCACGTCGGATACTCTGCAGCTCTAGCAATATTCGCCTTCCACGAGAGTGAGCCAACATGACGACCCGAACACATGCGACTCCTCATTGATCGCGATCCTGGTAGCTGTGCCTGATACTCCAGGCGGTTGGGGGAATCAAGCAGGACACATGGCCTTTGCCCAGATTCCTCTTATCATCGGACTGGCTCAGAAAAACAATGTCATTTCCTGTAAGCGTTCCCTGCTCTGCTTTCGATGTGGCATGTTTACTCATATCAACTTTCTAT